>CM034152.1:748293449-748908357 GCA_019776745.2 Taxus chinensis
TATATGGGTTCTTCAATCATGAACAAACATGCTACAATAAGAACTAATTGAGACTAATCAGAACTAAACAAAGAAAAACAAATTCTCTATCTGTCTGCAACAGTAGGAGCTCTTAGGGATACAGTCATGGAAGGAGAGAAAAACAAATCTCTCTCCCTAACACTCTTCCTCTAGTGGCAGAATGCCAAAATCCTTCAAATATTTACAAATCGGGTGGGAATTGATCATTCCATATCCCTCTCCATTGCCTTTTACAAAAAATCCAACATTTCCAACGACATTACAACTATTTCTCCAAGTTTCTCCTTACGATAGTTGTTATCTCCTCTCATGCCATGTGGGTCAAAACGTTGATCCATGGTTCGTCACACTACAAGTCTCCACACTCTACACGCACTCTGCAATATGGCTTGTATGGACTCTATACAAGTATGTTCTTTACTTCCTTTACACTACTTGAATTTCATTTAAATAACATAAAGTGGGGGAAAATGTAGACATAAAATCACACACATATTACTATTTTACTATGTCATCAGTGTGTTGTTATATGCATGAATCTCAAGTAAGAAAAGTATTCATTGGTGACATTATCTTTTGTCTATCCACGTCCTTTGATTGTTTTATATTGTGACTCTTTTACACATTTGTCATTTTTGCATGCACTTCTGGTCAAGTCACAAGGATCCCTATCTGTCTATCTTCTCACATTTGTCTTCATTTGTCCCAGGACACTAGCGCCCACGTGCTTGTGTTCATCTTGGGTGGTTCTGTCATGTTTATTATTTTTGCACATTTTGGCATTTGTGGTCAACCTTTTCACTTTTCTTATCCTTATCTCGTGTTCATAGGTGCCTTTTGTGTCACTAGTGTCAAAATTCAAACAAGAGACTCGTATACACACACACACACACACACACACACACACACACACACACACACACACACACACACAACATACACACTATTATTCTGACTAGGAATTCTAAGGGACTATCTCATCTACATACTACCATTACTATCACAAGGGAATACATTTTTGGTCTGCATACATTGCATAAGAAGGGGAAGTGTTGAATTTCACATCACACATTCACATCTAAGCTAGCTATAGCCCACTATCTCAGTGTCATTGGTGCAAGGGCAACCTAATGACACTATTTCACACACAAGCACATGAAAATATATGGAGTCTGGACTGTAGTTTAGTGCTCAGTCATCAGTTCACTCTTTAGATGACTTTCGGGGTCAGTCTGACTTCACATATTGCATTTTTATTTCAGATCTAAGGTGTTTGTGATCTGGTGCAGATAGTTAGGGGTTGTTTTGTAAGTTACATGTGACATTGAATCCCTAGCATTGAAGTTGGAGCCACAAATAAAACACTAGAGTGAAGACCCTCAAACCCAGAAAAAAGGTAGATCTTGAATATTTACACAGATGCCAGTGCCCATATTAGACACTAGCACCTGGGCACTCCTGTCCTCCCATGGGCACTCTAGTCTGACATAGTCCCGAGTCCTAGAACTTTCTGTCAGCCACTGTAGCATCATTTTCAGTAAGATCCAATAGCTACATAGTCTTGACTGTCTCCAGATCACAAGTCATCTATCCTTCTCATTTGCTTAGAGTTCTACATTGTTTGAGTATTTAACATTTGTATATGGTTGCATATCATCATTTATATATCATTAGTTACAGAAGTTACTCTGAAATATATTTTATTTATTTATTTATTAAATCAAATACGTTATTACTCGAGGCATGTATATCTATTTAGTTCATCTTGGAATTGCTTCTACGACTCCAAAAAACATCATTCAATCAAAAAAGTAAACCCGCATTAATTCGTTGATGTGGTCTAGTAACATATTCACTCCTCCTTAGGCCAATAGAAATGAAGTTTCCATATCAATGTCCCTCTCACTAACATAATATATCAATAGAAATGACACTTCATATTTGATTATTAACGTAATCATTACACCTTTTTGTACAAATAAATCATTATAATTGATTAGTCTTCTTACATCAACTTAAACCCACACAAATAATTTTTTTATATATAAATTAAATTCAAATATGGAATAAATTGTGGTCTAAAAATTCCTATGTTAATATACAAGATATTGTGTAGCCATCCACCAAAATTACAATCCTAAAAGATATCAATAAACAAGAGCCGCGATGCGGCAATTTCCTGCCTCATTGTAGTTATTTTGCATTTGTTGTAGCAAATAAGATAGTGAGGTATGATTTATTTATATCATTTTTAATTGCTTATTAAGAATAATATGAAATAGTCATAATAACATTTGTAACATATTAGAATTTGTGTCAGGTTTTCCCATTTGCAACAATATTTTTTCAGTAGGCATCTACTTTGAAGAAGCCTTGGCTGGTAAGTGTCAAACTCCGGTGGTCTTAATTTTATAGGTTGCCAGATTTTAGATATTTATTACATTCCTATTTTATATATCCACAAATTTTAGATATTTCCTAGAATAATATCTAAGATTTGATTGTTCCAAGAGCCACGATGTGGCAATTTCCTTCCTCATTGTAGTTATTTTGCATTTGTTGTAGAAAATAAGATAGTGAGGCATGATTTATTTATATCATTTTATATTACTTGTTAAGAATAATATGAAATAGTCATAATAAAATTTGTAAAATATTAGAATTTGTGTCAAGTTTTCCCATTTGCAACAATATTTTGCCAGTAGGCATCTACTTTGAAGAAGCCTTGGTGCAAAGTGTCAAACTCCAGTGGTCTTAATTTTACATGTTGCCAGATTTTAGATATTTATTACAATCCTATCTTAGATATCCACAGATTTTTTTTTTATTAATGGTAAATAGTTTTGAAGGGACTGTACCCTGTTTACATAGAGGGCCTATAAGCCAGATACAACATTAATAGGCTCCATAAAAAATGGATCAACATTCAAAATAGGCGTTGAAGCCAACTATAACCAAAAAGTTACAACAGAAAGGAAAAATAGTGCGCATGCTGTAACAATACAGCCAAAAAACAACAAAAGGAACGATGAAGATCAACATATGCAACGAAGACCTCCTTTACTTCTTAGCAGCTCTGGTAATTCTGGATTTAATAGTTTGTAGTCAAGGTAAAGAGAGCCACCGTTGTCATGTGTGTGGGGTCCTTAACATCCAACTTTGTTATGGTTTGACTGCTCTCCTTGTCCATTCCCCATAGAGTGTCTGGGATCCCACTAAGCACAGAGATGCTATGAACATGTTGTTCAAGAAAATCACTAATAGCATTAAAAATTGCCATGTTGTGGTCATGGTGATCCTTTGCTCTCCCTAGCCGAATGTCCAAGGAGTTAAGCTTTTTGTATATGTCCTCCACTTGCTTATTGTCAATATTAGTTTCATCTTTCATCTTCCTTTTTCCTTTTTGTTTGGCTAAATGCTGCACTTCTTCATTCAATTTCATCATTTCATTCTCCAAGGCTTCCATCCTTTAGGAAGTGTTGTTTCCTTCTTTTTGTAAGGCCTCTTCATGGCCTACACTACTGATGTGTAGTAGGTTACGGACAACTTCCATTTCCTTACTACTGCGAAGGACTCTACCCAAAACAGGGGTGTCCAATTTGGGCTTCTTATGGTTCCTTGTTTTAGGCTTGGATGTGGTGGAAGGGATGGGGGTGGGGGTCATGGTGGAAGGTAAGGGGGTGGGGGTAGTGGTGGTGGGAAAGAGTGGAACAGTGCTGGGGGAGGATGGGAGACTAGAGTGTTTAGAAACACAAAGCTTGTGCAACAAGAAAATAAGACCTTGATGCAGGGGGTAGCACGGGTATGTTTCTGAAACTCCAAGATGGAGCCTTCAAGGGAGTTTAAAAGATAATGTGGGAAGTAGACAGTGATTTTCCTGCGAAAATGGTTAAAGAACATTAAGTGTTTAATGGGAACTGTAACATATCTCCCTTCCAAAGATATGTATCGGACCATCATACAGGTGATTTCATCAAAGGGCGATGGGATAGAACTTACCCTTAAATCCGCAGTAACAAAAATCAGCTCCTCATTATCAACAGCAAACTTCTTATCCTCAGCCTTTTTATCGATCCTCTTGTTGAAGAAATGGAAGCCTTCCATCTCTAGGCCTGTAGCTTTGGCAATTAGTTATTCATTAACGAGTATTTTTTTCCCTCCATACTCCACTTTTCAATCCTTCCAATCCATAGTGAATTGGATCGAAATGCTTTGATCGTGCCCTTGAATATAATCGATGAAGTTTGTAATTCCACCCTGCTTGAGGAGGTTCCACAGCTCCTTGTTGTTCTTCCATTCTGGATCACTGCTGGGTTCAACCTGGCATGGGGCTCCTCCCATTTTTAACCCTCTGGAATGCTTGCAATTCTTGCCCTCGAAACCCTTATTTAAACTGCTGTATGAAATGTAGTTGTCTTTCTGCCTGTCCCGAATATTAAGAATCCCACACACATGTTGGGAGTGATGAAAATTAATGCGGCTGTAGCTTACTTGATATTTCCCACATGGGCGATCTTTTATCTCCTCTAAAGCCCACTCCAAATAATCATTATCCTTACTCCATACTTGAGTGCCCCTAAATTTCAGCTTGAATGCTACTTTGTACCTTCTCAGGGATGTGATTAACATTATCCACAGATTTTAGATATTTCCTATAATAATATGTAAGATTTGATTGTTCTACTTTATATTTTTTTAGTTGACAATGTTTATCTACTTTTTGGATTGTATATAATCTTCAATCTAATTGCTCATTATTGGCTTTGTAATAAGAGAAATCATTTCCTTCTTAGTTGCAGTATTGCAGATATGCACAATCAAATTCCAATGAAGGAAATGTATCGTCTTGGGCACAGGTTGGTGTTAAGCAGGAAAGATGTATTATATTGACGGACAATCTCAAAACAGACTTCTGACACACCCACAAATTTGAATTGTGGGTTTCCCATCGTTGTTTTGTTAACTTGTGCATATTGGTAGGCAATCTAAAAACAGACTTTTGGCATCCTCACAAATGTCCAAATGTGCCATTCATGAAGAAGATAAAATCTCCACACATCAAAACTTTGGCAGGACAATATCCTTTTTAAGAGGTCAAGAAGATGTTGTATATCCGATGCCACTATCTATAACCGATCCTCACTACTCCCATCCTCTTCTTCAAAATTTTCAAGGTATAGGGCTCCATCCCAAATTCACAAATAATTTGGGTAAGTGCGTGCATGAGTTGTTTTAAACTAATGCTAATATAAGTAAAGACTAACACCTAATAGCCTTAATTAGCAAAAATTAAACAAACCGCTAAGCACCATCATGAAAAGAATTGAACAAGGTTAGATGCTAACATTCATCAATATACAAAACTTTGAAACTAACAATGTGAAGCATCTAAATCCTATATTCTCTAACAAAAAATAAATGAATGGACCTATGTAGGCTCCATGGCTATAAAAAATGGTTGTCTTTGGTGTTCCAAGAACCTAAGAATGAGGGCTTGTCAAAGTTGGCCTACAAGACCCTTTTGACACCTCCCATATGACCTAAGCACTTAGGAAAGAGGCTTAAACTCTTCAAGATGATGAACTCTCAAGAAAACAAAGGAAAACTTTAGTCTATTTTGCTATATGCTTTGCATTTGTCTTCTCAAGAAGTTTAGGTGTGTGTATAAAGGTAAAAGGAGGGCTCCTTATATAGCCCAATAGATAAAGGAAACACTGCATCCCTTTGCATGTGGGATAAAGGTAAAACATGATTAGGAATGGATAAGGTTGCTTTATAAAAGGTAACCTTACTTTAGAAGGGTTTAATTTATGCTTACCAAGTCATGGGAGTTGGACGGGTGCTTTAATTAATCAAAAGTGATTAACTGATAGGTAGATGTAAGCTTATAGAGGCTAATTAGAGGAATATTAGTATGATTTAGGCTTTTAGAAGGGGATTAAATCAATTAAATATTGATTTATTGGTTAAATGGAAGGGATAGCTAATTAATTAATAATAATTAATTATTCTTAATATAAGGGGTGCTTTATTAACGGAAGGTCGTTAATTAGGGTATTTGTTGGATATGCGACTTAATTAATTAGCTTAGTGTAATTAGTTAATGATGATATGAGGGAAAATGAGCGTTATTGACAATATGTCGTCAATTTGCCAGAAGATAGATAATTAGTGCAATTTAAGTATTTAAATTGCTTGGGCGTAATTATGGGTGTCTACATTTACCCCTCTTTGGGGTGGTGTAAGTGACGCCATTTCAAAGATAGTAGACGAAAGAAATTTTGAAGGGATAAAAGAAAAATTAGTAGGAAGGAGAGATGCCCCCTCGAGTGTCGATAGGGTGATGAAGGAAGATGATCAACGATCGAAAAAGGTAAGAGATAGATAGAAGAATGGGAAGGGGCAAGATGCCTCAGTAAGACATAAGACTAGGGGTGAGAGAAAAGTGATGCAGAATAAATATGGAGGAGGGGAGAGAAGAGCGTAGCCTCTAGCCACTGTGTATTGGAACAATTTTGATGTCATCATATTGCCATAAGAGCTACGTCATATTTCCTTATGAAAAATATAAGCATACAACAAAAGTAAAATGACATGAAAAGCCATACTACAAACAATTGTCCATTGCTAAAAACACCAACTCCATCCAACATACAAAATGCAATGCAATACAAGAAAGTGAAAGATGCCTAACTCCATGCAACATACAAAACGCAATGCAATACGAGAAAGTAAACAAGCTAAACTAACAGAGAAACATAATATAATGTTTTTATTATCAAGCTTCAGTTACGACCTGTGCAAATTAACAAGCGTTGATGATGGTGCCCCAAGTAAGGATACATGCGAGGGGAATAACAGAGGAAACTTGGGTTTGATGGAAAAGTAATGTGCACTACGAAATAGTACCAAGAAACTCGTTGTGCCCCAGAGTACAGACGAAGTAAGCAGCCTAGCTTTTGTTGATGGAGGTAGATCAAGATGATCCGCAAGTCGCACACATGAACAAGTGAGAACCAAAGAGTGACATTTTGTAGGATGATTTTCAATTTTTAGAAGTTTTATTAAACATATTTGAATTTTTTTGATGATTTTTCTAACATATTTGAATGTTTTGGTTGATTTTGAAAGTTTTATGAAACTATGTACAGGAAGACAAGGAAGCATGGATGCTCCTAGCGATAGATGGGATGTACAAGGGCATAAGGCCACGTGCGTACCAGAAAGGTGAAGATGTAAAAATGCCCCAATGATTAGGTGGGAGTATTCAAAGGTAAACTCTTCACAGGTAGAAACGGGACCCAAGGCCATTATGGATAGGTTCAACATGATGATGAACATAAACCAATGAAATGTTGGGAAGAAGCAAGGATACCCTCAACGTAAGTTGGCCTAAAAACACATGATAAAAAGGAAGGAGAAGATTATTTTTGTGAAAGGTGACAAACATTTCCGCAAACATGGAAAACAAGTAATCTTATACACATGGATGTTCTGAATGAAGTAGAAGAATGATGTGAATGATATGAATGTAGCTTATAAGCCTCATGATGAAAAAGTGATTAACCAAAGGGAAAACTCGTAAGATGAGAAATGGACAAGAGTAAGATTCTGAACAAGATCCAAAATGAGACACTTGGTAACATACTAATCCTACCTACTCATAGAGATCCAGTGTGTGCACATGGAGTTTATTACCTCTTGAAGTGAAGATTTAATAGACAACAAGTGAAGAGACCCTAGCCAATGTGTAGGAATGATTTATTGTGAAAGGTGATTTTGTGAATAGATGGTGAAAGGATAGTCGTACATTGCTTCGCTACCAGCCAGACATCCATAGCCTCGATGGGAGATGTATTTGATTCTAATCACAACATTGCTCTACTACTAGCCAGGCATCCATATCCCCGATAGAGATTATTGGAAATACCCCAAGAGAGAGTAATATATCAATTTGCTTTTGCTTTGTAGCTTTTAGCTTTTGATTTTTGATTGATTTTGATTCTTTTGCTTTCTAAAAACTTATTTCAGCTCTCTTGTTTGACAAGGGGTTAAGAACCACTGATGGCTTGATGGAAGGAGGTGGAAGTGCTTACGATGACGACATTGGCTAGTGTCAACAAATATGTCCAAAAGTTCTTCGCAACAAGTTTATTAGATGTTGAATGTGATAGGATCTCTAAGAGGTCAGTCGTTCTTTAATTTACCAAGGTGATAAAAGACCAGGGTCAAATGGATACCATAGAGATAAATGTCACAAAATGCGTGCGAATAAGCTAACCAAAATATCACCGAAGGGATGAAAATGATAGGAAGACTTGCAGAAGAATAACAAGGAAGGGAAGAAAGAAATGTGTCCACCTGATTGCAATGTTTGATCTTTGTACCTTTGATTTTTGTTGTGTTTTCTCAAAAAAATTTTTGTATTTTTGAATTTTTTTTATTTTTAGATTTTTGACAGTTTTAAGAGGTTGGGACTAACAAAGTCACTATGTGTGGTAAGATCCAACAATAATGTTTGTGACTTCCTTGATAAGGGAGACTAGGCGTGTTTGTTTATCAAGAGTCATGTTTTCCCCGATCTCAATGATCGTGGTGAGTTCACACTCAACAAAGGACTGCGATTTATCCTAAAACATGGATTTTGTATGCGGGAGCTTGAGTTCCCTATCCAGAGGTTTATGCACTTTGCGCCATACTTGATGGTTATGTTGATGTGCGTTCTTGAATCACGCTTGATTTACAACTTTGAGATTGTTCAAGTTGTTGGGGGATTTTGAGCTCTTGGAAGTTTTGACTTGAGCTTGATAATGAACCTGTTTGGGTTTCTTATAAGCTGACGCTTGAATTTTCTGACCTCGAGAAGGAGAAGAATGTGAACATTTATGATTGATGATAGGAATGATAGAAATGGTAGTGGGCTTGCCACAACCATTGATAGAAGAAATATGTGATAGATGAAAAGGATACGGTCCAAGAATTGAAGAGGATGGGCTACCAGGAGGTGAGCCACAGATAGAAGGTGAAAGGCTACTAAGATGTGGCCCAAGAATAGAAGAAGAAGGGCTACTAGGATGTGACCCATAAATAGAAGATGAAGGGCTACTAGGATGTGGCTCAAGAATAGAAGAAGAAGGGCTACTAGGACGTGACCCATAGATGTAAGATGATGGACTACCAGGATGTGGCCCAAGAATAGAAGATGCTGGACTACCCGGGGGTGATCCATACATAGAAGATAAGGGGCTAGTTGGACGTGCCCCAATAATCAAAGATAGTGGGCTACTTGAAAATGTCCCACAAATAGAAGAGGGAGGGCTACTAGAAGGTGACCCACACCTAGATGAAGATGAAGGGCTACTTGGCGCCTGACCCCATAAGAGATTGTGATTGAGGAATTATGATAGAGGAAGAGTTATTGGGTGATGAGAAGATAGGCCATGGATCTATGCAAGACCAAGGAGTTTCATCACATAATGAAGAATGTGAAGATGGAAGAATAAGAGGAGGATCAAGTTGCATGATTTGAGGCTCTTCCTATGTTTCTTGATCAAAGGAATCAACCTTTTCCTCACAATATGCAGATGCATCAAAGTCTAAAGAGAATCCTTTTTTGTAATCTACTAAAGCAATATCTTCATATGCCCCTATAAATGCCCTGATTGTTTCTTCATTCTGAAAGAGATCAATCGGTATGAGTTGTTGATCGATCCCTAGGGGTTTATTGGAAGAAATAGGCTTACTTGGTGTGGAAGACTTAGAAGATGTTTGATGATTATTGATAGAAGAAGATGATGTGGGGGACGAAGAATATGTGTAGCTTGATGTCTCAGGAGTAGAAGAAGGTGGTGTGTACCTACCTATACAATGGTATGTCATATGTAAAATAGTAGGATTAAGTCCAAAGTCTGTAGATTGTGACACATGGGTCGATTCAAATGTTTGTCTCGAAGGAATTTGAGTCACACGAATCTTCACAGAAGGAAGATTTTGTGGGGGTGATTGATGAAGAAGGTCTTGTAAAGAAGGGGAGGTCTGTGATTCAAACATTGCATTAGATGAATGATGACAAGGGTCTTGCGAAGAAAGAGAGGACCGCGATTCAAGAATTGTATTATACTTCTGATTGGAGGGATTTGGAGTTGTATATTCAAAGGAAGAAGATGTCATTGGAGTGACTGATAAAAGGGGTCCTGCAAAGAAAGGGAGGACCGTGACATAAGAATCACATTAGATGATTAATGAAGAGGATCCTGCAAAGAAAGGGAGGACTATGATTCAAGCATTGCATTAGATGAATGATGACAAGGGTCCTGCGAAGAAAGAGAGGACTGTGATTCAAGAATTGTATTATACTTCTGATTGAAGGGATTTGGAGTCGCGTGTATCTTCAAAGGAAGAAGAAGTCGTTGGGGCAACTGATAAAAGGGGTCCTACAAAGAAAGGGATGACCGTGACATAAGAGTCACATTAGATGATTGATGAAGATGATCTTGTAAAGAAAGTGAGGACCATGACTTAAGAGTCAAATTAGATGAATCTGAATAGTAGTTTGGATCTGAATCCTTAGAGGAAATATTTGGATTGGAATCTTCAGAAGAAGAGGAAATGTTTGGATTAGAATTAGAAGAAGAGTGGGGGGAACTCGAATAATAATTTGGATCAGACGTGTCCAAATCATACCACTGACTATGAGATGAAGGTGGGGAACGAGTTACCTGTATGGGCTCTCTAGCACAAAGAACCAAATGATGTTTAGTTGTAATGGGAATCTTTTGCTTTGGATTGCTAAACCTAGGTTCCATATTTTTGTAAGTATGGGCAACTCCGTGATAGTCAGTCATTTTTGGCGTTGTTTTAAGCACAAATGTCTAGATTTTGATAGTGTGATGGAACTCCTTCAAAGGGAAGGAAGTGATATGTCAATTTGGGTAGCATAAGGACAACCAGCTAGACATTGTGTAAGTATGGGGATGCATGCATAATTTTCCGAAGAAGGTCTACGGAAAATAGACATCGTGACGACGCAATATCGATGAGATAAAAAGGGATTGTCCTAGAAAATAAGTTTTCTGAATGAATAATCACAAGGAACAATCATGCGAGTGTGAAACCCAGAGCTAATCAACAAGGAAATACACCATATGAAAATGCAATGCAAAGATGATCAACAAGATGTTTTCACTTATGCCAAGTTCAAGGAAATGAACAAAACGTAAGTAAAAATAAGAAGTCAATGCGATCTCCTGATCAAGATATACGATGAGCGAGCTCAAAATTGATTAAGACCTATATATCAAAAAGTGCCAATTACAATTCGTGAATGACACAATAATATCACCAAGATATGTTAACCCACTTTGCGAGAAAGTGAAGTATTGATATCGAGGTGTTATTGATATAACACGCACAAATGGTAACACCTAGCACTCTTTGAAATCGAGGTAATAATAGAACCGAACTAAAAATCTCAAAGTATAGCTAGGAATAGTTAAAAATGTGTGCAACGTAACCACACAATATAGGTATTTATGTCGAGTTTACAAGAAACAAGACGTAAATATCAAAATTGTAGTGATACGATACAAATAAGCTAACTCTTCTAAGGAAGTCCAAAGTGATGAACCACGCCTAACTACAATGACGACCTTGACATGGGTATCAAGATCACAATGGCTACCAATGACGTGAAAACACCTCTACACACTTTAGACGTTTAACTAACCCAGCCGCAAACATGGATGGGCGTAAACAAACATAAAAGTGAGAGAAACAGTCGATTGGTAACACAAAGGTAGTCATCCTTCTTTTGATCAACAAAGTGTCAAAAGAATGTGAAGGAAGTAAATAAAAAAAAGATGAAAAATGCTGGCTTCACTTCAGCAGAGTTTCACCTCGCCCTAAGGCAAGTAAAAACTAGGCGAAAGTACTGCGTCACACGTTTCTCAATGAAAATATGGTTCACAACTCAACACTATTTTAGAATGGTCAAAGTGGGCTCCTGGCCAAAGTATATTCTCCTAGGTGGTTCTCTCGCCCTAGGTGTTACAAAGTTACCACGAGCGAGCATGATTTACCCAAAAAGTCACACTGACTAGTTTGGGAGTATCTCGGCTTTACTTTACCCCCTTCAAGAACAGTAGGCAACTAGTGCGTCTACGTGTACTATCACTGGGGTCGCCACAACGGACAACCTATAACACTATCTCACAAAGGAATCACTAGTCAAGTAGGTAGTGCGGAGCACTTCCCGTTTCGTCCACAAGGTTCCCTCTTGCGTGGACTACTTTGGGGTTCCTGGAACCACCCCCATTGTTGTAGCTTAAGGCGTTATGCCAAAGGGGTTATGTTCCAGTTGAGTGGAGAGGGATGTACCCTTTTCCGAAACCTGAAATACAATGTTTTGAATATGTTGTTCTTTTTATCTTGTTTAATTAGGTGTGGTTTGCTTGAACACCTTTTGGCAACCTGTATAACAACTGTATTAGTAGTTTTTGATTTTGTTTTGATTCCTCCTTTTTTTGACAAGCGTTTTTAGGTCCTGTACTCAAGCATTAGTAGTTCTCCAAGAAAATCACATTATTTAAAAGAGGATTAAGAGTTGCTTTTGATTCTCAAGATCATCCAAGGATGCAAGAGAAGAGCATACACAACAAATAATCCAACTAAAAAGTAAAGAAAAATCTTTTCAATCAATGAACCATACAAAAATCTTGATAAATGTTCATTCCCCTAAACCAAAAGTGAAAGATGAAGTTTCTAATTTACCAAATGTTATAAAATGAAGACTAAAGTTGTTTTCGATTCTCAAGATCACCCTAAGGTGCAAGAGAAGAGCATACACAAACTTTATCCCAACTATATAGAAATCGAAAACTTCAAATCAAAGGACTATTGAAAAATGCTTTGTAAAAGGTTCATTCCCTTAAACCAAAAGTGAAAGATGAGAGTTTCCAAGTTTAAAATGAATTTACTAAATGTTATAAAATGAAGACTAAAGTTGCTTTTTGATTCTCAAGATCACCCTAAGGTGCAAGAGAAGAGCATACACAAACTTTATCCCAACTATATAGAAATGAAAAACTTCAAATCAAAGGACCATTGAAAAATGTTTTGTAAAAGGTTCATTCCTTTAAGCAAAATGAATAATCAAATTTCACCCTAAGGTGCAAGTTTAATCTCAATGTTAAAAAGATATAGATCAAAGTTGTTTTGCTCAATGATTCTCAAGATCACCAAAAGGTGCAAGAGAAGATCATACACACGCTTTGGTCTAAATCGAGTAAGCATGGAAATACAACATTCATCAAAACATTAGACATGTTAGAAAATGACCAGTTTTAAACTACCAAAAAACCTAAAATTTTTGTAAGTATAAATCTCTAATTTATGTTTTCATTGCATAGTTAATTTCAATACCTTTCCAACGCAAAAAAAAATAGAGTCATTTCGAGTTTGGGAGCAAAAGTTATGGCCTTCGGAAGATGGGTTACGCATATGCTCTTATGCTCACGGGTATGCACTTGACATGCACTCAAAAAAATGTCAAAAAACATCCCTTAATCTGTAAAATGGGCAAATTTTTCTAACCAAGATTCAATTTTGACAACAACCCATCACATTAATATATGAATAGAAGACTCAACGCTATCAAACATTAACATACATGCTCAAGAATTTAAACTTTTCAAGAAATTGACAAAACTAGCATGTAGAATGATGAAAAAGTAAGCTCTAAAAATGAAAACATGATGAAATCTTGAAATTTTCTCACCAAGATTAAATTTTGATAGCAACCCACCACATTAATATGTAAATAGAAGACTCAGCACTATCAAACACTAACCTACATGCTCAAGAATTTAAAATTTTCAAGAAATTGACAAAACTAGCATGTAAAATGTTGAAAAAGTAAGCTCTAAAAATGAAAACATGGAGAAATCTTGAAATTTTCTCATCAATTCCAATTTTGACAGCACTTCACCTCCTTTATACCTACAAGGAAGACTCAACACATGCAAACTCAACAAAACAAGTTAAGAAAAACAAGTTAGATCAACATGTGTAAAAGAGGGTTAGTAACCAAAAATGAAACTTAACTACAAAAACTTGAAATTAAGTGCAAAGGACAATGGAGTAAGTCCCACCGGGCGTGCCAAATGTGTGCATGTATACTTTGCTTAATGCTAAATCAAATGAAGCAAGAACTACCACCTAAAATAGTTCTATAATTTAGCTAAAACAAAACATAAACACCATCAAGATAGAGAACTAAACAAGGGTTAGATGCTAGCATTCATAATACAAAACTTTGAAACTAACAATGCTAAATATCTAAATCCTCTATTCTCTAGATTACCAACAAATAAATGAATGGACCTAAGTAAGCTCCATGACAATCAAAATAGTTTTCCTTAATGATCCAAGAACCTAGGAATGGGGGCTAATCAAAGTTGGGCTACAAGACCCTTTTGACACCTCCCATATGACCCAAGCACTTTAAGAAATGGCTTAACTCTTCAAGATGATGAACTCTCAAAAGGGCAAGGTGCAAGCTCTTAGTCTCTTTGCTATATGCTTTGCATTTGTTCTCTTAAGAAGTTTAGGTGTAAGTAAAAAGGTAGGTGGAGGGCTCTTTATATAGCCCAAAGGATAAAGGATTCAACACATTCTCATGAATGTGGGATAAAGGTAAAACATGATTAGGAATGGATAAGGTTGCTTTATTAAAGGTAACCTTACTTTAGAAGGGTTTAATACATGTTTAGCAAGTCATGGGAGTTGGGGGGTGTTTTAATTAATCAAAGGTGATTAATTAATAGGTAGATGTAAGCTTATAGAAGATAATTAGAGGAATATTAGTATGATTTAGGCTATTAGAAGGGGATTAAATCAATTAAATATTGATTTATTGGTTAAATGGAAGGGAAAGCTAATTAATTAATAATAATTAATTAGTCTAGATAGAAGGGGTGATTTAATTAATGGAAGGTCGTTAATTAGGGTATTTGTTGGATAGGTGACTTAATTAATTAGCTTAGTGTAATTAATTAATGATGATATGAGGGAAAATGAGTGTTTTTTGACGATATGTCGTTGAGTTGCGAGAAAGGGGATAATTAGCATGCAATTTAAGTTATTTAAATTACTTGGGCGTAATTATAGGTGTCTACACTTATAAGCTGACTTGTGACTTTTTGACCTCGAGAAGGAGAAGAAAGCGAACATTTACGATTGATGATAGGAACAAGAGAAATGATGGTGGTTTTGCCCCAGTCATTGGTCCATAAGGATGATGTGATTGATGAAAAGGATACGGTCTACAAGGATTGAAGAAGATGGGCTACTGGGAGGTGAGCCATAGATAGAAGATGAAGGTCTACTAAGATCTTGATTCCACGAATAGACCAAGGGTTATCTTCCTCCATTTGTCCCCATAGATAGAAGACTTTTTCTACTAGGATGTAGCCCAAAATTTCAATTGCAAGGGCTACAAGCCTCTTCGACCTTTAGATCTTGTAAGATGATCACTACTAGGATCTAAGCCCAATGAATACCACAGATCTTGGACTACCTGTTAGCGTTGATACCAACATGATTTGTAAACTCTTCGACATTTCGACATTATCCAAGAATACAAGATTAAACGTTGATTACTCGAAAATGTCCCACAAATATAGAGGGAGGGTGACTAGAAGGTAGACCCAACCTAGATGAAGATGAAGGGCTACTTAATGTAAACCCCATAAGAGATTGTGATTAAGGAAATTATGATAGAAAAAGAGTTATTGGGTGATGAGAAGATACTTTCATGGATCAATTTGCAAGACCAAGGAGTTTCATCATATAATGAAGAATCTGAAGATGGAAGAAAATTGGAGGGTCAAGTTGCTTGACACTGAGGCTCCTTCCTCCATTCTTGATCAAAGGAATCAACCTTTTCCTCACAATATGCAAATGCATCAAATACTAAAGAGAATCCTTTCTCGTATTTTTTTGCTAAAGGAATATCTTCATATGCCCCTATAAATTCCCTGATTTTTCTTCTTTCTGAAAGAGATCATTTAGTATGCTTTGTTGATCAACCACCATTGGGGTTGATCATGGAAGAAAGAGATCAAACAATTGGTGTGGAAGACTTAGAAGATGTTTGTTTCATGATTTGATAGAAGAAAATGAGTGGGGGATGAAGAAGATGTGTAGTCTAGATGTCCCAGTTGAGTAGAAGAAGGTGGTAACTGGACCTACCTATACAATGGTATGTACTATGTAAAATAGTAGGATTAAGTCCAAATCTATAGATTGTGACCTGGGTCAATGCTGGATGTTTGTCTCGAAGGACTTTGATCACTACGAATCTTAAAAGGAGGAAGACTTATCTGGGGGTGATTGATGAAGAAGTTCAATGTGGGAAGATTTTTGGAGGACCGTGATTCAAGAATCACATATGGATGAATAATAACAAGGGTTCTACAAAGAAAGAGAGGTGTGATTAAAGAATTCTATTAGATGTCTTGATTGGAGGGATTTGGTAGTCTCACGTATCTTCAAAGGAAGAAGACATTCATCAAGGCGACTGACCAAAGGGGTCCTACGAAGAAAGGGAGGACCGCGACGTAGGAGTCATCTTAAATGTATGATGACTAGGCCTTTCTCTGCGAAGATAGGGAGGACCATGACTATAGGAGTCGCATTAGATGACTTAGGATTCAAATTTTCGAATCCCTTGAATAGTAGTTTGGATCTTGAACCATCAGAAGAGTCAGAGGAAATATTTGGACCTTAGGATATCCTGCAAAAGAAGAGGAATATGTTTGGATTAGAATTAGATGAAGTGTTGATGGGGAACTCGAATAATAGTTTAGATCAGAAGTGTTCATTTAAATCATACCACCAACTATGAGATGAAGGTGGGGAACGAGTTACCCATATGGGCTCTCTAGCATGAAGAACCAAATGAGGTTTAGTTGTAATGTGAATCTTTTGATTTGAATTACTAAACCTAGGTTCCATATTTTTGTAAGTATTAGGAACCATGCTATATTCAGTCCTTTTTGGCGTTGTTTTAAGCACAAATGTTTAGATCTAGAATAGTATGATGGAAGTCCTTCTCAAGGGAATGAAGTGACAACTTGTCAATTTGGGTAACATAAGGACAACCAGCTAGACATTGTGTAAGTATGGAGATGCATAATGTGATTTTTTGAAGACAGGTCTAAGGAAAATAGACATCCGGTGACAACGCAGGTCTCGATGAGATCGACCTTACCACTTCCTAGAACAATAAGTTTTCTTGAATGGAATAATCAGCCTAAGGAACAATCATGCAAGTGTGAAACACAAAGCCAATCAATAAGGAACATACACCATATGAAAATCTGATGTAAAGATGATCAACACAACGTCAATATTTACGTCAAGCTCGAAATGAACAAGGCGTAAATATTAAGCAAAGCGTAGATGCGAATCCGTTTTTTCAATCAAAGGATACCACGATAAGTTTAACAATCAACAAGGCCTAAATGGTTAAATGGCAAGGTTGTTAAATGTAAGCTACATAACCACACCAATTGGACACGCTTATCAAGCTTCGCGAAGAAGTGAGATATTAGTGTCAACCACCTTTGGTATCGAAATGATGTAAAACAACAGTAAGTGACACCCATTTAAGATTTGGGATCAATGTTTGAAATCTAAACTAAGTCAAAGTATTGAAGAGCATGTGTTAAATTTTGGGCAACGTATTCCACAATATGGACACTTAGATCATGTTTACAGAAACGTGACATAGTATCTTAATTATGTGGAGGACAATGCAAACAAGGTAACATGTCAAAGGGAGATAAAATGATGAATCATTCCTAAGGATTGATGACAGGACCCCTGACATGGGTATCAAGATCACAAAGGCTACCAATGATATAGCTTACGTCTCCATACACTTTAGATGTTTAACTAACCCAACCGCAAACATGGATGGGCGTAAACGGTTTTGTAAAAAAGTGGCAGAAATCCTTTGATTGGTAACCTTTCATTTTGATCAACAAAGTGTCAAAAGAATGTGAAGGAAGTCAGATCAAAATGGGGATCAAAATCCTGGCTTCACTTCGGCAGAGTTTCACCTTACCTTAGGGTAAGTCCAAAACTAAGCAAATCTCCGCGTCTTCACATTTCATGATGCAAAGATGGCTCACAACTCAACACTTTTTCCCAGAATGGTCAAAGTGGGCTCCTGGCCGCAGTATATTTTCCTAGGTGGTTCTCTTGTCCTAGGTGTTACAAAAATTATCCACGACTAGGATGATTTACCCAAATAGTCCTGCATCTCCAATCCTTGGGAGTATCTCAAAAGACTTTTCCCAAAAAATTCAGGAGCATAGTGAGCAATAAATGACCAAAGTCCATGTGTACTTGGGATATAAGGTTTTAAAAAAAGAAGATCCCCTTGTAAGGTCAAACCTCACAGAGGAATCACAAGTGGAGAATAGGTAGTGCGGAGCACTTCTCATTTCATCCATAGAGGTTCCCTCTTGCAAGAAGAAGATCAATAGTCAGGGTTCCTGAGAACCAGTGTCCATAGTTGTAGCTTAAGGCGTTATGTACAGAAGTTGTTATCCATAACCAGCTGATCAAGAGAGGGAAGAACCCTTTTCTCCAAATCCTGCAAAAAAGAGTTTTGAATATGTTGTTCATGTTATCTCTGTTTAAAGGTGTGGTTTGCTTGAACACCTTTTGACAACCTGTAGGTAGGCCACACTGTAATAGTAATTTCAAGCCTTCCTTTTCATTCCTACCTGAATTTGACAATTTTTTAGAAGTCCGATATTTCAAACGTTCATTCTCCAAGAATGGGAATCACATTATTTAAAAGAGGCAAATTTTTGATTCAGAGGTCATCCATGGATGGAAGGAGGGCTCTTAGCACAGTACACAATGAGGAGGCATATTATCTTTCAAACTTAGAGGATTTACTTTGTAATGGAGAGGAGCCCATACAAATCACCAGCTTTTACTACTCCATTATTCATTCCCTTAACATCAAATCCCGCTGTTATGGAAGAGGACAGTTTCCAATAAAACCAACTGTTCATTTCATGACAGCCCTTTGTAAAGATTGGAGCTTTTGAATCTTTCAAGCTTCACCCTAGAAAAGCAAGAGAAGAGCATACACAAGACTTGATCCCAATTATTGCAGAAATTAGTTACTTCAAAGCAAAGGACCATTGAAATTGATTTGTAGATGCACCTTAAGGTGAAAATTAATAATCAAATAGCCACAGTTTAATCCAATGTCTAAAAAGATAGAGATCATCAGTTGAGGTTGAATTTCAGAGCAATCAGAAAAATGCAGCGGATCAGAATGCCCCATACACACGTACTTTGGTTTCACTCGAGAGCCATGGAAGATAGCAACATCTCATTCAAAATGCAATTTTACTTCTGAGAATGAGGATGAGTCTCAATTGTACCAAAGGTTAGAAACAATGCCTCCAACTAACTGCACATCAACTTGATGAAGTATTCATGCTTGTTTTTTGCTGATACTTTGAAGAATTTGGGAGTGTAAGGCATGTTTGTATTCCCACCATGTGGTTTTATCACCAAACAATATCACATGGCTACATTATGTGAAGAAGGGAAGCTATTTCTCCCTACTTGTTGTAGGATTTGTTTATCTTTTCCTTGTTTTCGTTAGAGTAGGGTAGGTAGGTTTATTTTCAGCAAAAGAAGTGCTTATGCACACTCTGCATGCTTCTAATTGGTGAATTTATGATTTTCAAGAAATTGCCGAAACTAGCATGTAGAATGATGAAAAAGTAAGCTCTAAAAACGAAAACATGATGAAATCTTGAAATTTGCTCACCAAGATTTGATTTTGACAGCAACCCACCACATTAATATGTAAATAGAACACTCAGCACTATCAAACACTAACATACATGCTCAAGAATTTAAAATTTTCAAGAAATTGACAAAACTAGCATGTAGAATGTTGTAAAAATAAGCTCTAAAAATGAAAACATGATGAAATCTTAAAATTTTCTCAACCAAGATTCAATTTTGACAACAACCCATCACATTAATATATGAATAGAAGACTCAACGCTATCAAACATTAACCTGCATGCTCAAGAATTTAAGATTTTCAAGAAATTGTCAAAACTAGCATGTAGAATGATGAAAAAGTAAGCTCTAAAAATGAAAACATGATGAAATCTTGAAATTTTCCTCACCAAGATTTAATTTTGATAGCAACCCACCACATTAATATGTAAATAGAAGACTCGGCACTATCAAACACTAACCTACATGCTCAAGAATTTAAAATTTTCAAGAAATTGACAAAACTAGCATGTAGAATATTGAAAAAGTAAGCTCTAAAAATGAAAACATGGAGAAATCTTGAAATTTTCCCATCAATTCTAATTTTTACAGCACTTCACCTCCTTTATACCTACAAGGAATACTCAACACATGCAAACTCAATAAAACAAGTTAAGAAAAATAAGTTAGATCAACATGTGTAAAAAAGGGTTAGTAACCAAAAATGAAACTTAACTACAAAAACTTGAAATTAAGTGCAAAGGACAATGGAGTAAGTACCCACCGGGCGTGCCAAATGTGTGCATGAATTATTTTTAAACTAATGCTAATGTGAATACAAATACTAACACCTAAATGGCCTTAATTAGTAAGATATTAAACAAACTACTAAGCACCATCATGATAAGAATTGAACAAGGGTTAGATACTAAACATTCATCAATATACAAAACTTTGAAACTAACAATGGTTAAGCATACTAAAATCCTCTATTCTCTAACAAAAAATAAATGAAATGGACCTATAGGTAGGCTCCATGACTATCAAAAATGGTTGTCTTTGGTGTTCCAAGAACCTAGGAATGAGGGCTTGTCAAAGTTGGCCTACAAGACCCTTTTGACACCTCCCATATGACCTAGGCACTTAGGAAAGAGGCTTAAACTCTTTAAGATGATGAACTCTCAAGAAAACAAAAGGCAAGCTCTTAGTCTATTTTGTTATATGCTTTGCATTTGTCTTTCTCAAGAAGTTTAGGTGTGTCTGTATAAAGGTAGAAGGAGGGCTCCTTATATAGCCCAATGGATAAAGGAAACACTTCATCCCTTTGCATGTGGGATAAAGGTAAAACATAATTAGGAATTGATAAGGTTGCTTTATAAAAGGTAACTTTACTTTAAAAGGGTTTAATTTATGCTTAGCAAGTCATGGGAGTTGGAGGGGTGTTTTGATTAATCAAAGGTGATTAACTAATAGGTAGATGTAAGCTTATAGAAGACTAATTAGAGGAATATTGGTACGATTTAGGCTATTAGAAGGGGATTAAATCAATTAAATATTGATTTATTGGTTAAATAGAAGGGCGAGCTAATTAATTAATAATAATTAATTATTCTAGATAGAAGGGGTGAATAATTAACGGAAGATCGTTAATTCGGGTATGTTAGTTGGATAGGCGACTTAATCAATTAGCTGTATTGTAATTAATTAACAACAATAAGAGGGAATATGAGTGTTATTGACAATATGTTATCAATTTGCTAGAAGATAAATAATTAGCGCAATTTAAGTATTTAAATTACTTGGGCGTAATTATGGGTGTCTACAGTAAGAACCAAATTACTGTCAATTCGCAAGGTTGGATACAACTGACAAAATACTTGTACACGAAGCGTGAAATACCATGCATATGTTTATTTGTGACATGGGGAATGAGGTGAAAGGTTTTTCCGATCACCTATTGTGGTTGCTGAGTATACTTTTCGAATTCAATGTTTATGGCTGTATTGAAATACTGCTTGAATATGGTTTATTTCAAGTTTTTGAAAAGATGGGATTGGAAGACGTGATGGTCCAGCGACAATTTTTGGGTTTGTTGAAAGCTGAGATGCTTGAAGTGACAGGAGGTAAGATTATTGTGGTTAGCTCAGTTCGATTTAAATTGGTAAAAAATTGTATTTCAATCGCTTATTTCTTTGGGGAAATCTATGACCAACAACGTGTACAAATTTCAAACCCATGATTCAGAAGTGGTTTTGGAAATGGTTGTAGTGCTCTCATACACGTTGTTTTATTCAGAACCATGATTCTCAATTTGGTTTTGTCCTATTGACTTGAAACAATTAGGTGGTATTACTGATGTCTTCTTGGTGTTATCTTATTTGTGACAAGTTTATAGATGTCGTAAACAATTTGTAAAAGTTTCGGTATATTACAACTTTTAGAATTTTGGTTTAGGAAACTCTTAAAACGTTGTTTTTTTCTAAAGCATGGTCTATATTATCTTTCTTTTATTCAATATTCTCATTTTCAAAGCTCTTTTTTTCATAGCAGCGATGTAATCATTTTTTAATGCAAGGTGAGTTCATATATGTCAGGAAATATATTATCATGCATCACGAAGCATCCTTATTAGCAATGAATTTTGTTTGTCTATTTATTGAGAATCAAATGAAAGGTAACCGATAATGGTAATTGATTGTTCCAACCAAAACCATCTTGGTTGAAGTACTCTTGGGTGTTTGTAATTGGGAAAGCATTTCTTGCTTTTCTTTTGTTGACTGCACCTAGGTCATCCATGGGCTATAGCTATCTACCCCACAGGCCTATGTTATTGTATTTTTCTTTTGATTCAAAATGTTAACCTTACGAGATCTGTGGCTACATTGTGCCAATTTTTGACATTTTTCTCAAATATGAGTTGATGAACTTAAACTAACATGGGTCTCCCAATCATTGCACAAATACTATTGTTGTCCTACCTTGCAACCATTTTGTATGAAATTGTTTCTCACTTTGATGTTGTTCACATCTTTCATGGCCTGAGATTATTGTTGAAGTCGACATACAAGCGTGTTTGGATTTTCAAGGTTGCGTTTACAATTTTGGAAAAACTCTACAACGAAGTTAGAAGAGTGATGGAAAATGCCAATCCCTAACCTTGAACAACACATTTCCCTCATCCAATGGTCAATACTCCCTTTGAGGCTAGTCTTCACCGTACGTTGGTAAGGATATTCACAAAATGGGGTTATTGAATATACCTTGGGAACATTTAAATGCCAAAATGGGAGATTTAGTAGATAAAATCCAAGTGTTCAAATAAATGACGAAACGTGATATATTTTTGGTAAATATCATAATTACAACTTATAGAAAACATGGTCATCTTCAAGAGCCATTGTGATTGTTCTATCAAATGAAAAAAATATATATTCACCATGATCATATCACTTTTGCGAACATACTCGTTAAAATAAGAACTTTGCAACAACGCATTGACATCTGTCAAGGCATAATAGGTAGTGACAACTCACTACATTGTTCTCTTCTTCCCATCACACAAACATCAAACATTTTAACATAACATACATTTCATCGCAAATAACAACTCCAACAAACTAAAAATTGTTATACACTCCGGCGTAAATTGTAACTCATGTGCAATTGCTAGTTATTATATGGTCGAGGAATGTATGTATAGTAGAAAAGGCGATTACTACTAGAAATGAATTGGGCAATAAAAAAATATTGACATTTTGAGAGGTAATGAACAAGAACTAGTGTTCATAATCACATAAGTGTGATGCTTGAATAATTGCAATAATATAACAATGAAAGTAATTATGTAAGAAACGACTTTGAGGGATGGTTAATTACGAGGACAACCTTTGTTGTTACTCGATTATTGAACATTTACAATAATGTTGCTCTGATTCAACGTGAATTTTTCTTTAAGTAGTCATTATGTGATATGTCTATAAGTACTTGTGCTTTTTGTTTTTGCTACTTTTAAAATAGAAAATAAGATGGTGGTTAAAGTTGTACAAACATTGTTGTTGTCAGGTAGGACAATTAATATGTGGTCCTTCGACCTTATAAATCTTGGAGGCTTTCTGCAGGTAGATTACAATTTTTACAAATAAGCTCATGTTCAATTAAATGTGATTAATCAATAATTCCGTCACACATTGAAGTCGTACAACAACCTATTAAATTCTATCACATCCATTTTAAATCTAGGACTCATGGAAATTCTCATATTTATAGATTTGAAACAATCAGAAAAACTTTTTTTCATAAGAGATGAAATTAGTCACTTTAAAACCAAAGGTCAATCAAACACTTAAAATAATAATTTTAGTAATTTGTATTTGTTTACAAAATGATTGAAAAATTAAACATAAGAAAGAAGAATACAATTTCGAATGTTGATTGGTTAAAAAAAAAAGTATTTAATTTGAGTGAATGGTATATTATTTTATGGATTTTAAGATGATTATTTATAAAAATAATTATAAGATGACTTAAACATATATGAATGAAAATGTGAAAAATTAATGATCTAATAATAAAATTTTAATGATCAAATTTGTACATGAAAATGATTTTTGATATAATAGGAGGTTTAATATAACTTAAAATAGATATTAAGTTTTCAAAATTTTAACAAAAATTTGGGAAATTTTACAACATTGTAGTTATTTTTTTTTAGAAATATATGATTACGAAATAAAAAAATTTATCAATAGTTAAAGTTGTCTTTTCATATATGTAACGATATTTTTAATAATAATAAATGCAAGCGCTTTTTAGATGTAATGCCATTAAACATAGTGCTAAATATCATTTTTTTATAGTTGTTTGGCAAAAAATAAAAATAAAGTGTTTGGTATAAGATCTCAAAATAGTCATATCATTGTAAACTCACCAATAAATACAAAGATAAAAAATGTGATTAGAACTAACAATTACACATGAGTTGAAAAATACGCCGGAGAGGATAATAATGCGGCTACATAATTTGAGTAGCATTTAGTTTCGACATCGCTTCAAATACTTATATTTAGAGCAACACCCACAAGTATGCATTCACCTTCTATCAATTAAGTAAACCAGAAATCTCACTACAACCACAAATACCATCTTGCTAAATAAACTGACTTCTTAGTAACATGAATATTGAGACCCCATATAGAGAGCTCTACGTGTAATTTGTGTATTGCAATGTTGACCATTTGTGATATTATAGGATAACATTATTTAATTCCTTGTTATTTTTTTTGCTATAACACTTCTGATTTTCCTAATAATTTAATATTTTAAAGAAGGAAAACAAGTTATGCGAGAGTGAAAACTACAAATTCAACCTAAACTATATTTCCATATAGGATTAGATAGTCCATCATTCATTGTGATTTCAGTGTATACATAACATAAACACTAAAAAATAATAGTCATCTCAACTATCACTATAGTGGATATTACTCATATATTAAATTAAAAAAACATCACATACAGAATGGAAAACTAAAATCACATACAAAAATAAAATTGTGCATCTTTTCAAAAGTCTTATGCTTCTATAAACTATGATGTTACAAAAACAAAAATGACACACATCAAACACATAATTTTATTAAATGCATCCCCTTTTTCACAACCACACAAAATAATATACGAAACTTATAAAATAAAATAAAAACAAAAACTGACATATGTGCAAGGGACAATATAGTGGTTATTGTCCCTTGGTTATCTCATGTTGTTCTTACTTCTGGAACACCTACCCAAACTCATCGTCACACCCCATTCCTCCACAATCAACATGTAATCTATATACTAATCACTCAACAGAGGAAATACCAACATGGAAACTCCCAACCATAAGCTCTCCATGATTGAATTCCACCCGCAGTGAGTGAGGAATCCGCCCACATAAAAATGAGACAACAAATCCAGATGAGACAACCACTCAAAAACAACTCCCTGTTATTTCCTTGCCTCCAAAAACCCTTTGGGAAGTATGTCTTGCACGTTCGAGGAAACAATGTTTGAACTGAGCACCCAAATAAATGGATGTTTGTTATGCAACAATCCCATGGCCATTTCATGAATTTGAGCTTGGGAAACACATGCATAACTGCCTAAGGAAACATAGATAACAGAGTGCTTGGGCTTGTCGTCAAGCCAATTGGTGTAGTCGGATTCGACCCACATGCTACTCGCCATATCATCAAGTTAAAACGAAGGAACCAAAGAACCCACAGAAAAAATAGTATTCCCGACTGCATCTGGAGCTCTTAGATTGTTCGGCTCTCAAGCTCCACAACTATGTTGGCAACAATCCAATTTGCAGCTCGCGCTAATTGAAAATCTTGGTATACATATGTGTACTGCAACTCTGGAAGATTCGACTCTTGGATATTTGAGGGAAGGTTTGTTAGCCTCAAACCGAGAGACCCAGGAATATAGTTTCTTGCCCTCAGCAAAAAAAAAATATTTAAAAAATAAAATAAATTAGTGAAGGGCATAACATGTGGATGGAAGGGCATAACATGTTTATGGAGAACACACAAAACTAACATAATAATTAGTGAACGATACAGAAGAACGTGTGCATAAAATGGCTTTAATGGAAACAAATATCCAAGAGGAAGTGAAGAGAAGGTGTGAATGCCTGATTAATAGCTTATGCTAATGGAAATCCCCCAAATATGTAATGTCGTAAAATTTTGAGCAACCTATTTCACCACCATTGCTTATGTTGCTCTAGGACTAACATTGCACGCCTTTCTTAAGAGATAAAACTACCCTTTCATCATTTGAAAAAAGTTGAATAGCCTAGTCAAAGCCATTTATTAATTTCAATGGAATCTTATATGTATGCATAGTTATCTAAGACTCCAAGACAACAGGACGAGGATACCAAGACGACAAAAAAAATTCTAAATTTGGAGATGGTGAGCAAGCAACTAATTAAAATAATACATAAATATTTAAAATATAAAAACAAAGTGACTAAACCATAAAAAAATAACTTGGAAGAGACTTAAATATGCTGAAATATCAAATAAATTATAAATTAAAAAACCATTTGAGACTTTAAAAGTTGTAAGTTGAAATAAAACTATTGTGATTGATCAATTGACAATATTTATTATTCACCTCATTAATTTGAAATTCCAATTCACCAACAATCGTCAATATTACAATAAAAAGAGTATAAGTTACAACTCAAAAATCAAAATCATCTTCTGAAACAAAATCAATGAACTCCTCATTGGAACTATCATCCTCATCCTCAAGAGAGAGCCTAATCAATCCCTGTTGCATAATATCGTCCTCTTCTACCTACCTTTTGCATAGTATTGTCCTCTTCTACCTACCTTGGCTCCTCGAGATCTACATCCCACCGTAATGTTGGGGTCTACTTGTATTTAGTTGTCTTGTGATCTATTAGACGCAGAACATTGTATACAACTACAAGATTTTCTACTCTCTTAGAGATGAGTCTACCCTTTTAACATAATGGATCCAACCATATGTGTTGACTAATTCCTCTTAGAAGCAAATGAATTAGAAACCTAGGAAAGGAGGTGAATCACAAGTAGTTGCAATAGTCCTAGACGCCCATACAATCGCCACCAACTCACTAGATTCTCCTACACTAATGTCATTTTTGTCCATCTTCGCTGAAGTTTTGTAGCCATCATGTTCAATGAAGTTAATCCACTCCAATATGACCTACGAAGCCTCTTCTTCACCACCTCCAGACTTGGGTTTGCAACTATGTGAAAAATATGGTGCAATGGATTCCTTTTATCAAATGCTTCCATGTCAAATGTGGCCAATACTTGAGAGTGACAATTGGTAGCACTCGTAATTGATCTACCAATTGACGTTACTAGTACATTTTGCCTCACTTCTTCAACCCCTGCCCCACCCCCCAACCCACTAATGTCATCACCAACACTTCCACATATCTCAATCCTTTCCTCCTTTGATTCATAACCATATTTAAAACAATTCATCGTTTGGGCTGCAATGGTTTTAAAAAACCATAACTATATACAAAAATTCTAAAAAAGCATAATGAATCAATCAATAATCGAGATCTTTAAATTTTTAAACTAATAAAAAATAAAAATTATAACCCTAACAACCAAACCCTAAGCAATATGAATTTTGTAAAAACCTAAAAAATATTAACAAGTTTACAATGTGAATGTACACACAGAAACTTATAAAAAACAATTAAATAATACAAATACAAACTAAATTTTAAAAAGTAGAGAGTAGTATCAAGCATGTAAACAAATAACATTATAAATACCTCTTACTTGTTCTTGCTCTCGTAGTTGTTTTTCCTCTTTTCCCCTTGCTCTTGCAATTGCTCTCCTTTTCTTCTCTTTGCTTATTGTGCTCAAGTGTGAATATTAAATGTGATATGGAAAGAGACCATGGGACTTTTAGTGTTAGGGTTGTGTTATTTATTTCTTTTATATATTTTTTAAGCTCCCATAAATTCATTTTTTGCAATTTTTTTGTAAAATAAATGCAAAAACAAGTGGTATGACGTTCTAGACTTCCCCGAAAAATACCATGACTGTCCCGGGGACATACAAACGTCCCCAAAAAAGGGGGACGTCCCCTATGTTTTACGTCTATCATGAAATGTGGGGGGGACTTTTCTCCATTGTCCCTGAGATGTCCCATAGGTTCTGACTCCTCAAACTTGCATATGAAGGCATACTACATAATTTTTTAAAGCAATTCGATCGTAAATGTATGTTGAGTTCCTTCCAGTCTTTCTTGGTTTCTGCGGACAACATATCGATGTTTAATAGTAGTACCCAAATATCATTTGTTTTGTCATAAAACTCATCATTGCACTTCAAAAAAACTAAGGCCCTTTTCCCATGATTACTTAAATTGCATCCTTGCTTCCCACAATAAAAGCAAATGCCTTTCCAATTTAATTTGCTCATAGAAGTACAATGGGTGTTTCTTTGGTTACAAGACATCATTTCACCTTTTTGTAGCAAGGTGATTTTGTCCTACATTACAATCAGGTCTTGAAATTACCAGCGAACTTCCATCCATTGTCATCGCCACATCCCTTATTGGCAGTTAACCGAACTATTGCCAATTGCTCTACCAATATATGTGATCGATGTGCTCTTCAACACTTCCCTCTTTCGTCATTCTTATCTGAAAGAAATAAAGTAAAAGCATTCTTGTAGTGAAATCCTAGGATTTGTACATACTAAGTTAGTAACCAAACAATCCCACACTACTTACATTAATTTAGGTCACTACTGAAACCGCCTGCTGCCGCCTGCTGTCCCTGGTGATAGTTCGGATGCCGGACCCCTCTGGTCCGGTTCAGGGGTCCCTCTTGTCAGGGGCCCTCTCTCCAAAGCCGCCTAATGCTTGGAATAAAATAGTGGAGGGTTCCACATCCGCTCCTAGCTTGGAAAAGCTATCCCCTTCGCTGTCAGATGGGTCCTTCTCACTGCGCATCCCCTCTCACATCACGGAGGCTGCTGCTGCTTCTCGTGATCTTTCCTTGGTGGGTACACTGATGGGCCCTAGACCCCCATTGGAAGATATCAAAAAATGGGCACGGTTGAAATGGAAACCATGTGGAGCGCTTGAAATAGCGGCAATGCCTAATGGTTTCATATTATTCTCCTTCAACATGAAAGAAGATTTCGCTAGGGCTCTATTAGGTGGTCCGTGGTTTTTTGGCAGGTGGGGCTTCTACCTCAGGAAATGGTCTCCTGGTTTCAACCCTCACACGGAATCCATGACCCAAGCCCCAATATGGGTTCGCCTCCCGGGGCTCCCACTGGAGTTCTAGCATCCAGTGGTTATTGAAGGTATTGCTCTCTCAATAGGATCTTTAATTGCTATAGATCAAGCAACAAAAGCTAAAACTAGATTCATCCATGCTTGATTCTGTGTAAATGTTGATGTCAGTTGTCCCCTCCCAAAAGAGATTGAGCTTCTATCGGACTTGGGGAACTGGAAACAACCCATTGACTATGAATATATTCCACAAGCATGCTCCTTCTACAAAAACATTGGTCATCGGGCCTCTAGTTGCCCCTCCAAACCTCAGCCAAAACCCAAGACCCAAATTCTCTCCCCAAAAGTCAAGAAAATCTTTATTCCTAAAACGTCTTCTATTGAGATCCCTATCATCCCCACCTCAAATTCCTTTGCTCTCCTAGAAGATGGAGAAATTAACACTTCATCTGATCCTGTTTCTGAGGTTGTCCCCCCCTCCTGGCCATTCAATCACTCATCACCCCTCTGTCTCCCTCGGCTCTCCCCCCCTCTTCCTCTGAAGGAGTTAACCTCTCCTTGGCTGTCTCTTCCTCTCCCCCTTCTCCACTGTCTTCTCCTCTTCCCTTCCCACCCCTTCCCTCGGAACCCCCTTCCTTGACTCTTTCCCCCCTGCCTCCCCTCTTTCCCCCTGTTTTAGACTCTGTTACCTCCCCCTCGGGTCATTCTTCTGATGATAGCTTCAACCACCATTTTACTAGAAGTAGCAGCAAGAAACCCGATATAGGCACTGAAAAAGTTCGGGGGAGGATTCCGAGCAATATCAAACTCCAGCAAGAAGCAGCTCTTAATGTCGCGCAAGGAACCCAAAGCACAATCCCCATGGTGGTGGGGAGCAAATCCAAACCAAAGAAATGAAGATCATTTCTTGGAATATAAGAGGGCTCAACTCTCTTCAAAAGCAAAGAGTTATCAAAGACATCAAATTCCAGAACTCTCCTGATATCATAATGCTGCAGGAAACTAAACTAAAAAAAGAGGATCGTCTCCTAAAAATCTGGCCTGCAGCCTCTTTTGAATCTCAACCATCAACAGGGAACTCAGGGGGTCTTTGTACCTTTTGGGATCCCAGAAGTCTCAAAGGGGATTGTCTGTTCAAGCATCCCAACTTTTTATGCATGCTCTTCCAAGAGATTGGAGCGGACTCCACTTGGATTGCTATCAATGTTTATGCCCCCAACTTGGAGACTCATCGTGGTAAATTATGGAAAGATATCACTAACTTCATCATCACTTGTGGTAAAATTCCCATTCTAATAATGGGAGATTTTAATTGTCCCCTTTATCCTTTGGAAAAATTAGGGAGGTATTCCTTGCCATGACCGCCAGCATGGATGCTCTGGCTGACTTCATCAGGGAGAATTCACTTCTTGACATGGAACTCCATGGCTCATCTTATACATGGTCAAACCGCAGATTGGGCAGGAACCATATTCAAAGCAGATTGGATAGATCTCTAGGCTCTCTGGACTGGATTTCTCTCTTTCCTGACTTCTACCTCAACTCCCTCCCCCCGGGCTGCCTCTGACCACAGCCCTCTTCTGTTGAGTGCAAATCACAAGCTGAATACCAAGAATCCTCCCTTCAGGTTTGAGCTTGCTTGGCTTGAAAACAACCACCTGAACCCTCTTGTTGCTAATTGGTGGAATATCAAAATTGAGGGCTCTAGTATGTTTAGATTTACCAGCAAGCTCAAAGAAATTAAAAAACAACTCAAGATATGGAAGTCGATGGTCTTTGGCAACATCAAGCTCCGCAAACAGGAGCTAATTCAGGGTTTGGCTAAAGTCTCTGCCCAAATAGAGATTGATGGAAGATTGGATCATCTTCACCAACATGAAACCTCCCTCCTCAGTGATTATCACAATACACTTCAAGAAGAGGAGACCTATTGGAGGCAACGCTCTCGAGCCCTTTGGCTCGAGTAAGGGGATCGTAACACCAAATTCTTCCACATCACTAGCTTGCAAGCATAAAGCTAGAGATAAGATCCGAGAGCTGGTGTCGTCCTCGGGTACCTTGTTAACATCTGAGGCTGATATCTCCAATGAGCTTGTCTCCTTCTATTCAAACCTTCTCCAGGCTGACCTGCCCCCTCCGGAGCAATCAATGACTGCCATGCTCCAACATATTCTGCATCTGGTGTCTTCTGAGATGAACAACAATCTGACCAAGCCTTTTGCTATGGAGGAAATTCACAAAGCGGTCTTTGCAATGAAGAGGGACAAAGCTCCGGGCCCGGATGGCTTTCCTGCTGCTTTCTTCCAGGTGTTTTGGGAGGTCATCAAGCAGGATCTCTTCAAAGTAGTGAATGAGTTTCAGGTTAATAACAATCTACTAAAGGAATGGAATACCACCTTCGTTGCCCTTGCCCCAAAAGTGCATAGTTCTAAAGATGTCTCCAATTTTAGGCCAATCAGTTTATGCAACACGGCTTATAAGATTATCACTAAGATGTTGGCCTCCAGACTAAAACCTCTAATGAAGGATCTCATCTCACAAAATCAGAATGGACTTCATAAAAGGACGGCTCATCCAAGGTGGTATCATTACAGTTCATGAAGCCATTCACTCAGCCTATCACTCGAAATCCCCAGGAATGATCTTAAAACTGGATATGCAAAAAGCATTTGACAGAGTCAGCTGGCCTTTCTTAATTAGGGTCCTGGAAAAATTTGGTTTCGACAAAAAATGGTGTAGTTGGGTCTTCTCTTGTATCGTGACCCCTTGCTTCTCTATTCTTATCAATGGCATTCCAGCAGGTTTCTTCAAAAGCAGCAGAGGTATCAGGCAAGGTGACCCCCTGTCACCCTTCCTTTTTGTCCTTATGGCAGACTCCCTTAGTAGAGCTCTGGAAGCGGCTAAAAGTCAATCTATCATTTCTGGTCTGAAAATCACCTCAAGCTGCCCTTCTGCCACACATAGCCAGTTTGCTGATGACACTATGCTGCTAAGTTTAGCCTCCGTGATTGAGGCCCGGGCTATAATGGATATCCTTTCTCTTTACCAATCAGCTTCTCAGCAAACTGTCAATTTCAACAAGAGTAGCATCTCCTTCATCAACACTGCCCCTAGGACTCAGAGAAAGATTGCTGATATCTTTGGTTGCAATATTGTGGATCTCCCCGCCTCTTATCTCGGCATCCCCCTCTTCCATGGTAAGCAATCTAAAATTCTATGGAATCCAGTCATTGAAAGGTATCAAAAAAAGTTGGCCGCCTGGAAAGGGGTTCTGCTCAGTCAGGCTGGCAAGCTCCAACTGGTTAAAGCCACCCTTCAAAGCCTTCCTACTTACTTCATGTCCCTTCTCAAAGTCCCCAATTCGGTGAGGGAGGTTGTGGAAAAAATCCAAAGGAACTTTCTGTGGTCTGGGACTGATGTAAGGAAGAGGATCCATCTTGTGTCATGGAAGGAAGTGTGTAAGCCAACTTCTCAAGGAGGGCTTGGTCTTCGAAAAATGGCTGACATGAATGGGGCCCTCCTGGCCAAACTTGCATGGGAAGTGGCTAAAGGTGACTCTCTTTGGGCTCAACTGCTCAGAGCTAAGTATCTGGCAAATAACGAAGATCTTCTCACTTCCAATCCAATTAGAGGTTCTGCCATCTGGAATTCTGTTATTAGCTCCCTCCCCATTATCTGGGTTGGCACTAAATGGAGATTTGGGAATGGTCATCTTATTGACTTCTGGAGGGATTTTTGGATAGGGGACGAGCCTCTTGATCACAATCCTGCATGGGACCCTGTGAAAAGAAGCATCATTAATAAGCAAGGAAGATTAGCTTTCGGGCTATTGGACGATTGTGAATTCCATTCCCTCCTGGGATATTAAGGTCTAGGATGATATCAGTGATCTGCAGAGTAGGCTCCTGACTTCGCTCAGAGCTGTGCTCACTTCCATATACATCCCCTTCTCCCAAAACGAGGATGAGCTAATTTGGCCCCTCTCCCCGTCTGGCTCTTTCTCGGTTAAGGCTGCTTATCTATCGATGCATAGTGCTGACTCTGGTCCCCCCCTTTCCAAATTCTGGCCGAATGAGATCATTCCCAAAATTGGCTTTTTCTCCTGGCTCTCTTCTAAGAATGCTTTCCTTTCTGGGGAAAATATGAAAAGGAGGGGTTTCTCTCTCCCCACTAGATGTGTGCTATGTACTAAGGAGGTGGAATCCTCTGCCCATCTTTTGATCCACTGTTCTTTTTTGCAAGTTATCTGGCATTGGATTTTATCGAGGATGGGAGTGCTTTGGACCTTCCCTGAGTCCATTCAGGACACCCTCTCTCAATGGAGCTCTCCATTCACTCATCCGAATCTGATTTTGGCTTGGAAACTCCTCCTCCCACATGGCATATGGGGCATCTAGAAAGAAAGGAATAGAAGAATCTTCAAAGAAAAAAGTCTTGAACCTGATCAGGTGGCTACACAGATTGCTCTTGCTTTCCAAGAAAATCTCAACTCGCTCCTGTGGACCAAATATCAGCAAAAAATCCAAATCTGTAACTCCCAGGAGTGGCAGAGGTTGTTGGCCATTCAAAGTAAAGGCACTTCCACTGCTCGTGATTTAGTTCATTGGCTTCCCCCTCCCAGGGGCTGGAAAAAACTTAACACGGATGGGGCCTCAAAAGGCAATCCTGGTAATTCTGGTGGAGGAGCCATTCTTCGATGCTCATCAGGCTATATAGTTGCTGCTTCTGCTCATAACCTTAACTATGGTACCAACCATCATGCGGAAGCCTTGGCCATCCTCAAAGGCCTTGAGCTGGCTATCAAATTTGGTGATGATCCCCTCCAAGTTGAAAGTGACTCCCTCAACATCATCAAGCTCCTGCAGTCTAATGATTCTGGTCAATGGTCGATACAGAATATCATTGCTGATATCAGAATTATTCAAAGATCTTTCCAGCAAATCCAGTTCCAGCATGTCCTCCAGGAGGGAAACAAAGCGGCTGACCACCTTGCTAACATTGGTGTTCTCCTTGAGAATCAACAAAGCTGGACAGACAACTTCCCGGATGATCTCTTCCAAATTACTCAAAATGATATATCCCAATGCTGACTGGTGGAATGGAGGACTGATTTGGGTTTTGGAAAAATCTTTATGGCCCTCTCAAAGGGCGGCAACATTCATGTCGGATTTAATTGATTTGACACTTGGTGAAGAGCCTTTTGATGACGGTGATGTGTAATGATGCGGAGGATCTCCGCACGCATGGGACAAATCCTCACATTAATCATTTGATGATCTGGCGGGAGGGCAATGATAACGTGGCCGACGGCTCCCCCGCCCTGACTGGGTTGTTAAATGACCCTTATTGCTCTCACTTCTACATTTTTTCAAAAATTTATACTATGGGGGGACAGCTGAAGCGTCTAGAGCCTGATAACTGTGACTCGGTTAAAAATGATGGGGAGGTTTGGAACATAATGCTAGAGAATGGAATTGCTACCTTCCTGGAGAGAATGGCGGGTTACTCGGCTCTTGTTTGGTATGCGGTTACGGCTTCCTGGTCGAAGGGTCAGGTTCAGATTGGCAACACTCGCTTTACCATCTCCACCAATGCTATCGCTGATGCCACTGGTCTTCCTACCACCGGAGACATCTACTTCAAGCGCTCGCTGCATGCGGAAATGTAGGATTTTAATGCTCCTGGGGACAGACCGGTTAAATACCTCTCTGGTTACACTCGGGACTCCCTGCCTCCTCCATGGGACAGAGTCGCGGAGGTCATAATGCGTTATTTTACCATTGATGGTAGATATCGGCTTGTTTACGGCCCTCATTTTTTCATCCTCTCTCATCTTCGATGGGGGAAGAAAATTAATCTGGCGGCTTTCCTTTTTCAGTCCTTAGAGCACTCTGTCCAGTTGGCTCGTGACGGGGAAGGTGCCATTCTCCACCAAGGTTTGTTGTACCTTCTCTTCTCTGTTGTTGCTTCACATTCTGACCTTCTTCGCTTCCCCCCCAAAACTAGTCGTCGCCGCCGCTCTCCCTCGCCTTCCCCTCGCCCCTCCTCCACCTCCCTTTGCTCTTCTCGGCGCCTGACGTCGTCTGCACCTTTCATCTGATTCTGACTCTGATGTTGCCATTCTTAGCCCTCCCCTCGCTGCCTCTCAACCCCCTGCCACCCCCATTTTCCCCACGCCCCTCTCTTGTTTGTTTTTAGAAGGCACTGACGCCAGCTTTAAAGCTGCCTCTCTAGTCTCTAGCCCTGATTCCTCTCTGGCTGCTGACATTCTGGGCCTAGCTAAGCTCTACCCTGACTCCCCAGACTCGGAGCAGTTGGAGAACAACCAACCGGTGGATGATCCCATCACTCAGTCTGCGGGAAACAATACTCTCTTCGATGACAAAGTTCCTCTTGCTGACACTTTGCAATCCTCGCCGATTCTGAATTCAACTCCCGTTGCGCCTGAGTCTGCTGACACTCAAAGGGATGATCGCAGAGTCGACATGGTTTCTTCTATTTTAAACAAGCTTCAGCGCGCCTTCAAGGCTTTGAAAGCATGGGAGGCTTTCACTGATTCTACCAAGACTGCCATTGCCAATGATTGCTCGGAGCTCATCAACCTTGCCGAACAACTTGCAAATGACTCAGGTTCTCCTAGAGCTAGAACTGTTGTCTCTAAGCTGAAAAAGCTCTTATGATGTTTTCTTCTTTCCTTCTGTTGTCCTTTTCAACCTCCTTTTTTGGAATCTTCATGGGTACTTTTTTTCTTTGCTACATTTATTGCTAAATCTGGCCTGATGGGCTCTTTTGTATAAGGTTGTGGGACCTTCAAAAACCCTCCTTTTACCCTATATATTCCAAAAAACTTCTTCTATCTGTTTTAAGTTGAGGAATCATTCTCTTTCATTATCTTGAATTTGAAATAGTAAAATCTAAGGAGAAAAAAACAATTCTGCAAATTGAAAAGTATTACCGTTCCTTGTAAATGGATAAATGTCATTTTTAGGAGGAGGTCCTAGTTATAATATATGGCAAACACCATGACCGACTCTGTCCAGAAGGAAACATAGGTTAGTCCAAATTTCCTGGCTATGCAGTCGGGCCAAACATAATATGCATCGACGATGATGCATGAAATGGGAGGTTCCTTTGCTTGGAGATCCGTGATGAATTTCTCGATGTGCGACAACATATTAAACATCAGGGAGATCATGAATTCATAGAGAGATATGTCAAAATTGAAAGGAAAACCGTCCGATACAAGTGCATGATGTATATCTAAGCCGAGCCTCTTTGCGTTGATATCCATTCGCGGGCGGGTCAAGAATTAGGAGACCTGCAACACAGACACTTGTTCCATAGATGTCGTCTTTTTAAGATTAATGGTTGCGTCATTCCCACTCAATTTCAATTATATTTTCCTCATTGATTCCCCGACCATCTACCTTTTGCAAAAAGAAATTACAAGGATACGAATACAAACATTTTTCATACCAAAAATATGAACCGATTTCATAATTGTATAGACCCATAATTACAACTTAGTGACCACCCCAATTTACCAACACCGTAATTTGCCAATTTTACTATGCATATCTGCAAGCCTGCAACTAAGAAGGAAATGATTTCTCTTATTACAAAGTCAAGAATGGGCAATTGGATTGAAGATTATATAGTTCAAAAAGTAGATAAACATTACAGACTAAAAAAATCTAAAGTAGAACAATCAGATCTTAGATATTATTATAGGAAATATCTAAAATTTGTGGATATCTAAGATAGGATTGTAAAAAAATATCTAAAATCCAGCAACCTGTAAAATTAAGACCGTCGGAATTTGACATTTTTTAGCCAAGGCTTCTTCAGAGGTGGACGCCTACCGGCGAAATATAAAAATTTGTTGTAATTGAAAATTGTTTTTTCATACATCTAAACAATAAATGCATCCTTTTCTTCATACATTGAATAAGGCCTTAAAACAGTCATATCATTATAAGACAACCAATGTAACACATATAAATGATAAATTATGTAATTATAATATTAAAAATTGATATATTCAATAGAAATGTTGACTCTAACACCAAAAAATAAAAAATATTAAAATAAAAAATTCTGAACTATAATTGACCTAAAATTGTTGAATTAATAAAGCAGGGTGAAAGTATAAAAAAAGGGACTAATTAGGAATGAATAGAGGATTATATATAATTGTACCTATAAAATAGCAAAGCTCATAAGTAATGAAGGACAATAAAAGCCAATTAATTCAATTCATGACACCCTGAATAGAGACAGCCCAGAATTGACAACCAATCCCCTGCATACAATTATTTTAATCGGCCGAAATAGACAAAACAAATGAGACACGGTGCAGAGTTCGAACCTAGTTACGTACTAGTCCCAACCAAACCCTGGATAAAAAGGCCAAAAAAATTTCCAACCCTAATTCCAGCCATCAGCCGTCAAAGCTTCCAGCAGATTTTGATGAAGTAAAATTTACCTTGCATATAATTGTTTTACGCTTTGTCTTTTGACCGAGAACACTGGTAGGACTGCTGGGGTTTCGCGGCGTCCCAGAAAAATGTAAGTATATGCGGAGGGAAAATCGACACAGCGAAAAATATTATACACTTTTTTCCAATCCCCAGGAACGTCTTTCACATCAAAATCACCACACAAAACAAAACAATACGAAAACAAATTGCTTTACTTAATATTTGCACTAAAATGCTGCAGCAGCGGGGCGGCGGCGGCGGGTGCGGCGGATCCTCCTCTTCCTCCGCCACCACGCCGCCTCCACATCAGCAGTCCGCGCGCAATCCTATTGATTCTTCGTCATCTGACGGGGCATTTGTGTTGCCACGATGGTACTGTCCACATCAGCAGCAGGACGAGCTCGAGCAGAACCAGGAGCAGCAGAATCATTTCCGCCAGGTGAGGATTGTCGTCAATCGAAGCCATTTCTGTCTTGTCTATGGCAGACATTCTTCCTGTTTATTTTTGCCGTGTCTGGTACCTTTTTGAAAATTATTTCTCGGTTTGCTGATGGGGACATTAAACCCTTTTCGGACCCCACAAAGTCAGCAGCAGGAGCTTCAAACTGTTAAATCTGTTCGCAATTTGCGGTTTCTTTATACTATTGAACGCAAATGGTCTCGACTGTGTATTAATTTAGTATGTGTCATATGATGTATATACATTGAGTATCTGTCGTACGATGTATATACGTTTAGCATGTCATATGCTGTATATATATTTACCCCAAACGCCGGTCTTTGTCAAGTTTAGTTGTGCGCTTGAGTAGCTGGCATACGATGGATATACATTTAATATGTCATATAGTGTGTATACTTTTAGCCCCCAATGCTGGTCTTTGTCACTTTATTTCTGCGGTAATGTAGTATGTCATATGTTGTGTAGACATCTGGTTTCTAATTTATATACACATTTAATATGTCGTATGATAGTTTTACATTTACCCCAAACACAGGTCTTTGTCAAAGTTTATTTTTGCGCAAGGGGTCTCAAAATACATATTAATCTATCTGTCATATGATGTATATACATCGAATATGTAACACGATGTACGTTCAGGTCCTTGTCAAAGTTTATTTTTGCGCGAGGGGTCTCAAAATATATATTAATCTCGAGTATGTAACGGGATGTATATACATCGAATATGTAACAGGATGTATTTAAATCTTTTGTCTTCTCTTTATGCGCTCCTTGGGCCGTGTCGCTCCTGCATTTTAGTGCAGGGAATTTTCTGTTTTTTATTAAGTTGGGGATTGATCAGATATATATTAATTTAGTATGTAATATGTTGGAAATACATCTAACATTTATGTTGCCAGCTTGGTATTAGTCGGGTAGCGATCATATATATATTTGATGTGTTTATATTTAGTATCTTTCGTATGAAGCATATACATCTAGTACATGTCTATGCCTTATTTAGCCAGTATTTTTTTTTTAGGTGGTTTTCAAGATTATATTCATCTAGTACCAGGAATGTAATTTAATTACTATTTGTCGTAAATATATTAATCAGTATCCGTCACCTCCTGCATCTCAGTTCGTGACATTTCCTGTTTTGTTTGAAGTTGATTTTCATCTTAGAAATATATTGACTGTATCTGCCATATGTTGTATATATATTTAGTATCTCTTTGGTGGTGGCCCGAGGATGGGCTGTGTTCCTCAAATTTTATGCATGGTGTTTTCTATCTTTTTTTTAACTTTGGCGGTTTCAGTTATATATTAATATTTAGTAACAGTCATATGATGTTATATTTAAATAGTATCTGTCATATGATGTGTATTAATTTAGAATATTCCTGTTCCTTACGTGGAACGTGTTCCGCTTTCACTTTAGTATATGGTATTTACTATTTAATGTTGTGATTTGTTCAGATATATATTAATTTAGTATCTGTTTATTCCTTATGTGGGTCATGTTTCTCCTTCATTTCAGTGTGTAGAAAATTTCTGTTTATAATTTTTTTTGTGTGGTTTCGATATCAGATATAGGTTAAATTAGTCTGTGGTATGATGCATTGTTCATTATCAGTATTTGTAGTGTTCTTCCATATAACTTTTTAATATTTTTGTGGGGTTTGATCTTGCAAATACATTAAATTGATTAACCCTGCTAAAAAAAGTTCCTGTCAGAGTATGTATTTGGAAAGAAGTATGATAGACTTCTATGATTCCTGAGAGATCAAGCAGAGGGAAGGTCTTAAATGCGTCGGTCCTTAGATGGAAAGTCTTAAATTCCCCAACTGCCAGAATTTCTCGGTGACCAGATTGCTGTTCGAATTAACATGAAAAATCAACAGAGGCCCAGGTTGATTCTAGCCTTAAAGTCATAAATTGGTTGGTGTTTACCATTGCAGGTCCAGGTTTGATTCTCAGTGTGGTCTGCGAATTCCTGGAGCAGCGATCCCAGTAAATTGATTCTCCTTGTCCAAGAAAAGGAGTTAGGTGAAAAAGAACATTTAATTTTCACTAGATTCACTACAGGGATAGATGAAGATACAAGAGTTCACCAAAAAAAGAGTTTAATTTTCTTTAACTAATCTTTAACCCAATTGCTTTCAAAAGTTGTCACGAACAAGTTAAATATATCAGCTAAATTTGGCATAAATTAGTAGGCAAACTTTTATTTTTCTTTAAAATTCACCACAGGAGTGTATGGAGTTTTGTGTAGTCCTTAGGATTTTCCATGTTCCAAAAACGGTTTAATGTTCAAATGTGCCCACGCTTGCTAAATTCTGCATAAATTAGTTAATCATTTGACACTCAAAGATTCAGTACAGTAAAGGAACACATGGAAGATTCATGCAAGCATTGGGATATCCACTGAAATTTCTTCTCAGCTTTGACCAACTTTCTTAAAAAAAATTCATGAAAAAATAACCATATTGGCAAAATTCGGCATAAATATTTAGCAAAGCAGTATATTCTTTCAAAGATACTTAAGGAATAAGTGAAGATTTATGCAGTTTCCTCGTTGTTCACTAGCTGGAATGATGGTTCCATGTCAAGGCGCTTTTCGTGATCTGACATGCTGCTAGGTTCTTGTCTTAAAAAACTTCTTTTCTCTGCTAATATCACTACTAGCAGTGCCTGTTGTGTAATTGAAGTCCCCTTGCCTTGTGGGTGTTTAGCCCTCATAAAAACATAGATGGGAGTGTAAATTCTTAAAAAGGCTGATAAACTACTGCGAAGTTACAGTGAGTCAGGCCGAAGGGAAGCCTTACCATAGTAAATTGGCCATTTGACATTAATTAGTTGTAAAACATTTAATTTTCTCGTAAGATTCACAGCATGAATATACAAATATTTTACCTGTCACAACGAAGATTTCATGTTCAGAGGTGCCTTGGATGATCTGGCATGCCCAGGTTGTTGCATCAATAAGCTCCTCTTCTCCTCAACTATCAGTACTAGCTGTGCCTATTGTGCCATTAAGATCCCCTTACTCTGTGGTTTTTTAGTCCTAATAAAAACACAGACAGGAGAGTAAATTCTTAAAAAGATTGATAAATTACTTGAAAATTACAGCATTGAAAATTACAGCAACAGGATGTGATCAGGCTGAGGGAAAGCTCTTCTATAGCTAATCATTTCAAAATGCTGAAATGCGCCAATCACCTAAATTTCCTCTGGACTTTGACTGAATTTCTTAAACAATTGAAACAATAAAATAACTACTTTTGCCAAATTTGACATTAATGAGTTGTACAACATTAAATTCTCTTAAGATTCACAGCATGAATATACAAAGATTTAGCAGTCATAGGAGGTTCCCTGTCCCAAAGAAGATTTCCTGTTCAGAGGCGACTTTGATGATATGCCATGCCCTTAAGTTGTGTTATGGCCTCCTCTTATCCAGAATGAACATCACTATCAGCATCTGTTGTGCTTCTTTGTGGATACCCTTGCAATATTTTGTAGTTCTTATCATTATGTTGCTTTTGATATATGTGTGACATCCTTATTAGGAATATTTTAAGACAATGTGTACTGTGAGTAACAGAACTCCGGCCAAATTGCTACCATATTTTGTAGTAGTTGTCATTATGTTGCTTTTGATATATGAGTGTCAGTGTGACATCCTAATTAGGAATATTTCAAGACAATGTGAACCGTGACATGACATGACAGAAAGACAATATTATCTGAATATGACATGGATTAATAGTTAAACATTTAAGCTTCTCTAAGATTCACTGCAGGAATATGTGAAGATTCATGCAGTTGTTAGGAATGAGAATTTTCCTTGCTCTAGAAGATTTTCATGTGCCGAGATACTTTTGACATTCTGACATGCCTGTGTTTTGTTTTAGTGCGACGTCCTTTTCTTCAGTACTAACATCATTAATGGTGCCAGTTGTTTTTTCCCCTTAAGCTATACATCTCTGTGTCCTCTGGTGGAATGTCATTCCACAATAAAACCTTCTCTTTTTACCAGGACCTGAACCCAATTGATAGGAGAGCTTCAAAAGACACTTCCGATCTCGCAAACTATCTTCGCGGCATGACTCCAAGCTTTGTCTGTTGGAGAGCATGGATGACATGGAACTACAGTATTTTCAACAATCAAAGCCAGACCCCAAAACAGTTTTGTCAGCATATACAAAGATGTTTCAAACTCACAGTTCTGATCCACTTTAACTGTTCTTAAGGCTTCAATTACGGAAGAATTAGCTATTTGTAGGGTATGGAGAATCCTTTTTCATTATAGACCTCTGGGGACCCCTTTCCATAAGCTGAATTTTGAAGGGGTCTCTAAAGGCAACCTGGGACGGGGAGATTATTGTTTCACGAAAGTCAATGAATTGGAGAGCAAACCAATAACTATGTGAAGATGTGGGCTTTATACAAAGGAGTGGCTACAGCTTGCCAACACAAGATCGCTCATCTTTAATGATGATCAGCACCATCATCAGGGAGTGGCAGTGAAGTTCAAAGCACTAGTCATGAAATCTTCCAACACCACTGGAAATTTAAATGTCACTTCCAGCACTCTCTCTGAGATGTCAAACTTCACTCAAATTCAACTTTCATGAGAGGATAAGAAACACTTGCCGATGCACTTGCCTCACTGGCAGCAGGAGCCGAGAATATCAATTTTTTGATGGCACGTCATCGACGAATATGAACAGACAAGTTCAGGACCATGCTTGAAGAGTGATATAGCCTCTTCACGCATAAAGGCCAACAAAGTACTCAAGCCCATGACTGTGCTCAATGGGAGCTACAGTCTCATCATGCATAAAACCAGCAAAGTATTCACCAGTCACTAAAGTCAAAGCTGCCCATCACTTGCCTTCAGATAAGGGAAGGTGTCAAATGCTTTATGGCTTCAAAGCGATTATGGAAAAACTTATATTCACCGGCCTTTCGTTTTCTTCTGATTGCTGAAATTGCTATGTTAGCACATCCCCTTTGTGACATATAGTCATGTTTATTATGAGCTTTTTATATGGCCATTGTAAGGCTTTTAGCTTGCAACAAATGAGGAGTTGTCTTTCTGTTTTAGATGTTTTTGGTTAGGTGTTAGATTGTGCAATGTACTTCAAGTTTGTTGGGGTGCTCTGACCTCTATTTCTTTCTGCATTATCAAACTTTTTAGCATAGAACTCTTTAATTAATACAACACTTGAAACTCTTTTCACCTAGGGAAAAAAAAAAAAACTTCTCCTTTTGAAGGAACATTTGAAGACAATATGGACTATAAAGTATGGCTACATACAGTGATGTTTATTACGAGCTTTTTCTATGGCCACTGTAAGGCTTTTAGCTTGCAACTGATATGGAGTTCTCTTTTCTGTTTTAGATGTTTTTGGCTAGGTGTTAGATTGTGCAATGTACTTCAAGTTTGCTGGGGTGCTCTGACCTCTGTTCCTTTCTGCATTATCAAACTTTTTAGCATAGCACTCTTTATTTAATACAGCAATTGGAACTCTTTTCACAAAAAAAAAATAAAAAAGTTTTTTTATTTCTCCTTCTGAAGTAACATTTGAAGACAATATGGACTATAAGTATGACTTACTTGGAATGGTAGCAGTAGATAATTGAATTATGAAGGTTTGATGTCTGATATTCTTCTGAGATTCGGCTTTTTTTTCCCTACTGCTTAGTCCACGTGAATTAAACTGATTCACAATGGCCTAGATGGAATTTTCCCCAAAAACTATCTCGTGCCGAGTGTTCCTTTAAATTGCAGTCTGAATAGCAAAGTGTAGGTGTTGAGATTATGGCGTCTTTTAGCAGTTCAAGTTAATGAATACATCGATGCTTTCATTGAGATGATGTGGGTTTTAAACTTATGGTGCAGTCACTACAACCTATAAGGTGGTTACAAGACATTGAAGACCAACCTGCTTATCAGGCACATGAATATCAATGCAATATTAGGGGTGTTCCAATGCAGCAATCAATAATTTTTTCTGAGGTTGTACCCCAAGAGTATTTCCATGAAGGTAGAATTCAGAGTATGCAGGACCAAGCCTACCTGCAGTTCGCTTTCCTGGCTGCTCAGAAAAAGGCTCCTCGGAACATACTCCCCAACAATTTGATTCTACAAGATGTGAATCAACTTTTTCCACAGTTGTCCACGTTCAGCAAATCGCCAGGCCAGATTTTGCAGATTGGAATGCAAATGAATCAAGCACAAGATGACAGTAGAAATAATTGTATGAAGTCTCAGCAAGCACAAATGGCGCAATTACCAGGCAACAGCATCAAAAAAGTATTTGGGGTGAAAAACAATATGCATCCCCCATTTATAGATATCACCCAATCACAAGATCTTCAGGCACAGTCTGCCTTGGAACAGAATACAGATATCTATGCTTTGTCTGAGACAGAACAGATTCCCCAATTTGTTCCTGATATTCAAGCATCTCTAGCAGCAACACGTAGAGTTTGTGACAGAAATCTCACTGAAGAACAGGGTTGCATGTTGCGAATTGGACAAAATATTGCGTCTTCATCACCTGTCCAGAATTATGCAAATGTGACAATGAAAGATTCTATGGTTAGTGGCTTTGAAGATAATGATGCCTTTTACTCAAATTGTATGCTGGCTAACATGACTGAATCCTTTCCAAAGGTAGGGAAACTTGCATTGACTAATCATCAGTTTGTATCTGAAGCTGGGGATTATCGTGTTAAAAACATGGGGTTTGGTTACAACCGGCCTTCCGATGCATATGAAAATACTATAACATCTTTGAATCACCATTCGCTACCTTGCTCTGCTTTTACTGAAAAAGAAGATATTGCTTGTGGAAATAATCTGCTCCCCAACACTTCACACATGGGAAGTTTGAGTCCATCAGAACAGTTAAGTCCAACTGCTTTGAGCTCGGTTAGTAGCAATGGAACATTGCAGGTCAATTACCCTGTTCAAATGCAGCATCAGGGCTATGCTTTCACAGAGCAGCAGCTCATTGTTCTTAGGGCTCAAATATTGGCATTCAAACAATTAAAAGTAAGTATCATAATAAATTTCCCTTTTTGTGTTACAGAACTTTGTTTTGTGATGTATGATGTGGCAAAAACAGCCATAAATGGAAGATGGCAACTTTTGCCATTATTTTAGTTTGCTGACTGTTTAAAATTCTTCTATAGCGTGGACGAACTCTACCGCCAGATATAGTTCAATGCATTGGGCCACCACCACTTACCCAACATCAAGGTCAAGTCGTTTCAGAAATAGTATCAACTGATAAGCTCACACATCATAGAGGACAAACAAAAGCTTTAAAAAATGGAATCAGAGGCCAAACTTTGGTTGCAGCAGAAAGGGATCCAGACGATCTATTTTTGAATGGAGAGACAAGGCATGTGACTGCTCACAATAATGGGAATGCACAAGTATACATGCATTCAAATAGAGACCGAATCAATCTTCATAGAAATGATGCAGAAAGACTCTCTATGCATGGCGGTGAGAAGAAGCAAATATCAAATTCACTCTTGGGAATGGCGTTGAGTGGAAAGGGCTGTGAAAGAGAAGAGACCAGTAGTGTTCAATTGAAAATGAATGAAAATGTTTTGAATGTCTTAAAGTTAGATGCATCAACGAAGAGTGAGTCTGCTTCTGGTGGAAACAAGTTTATCATGTTGAAGTCTTCTTCCGCAGCTGTTCCAGGTCATATTGAGAATCTTTCTGGGGCTACATTTAGGCAACTTGCAAAGAATTTAGATACTGTAAAAAAATATAGTGGTCCGCTATTTGACTTTCCACAATGTGGGAAGGAGGCAGATGATTTCATTCCAATGTCCAGTAATGTATGCAGTCCTTTTACTCTGGGATATGATATAAAGGAATTGTTGTTTGAAGAAGGATTGCATATTTTTGAAAAAAGGAGGACAGATACGCTGGGCAAAATAAACTGTTTGCTGGCAATGAAGCGGAATGGAAAGCGGATTAAATTTGAACTTGTTCGAAAGCTCCAAATTGAAGAACACAAGCTCCGTCTATTGGATGTTCAGAAGCAGTTAAGGGATGAAATTGAGCAACAACAACAACAAATTATGTTGATGTCTGACAGGTCATATCGTAAATTTCTCCGTCTTTGTGAACGCCAAAGGACTGAACTTGACAGGCAGGTTGCAGCCTCTCAAAGGGCAATTCGTGAAAAACAGTTGAAGGAGGTATTTCAAGGTCGGAAAAAGCTTTTGGAAGCTAGTTGGACAAATAGGGATGCTAGGGCCATTCGTAACAGAGGAGTTGCCAGATATCATGAGAGAATGCTGAAGGAATATTCAAAAATGAAGGATCAAGACCAAAATGAGAGATTGAAAGCTTTGAAAAACAATGATGTTGACTTTTACCGTAAAATGTTGGAGCAACAAACTCAATTGTCTGGTGATGTTGGAGAGTGCTATAAAATACTGTCTTTCTTCTTATCACAGACGGAAGAGTATCTGCAGAAACTTGGATCAAAAATCATAGCTGTGAAGAATAATCAAGAGGTGGAAACAGTAATGGTCACTGCTTCAGCCGCCCAGTCAAAGGTATGCTAAGGGAAGAAAATATTTTGCTCTCTACAGTATCTGGTTCTTTTCTGGTTTTGTTGCTGATCAGAACCATTGGTCTGCTGATATAGGGTATATCTGAAGAGGAGGTTGATAGGGCAGCAACTTTTTCGCAGAAGGACGTAGTAAATAGAAATCATTTCTCAGCATGTAGCCCATGTAGAGATAAATTATCCATAAACAAGTGCGTATTCTGGTCTTAACACAATAAATAGCTGTTTGGCTTTACCACTCATAAGTTAATGCAGATATTTACACTAACTATTCTTGTAGGTACTACAATTTGGCACATGTAATAAATGAAAAAATCATGTCTCAACCTTCTATGCTTCAAGCTGGAACATTGCGCGACTACCAATTGGTAAGTTACTCCTTTTTCAGATAAAATAATTTGATAACCATAAGCATCTAAATATTTCAGTCATACTTGATTTTTATGTTATAAGATCCATTCTATGCTTTGCTACAGGTTGGGTTGCAATGGATGCTTTCTTTGTACAATAATAATCTGAATGGGATTTTGGCAGATGAGATGGGTCTTGGTAAGACTGTACAGGTACGTATATTTATGTTTGCACTTTAACCCATTTATCATTATTATTGTCTAGAGAATTGTAAGGATATTTATCCACTTTGTTGGATGCATGGAAATCTGTATATGGTAGGTTTCTTGAAAATGGGGAACCTAACAATTTTTAGCAATGGATTTCAGTGTAATCTTGAATTTTAGCAAAGTAGATCCCTTGCTCATTCCATGGAGCATCTTCCTCTATAATATTCTAGTATTGGCTGAAGAGTATTGATGATGATGATGACAGCGTTGACTTTTAATGACCGCTAGACTGAATTCTGTAAGACCCAACAATGTTTGTAGGAAATACAATTTCACTTTGAATCCTCTCTGCAATGTGTGATTTGTAGTTGTCTTTGTTGATGCCAACATTCGCAATCCTTGGATTCTTATCAACTGAAGTGCCTTAGCAATCCTTGGACTCTACCCTCTTGAAGGGCCTAGGAAAGGAAATAATGAATTAGGAACATGTCAAAATAATAAACAATTAAACTCAAAATGAGACGAAATTAAGAGAGATGATTAATTAGCAACCTAATTGTTGATAGAAAAGTAGTCCAGCCAACAAACATGTTCACTTGCGTAGACAGACGATTTAATGGGTGTTCAGATTCAAAATGAAATCACCGAGCTTTGTTTCGTTGTTCTGTTTTAGCCTTTAGGAGTTCATGGAGCAAGCTATGATTGCAGATATCAGTGTAAGCACGCCTTATAACATTGTATACCGGGCATGTTAGGAAAAAATGAGCTTCATCTTTGGTTTCATTTCAGTTAGTCAGCTTACAGATTATTTTTTCCCAAGCTGTTTGTGGGAGTCTCCAACTACCTATTTCGCTATGTAACTCATGCGAGTTTGTTCTTAGTTTTGCAATCATAATTTTGTTCTTAAAACTGTCAACCTTATATGGATATGCTGGATGTTGAAGTCTAGGATAGATGATATCTTTGTAGTAAGATGACTTTCTTTTGTCTTTGATATTTTCATCCTTCCAAAGGTTTTCAAGGGCTTTCTTTTCAAATTTTAATTTTGTAAATATTGTAAATGCTGGTTATGCACAAGATAGTAGGTATTAATCCAATTCAAAGCACTCTTTTATAGGCATCTGTATTATGCATATGATGTATGTCTCTTGATTATATGGTGTGGATTTTAAATTTCATTATTTGTGCTCGTAGTTCCCTGCGAATATGCTGTAATTCGGTGGCTGAAGTGTTTCTTTTTGTAAAAGTTAACTATTTATGGAGGAAGATACATCCATTTTAATTGACAGTCTACTTTCATGCGTTAACATTTAAAATTAATCAGTAAATTGTTTCTTATACAATTTACAATAGCTATAAATATCATAGTAGTGTGCTCAGGTTTGATGAAATTGTTTTCATGTTTCCTTGAGAATTCTTGCTATATTGGTAAAACAGTTGTATCTCGTCTCAGTTCATTATTGATGAAAGATGAAGCTTCCATCTGAATCTATCTCTTTTGAAATGTTAACATCTTTGAATTTGCCTGAACCAATGGGCCAGTATGTCTCAGGAGGTATCCTCCCTTACAAACCCACTTGTTAATTGTTATTAGAGAGGAGGCTGGGAAGATAGATTTAAATCCATCTGATTGCCTCCAAAGTTGGAAAGGTTAATAGTTATTCATTTTAGGCATCATGTCCAGATTTCATGCTGGCATGCACTGTGAAGAAAAACTTCTTGCCTTGGGCATTTGGGTGCGCCTAACAATTTCTCTATATCAAGATGTAGAATGAGGATCCGGTCTCGTCCTTGCTTGCTTCCCTTAATATGGAAAATCTGTTGACTGTTGTCTCTGAAGCAATCCCCCACAGCCTGCTTTATACAAGGATTTATGAATGGTATGTTTGTGCTATGGCTTAGCATTGGTTAAAAGGAGCATTCATGAATTCACAGGATTGTTGTATCCACAGAATTGACGGAGAATTGATTAAGAACATTTTAATTAGCTTAAATTTTTTATTTCATTCTAAATAGAATGCTTAGAACTTCCAGATACATGATATTTGGCTTACAGGTAATGGCTCTGATTGCATATCTTATGGAGTTCAAGGGAAACTATGGACCCCATCTCATTATTGTGCCAAATGCCGTTATTATCAACTGGAAGGTAAATTTTGATTCCCTACTTTCTGAATATCTTATATTTTTATATATACTGCCCCTGACTCCTTTCTGACATTGTAAGTGATCACAGAGTGAGCTTTGTCGTTGGCTGCCAGCAGTGTCTACTATTTTTTATGTTGGTACCAAAGATCACCGTTCAAAACTTTATACTCGGGTATGTTTTCTGTACTCTTCAGCAGCAGTACATTAGTTGTGAAAATCTACAAAATTATGCTTCACCTTTTGACATCAACTGCTTACTTGTCTTTTTGTAAGCTCATGATCCATTTTTATACAGTTTGTTTCAGCAGGTTATTGTATTTCTTTTTTATTCTTCTACCCAAAATAAATTTCATACCCTCTAGCATATGTATAGCTTCTGGACTATGTTATATTGATTCTTGAATCTGTCCTCGTATGGCCTGGTTAACTAATCAGCACTTGTCAATTCTTTAATAGTTGAAATTCTTAATAGTTTTTCCTTGTTTTTGATATCAACTGTTTATTTTTCTTTCCTGTAATCTTAGCCTGCTTTGTATTGTTAACTCCTTATGGTCTTTCAAATACTTGACTAACCATGTAGATTATCTTGATTTCACAGTTTGCTCCAGAAAATTATCGTCTTTGTTTCTTTTCATTCTTTTAACTGATAAAATACTTATCCTCAAACATACTCGAAGCTTCTGGATTATATCATCTCCTGGTTGTCACATTTCAAAATAATTGCCCACTTTAGCATGTAGCTCTTTCAGAATATTCAAGATGTGGGTTACAGTAACACTCTGTTATCCTTTCTTCTAATGGATTTTGTGTCACTTTGTTTGGCTTAGAACTATTTTGAGCCACTTTGTTATCATTATGTAGTTATGTTTTGTATAGCTTATGGCTGATTAGTTTTAGTTTTTAATATTATTTATTTTATGTTAATGAAAGTCTGTGGTGCGGTATTCATTTAAGATATCATTTCTGTTTCTAGGAATATTACTACTTGTTCTATGGCATTTTTTTTGTTTGATTGTATTTTACATTTTTACAATCCTGAAAAGAATAGCAAGTTTTGCTTATATGAAAATCTCATATATGCAGTGCCCGAATAAGTCTTATGTTCTTTGGCATTTTGTAATACACGGGCATCATTAAGTTGTTTTATTGCAATCAGCAGGAGGTTTCTGCCATGAAGTTCAATGTTCTTGTCACTACATATGAATTTATTATGCGTGACTGTGCAAAGCTTTCAAAAATATATTGGAAGTATATTATCATTGACGAGGCACACCGCATTAAAGACAGGCAATCTCAATTATCACATGATTTGGATAGGTTTCAGAGTCGAAGGAGGTTGCTACTTACAGGGACTCCATTACAGGTATTATCATCTATGTAGTGACTCAGGTTTTATGTCAATAATATTTTTGTTTTGATATCAACAACACTCGCAAGATAGTGTTTAGTACTAGGTGAATGCAGTCTTTTTGTTGACCTAAGATGGGAATTTGTTTTCTGTTTGGTTCAGAATGACCTGCAAGAACTCTGGTCACTTCTCAACTTGCTTCTACCAGATGTTTTTGATAATTGTAAGATCTTCAATGATTGGTTCTCCAAACCCTTTTCTGAGAGATCTGAGGATGCCTGGCTTGAAACTGAGAAGAAAGTGATCATCATTCACAGATTGCATCAAATTTTGGAGCCTTTCATGCTTCGTCGCCGAGTGGAAGATGTTGAAGGCCAGCTTCCACCAAAGGTAATCAATCCAAAATTTGTACTAATGTTTTAGTTTTCCCTTCATAATATGTCCTTGTTACTTATGACTTGCATATGGTGATGCTAGGTTTCGGTTGTGCTGAGATGTAAAATGTCAGCACTTCAGGCAGCAATCTATGATTGGGTAAAATCCACAGGAACACTTAGGCTCAATCCAGAGAGTGAGGCCAGGAGAGTAGCAGGAAACAAGAAACGGAAACTGAGAGCATATGCTCCACTGAAGAACAAATGTATGGAATTGCGGAAGGTCTGCAATCACCCATTCCTTTGTTATGATTTTTATGATAAATATACAGATGACTACTTGGTAAGGACCTGTGGAAAGCTCTGGGTCCTTGATAGGGTTCTGATCAAGCTTCATAGTGCAGGGCATCGTGTACTCTTATTCAGTACTATGACAAAGTTGCTTGATATTTTGGAAGACTACTTGCAATGGCGTGATCTGATGTATAGAAGAATAGATGGATCAACTAGCCTAGACGATAGGGAATCAGCTATAGTTGATTTCAGCAAGCCTGGAAGTGAATGCTTTATCTTTCTGCTCAGCATTCGTGCTGCTGGAAGGGGTTTGAATCTTCAATCTGCAGACACGGTCATTATTTATGATCCAGATGCCAACCCACAAAATGAGGAACAGGCAGTAGCTAGGGCTCATCGAATTGGACAAAAGAAAGAAGTTAGAGTGATATATATGGAATCAGTTGTGGACACAATATCTTTATGTCGTGTGGAAGATGAATTACGAAATGGAGGCATGCTAGATGTTGGAGATGAGCTAGCAGGAAAAGCTAGATATATGGGATCTGTGGAAAGCCTTGTTCGTAATAACATTCAACAGCTGAAGATGGACATGGCAGATGAGGTGATAAATGCAGGGTGCTTTGATCAGAGAACGACACAAGAAGAACGACGTAAGACATTAGAGGTGCTTTTGCGTGAAGAAGAGAGGTGCCAAGAAATTGTCCATGATGTACCTACAATGCGAGTAGTAAATAGATTAATTGCAAGAAGTGAAGAGGAAGTCCACATGTTTGACCAAATGGATGAGGAATGGAATTGGCCTGGTGAGATGATGAAGCATTGTGATGTTCCAAATTGGCTTCGTGTAGGTTCTACTGAAACAAATGCTGCTGCAGATGTCATGTCAAAGCAGGTTTCCACAAGTGTACCAATGGAGATCATTGGTACAAAAGAAGAGGAGGAAAGGGTGCTGGCAATGTCTGCTCAAGCATGTCACATCAAGGGATTGTCAAACTTGAAGAACTCAGGCAATAGCAAAACTAAAAAATCTTTCAGCAGTAAATCACACTTACTTGATAAGGATAGAAATGACCAATGTATGCAGGTTGAAGACCAAGATGATCTCAAAGCAAATGCAGAAGAGAAAGATGCTTTATCTGTACACAAAGAAGAGAAAAAGACAATAGAATACTTGAACAAGGAGGAGCCAAGTAATGAAACTGTTTACAAAGAGAATCATATAGATTGTGTGGACAAGGAAGGTCAGACACAAAATTTTGGAGCTACGAATTATGCAAGTCATGTTGCAAATGATAAGGATGTGCTCTTTGGAGAAGACATAAAGGACACGGAGGATACTTCATCAGAATTATCATCTCAATATGAGAAGTCAAATGGAGAATATGCATTGTGTCGACCTGCATCTGCTCAAAAATTTGTATCCTTGGCAGCCTTAGAAGTAAAGACAGACTCCCAACAATTGATGTTAAGATTTAATTTTATATAAGTTATCCAAAATTCATAATGTACAGAAGTCGAGTATTTCTTATTTATGTCACAAGTTATATTTTGAACAAGTTTGGTTTTCAGGTATATGGAAGGGCTGATGGTGAGGACAAAGACGTTCTACAAACAAAAATAAAATGGAAGCGGAGTGGATCACATTGCCGCAAGTGGTCTGAAGTGAAGTTACACCCATATTTCTATGAGAAATTCCATGACAATCTGAGTTGGAGACCCAAAAATTGTGGATTACACACAGTGCTTAACCAGGAAGAAAATGCTGTAAGGGAACCATTCAATCATGGATCCATGGAATGTGGTGTGCATCTAAAGAGGCAGAGACTTCTTGAGCCTGTATGCGAGGACAAGTTGCTGGATAGGCATGCAGGTTTTCAATCACATTCTGTGGATAAATCCAACCAGTTTAATGAACCCTCAGAACTTGCTGAGACTTCATGCTGTGCTGGAGAAAGCATTTTATGTGTGAACACTCAAAAGGTACTGTAAGTTATCTGTTCTGGCAGCCTATTCTGTTTAACATTGGCCAGAGTTTATCTCAAGATATTCCTATGCATACTAAGCACTTTCAAATAATTGGTAGGAGGCAGCATATTCAGTTCACAAACGTCGCATGGGCTTGCTGTATTAGTTGGCCACAGAAATGTCAGGAATGTTTTTCATTGTGAAATAATATGGCGGGGTTAATTTCCTGTCTCAGCAAAATGCAATGACCAGAATATTCCTTCCCGTAATAAAATTTTCAGCTCAAATCTTTATTGTCCACAAAGGCGAAATGGATTGGCACAAATGCTTTGGGTTTCTGCTCGAATCATTTTAAGCATGCTAAGAGTCAACATAAGATGCGTAAAGCCCTAAAACAATATGAAAACCAAGTTATTTATATGTATTGACGCAAGAATTAGTGAACTTTTCAATGACTAGGTTTTCCAAATCTCATCTTCTAGGGGTTGTATGAAGATAGAGAGATATGTATGTGTATGTATATATTATCTATATGCGTACATATATTCATATGTATATATAAATGTATAAATCATGTACATCATGTTTATATAAATGTATAAATCATGTACATCTTTTTGAGTCCAACCAGTAGAAAAATCTGATTGCTTGCTATATTTGTGATAAAAACTGAAAAATAGATTTGTCACATTGCCTATTTATTTTAGAGCATTACATTTTGTATTACTAAATGCTTTCTATCAAACTCCATCTTGCAAATTAATGTCCGAGAACGCTGTGATGCTGCCCTGCAAATGCATTTACTATATATGTCGGTTCTGATGTTATCTTCTTGTGGGAAATCTACTATTTTTTCCAGTGTATAATATATTAACTCTGGAAATTACCAAATGGCCTTGTCGTCTGCAGTGTAAGAATGTTTTCAGCAAACTGTTGAGTTCAGTGACGATGGATGCGAGGCAAAGAGCAGCCGGCTTAGTGGAGCTTCGTAAGTGGAACAACTTTCCAGGCTACTCCAGGGTTATCTCCAATCCTATAATTGTTCAAACAATCATGGAACGGATTGATCACTATGAGTATGCCAGTGTTTTAGACTTTGCAGCAGATGTGCGATTAATGCTTGAAAACGCTATTTGGTATCATAGCAATTCTGCAGAGGTATCATAAGTTTGTTTTAATGATATGTCTGTATTGTTTTGATTTTAACTGGGATTCATTTTTGTCTGTTATAATTTTGCAAATACAGTTGCAGGCAAGTGCAAGGAGATTGCAAGAACTGTTTTTCCAGCAAATGGCCCATACCTTTCCAGATGTAAATTTTGGTTCTGTGAAATACCAAAGTTTATCTGTACACGGCCACTCAAGTCCTGTTTCTGTGCAGTATGAAGGCAGATTGGTGAAACAACAAGATCATGATTTAGTTTTTGATTCTTGTTATTGGACCCCATTGGGAAGAAACTCTATTGTTAACGATAATGACCTGAAGGAAATAGGAAGTCAGAAAGAAATAGTTTCAAAAAAGGAGATGAAAAGCCAGTGTAGGCTTACAGGTCGACCAGTGAATAGGGAAAGGAAAGTTGATGAAGGTGGAGAGGTTCATTCAACTAGAGATCTTATTACTGGCAAAAGGAGGCAAAAACAAAGAGAGGAAGAAGAGACCAAAGCAGGGACAGTTCCCGAGGAGCCTCATATTAGTCGAGGGTTGGTTGGACAGTCCTTTGATTACTGTACTAAAGTTTCTTATTCTAAAAAGAGGGAAATCAGTGAGCTTGAAGCTCTAAGCCAGATTCAGTGGCCTATCCATCCAAAGAAGCCTAGAACAGATCTTGCCAGAGGAGGCTCAGTTTTTAGTGGTTAATGCAACAACTTCTTGCCTCACGTTACACCTTTGCATTGACAGAAAGTTGTATATATCTGGAAATACTTAGGGATTGAGACATTTTGTAACTGTAAAATATGTGCTGTACATGACACAAAACTAAACCCGATTGAGTTTTTGGATTTAAACTGCAAGTACTTCCGATCTACATGATGCATATTTTTTATAAATAGAATATGAAATGATGTGAAGATAAAATTTGGAGTCTTGGGGATATCAAGCTTCTTTTTGTATTCCATTAAGAACCTATACTGCAGAGTTATTGTAACAATGTTACATGCATATCAAAGTAAATAGTAATTATCAGGGATATTGAGCATGGCTTGTTAATTGCATATTGTTCTCACTTGGCATACATACATATTGCTTTCCAGAATTGAATTTCTACCTCCTTCATGGAATAGTGAATACACATGGCTTCACCATTAGGCCCACATAAAAGAAGTGCTTTGCCATTATACTAGAGCCTGTTATGCAGTTTAAACAGGATATACTGGTTGTAATGTATACAAGAGTAAAATGCAGTCAGCTTCAGAATAAAATTTCACACATGATTGTTGAGTATATCATAATGCAAATAAAACTTTTGGTGGGTTATAAAGCTGTCAATGTTAATCTACTTATGCAATATAGCTATGTAATCAGTCTCACTGGAAATCAGCAAGATGAATGATATTTTATGTATTTCAGAGTTTACACTACTTATTTTAATCAATAAGAATACTTACGATGGCAGCCGGCGGGTGGCGATGGATTGTAATCTCTGTGAGTGTGTTCATAGAAATGGACTACTTTAAGTTTGATGTCCATCTGAGCGTCATAGGGCAGTTTTTCTTCTTTTTTGATTTTGTTATCTTGGGTATGCAATGGAATTTGGAGCCTGTTGTTTTCTCTAGAAAGCGTTTTTTGAGCCTGGTGCAGTTGTGCACTAGATTGAGGTCATCTATCACCGGTAAGTGCGAAATTTGTGGAGAAGGCGATGGAGTGGTCAATCAGGTTGCTGGAATCCTTAAATGGGAGAAAGTATGTGACAAATCGAAGAGAGGTGCCTCGAGATTGATACATCTCGGTATTTTTCATATAGATCTATTTAAGATATCTGTGCTAGGATGACTAAAAGTAGTTAAATACATCCATAGTTGGACCATTGCTAAGGAACATGGTGGATGCATCAGAAAAAAGTAAAGACTAGCTAATGGAAAACGAAGAAAAGTGCAGTGGACAAGTCATATATCATGAGTGCCAAATACATGGGCACCAGCAATAGCTCTTGCTAATATGCCCAAAATATAAAACATGGTATCAATGAAGCAACAGACCCAGAGGAACAGTTTTTCACCATATGCCATTTATCATGGTAAAAAGTATACTGAATTCCACTCCAGTGTATCTGAGCCATGGGTTGTGGTGAGGAAATCAGGCAATAGCTTCAGAGTTTACACAGCCTTTTATTATAATGTGTTTCTTTTTGAATGATGGTGTATTGCATATGCCAGTTGAGTCTAAGCATCCTTCAACCACTTCAGGATGTTTTCAAGGATGCAAATAAGCCTCTGTCATTTATAGACACCAACTCCGAGGTCATAGGATTCATCATCCTTTAACCAGTTCAGGATGTTTTGCAGAATGCAAAGTGGCCTCTGTCATTTATAGACTGCAACTCTAAGTTCCTAGAATTTGTCATCCTTCAATCACTTCAGGATGTTTTTCAGAATGAAAACTGGTCTCTGTCATTTATAGACTCCCCCTCCAAGGTCATGCATGGTATACATCATCCTTCAACCACTTAATGATAATGCTAACCTGTCTCTGTTATTTATAGACTTCAACTCCAAGGTCTTAGGATTCATCTTCTAAGTCTATCCAACATTTAAATTCTTCTTCCCGCTTCCTCTCTGGACCAATACTGCGAAGGATAGTTAGAACTAGAATGTCTCTAAAGATCTTATGGGTGTTGCATTTATACGAGTAACGAGTTAGATATCAGGGGGAACGAAAAGGGTCATCCATAGCTAAAGCGATTTTCATTATTTGGAAGAACAAGGGATGAAGTAATTGGCAGCCATATGTGATATCTCCCACCTCCAGGACTTCTTTCAACAATACCTCCGTTTAAGGAATTCATGTAGCTCAAGCTACAATGTGTGTTTCAGAGGTCCAGGAGTTAAAGAGGTGGTGCTAGTCTCTAGCCCAGCAATTCTTAGATCAAGATATGTTATTTGGGTATCTTTGCAAATTGGAACATGAATATTGGTGAGCTTCATAATCCTCCTACCTTTTTGGAAATTTTGTAAAACACTGTTCACAAATTTCCACCCAAATTTTGTTCTGTTACTGTAATAATTCCATTCCTCAGCCAGGATTATTATTTAGTGTACTTGTAGAGGATTCTAATCACAAGAAAATTAATCAAAGGTTCTTTTAAACACACATGGAATAACATGCACGTTAAATTAATGAATTTAATTAAGACTCTATTTTTTATTTCAATAAATTTATTTAAAAAAACACTGGAATAAACATACCAGTAAATCAATAATCTTAAGAGATATCATTAGATATTTTAGCTAGATTAATGATAAACTTGAAATTCCTTTGAACATGCCATATAATACGATAGTTTTTTTACTTCCATAAACCATTTTTCTTACAACATCACTGTTAAAAAATGAACAATAATGAAAAGTTTAATATTTCAAGTTGGTAAGAATCAGGAATGCTGATAACAACAAAAAGAGTGATAGGAAACTTCAATAAAATGAAAGACGAGGAGAACGAGTATTAGATGTAAGGAGGCAATCTATCTAATAGAGGAACAAGGTTTTTGGGAGGCAACCTTCACATACTAGCAAACAATGCATCAGGGTTAGAAGTAACTCATTATAACTTTATGCAGAGCTAATCCTTCTTCTCATTTGGTAGGAGTTCAACTGCATCTTGAGGTGAGTTGCAACTACTAGTTCTCTTGCTATACTACTTGTTCTTTTCATCTTTCATTGTATTTTGGAGTTCTTTTAACAGACTGTTTTTTGAATTTGAGTTGCAATTATTTGGTCTCTTGACAACCTTCGTTTTTCTTTGCGTCTTTCATTGTATCTAAGGTTTTTTTGTAGCTGTTTTTTGAGTTTGAGCTGCAACTACTTGTTCTCTTGCTAACCTTCTTTATTTTGTTTTTCAATAGATTGAAGTTCTTTATCGCAGCCACTTCTTGAGTTTGAGATGCAATTACTTGTTCTCTTGCCAACATTCTTTTTTCTCGTCTTACATTGTATTAAAGTTCTTTTTCATGATCTGTCTTCGTTCTTTTAACTTTTAGCACATTACCAACTTGGAGCAAAAAAATGCTTAGGTGCTACATAAGTAAAATATTTATATGTTATAGGTGCATGTTAAAAGAATTTTAAAACTTGTCATTAATTTTTTTATTGGAGCACTTGCAATTATATTACTGTAAAAAGAAGGTTACAATAAAAAGTGGCCAGAAAAAGTCACCTATATAAGAATAATTCAGCTAAAAATATTTAAATAAAATTGAAGTATTTTTTCTTGAACATAACTTTAAATTATTTACTAGATATAAGAATAATTTTAAAATAGTAAATTTAGGCAGTTGGGGAAAGGGAAAGGGAAAGTGCACTTATTTAATTTTGGATTTTGATTTTAATTTTAAAATAATAAATTTAGGTGGCATTTATTTAATTACTAGTTTTTATTAAATTATATTTAATGATGTGAGTTGCAATATTTTATTTTGGAGACTTTGGAAAAATGATATAGGAGATGTTCCGCAAATGATACACTATTTAAATTTTGCAAAATGATTGAACCTCAAAGTACTACTTGGGCCACTCTTGAATAGGAGTTAACCAAATGTATTGACAGCTCAAGGAATTGTATCAATGGATCAAACAACAATCTTTGAGTTTGATGAATGTAATAAGACTTATGAGGATATAGAAGAGGATGATTACCAAGTTGATAACACAAATGCCGAATTATACAACATAAAGCTTTAACTTAGCTTAGAGAGATAATATGAGTGTATTTGGCATAACATTAATTGGTGGTTCTTCAATAATTTTTGATGTTTAGTTGGTTTTCCATATTCTTTGAAAACATGTCATTTGGACTAAAAAACACGCGATGTACTTATCAAATGAATTTGACGTATTATTTCTAAAATTGGCATATCTTCAATTATTATTGATAATGGTCCATCTTTCAAGAATTATACAGTAATGCAATTTCATGACAAATATAAAATCAAGCACACATTATCGACTCCCTATTATCTACAAGGGAATGATAAAGTTGGAGTATCTAATAAGATTATTGTCTAACATTTTATTCAAAATAGTGAACAAATATAGAAATGATTGACATACTGAGATACATATCACCTTACATGCATACATAAAATTGTAGCAACATCTTTGGGGACAACCCCTAAACATTGGTGTACGGGGTAGAAGCAGTATTGTCCTTGGACCTTGTGTGAGCACTGAAAATTTTCGCAAAAGTTGAAAGATAACAAATAAACAACTATATACATTTCTCCAAGCTTTTCCTTGCAAACCTCAAGTAAGATTATGAAGTACTTGAACTTGTAGAATCTTATATTTTAAAGGATTGTGGATGCTCTTGAATTGTTCTCCAAATGTAGAATTGCAAATGCTACGAGAACATAGATATGAGGATGCAAATAGTAATTTTGGTAGAAGTTGGCTGCAAATTACACAAAGCTTCCAATGATCATTTACAAAGGAACGACTTGCCTTTTATAGCTGAGGGCGAGGCCATGAATATTGGATCAAGGTTTGAATGGGTTACATGTTTATAATTATAATTTCCTGAAATAGCAAGAGAATTTGGTCTCTGCAGTTGCAGCTTTGTAGGGGCAATGAATTTTTAGATTTTGTGTGAGAAGATGGTTGTACGTGCAACTTTGCTGCCCTCACCATTATAGGGTTCTAGAAGTGGAGTGGAGTGAAGTGTGAGTAGATAAATAAGATTATTTAAATAACTAATTTAATTAGTTATAAATTGTGAATTGATAATTAATCATTTTAATTAAATAAATGTTTAATTACATTAACTAAAGGTGTTAAGAATTAATTTAATTATTTCCAAGGGCATGACAGAATTAAATTAATTAATTCTAAAGGGTTATGATTTAAATGATAAAATTAATTTAATTAATTCCTAAGGAATGTATTCTAGTAGGATATAATTAATTTTAATGGGATGGAAATATGGTATGTCTTTTTAGGATGTCTACATTTTCCCCTCTTTAAAATGTTATTACAAAGTAATAACACTTTAAAGATAGTAGATGCATGCAGACTTAGTCAGTAAAAGACAATGAAGCATTTAGATGCCCTTGCGAGTAGAATGGTAAGTAAATGCCCCCATAAGCGGGTGAGTGACGCGACAAAACAATGGATAGCTGTTTGATTGGAAGAAGATAAAGAATATGAATGAGGATATGAGAGATTGTGCTCGTAGCATGAGCGTTATTTGAAGAATGAAATTTAGAGAAACCTTATTTTGTTGTTGCACAATAGAGTTGTCACCACGATTATGAAAGAATCAAGATGTTTAACATGTTATGTGCGTAAAACAAATACACATACAACAAATAAAAGATAAAAAAGAAAACAAACCTAATACACTATAAAGTATGCACCATGACTATAAGGAAGCCAAGATCAAAATGAAATACATGTAATTGGTCAAGAAAGTAAAAGCAACAATGCAACACAACTTCGAAAAGAAAACAATTAGCTATGCCCCTAATACGTGCCACAATGATGATTAAGTAGATGCGAATGCCCCTAAGCATTAAACTTAGGAAATGCATGGGGCCCTATCTAGTTCTATATGGGGGTTGAGAATGCCCGACGTGGGGGTTGGGAGCCACACATATTCTAGTTTTTGAAATTTGCATTTGACAAATTTTAGGGTAGAAACTAGGTCCAGGTAGCCTAATTTTTATTGGTACAAATTACTTTTAGAGTTCAGTTTGCCTTGTGTTTACACCAATAACAAATTTTTTTAATTCAAAACATTTTCAACGTGACATTGAAAATTGCCACATTCGCCTTCATATATACGAATTACTTATTTACATTATTGCGTTTAAATCAAATATTCCTCGTAAGATCATCATCAACTGTATATTGCAACCCTCCATCATTAAGGTCTTTTTACTGTTATGGAATGGTACAAATGCTACAATATGACAACACTGTAAATGCTACCATCCGGTAGCATAAACTATGCTACCGACCAATAAATTACATTGTGCTGCCATCTGACAACATAAACTATGCTGCTAGTTTATCCTACTAGATGACAACATAATTTATGCTACTGATTGGTAACATAGTTTATGCTATCAGTCTGGCAGCACAATTTATTCTTCCAACTGGTAGCATATACATTACAACTCAGTCTGGTAGAACATTTCATCAAGATTTAAATACTTGTTTATTCTATCGTTTGAAATTTTTTAAACATAGGCTTGTAAAAAATTGATATATTTTTAAAATTTCACTTAGATAGGTACAATGGAATATATGAATATTGAAAGCAAGGTAGATAGATTCAAAAGGAAAATTAGAATATTAAATTATTTTAACCAGCCAAAAAAAATACAGACCCAATTTACATCCACTATAAATACAGATAACAAACTATCATTACATTTTTATTTTTTTTTGTCAGTTTAGTTTAAATTTTGAAGATATTTGTCATAGTCAAACCCTTCTTTCGCAATTTAGAAACCCCTGCTGATAATTGTATTCAACATGAAATAATTCACAAAAACAAATCCTCTAAAGAAACAATTAATATTTCAGTAGATAAGGATATAATTGATGATAACATGCCAGAGCTAGAAGATAATCCTCACTATCAAATGCCTCAAGTAGATGAAAGTTCTATTGAAAAGATTCAATTAGAAGACAATATTCATAATACTCTTCTCATAAAGAAATTTGTACGAAAGAATAAAACTAGTTAGACAATTGAAAGGTCTTTTAGGTAGACTAGGTAGTAAAATATCCATTTATTGAATTTGTAGAGATATGTTGGTGAACGAATTTATTCCTAAGGACAAATTAATGATTTATCACCAACACTCCGAGACTAAGTCCCTTCTCCTAGTAATGGGGAGGTTCCCATTTATTGAATGAAGAAAAAAATTAGCGTGTGGCCGTAAAGCCGAGGATCACACATGAATACTGCACTAAACCTATGACAAATTTCTTGTACTTAGTATAAGGGAAGATTTTTCTTAGAAAAGGAGGTACAAAAGAGTAGTAATATAGTGAAGGGAACGTTACATTTATGAATAGGAACTTGTGGATTTAACATCATTAACCGGAGTAGATCCACACTCAATTAGAGTAATTCAACTATGAAAACAACAATGAGACTAACAAACCAAAGACATAAAGTTCTATCGATTCATTCATCAAAGGTAAAAAATACTTTCTTAGTTTTGTAAGATCACTATGCTTATAAAGTTGAGTATGCAATAAGTATAGGAACCATAAACAAGAGGGAATAAAAGTTAGTAATCTTTTACTTGTATATAGTAGAGAAAAATCTATCCACTACCAACTCATAATTGACAACCCCTTAGACTGGAGAAACCATTCCAATTTATAGGTTTACAATATGGATTTTCATCTCCCCCCCAAATGACCTTTCACCTTCTTATCACTTGCGACCTTTCATATTCTTAGGGAATGAAAGTGAGCCTTTTTCTTATTAATGAAAAAGAACTCTTCCAATGTATAATTAAAGGCCACTTAATTGAATAAGATAAACTAGTGAAAAATTACATCCCCCAATGAAGAATTAGAACATGGAGAGAGAAGGAAGGAGAGGGAGAGGGTGATCATTTTGAAAATGAAGATGAATCTTTTGCTGATGGATATCCAGTTGTTAGAGAACATTAAGGAAATTATCCTGGAATGATTTCCTTGCGTTTGAAATATTTATTGAAATGGGCTGCCGTAGGCTCCACCTTGTCTTCTTGTAGAATACAAACAAAACTCAAAACATTGATCCAAGTCTCAGGAATGCTGCCAAGGGTCTTGTATTGGTTGAATCAAACTTGATGATCTCTTTTGGTATTAGTGATTGAACCTATAATTTCTACGAGAGATTCCAAAGTATCCTCATTGAATGAGAAGGGATCTCCTGCCTCTTTCTTGACCAAATATTGGAAGGAATTAAAGAGATTTTCCATAGATAGATGTTCATTGAGAAAAGATGATCTAGGTTTCTGTACATTGTTTCTGACACCTTCCAAGATCTTAGATGCATACTCTCCACAAGAATCAAGCTCAAATATAACATCACTTATCATGTCATACCTAACACTCATCGTGCAAGACCATATGGGAGATAAGTTTTCAAAGATGGAGGTGAATATATTTTAACTCACTAAGGAGTGAGAATCAAGATTACTCATTTTTGATACAATGACCAAGGAAAATTACTAGACAATGAAAGATAAATTTAGAACAACACAACAATACCTCTCTTGTAACTTTCTTGCAAAACTCAAGAATATTTGTGAAGCACTCGGGCTTGTGAAATATTAATATTTGATTGATTGTGGGTTGTTCTTGATTATGACTCTCCAAAGCTAATTTGGCAATGCTTTGAGCAGCTTTCATGAGGATTTGAACAACAAATGGGAAGATATTTTTTGTATTTTCTTATGGATTTCCAAGGATGATTTTACAAAGGAATGACCAACAATCTATAACTGAGGATGAGACCATGGAAAGTGGATATGAGTTTGACTAAATTTCAGGTCATAATTGTAATTATCTGAAATAGAAAGTAGAATTGGCATGTGCAGTTGCAACATTAAAGGGTCAGTGGACATTTCGATTGGCAGAAGTTACATCTGGGAAAGTGGTTCTACGTGTAATATTATTTCCCCCACCTTTTCTAGGATTCTAGAAGTTGGGTTAACAGGAATAGGGAAGTGGAGTCCAAGTGGAGTTATCTAGGACATTGAAGTGGTAGTTAACAAGGAAAATTTATGTATTTTCCTAATTAACTACCATTGTAAGATGATCAATTAACTATTTATTTAATAAATGTTAATCAACTTAGCTAAGGTGTGGTTTGAACTAATTTAATTAATCCCAATGGGTGGATGATTAACTAGTTTGATTAATCAATCGTAAGGGGATATGAACTAGGATAAGATGGAAACAAGTATGTGATTTTGGGGTGTCTACATTTTCCCCTTCTTTAAAGTGTTATTATAAAGTAATAACATTTTATATATAATAGACATATACAGATCGGTGAGTGGAAGACAAAGAAAACAAGTAGATGTTTAGATTTTCCTTAGTGAAGCACTTTGATGCCCTAACGAGTAGTAATGGTAAGGGAATGCCCCCTCAATCAGGTGGGTGACGTAACAAAGTGGTGGAAAATTGATTGATAGGAAGAAGACAAGGGATTTGAACAAGGAGAGGAAGGTATGATTCTCGTAGCACGAGCATCATTTGGAGGGTAAAATTTATAGCAACCTTATTTTGTTGTTACACAATAGAGTTGTCACCATGATTATGAAGGAATCATGATGGGTAACCCATATGTGTGTAAACAAACACAAACACAACAAAGAAAAGATAAAAAGGAAAATAAACCCAATATATGTTGCAAAATTACGCACCATGACTATGAAGAAGTCAAGATGATAACATAATATGGGTAATTGGTCCAAAAAGGAAACATCAATGATGCAACATAAATTAAATAAAATACAATTAACTATGCCCCTAATGCATGTCATAATGTTGATTAAGTCTATGTAAATGCCCCCAGTCACGAAACTTATGAAAGACATGAGAATATGATCAGATTGAAGAGCAGAGTGATGCTTAGATACTCTAAAGGTTACTCTTGTTGGATCGGTTTTGCAAATGATCTGAGAGAAATTTCCCTAGGTGAAGTTATATCATGAACGAAAGAAAATTATGTGACTTACCCCAAGTAGAGTTAGGAATCATGCAAAGGGAAGAAAGTGTAGTGATAGTCGTAAGATTGGAATGATCACTAGGGTAGTAGATAAAGGTATGAATTTATCAAGATTGTGTTGAAATGTTGAAATATCAACTTCAAGGGTTTTGCAATTGTAGGATTTTTGTGATAAGTGAATGTTTCTTCGAATTTTTATAAATTTTTAATGGTTTTACAAAGTTTTTGAAAATTTTGATGAAAAGAAAAGGAACAACATGCTTGTTACACATGATTTATTATGGATAAATGATGCTACATTGAAAGCATAAAACAAGCATCTCAAACAAACCCAATATGAACAGGAATGAACTACACCAAAGTTATATGTGAACTAATACATAGAGAATTTTTCTACTTTTGGTCCACAACAAAAAAGTACAAAAAAATAACAAACTAATAAAAGCAAAAGTATCATCATAATGTTGACATACCGCAACAATACAATATAATGTGCAATAATGATGTCTAATGACACTCTTAATGTGTTCCACATTGAAGAATTAGACATATATGAATGCCCCCAAGTGATAGCTTAGAACACAAGAGGATTGGATAGGGCTGAAGAGTAGAGTGATGCTTAGATATTCCAAAAAAAATCTTGTTAGATCCCATTGAAGTTTGATCTATATTAGATTAAAATGTGAAATCCAAGTGTGCCCCAAGCAAAGTTATATTACGAAAGGGTAAAAAATTGATTTCCTCAAGCATAGATATACACCACTGGTAAGAAAAATGATTAGCGAAAGGTGATCTGGAACGATCATGAGGAGCACCGTCAAATGGCAATATTGTTGAACTGTGTTATTTATTTGCCGAATTTTTGTCAAACATTTTCTAAATGTTTTTCTTTTTGCCAATTTTTATACTATTATTTTGGAACAACTGTTTTGGAGGTTTTTGGAACATATTTGAATATTTTTGTAGTTTTGTGAAATATATTTTAATGTTTTTTGTAGTTTTGAAAAATATCTGAATGTTTCTGTAGTTTTGAAACATATTTGAATGTTTTTGAATTTTGTGAAACATATTTGAATGTTTTTGGATTTTTAAACATATTTGAATGTTTTTTGTAAATTTTAAACATATTTGAGTGTATTTTTGATTTTTGACTCGGTATAAAGGTGTTAGTCTGAACTCATGTTCAAATAATTATAAACATTTCATTCCATTGACAAAATGTAGATGATATAATGATAGGATGTTTCACTCCATTTGTGACTCCACATAACTAGAAAGATGTGAGGGCTTATCATCGAGAGCCAAGAAGGATGTGAGAACTAGGAGAGTAGTGATACGAAAAATGAATATGGTGGATGCCAAGACACAAGGTGTAACAATGGTTTATGTGAGAAACTATAACTCATCTCCAGTCAAGAGTATCTGTCCGATTCCAAGATGATTCATTTTAAAAGATTTTGACTAGACTTAAATCCATTAATGGCCTACTAATTGATAAGATCCGATTGAAGGAATTGTTGTCTCTCTTAACATGAGCAACTAAATTACTTATTGGGATGTATATGATTAAGCACTTTTGATTCATATTTTATGAATACTTTAGTGGTTTATTATTTTTGTGAAGTACCCCCTACATCTTGCCTCATGCCACTGGTAAGAGATAAGGACTCAACACCAAAGACAAAATGTAGGTGAGTAAGGACACATACCTTCATTCTTAGTCGTATACTATTAGTAAGAATTATGAGCTCATCATCGAAGAATGTGAAGGACAAAAGGTGTAATGATTGATATTTTATATTTGTATTGTATTTTAGATTGATTATTCCTTGTATATTGATAGTGTGCTTGTTAGGAAGGAACATTTTGCCCCCAAGTCTCAACCACATGCAACTAGTAGGACACAAGGGTTCAACACCATAGAATGTGATGGATGATCAAAAGGTCCAGGTAAAGAAGTTAGTGATTTTTGTAAAAGAGATAGATTATACAAAAGGAGGATTTTCTATCAATAAAATTCAATATGAAACCATAGGTAAAAAGATCTGAAATGGTAGGAACCATAACAAGGACGAGAAACACAATTCCCAAATAGGAACAAGGTTAACCTGTGTCGCAAGGTAAAGAATGAGAAGATATGATAACATTTTGATTAAGATATCTGCCAATAAATGAAATAATTAAATTTGTTTGTTAAATGAGTTAATCATGCAAGAGGAATTCCCTCGTGCATAGAGAACCCGTGGAAGAAAATGTTTTTGCTTCTACATTTTTTATGTTCAAATTGTGCTTTAATGAGGGGTTTGATATGAATGTTTATTCTTTTTTATGCTTTTTATTTTTTTTGAATTTTTACATATGAAGGTTTGCAATGGAATCATCGGGAAAGATATCCATGTTTAATAAAAATTGAATGGTCTTGATTTACAAGACTTGGGAGGATGATGTCCAAGTTAAAGAGGTGAATCAAATGATTTGATGCATCTTGAGATATGAGACTTGGGTGGACGAGATCCAAGTCAAAGAAGTAGCTAGAAGGATTTTCAAAGTATCCGTGATTTGATGAGTCATGATTTACAAGACTTGGGTGGACAGGATCCAAGTTAACATGATAAATCAAAATATTTTATGAGTCCATATTTACAAGACTTGAGCAGACAAGATCCAAGTCAAAAGAGAGAATCGAAAGATTTGATAGGTCCTGAAGTACAAGACTTGGGCAAACAAGATACAAGTTAAAGGATGTATGATTGGATAATTCTTGGATGAGATCTAAATACCTATGTGATATTAGAAGTAATTTGTCAATGCAAAGATTATGTTGAAATTCATATTCACTCGTGAGTAGAAGAATGCGAGGAAATAAGAATTGATCCCTAGATTTACACTTGAGGCTCTTTATAGATCGTAGAGATCAAATAGTCAATGTTGATCCTTCGAGGCTGTGGATTAATTTATTTGATGATAGATTTGTAATTAAATCTTGAAATGGTTGTATAAGGATATTACTAAGTATACATATCTTGTAGAGTGTATGCATGTAGATGTTGTTGGTGCTCAATCTAGGCCCCTGGATTGAGTAGGCCATTTTCCTAGACTTTCCATAAAATATAAATGATTATGTGTGCATCATATTCTTCCTAGTGCTTCAAATATTTGTCTTGTTATCCATTTTTGCACCCCTTACAAAATTAGATAATTTGAGAAATTCAGACTTGTGTAGTTTCATGGCACATTGATGGAGAATATGAAAGAATCAAGTATTTTTCATGTTTTTGGCACTTAAAAATATCTTGGATGCAGTTCCATCCTTTCTCAAAGTTTAAGGATCCCCAAAAGCATCTTCATCAGATGGTAAATTTTCCCCTCTTTCCGAAAAAGTAAAAAAGTCCTTATAACTCTGCATATTTTTCGAGTTTCGGGCTTTCGAAGGTTTTTTTGAGTTGTGTAATGGTGTAGTTTCAATTTTTGAGTCCCGAGAAGCATTTTTAAAATTTCAAGCCCACGGGAGTAACTTATAAAGCAATGGTCAAATTGTAAATGCAAACAAAACCCTGATCCCCATGACCAATCAAGAGAAGGCACATGGAGCAATTTAAAATCCGCGAGACGTATGTGTCGGGTCTATCGGAATTTTTTTACAGTTTGCAGATATGTAGGGCAAGAATCAACATACCAAATACAAAGAGATTTTTCCCCACACATCCAATGAGGGGTGGACACATGATAAAATCTCGGGCCTTGAGGGACATTTTTATAGTTATGCATTTTGTAGAATTAAATTGTTGACGTGTAAACCGAAAATGAATCCCCGCCCACCACTGTGAATGGAGGACCGAAATGTGGTAAAGTCAAAACAATGCACACATGACCAAAAGCAAACCCTAAGGCCAATCAAATGCTGCCATGTGTCACATTCCTGTGCTTCTGACATACAAAACTTCAGAAGGCCATATTTTTTGATTCCCTGATCCAAATATTTTAAAATTTATATCGTTGGAAAGGTCTCTTTGAGCCCTTCACTTTAGCATCATCAGATTCAAGATTTGATGGCATTTAGTGATTAAAAATGGGAAACACTATCTGGGAATTGAAGACATAATTTCATGTACCTCAACTACCAAAATTGATGAGGTATGTCGCCCATTTCTTCTTCTATAAGGAAAAGGGCATTTGGGAATGGTATTGCAGGATCGCCCATGATTATTTCAAAATCATTAATACATCTTGTTGGTGGTTGAAGAAGGAAATCATATTTTTCTATTTTTATCTCTCTCACTCATCTTCTATATATTGTAAAAGTCTTTCATTTTGAGGAGGCGAAAAGCAGGTAGTTTTAGAATTTTGTTGATCAAGTTCAGTGTTAAGTTCCACTTTCTAGTTTTTGTTAATTTTTTTTTGTATGTATCTAGTCCTATGAGGAAGTGCTAAGGCGGTTGCATTGTACAACCATTAACAGGTTTTGAAGGCATTTGTTTATGTCTCCTTTCCAAAACTTCCATGAATAGATTCTCTCTATTTTGATAAAACTATACCTTCATGTTTCTTATGTTTTTTGAAAGTATGAATGAGGAGATATAATTTCTGTTACAATCTTGTATTGGTTTTACTTTGTTGAGTAAGCAAGGTTCCTTCTTCATTGCTACATTATTTTAGTCATAGTGAGAATATTATAGAGTAGTGTATACTTTACAATAGTTCAGTCTGGCTATAAAAATCCTAAGGGCAACATCATTTTTGAAGGGGTATTGTTATCCCTTAAGGGTATTTTGGGTGTATGAAACAAATATAGTAAGTTCTTTATCTCAACTCTAATTGAAGGATTTGTAGTTAGGATTGTGAAAATTGTTGATAACATTTGTGCAAATCGAGTATCAATGAATGCAAATGTTATTTCACAAAATATGTCAAATTTATTTTTCTTTTCAAACATCTCCGTTAAGGATGGACTCTCTTGATGAGAACATTAACAAACCAAGGTCATAAAAGAAATTACCCTCCCCCCTTCAAATCTCAATTAAAAACATCCAGTTATCTTCATACCTACTAAGCATATCATACCTGCATACCATACATATGCTTATTCTGTAAAGTTGTGTTAAAATTTGTTCATTACCATTTTTTTTTTTTGAGAATCGCACCAATTCTGTGATCCAAGATCATTTAAATCAACCTTGGTCAATATTTTTATGCAAACATAATATATGAAGTTGTCATTGTCTGTCTGTTTGATCTATATTTGATGTCTCAAGTGCTTACAATAATCAAGTGAAAACTCTTTTGTGAGAGTATTGTATCTATGGCTACATTTGCTTCAAATTAAGTTGTACCAATCATAAAGGAAACCAAGCCCATGAAATATTTTCCTTTATTCAGATCCTCCAACTAGGTCCTCTCACCTTGGCCCAGGTAGAGCTAGAAGTAGTAGGGTTAAGCCATCCCATTTGTGAAGGTGCCTCCTGTCACCTCCTAGATTTGAGTCAGTGAGTTGAGTGTTGACAAAATCCTCAGCTATCAATGACACATAAATTTTCATTGTTCATCATTACCTCAAAGCCAACCCACTCAGGTTAGCTGCTCATCTCCTTGGGGTGCTATTTTGGGTGCCAAAAATGTCTTGACATGTAGAGATCATCGTTGATGATATTTCAGAAAGATTTATCATTGGAGGTATTATGGAAATGGAAGGATGTGTTGTTGTAAGTGTCCAAACTTGTTGTGGTTGTGTTTCTACAACAAGACTATAGATGCTAGTCATAAGAGTTAACATGGAAATAATAGACTTAGGCTCATTGGTGTTTGATGATGGACCCTCTTATTTAGAGTCTTCATTTATATCATTAGTTGTAGAGGAGCCTTGAAAATTTAAAGGATTTTTGTCTTTTTTGATTTCTGGTGGATTGGAGCACTCAAATTCCTCGCCAAAGTAAGTAGAGGTGTCAAGGTTTATATCAAAACTCTTCTTGTGGTTTGATAAGGGAATATGGTCTTGATTCTTGATAAATTATTGGATGGCCTCATCATTCTGAAGTATGTCCATGGGGATGTGACATTGTTGATCTTGATGTATGAGGGATGGATAGATGATATCAAGGGTTGGAAAGGAGTCTTGAAATAATTTCAATCTATTGTTTGATGTTGGAAGGTTATTTTCCAAAACAGGTTCAATGTCTGTTTGAACTAACAAAAGAAATTTGGAGAAGAAATTGATTGGTTGTGATCAAGAGATACTTGACCTTCATTGTCATGATCTCATTGAGTTTTAGTATGTACATGATTTTGTACAACATTAAAATCTTCAATAGAAGTTGTGGTAGTTGACATGTCTTCGGTTTTGATAGCTTTGTCATCAATTTTTATTTCAACGACTCTGTCGTCAATTAAGTCTTGGAAATAATGACAAAGTCATACATGTTTATATGTAGAGTGGCCATCAATGTGATGAAAATCAAAATATATGTTGGGTTTGTACCAATATGGCTTAGGTTCACCTTCGACAAAAGGTTTTGAAATTGAATATTTCATCATTCTAGCCATTACTAATTGATGAAAGACACTAGAAAGACTCTCCCCGAGGGGTGTAAATTGACGTTTAACTTTGCAGGGAGTAATGCCTTTGCTAGGCTATATGATTGGATTTTTTCTTGTTTGTTCATGTATATTGTGTATAGTACGACTGTCTGTGACACCATCATTGATGACATCAAGGTTGCGGTTGATGTACCTATATTTATCGTGATGAGTGCTAGTATTGTTAGTATTATGCCCAATATCTTTGGAATGAGGTTTGATCAATCATTTAACAATGAAGGATTTTTCAATTTGAATTCCTTGTTTGATAACTTCCTCAAAACTATTGAGGTAGTGCATTTGTATGTGAAAGGATAACTCATTGTTAAGGTTTGGGATGTGTTGGCCTTCAAAAAGGAACCCCAAGAAGAGCAACAGTCAGGGGACAAGAAGTCCCTCCTCTTTAATGGGAGAGGTTACCTTATTCAGAAACAAACCTATTTACACATATACAAAGCATGGTTTTACTATGGAACTTGGATATTATGAAAGTGTTTCCTAAAGGTCATCAATCACAAAAGGACTGAGGAATGAAAATGTGAGAACGAGTAGAAAGGCACCATTCAGAATTATAGATGACAGAGTAATTCTTTATGCATGCGAGGGTACATCGAATTGGAATAAGATCATTTGTATCACATTAATAAGATGAAATTTGAAAAGACACAAAGTTCTATAAATAACATCTGCAAGAATACAAAGCTTCTCAGCATAATACAGACAAATGATCTAACAAGATTAAATGAATAGCTTGAGAATAAAGGAAACTAGATAGACAAAGAATGAAAAATCCTTTTGTATTGATTTCTTTATGATTTTTTTACACTTTCAAAAATAAGCCAAGTTCCTCTCCCTTGAAATGGCGAGGAGAGGCCATTATATAGTTTACAAATTAGTTACTCTCGGTAATTACTTCTTTTAACTAATGATTAGTTAAAGGAATGCTAATCGCAATACCCCAACTAATTACAACAAATCCAAGAGGAAAAGGAGGAAGAAAAGAGAAGAATTAGGAGAAGGAGACAGGTGCTCATGACTGGGAGGGACCCACCGACTTTAAGATCCGCTGTTTGAATATCTTCAATGCCTCTGCTATGTCTCTGCCTCGTGGGACTGATGTGTTGGCAGTAGACTGAGTCCAAAATCTGAGGCACTTTTCCATTTCTTTATCGAACTCGACATGAGTATGATAATCTTTATTTTCTTCTTCAATGGCAGATTGAAGAGAGCAGATCTCCTTCATTTTTTCTTTGGAAATGGAATTCTCCTTGAATAGATCACCTTTGACAAAAGCTTTGAATTGAGCTTTGATTTCTTGTAAAGAGAGAGGCACACCAGAAGTCTCATCATGAAGATGGCAATGTATATCTTTGAAGGCAGATATAAATAGTGTTTTAAAGGCCTCACCCTTTTGCCAGCTATTCTTTAACTCTCCTAAAGCCTCCTCCAACACCTTGATTTTCCATTCCACGCTGTAGACCCAGGACTTTGACAAATTATCCTTTGCATCCTCGAAGACCTTGCTTGCCATCAAAATATTTTCATCTGTTTGTCCCATTAGACGGAGGTCTACTATGCAACTGCCCCAAAGTTTAAGTTCTTTATCAATGCTCCCAATAGTGGAGGAGAGCCTCTGTTGCAAACTACTCACCTTCCCATGGAGTTTGAAGGCTTCATCAATGAAGTTCAATCCTGCAACAAGCATATCATCCACCATGGCCTCCATAGCCCTTCCATAAACAGAATACTTGTGCATGTCTTTGATACTCTGCACTTCATCCTGGCTCAGAATTATAGGTGGTGGAAGAGTAGTCAATGGGGTAGGGTCTAGAACTTTATCTTTGGACAGTAGGGATTTGATGAAACTTGTAAGAATCTGGGCTTGCTCCTCCAATTTTTCTATGGTTTGCTGCCCTTTCTCTACCCTCCCAATGACTCTGGTGACTGTTTCCTGAAGATTGTGGATCTCACCTTCAGGGGTAGATTCTCCCATGGGAATTCTTGAGAGTTTAAGGTCAGATGCCTGCAAATCCTGCTCAGGTTTGTCTACCTTGGGCTTGGCTATCTCCAGGAATTGTTGGCCCTAAGAATCAGACACTATCCTGGAGGTAGTTCTATCTTTTTTGGTGTGAGTAGGAGGAGTAGTGCCTAACAGGGCCGCCACAACATCAAAATTTGGTCCTGAGATCCGGGAGGAAGACTTTCTCTTCCTACTGTCAACAAGAGGCTGCACCCAGGCAAAAGAGGAAGAGGAAGAAGAAGGTGGGGCAAGAGGGCCTAGAGACAGAGAACTCATGGCACTCAAGGTTTGTACTGCTGTTGCCTCTAATTGAGATATAAGTGGGGCACTTGTGGCTTCTGATACAGAGGGGTCACTGGCACCCGGAAGCTCAGTGCTTTGGACCTCTTTTTCTTTACCCATGGGGGATTTTGGAGCGCTTGTAGATATAGGCACTTCACTCTCTTCACTTTCACTGAGAACAATGATGTTCTCTAGGCCCGGAGGACAACTCAATATGCTTCCTTAGGAGATCTTCCTCCACAGGCTCCTTCTTGACTTCTCTGATTTTCTTTTGATATACCTGGGTGGACGAAGAAGGAGTGGAGACTGTAGGTCCTTGAGTTGATGAGGCAGGAGGGGTCTACACAGGTGCTTCCAATCTAGGTGTTAATGCTTCCCTCCTTGGTGTTGAAGCATCCTTGGAGGAGGATTCCCCTGAATGCCTTCTAAATTCATGGACTTTTCTATCAAACTAGATCTTGGTCCTGACTAAGACTGGAGCTAGGATTTCAGCCAAATCATCCTTCTCCTTTTTGAACCAATCCAAGTCCTCCAAGGGAGTGTGTTTGACGACATTATCATACTCATATGAGTACAGGTCAAAATTATCATCCTGGAGCCCTTTAGGAACTTGGTACAGGTTAAGCTCTTGGATTAATTGAAGGAAAAACCTGCCATAATGTCTTCTCCTTGCTTCAAAATCATCAGCACAGTCAGCCCAATAGTCCTGTGTGTCTGCCCTATGATGGTAAGTGATCTTGATGTTCTGCTCAATAAACTTCTTTGAGTCAAAATAAGTTCTTGGCTTGAAGAAATGGACAGTAATGGGAGCTAGGGCTCTTTCTATATTTTGTGCATCCAGGGCTGTTTTACGGGTGTAATTTCCCAAGATGATAGGGAAGTGTAGGCTAGTGATTTTCTTATCCTTGCAGGTTATGTGCAACTTATCCAGCTGCATGCATACTTCTATTAAGGCCATTTTGTCATTGCAAAACATAGGAAGCTTGAGAGGAGTGCTCTCATAGCCTGCAAGCCTTATATAGGAAAATTTCCTAAATTGGATGAAGTAGGCACCATAATGCGCTATCAGATTCATAGCTTCATCAGAAAATCTCCTCTCTATGTCGCTTTCTAGGAGCCTGACAATGTACATGGTGAAAGCATCATTCACCCTCCTGAAATTACGATTGCTAGTTTCCAAGGTGAATTGAGGGCAGTAGGCATACACAGGGTCATCCTTATGAGTATCAATGTATGAGAACCCAAACCATTGCCTCGATGCTGCTAGGGTATACATTAATTATGAAGTCATGTAGAACTTCTTGGTCTGCTGTACATTTGACAATTGCTTGGCTAGGTTCATACTAATGATCTTTGCCCAATTGATATTCTGAGTTCCTTCGCACACCATATTGATAAGCGGGCACATCCAAAAATGGAACTCATTTGTAGAGGGTAAACCCATGACCCGAGCTAGTAGGATTATAAAATCTGACAATTCTTCATTGAAATCCACACGGAAAAGAGTCTTAGACAGATGAGATGCCCCCTTCTTAGGGTTTTTCAGCCAGGACTTCGCCACCCGTGCCTTATATTTCTCACTGTCTTGATCGAAAAGGGCCTGTGCCTGATTTTGAGAAATAACTATAGCATTTTCCATTTCTGGAATCCTTAGTGTAGTGCCAATGGCGGGCAGCGTCAAGTTTGGCGATGAGCTCCCCATGCACGTTTGTCAACTCACTCGAGTCAGGGTTGAAATGAGCCCCATAGGAGAGCACTGTGTCTGTGCATTGCACTTAGATAGGGAAACCACCAGCAAAAGCTAGACCACTGTCATGAATCATCTGTGCCATAGGTGAAGGGTTCACGTCTGTCATCCTTGTCCAAAAAACCCCAAAGTCGAGGTGGCGAACCTCACTGTCCCCGATATCGGGAACGACAGACTTGAGTGGTGAAATTTGTTCCTGTCCCTAGAATTTGATCTTCATGTTGATAATAACTTGGAGAGCAAAGTTGCAGGCTAGACATGGGATGGAATTGCAGGGGGAATGGATACGCGTGTAGAAATTTTGGTCACAAGGGTACGAGCAATAGATAGCATGAAAGCAGTGTGTAAAAACGCATAGGGGGCAGCTCGTTATATAGCCGTTTAGGAGAGAGAAAGATAATAAATGTGCATTAAATACACATCTACCAAATTGAAAAGCAAGATATTTGGGTAGAGCGGGAAAAATTAACAAGAATGGCACTTGGTTCATTTGGGACATGAGGGACGCGAAAGTGCAAAGTACGCGATTCGACCGATTCAGGCGACGTGGGGAAAAGACGCACAAATGTTTTTGGGACATCCGGGACAAAAGTACATGGAATACGCGACTCGGCCGAATCAGATGAAAAGGGAAGAACTGGTCCGGGTGAACTTGGGACACTTGGGACAAAAAGTTCTAATGGGCCCGAAAAGAACAGACTTCGGGTAGACCGGCTGATTGGGGAACAGAGAGCCCGAATGAACCTGGGACACGCAGGACAAAAATGTCTGACAGGCCTGAAAATCACACAAATGACCCAAAAAACGTAGATTTTTCCAATTTCTTGACTTTTCACATTACCAGGACAACAGAAAAGACACTTAACTTCAAAATTTTCAATTTTCAACTTCTTAAAAGCAGGGAAATTTTGAGTGGACAACAGGATGAATATACTAAGCATTTATTTTTCTAGGATTGAACATGGGAACCGACTTGTGATTCCTCTCCATCATTGTAAAACTTGTGCAAAGCTTTCATGGTCATTGTTTTGCATTACACAAATCCATCATTGTGACTTCGGAGTTAAGGTTGAAAGACAAATGTTTGATAAAATTATCCGAGAGGTCTGCGAAGGTGGAGATAGATCCCTTTAGAAGGTGTAAGAATTAGTTCAAAGCTTGTCCTTCTAGACTTCTCTGAAAGAGATGGAAAAGAATGATATCATTATATGCCACTTCTTGTCATGCTATGAAAAATTATTTGATATGCTCTCTTGGATCAGTTTTTCCCTTATATTTATCAAATTTGGGCATTTCAAAATATTTTGGAAAGGGTATATGTAATATGTCCTTATCGAAGGGGTAAGTACACAATTCATCAAATTTGAATTGTTTACGTTGTTTTTTCATACCTAAAAATGTGTCTTTCAACATTTTCCACTCTTGAGAAAATGGTGAATTGATTTGTGGGATAAATGATGAATTATCATTCATAATATTTTTTTTCTCTTTATCTGTTTCATACTAAATTTTGAAGGTTTCATCACTTTTATTCATGTGTTCAGTACCTTTGGTATCGTTGTTAGTGACTTTGGAGGATATGAGAGTCAATTATTTTGTCATCTCAGTAAGTTGTTCTAATAACTCATCATTTGATGTGTTGTGTGAATCCACCAATGTAATGAAAAATTTGGGAGAGTGAAGAAATGTGCGATAGAAAACTCAACCCTTAGCAAAGTGAATGCTAAGATGGAAGAGGGGAAAGATTAGAATGCTTGACCTTATAAAAATGAGTGCTAAGAGGGGGGAGGCTAAAATGGTTAATTTATTTCCCAAATTTTAACAAAAGGATTGTTAAGATAAAAGGGACCAAAATGGATTAGATGTGATCAAACCTTTAACATAAATGGATGTTAAAAGAGATGAGACTTAACAAGGTGAGGTGATCAAATCGTAATAAGATGAGTGTGAAGAGAGACTAAAAGATTCGAAAGGTCAACTCGTAACAAAATGAGTGTTAAGAGAAACGAAAGGGTGTGACTTCACAACCCTTAACAAAATGAGTAGTGTTAAGGTAGAAGAGGGAATACAAATGTTATATTAGAGGACTCTTAACAAAATAAGTGTTAGGAGAGATGAAAAGTTTTGAAATATTCTTCGACCCTTTACAAGATGGAAGAGATGAAAGAGTTTGGCTTTCTCAAATCATAACAAAATGAGTGTTAAAAGAAGAGATTTGGAGATACGATGAATGTTCTCAGCTATTATCAAAATGAGTATTAAGAGATTAGAATTAGAAAGATGATGAGGATGCTCAAATCTTAACAAAATGAGTGTTAAGAGAGGAGACTTGGAAACACGATGAAAAATGCTCGACTCTTAACAAGATTAGTGTTAAGAAGGAAGAGACTTAGAAATATGATGAAAGATGCTTAACACTTAACAAAATTAATGTTAAAAGAGGAGACTTGGAAAGATGATGAGGATGCTCAAACCTTAATAAGATGAGTGATAAGAGAGGAGAATAAACAAAGAAAGGGAAGCACTCAAAGAATGACAATGTGAATGTTGAAATAAGAAATAAAGAAATGATGATGAAAAGGTTTGAATCTCACGAAATTGGAGATAAGAGACGAAGTAATAATGATTGATTAAGGATATCAAATTATAGAAAATTGAATGCCTTAAAGATAAAAGTGAAGAAATGTGAAGATGCTGACAATTCAACAAAGGGTATGTTTAAATGTGACATCATAATATGGTGGAATGCTTAAAGTTCAACAATGAAATGTTAAACTTAAGACTTATGAAAATGAAAGATCAATGTGATCACAATGGTGCTTGACCATGATAAAGTGAGTATCACGATGTCAAGACTTAAATGGGAGATGCTTGTGCTTAAACACATATATGAATGTCTAAAATTTCAGATGTAGAATTTTGATCAAATGGAGAAAGTTTGAGGAGATAGAAAGTGATAGTGAAAAGGATGTGAAACAAAAAATTTTTGAGATGGAGAGAAAAAGTATGAAAGATATAAAATATGGAACACAAAATTTGTGAGGTAGAATAGATGAAGAGTGTGAATGAAAATAAATTGGAATACATATTTTTGTAAAAATTATAATAAAGGAGAAAGATGTTTTGTTTAAGTTGGGCTCTACCTTAGATTGGCTTTGATAAGGTGTGACTTCCTAGAATAAGTTCTCTCTGGGTGTCACCAGTATATCTAAGTGAGTATGATAATATTTCTAGTTTTCTACTTTACTTCACCCCTTTGATACAATGACTAAGGATTTTACTCAAAGGATCTCAGTGGGGTCACTGCTATGGATATTCATGACTCTAATCTCTCACAAAGGCGTATTAGTCAGTTGGGTGTGGGTACTCATTTTGTTAGCCAGTTCCCTTAAGGTGTCAACTACTTTGGGGTTATTGTGGTACTCCTCATGGTGAGTTTCTGGCCCCTGGCCATGCACTTCCCATAGTTATGCCAGAAAAAGGGAATAATCCCAAATCTGAAAAATTGATTAGGGTTAATTTTAAAAAGTTTAATAAAAAGTGATAAAGGGGTTTTCTTGATCCTTGAACAAGTCAACTTGTAGTTAGTGGTTTGAATGTTTTAACAAATTACTTAGATATGGTCATGCAATCAAACAATTAGAAAGTTTTATCCACATGTAGACAAAGAGAAAACAATGAAAAACAACAAAATCACGTTTCTGATTCTCAAGATCACTTGTAACAAGTGCGAGAGAAGAAAATACATGTGAAGTTTTTTACAATTAGTCTCACAAAAATGAAAAACAAAATGAAAGGAAAATTCCTCCAAAAAGTGTTAGTTACATTGAAAAATTGTTAAATGTTTACAAAATGGCCGAAAAAAGTGAATTGATGGGATGATAACTGTACGGATGAAAATCGACCTGTAACTTTCAACTGCACTTGACCCCCTGAGGTCATGCCGGAGAAGCCAATGTTGAATGTGTGTCACTAACTATAGGAGGATTAGTGACTAAGATCTAGTAGTGTGATCTCCTCATAGCTGAGTTGGCAAAGGGGAGATTTAGAGGCTATGAACGGGTAGCGTAAATTTCCTATGGTTTGTTTGCCTAACTGAGATCTCAATGTTAAACTAGTTTGAAGTGTCCAAATTAACTAAGATGAAACTAACAATCTATGCTATTGCTGAAAGGAAACTAATCTAAACAAATCACAAAACTAAAATATTACAATCACAAACAACAATTTTCTTTTATTCTAAATAATCAAATCTACTTCTACACTAAAACTAAACAAGCAAAATAACCCAGTGTGGTTATTCACCTGTGATGAGTGTATTGAAACTAAACTAACTTAAAACAAGAACTTTTCCAAATGATCTATGATATGTAGACAACCTCCTATAGATATTCTCTCCTTCAGATCCACATGGATGGGAAGAAGAGGATCCATCACCAGGAGCTGCTATTAATGATTTAAAACCTCTTGGAAATTAACTAATTACTTGCAAATGAAAGGAAATAGTATTTCTACTCTATTTGATATGATGTAACAATGATAAATTGTAGCAATGAAGGAAATCAAACAACTCCAACCTAGAATTCACAGAACAGAGGTAAATCTAGCTGTGTGATGACTTGTCCCCTCACTTTATCCTTTCTTTCTCTGTGTGTCCATATGAGTCCAAGGAATTGGAATGCAAAGGTAGTAATAGGAGAAGGCACTTGAGAAATGGCATCTTGAAGGACAATTTGGTTGTAATGCAAGTGGAAGAGAGATAACACAAGTGAACAGAGCTTGGCTATGCAATTTCCAGCAGGATTGTGGCAACAATACTATGCAAGATACACAAAATTCTCAGGCCATTTACTTGAATACAAGCATGGAATATATAGGAATTGGCTGGGATGTGCCTTCATGCACAAGGCAGCCTTGGAGTGCCAAATCATTGGGTGAAGAGGTAGTTCAAACTAATTAAATCTATTTAAAAATAGAAGAGGGAAGGAATACCAAGCAATCAAGACTATTTTTAGGCAATTTGGTTCACAAACACACTCTAGAAGTCAAGTTAAGTGAAATCACACATGTTAAAATCATGAATGAATAATTGTAGAAAAAGCATGCAGGACCGCTGCCCTGCACTGCCCTGGGTGGTGGTTTTAGAACTACCGCCCAGGTAGGGTGGCGGTCCTGACACTAAAGGCCAAAACATGCACATAATGAAGTGGGAAGCTAGAAGAAAGCATGGAAAAGCTAAGTAAGGATGTCTAGGCTACAAATATACACTGCGAATGGGTTTAGGAACTCAAACACCTTCTGAAAGGACATGAATCATCATTGGGGACTTTTGTAACCATTTTTCTGACAATGTAGCACATGTAATTTTGGGTGCGTACATATTTGCCCCTTCGGAGAAGTGTCTTAGCCATGAAAAGGCGTAAAATGTAGAGTCCGAGTATGGCGATTCCTGAAATGGGGAGTTAGAAGCTATACTTGACACCCATGTGTGTCGAAATTGTCATCATCCAAACTCTCTGCTACCTGCAAAGTGAAGAGAAGACTCAAGTGCAAGATAGATAAAATATCAAAAAATAAACACTAAATTAAAACGACAAGAGGACTTACCATTTGTGTGGGGATATAGAAATATACCTGCGCCAGTGCTCCAACCCTGTGAACATATGCACTCAAAAATGAAGTTATAACAACATATATATCTAAACAAACTCATTTTCAAATTCATTTGCACATATCGACTTGGTGATTTTTGAGCTCTGGGCCCACGGTGACCATTTTTGTCGAAAGAATAGTCAAAACGTTTGTTACGAGATCATGATCATGCCTCCATGAGTGGGAGATTGACCATTGCGGTCTCAGGTTAGTTTTCCTCACTTGTGTGTTTTTAAACCTAAAATGTGAAAACATCAAAATCTTTGCCTAGGGGGATTATTTTTGAAATTTCTTGTTTTAAATGAGTCTCTAGGGGGGAACCCTTAGGGTAGTCTTTTATTTCATTGAAAATGGTCTTTTTTTTTGCATTTTTGAGCATTTTTAGGGCAACAAAGCCGTAATGAATCGGTTCAGGACGCCCAGAATAGGGCGGTGGTCCTGAGAACCGCCGCCCTGCATACTGGTGGTGGTTTTGAACAAATGACCAAAACTCCATGATAACTTAATTTTTTTTGGATTTTTAATATTTTGTTATGTTTTTTATGAGCTTGTTTCTTGAAATATGTCACTAACTTGCTCTTTTTTGTGTTTTGGTGGATGTAGAAGAAGGAAGAGTATATCTATTGGAGTCATGAGAGGGAGTGTGACTGGCTCCCAGTGATATTGGATCAGTTGACTCAGGATGAGACTGATACTCTTTAGAGAGCAGGCATATGGAGGATTACATGGGTGCCCCATGTTACTCCTGCTAGTCACATACTATGTGACCTGTTTCTTATTGGGATGTAGACAAGAATACCTTTCGGTTGCAGGTGCTAGGGGTGAGTGGATGATCACCCTAGAGGATGTGTACCATATTCTTGGGGTTTTGATACTGGGAAGATGATTGACTCTGGAGACAATAGGATCCAGAGCCACGATGACTCTATGGGCCACCTATATGGGGGATGCCATAGATCTCCTTTGGTTCAAAGAAGGGGATTAAGGTCTGATCCATTCCTACTACTCCCATCCCTATTATCCTAAAGCCATCATGGGTATCTTGGCCTTACAGTTGATCAGGGACAAGGGAGGTGATACACTACTCTATTGCTGGGCTCCCATCATTATGTAGATTGAGGCACATGGTTGTATCTATGCCTGGGGAGCAGATATACTTGGGATCACTTATCATGACCTATATCAGATTTTCATATTACAAGGGCAGTATTTGAGCCACCCCACATTGGTTATGAGCTGGGTGTATGAGAAGATCATCCCCTATGGGAGGGGAGTACCAGTACAGGACCCAGGGGCCGTCAGGGCCACTAGATGGACAATGATGATAGTTCTCAGAGTGCCACATCAGCCAGTGGATTCTTTGACCACAATAGATATGGTGGCCACCCCATACCAGGACATGGAATGGTTGTGGGGATAGGAGGGGACCACAGTGGTGGCTTGTTCCACTACTAGTCAGTTAGTTGATAGGAAGGGGAAGCTTGAGATTCACCCATTTGGCCAAGTTCCTCAACAGTTCAGCCTCCCTTACATTGATATGCTTCCCCCAGTTGACACTTGTGTATAGGACTATGAAGGAGGCCCGAAAGGGGCCTCGCGGAGATCCAGGTTGGACAACGGTGGTTCCAGGAGTGCCTATCATAGTTAGGCAAGTTGTTCGTTTCCTAAAGGGAATCTTGTACCACTCTTGTACCCTTACTCTAGATTGAGGCCGCACCTACTCACAGTGGAGAGGAGGATGAGCCCATAGGCATAGACTCTGACTCTGAGGAGTATACATGGGATGAGACTAGAGAGGAGTCAGACTGGAGAGGAGACTGGAAGAGAGGAGACTGATGATGTAGGGTTGGGTGGTGAGGCTAGTGGGGTAACTCACATGGAGGAGGAGAGTGATCCTGAGTGTCATGATATACTCTGGGATGTTCTGAGAGCGGAGCAGGAGGAGGCAGATGTAGAGGAGGAGACACTTGTCTCCGAGGGACCACTTTTTCATGATGGAGAGGGGGATGACGAGTCTATGATGGGACAACATCTTGCCTCTAGTTTTGGGGAGGACCCACAGCCATCATTTGTAGTACAACATCAACCACTGACCCTATATGGATTCCTGGAGATCTGAGTATGTTGATCCTCTTCTCTTGACCTTATTAGTCAGAAATGTTAGTTGGTATTTATTTTTGTTTTTTTTTGTAACTTTCTAACTCATCATTTCTTCTTTGTTTCTACTTGCAGTAACTGCACAGGAGTGGCGAGAGATTATTCGATGGGTGTGCATGGAAACCTTGCTGATCCCTTTAGGGAAGACCCAAGCTGAGCTGACTGAGGATATATGACAGCCACTTGCAGCTGATAGACACACTAATGTGTTTGCCCATCTAGAGGGCAACAGAGGTTATGACTTCTCTTCGTACTCAGGTGACCGCATATGAGACAACTGAGCATTTGATGAGGTGGAGTCACTCTCATAGTGAGACCACATCTAGTGGCCTTCCACCATGAGCACTCCCACCATTCATTGCATTCTCATCATCGTAGCCACAGTAGGAGTCTTGGATGCAACCATGCACCATCTCAGGGATCCCATAGGGATTGATAGGCTGATAGGCCTTTTATTGCTTAGTTACAATTTTGTCAGGCATTATATGATTTTTTTTTTGTATATTTTAGGCTCATTGTGAACATTTTTGACCATGCCTAGTATGATGGCATTGTATACAAACTTGATTTATTATGATATATACAGGTTCTTCTTTTTGGTTTAGTAATTCATTGTATCTGAGTTGACTTCCTCTTGGCTCACTTCACATGTGTACTCTAGATGTTTAGAAATTCCATTTTTATATGCTTTTTAGAATGTATGCAGTGGATATGAATGATAACAGAATGATTTTTTTTTTTTGTTTTGTAATGCTGATATATGATAATGCAATCACATTGTAATGTTGAAATTTAGTTTCTCTAAGAAACTTTTGGTACTTTGTATTGTTTTGGAAAAATGTGATGAAAGAGTGATATGATAAGTGAATGAACTTTCCCCACTCCTAACTCCATACAACCAGTAAGATGTGAGGGCTCAACACCAAGAGCCAGAAGGGGCACAAGTTATAGAATTTTTTGAATGGTAATGATGAGAGAAAGACAAGGATTTGGAAAAACCAAATTGAGACACTACAACCTCATTCTACTTCAAGTTTTCTTCATAGTTTAAAATGTGAATTGATTTCCAGTTTATCTAGACTTAGATCTGTAGATGGCCACTTGGTTGACAAAATATGGTTTTGAGGTTTTAAAACTCTTTTGGAATTTTGGACATCTAACTCACTTTGTTTGATTTATGATTTCACAACATTTGAATGAATGTTTCTAACTTTCAAGTTTTTCAAAGAGACCCCCTACACCTTACCCCATGCTACCAGTAGGAAGTATGGTCTCATCACCATGGACAAGGCATAGGTGAGTAAGGCCACTTCTCTCCTTTCCCAACCCTACATCACTAGTAAGAGACACAGGCTCAACACCAAAGGTTGGTAGGGAAAAGAAATGTGTAAAATAAATTTTTTCTGTGGATTTGCATTTGACTTATTTATCTAGGAAAAATGTCTAGAATGTTCTTATTTCCAAAGAGATGTATATGGGATAGATGTGACACCATGAAGCTTCTAGAACAGACTATAGGAAAAGACACCTAATCTAGAAGAAACTATAAGTAGAACCAAGTATGCAGGCCTTGGTATGGTTACTGTCAAAACTTTGTCTTATCTTGCTTAGATTGATGAAATGATTTGGAAATAATTGATGATACCGTGAGGATTTGAAGAGACATGATTTGAATGTTTTGCAAATGTTTTCAAGAAGTTTTTTAGGAATTGCTATAAGAATAAGTCCCTTGATCACAAATTTTATGAAATGAACTGGACAGATGAAAATGCAATGTGGATGCAGTAATGTACATATGGAAATGTAGGTGAAACTACATGTCATGATGGCTAAGGTGAAGAAAGTTGATGAATATCAAATTCTTCACCCCTAAAAGTACACAACGGAGAACCATGATCCTTAAAATTTCTATTCTCTCTTGACAAGGGCCTACCATTCTGGGTTTAAAATTACAACCCTTTCCCAGAAGTGTATATGTCCAATCATTAAAATCATTTTTCTGAAAGAGGAATTCATGCACCTCTTTGTCACGTTCTTGAGACATGGTGTGTGGGTGAGCATGACTATGTTTCTTGACCTTGTTTCCTATATAGAGCATTATGTTTACTTGTGACAGTTGTTGAATGATGAGGCCTTTCCCCATGGATATGGAAAGCTTAGTTTTAGAACAAACATGGGTTGAAACCAGGGTTTAGAATAGAACAACCCTCAGAGATGGTTTTGATGGGCATCATTTCAATCTCAAATTTTCCTTCTTCATTTGTTAATTCTATCATGTTTACACCTAGACCTAGGTCATCGGAGGGAAGAGATGCTAAATTGAGAAGACTACCCATCCCCTGTGGTTCAAACAAGAGGAAGATCAGATCATCATTCTCTAAGAGTTTCATAATTTTTGTTGTGGTTTTAGTGGACACTATTTCCATAGATATTGATTTACCCTTATCTATTTTTTCCACCTCAAATGTTTTTGGGTCAACGAATTCAGCCTTCAACGCACCTGGGGTGATTGGGACTAACTCTTTTAATGGAGGTGGTTTGTTCAATTGATTCGCAGGAAGTTCATACTCTCGTATGGACTCTTTCTTCTTCTTGAGGTTTTCTAAGTGTATATCGAAGGGATTAGGATCCCCTTGAGTGATGAAGACCTCCCCCAAATGGAGGAATCTAATCTCCTAGAAATAGGGTAGAAGGGATAGCCTTCATTTGATGAATCCAGGGTCTCCCAAGGATCATGTTATAACTTGTTTCCCTGTTGATAATGTAAAACTCTGTTAAGATGGTTTTTGGACCAAGCGTGACTGGAAGAACTATGGTTCCAATAGAGGTCGCTTTAATACTGTCGTACCCCCGTGACGTGTTTCTTGTAGAGGAAAAATTTGTCTCTCCATATCCCAAATTCTGCAAGAAAGAGAAGGGAACTACATTTATAGCATCCCCTGTCCTCAATCATGGCTCTCTTAATGCAATTGTTATAAACCCAGACTTGTAAAAATAAGGCAGGATCACCTCTTTGGGTAATTTCAGCATCAGATGACATCTTGTCTATATCGAAAACAAACCCAGTATCCCTATCATTCTGTCCTGGAGGATGTATGTCAAAGTCAATATGATTTATTTGAGTGCTAGGAGGTGGTGTAACATGGATTAGATGACCCAGACCTAGTGCATTGAGCAAGTAAAATGATGCGCAGGTGAATTCTTCAGGAAATCTATAAATGAAATGTGAGAAAAGGTCTTATTCAAATATGATATTAAATCATAGGCTCCTACTAGTTTTGCAATTGTAGGAACATCATCCTATGGGAAGGAAAGAGTGGGTAGGGTTGTGAAATGTACTCCTTCATCTGAGTTGTTGCATTAATTTCTGGCTCGACCTCTAGCTCGACTAACCCCAAGATTTTTGTATTATCATTTGAACCAAGGTTAGGAGCAACCCGAGAGTTGTCAGAAGTTGAGGCTTCATGGTCATTGTTTCCTATAGGAATGCCCTTGTTTATATTTTGAGGATTCACTTGGGAATCCCCAGGATGTTTAGGGTTCACATTTTGAGGTGTGACAGGTCCGGTATGACTAGGTTGTGGGTTTGTTTCAGGATTTGCTAGGAACATGTCTACAAAGAGTTGCCTTTGGTTTTTGGGAAGTCTTTGTAGAATATTATTGCAATCATGAAATTCCTATCATCATGACCTCGAACCTTATGGAAACCACAATATAGGTTAGGGTCGTAATCTCTTGGCCTTTGATAAGCATCTTCTTGTTGTTGATTATAACCTCTAGTTATAATTTTGAAATTGGTTGTTATAACCATGATTCAATTTACCCCTTGGCTAGAGTTTTGATACTGGTTTGGGCCTTGGGTTTGATTTTTCTTTTGTGGAAGAATGGATTTACATCAACTGTGTTGACAGAGGAGGCAGTGTTAGGGCCTCTTTGATTTCCTGAGTTGTTATTATTGTTAGTGTTATCCATTGTTTGGAAAACCAACATTCTTGGCTTGATCAGTAACACTATTTATGGTAGCACCATGATTGTGATTCACACCCTTAGGTCCTTGGTTGTTGGCACCATTGTTTTGATAATTTACATTATTTTGATTTGGGGATAATAATTTCCCATTGGGACCATAGATCTTACACCCACTATCTATAGTGGCTTGGTAAATCCGAAGTGCACATTCCAATACTTCCTTGTAACTACGGAAAGGAAACTTCTGGACTTCCTCCCTAGTCTCTCGATTGAGGAGTGAAGGAAAAGATCACAAAGTTCCATCTGGTCCATGTTGGGTGCACTTGTAGAGGAATAGAGAACTTGGCATGCCATCTCTAGATGAAATGGGTGGCAGATTCATTTTTCTCCTGTCTAATATGTAGGAACTCCCTAATCCCTGTACACAACAAACTTGTTCATGTCAAATGCTTTGATGAACTCAGAAACAAGCCATTTAAAGGAATGTATAGAAGCTTCCAGAATATGGTAATACCAATCCAGTGTGATTCCTTCTGAGAGTCTTTGGAAAGATCTTAGCCACTACAACATCCCAAGGAAGAAATTCCCTGACAGTAGTAGCATAGGCCTTGATATGAGCATTTGGGTCTCCTTCTCCCTTAAATTTTGGAAGATTCAAAATGGGCATGGAAGCATGACACCACGTATGGTGAAGTCAAGAGGCTCCTTTAAGTACTCAACGTATGTACCCATTGCGTAAGATTCCACCATTGAAGATCCTTGATGAGGAGGTTGAGGAGGAGTTGGATAAGCTACATTATAAGCGTTGACAAGAATGTATGGGGTCCCTTGATATGGCATGTAGGGAGTCTAGAATGGTATATGGGTCCATCTGGGGAGTTTTTGAATACATGTGCATGTAAGGTGGGATAGTACCAGGATATGGACTAGCGGGCATAAAACCAGGGAGTGTTGCATTTCCTGTTGTGGTGGCATTCAAGAATGCACTTTTGACCAGCCCTTGTGTAGGATAAGCTTGAGAAGGATGAGGACCCATCCCTAGTGTGTCTAACCCTATGAGAAGATCACCTAGATTTGAATGAACCGGATAACCTTGTTGTACAAGATATTGCATTGGTTGCTCATTGGAAGGGATGTATCCTTTGCTGTCAACTGGATACCCCATGTTCTGCCCTACTGCATGTGTTGGTTGTGAAGTATGGGCACTTTCTAGTTCTCTAATCCTCCATACTAAAGTAGAAATAAGATCGTTGGGAGAGGATTGAGTCCCTTGTTAGGGTGCCTGTGGATGTAGGGTTTGATTGAGTAGGATCATGATACCCTGTCATGAATTTTTCAGTGTTATAATTCTTGTCTTCCTCAGAAGTAAGAATCTTAGGATAGGCATTGAAATCTCAGAGGTTATAGCCTTCATTCTATCCAAAGACTCATCTATCTTGAAAAGGATTTACTATTCGTATAAATATATCATCTTATGTTGATCACATGGAAATGTGAGGTCTTGACAAGACTCTATGGTAAGAACCTGTTCCATTTGTGATAACAACATGGTTTGCATTGGGTTGACCATATTGCATGTTTAATGGTTGATCAACCTCCTCCATCCTTACATAGCTAATGGGGTTTGAAGTGTAACTAGGGGAGGTTTGGGTGTTGCTTGTGTAATTGTCACCCCATCTTAAAAGAGAAGGGGACTGTTGTGGTTGAACATTGGTGTAATATCTATCAGAGCCAAATGGCCCACCAAACTCTCTTCCAGACATATTTTAGAAAGTATAAAATACCTACCAAAATAGGGGAAGAAATGGAAAGATGAGGTAATAGCAATGAAAGAAAAGGAAACAAGAAGGAATTAATCCTTCACATCAGAGTTCACCAATTTGTATGGATGAAAATTGACATGCAACCTTCAACCACACTTGACCCCCTAAGGTCATGTCAGAGCAACCGATGTTGAATGTGTGTGGCTAACTATAGGAGGATCAATGACTAAGATCTGGTAGTGTGATCTCCTAGTAGCTGAGTTGGCAAAGGGGAGATTTAGAGGCTATGAATGGGTAGCATAAATTCCCTATGGTTTGTTTGCCTAACTGAATCTCAATGTTGAACTAGTTTGAAGTGTCCAAATTAACTAAGATGAAACTAACAATCTATGCTACTGCTGAAAGGAAACTAATCTAAACAAATCACAAAAATGAAATATTACAATCACAAACAACAATTTTCTTTTATTCTAAATAATCAAATCTACTTCTACACTAAAACTAAACAAGCAAAATAACCCGGTGTGGTTATTCACCTGTGATGAGTGTATTGAAACTAAACTAACTTAAAACAAGAACTTTTCCAAATGATCTATGATATGTAGACAACCTCCTATAGATATTCTCTCCTTTAGATCCAGATGGATGGGAAGAAGAGGATCTGTCACCAGGAGCTACTATTAATGATTTAAACCCTCTTGGAAATTAACTAATTACATGCAAATGAAAGAAATTGATTTCTACTCTATTTGATATGATGTAACAATGATAAATTGTACAATGAAGGAAATCAAACAACAACTCCAACCTGGAATTCACAGAACATAGGTAAATCTAGCTGTGTGATGACTTGTCCCCTCAGTTTATCCTTTCTTTCTCTGTGTGTCCATATGAGTCCAAGGAATTGGGAATGCAAAGGCAGTAACAGGAGAAGGCTTGAGAAATGGCATCTTGAAGGACAATATGGTTGTAATGCAAGTGGAAGAGAGATAACACAAGTGAACAGATCTCAGCTATACAATTTCCAGCAGGATTGTGGCAACAATACTATGCAAGATACACAAAATTCTCAAGCCATTTTGCTTGAATACAAGCATTGAATATATAGGAATTGGCTGGGATGTGCCTTCATGCACAAGGCAACCTTGGAGTGCCAAATCATTGGGTGAAGAGGCAATTCAAACTAATTAAATCTATTTAAAAATAGAAGAGGGATAAGGAATACCAAGCAATCAAGACTATTTTTAGGCAATTTGGTTCATAAACGCACCCTAGAAGTCAAGTTAAGTGAAATCATGCATGTTAAAATCATGCATGAAGAATTTTGGAAAAAGCATGTAGGACCGTTGCCCTTCCTGGGTGGTGGTTTTAGATTCTCCGCCCAGGTAGGGTGATGGTCCTGACACTAAAGGCCAAAACATGCATAAAATGAAGCGGGAAGCTGGAAGAAAGCATGCAAAAACTAAGTAAGGATGTCTAGGCTACAAATATACACTGTGAATGGGTTTAGGAACTCGAACACCTTCTGAAAGGACATGAATCATCATTGGGGACTTTTGTAACCATTTTTCCGACAATGTAGCACATGAAATTTTGGGTGTGTATAAGAACATCCAATAACCTTTCATTAACACTTTTTAGAATTAGTCCATTTAAGCGAAATTGACGAAAATAATAATTAATGGGGTCTAATTAAGGGGAAAATATCTTATAAATTAATTAAAATAAATAATTAATGAAAACTAACTTATCAAATAATTAAAATAAACTACTTATATTAGTAACTAAAATTAATCGAATTAAAGTAAATTAAAAGAAATGATAATAAAAAAACATATGAAAATATAATATATAAGTTTAAACCTAAGATAAGAATAAACGTAATTAAATAAAACATTAATCTTAAGTTTAAAATATAGTTTGAATGTAACCTAATTAAATCTATTTAACACAAAAATAAACCCTAAAAATCTAATGTGATGTGTGCAAGGAATGGCTTGAGGTTGTGCTTTGGATTAAGTTGTGTTTGTTATTTGTGTGCAGGGAAAGGTGTGGTTGTTTGTCTATGGCGGTAGGAGAGTAGCACGATATGGGCTCAATGGTAGTAAAAAAGAGTCAGGCATGCAGGGTGTTGGTGTGGTAGGTAATGACCTAGGAGTGTGGGGGTGGCTCGATGGCAGAACTGAGTGGGGTAGACATGTATGGTCTGTCAGACAGGGGGAGGGAGTTGGAGTTGGGCTCGGCTCAGCCGAGTCAGGGCCAAGTTGGGCTAGGGGGTAAGGTGAATAGGTAGGTTAGGGAGATGTGTGAGTGGGGAGTGGTATAAATAGGGTCTAGATTGGGCTCAGTTTAGCCGAGTCAGGGTTGAGTTGGGTAGGCGGATCAGGGAGTAACCATTGAAGGGAGATCTGGGTGTGACTTTCTTGACGAGCAGGGTAACTCGGGGGGAGTTAGGAGCGTACTAGGAGTGAGGAGTAGGGATCTCATGAGTTAGCTCACCAATCTAGGATAGTGGTAGGGGTGAGCTTGGAGTTGAGCTCAATGCTGAGTTAGGGCCGAGATGGGTAGGGAGTTAGGTAGGGGAGGGGTAGATAGTGGGTGAGGAGTTGTGAGGGACAAGTGTTGGAGCAGAGGCAGAGAAAGGACCTGTTAAAGGATTTTTTTGTTGTTTTTTTCAAAAACAAGAAAACAACATGATCAATAAAATTTCCCATCCCATTTCTAAATATAACATAACTGCCGGATGTAGCCATGACTAAGTGGTTTGCTAAAGTTAGAGTGGAAACCCCTTATTGCAAGATTTTTTTGTTGATTTTTAAAAGTTTGATTTATTGCTTCTAGGAAACACCTATAAGCACCACAAAATTGTAAACAACAACAAAAAATAAAATATTATTTTATTTCCATTATTTTATAAACAAATTTCTGCTATCAAAATTTCCCAGAATGCATCTTGCAAACATAGGAATACAACAAACAAAAAACACACTAAAAACAAATTTTAATCAAATAAAACCACATACACATGAGTTAGTAAAGATTAAACATCTGCATTAAAAGATTAATGAAATGTGAAGCAAAAATGAATGAAACAAATTGATAGGTCCCACAAGGTGTGCCAGAATGTGAGCAACAAAAATTACCAGATAATGAAAGATAAAGGAAAAACAATACAACAATACCTATATTGTAACTTTCTTGCAAACCTCAAGAAGATTTTTGAAGCACTTGGTCTTGTGAAATCTTAACATTTGATTGATTATGGGTGCTCTTGATTATGACTCTCCAAAGTGGATTTGACAATGCCACGAGTAGATTTCATGAGGATTCAAACAAAAAATGGCCAAAACTTTGCTGCATTTTCTTATGGATTTCCAAGGATGATTTTACAAAGGAATGGTCATCATTTTATAGCTGAGGGTGGGGCCATGGAAACTGGATATGTGTTTTACTAAGCTTCAGGTCATAATGGGGGATAATTACTTAAAATAACAAGTAGAATTGGCATGTGTAGTTACAACTTTAAAGGGGAAATGAACATTTGGATTGGTAGAAGTTACACCTGTGAAGGTCCTGTTGTATGTACAAGTTTATTGCCCCCACTTTTATAGGATTCGAGAAGTGGAGTTAAGTGGAATAGGGAAGTGGATTCCAAGTGGAGTTAACTAGGATAGTGAAGTGGGATTTGACTAAGAAAATAGATGTATTTTCCTTCTTTAATTAGCTACAATGTGCAAGATTATTAATTAGCCATTTATTTAATAAATGTTAATTAAATTAGCTAAGGTGTGGTCAGGAACTAATTTAATTGATCTCGAGGGGTGGATGATTAACTAATTTGATTAATGAATTGTAAGGGGATATGAATTAGGATAGGATGAAAACAAGTATGTTTTTTACAAAAGGGGTGTCTACAAATACCAATGGAAACACTCTCTCCTAGTGGGATTTTTATTTCTCAATATCCTCATTGGTTGCTTTCACTTTGGAAGTAGTGGTGAGGGAAAATTCAAACAATGAGAGAACCTTGGGTAGTAGCATCTTTCCATTTTTCAGAATCTTCTCCACCCACTTATCATTGGCTCTCCCTTGCATTGTGTATCCTTGTGTTATCTTGATCATATGAGGGTCAGAAATACTGATGGGAGAGATGGACTTTGGAGAAGGGGGTGACATTGCAATGGATTCTAAGAAGGAATACATGTAGGAAATGAGAGTTATCACATGCTCTCTAATTACTCTATTGTTTGTTTATACTCTTTATTCCTAGCAAGAAAGTGGTCCTCATACTCTTTGAACATATGTGCATCACCTTCATGGTGGCTTACCCCAAGGATATTTGGGTAAAATCATAGTCATTTTGAGTTGTATCTTCTAAATGGGTTTTGTAATTTTTTTCTTGGAAACCTCCACATACTAGGTTCCAGAGGCCCCACTAAACAAACGAGAGGTTACTTGTGCTTTCTTTCTCTATTTGGTTTCCATAAATTTTGAGATAGCCTCAAAATCAAGTATTGCAACTTGTTACACTGTCCTTGACTCATTCCGAAGCAACTCTTGAATCCATGGGAAATTTTCCTTTGGATTAGACATAATATCAAGCTTGGGGGTACTTTCAGGTGCTTGATAGGAGATCATAATTTTCTCAAGGTGTGATGAATCCATTTCCGAAGAAGATACACTTGGATGTTGTTGGTGGATAAGAGATTGTGAAGGATCAATTTCACCTTGTTTGAGGGGCTCAATGAGATCTTCAATGATCTTATGCTTCTTATGGAGCCTCCTAGGATGGGAATGTTCAATGTGCTCTTCCTCCATAATATTTATCTTTGAAGATTATTTTGAGTGAGAGGAACCCATGACCATTTTGAAATCCCTTAGAGATGAAGTGTGAGATACATGTCTAGATAGAGTTAGGATACCACTAGACTCAATGAAATAAGTTCTCTTCCTTTTGAACTATTATCTTGATCTTTGGATTAATATCGCAGTACTCTTCTTAATATAACCTAATTCTCTAGTATTCCACAAAGTCAAAGGAAAGGGTGAAGATTGCACTAATTTTTACTTGAGATAAAACAAGTCTGACCCATCATTAACTAATTAAATTTGAGATCCCTCGTCTGGTCTACTGTCATAAGTGTAATTGGCTGAGTAGTTTTCAATTTTGGGCTTATGGTGGAAACCTAAAAAGATGAAGGCATTTAGGATTCTCCTGTTATCAAAGTTAAACCTATATGTGTAGGAGTAGAGACTAAGGCCAGTGAAGGATGCTTTGATGTTATCCATATTTGTGATATTATTACATAATATATTCGTTGGTAGATGGGAAATGACACACCTTTTTTTTATTCTTACATTTGACATGAACATGCACTAATTGTATGCATATCTCAAACATTATGATTTTGTCACTCAGGTACCTAGGTAGCCTATGAGGAGTGAGATCATAACTTGGAACTTTGATGTAGGTGAAGGTAGGGAACTAGATGACTTCACTCTCATATTTCTTGATCAATGTAACTGCTTGAGAAGATATTTTCTGTTCTAGATTTCCCTAAAAGAGCCTGATAATGAACATGGTGAATGCATTATTCACCCTGGAATAGTGGGAATTACTTTCTTTATCAGTTAGCTGTGGATACTTCTTGTATGAAGGTGATTTTTGAGGCACATGGGGAACTATGGACAATCCTTTGAATTTTCTTGGGAAGGAAAGGGTATACACTAGATAAGAAGTCATGGTGAACTTCTTAGTGGTGAAAAACTACAACAACTACCCGTGGATTTTGTCATTGATGATTTTATCACAATCCACCACCTGGTTTCCTTCAGTAGCCATGAGGGTGAACTGATCCATCCAATATTAGAAATATTTCAGTTTTGTTCCCCCATCACTATGCTTAGTAGAATAATGGAATCAAAATAAGCCTCATGAAATTCACTCTTGGAAAGGTTCTTGGGAATACGAGAAGGATTTCTCCCTCATCTGAGCCATGAACTGAGTGTTAGGCCTTACAGATATGGACCATTCTTTTCCCAATCATGAAAATAAAATTGCTTGGTTATGATGACTATGCTGTTACTGGTGGGAGTTTGTAGGCACTAAGAAATTCCCTTTAAAAGGATATACAAAGAATTAGTTGTCATTTTCCCGTATTATTCTAGACTCACCATCATAGTGTTCTGCACAGGATAGGACTAATTTAGTGATTTGAAGAGACAATGGGTGACCACCTAATCTAAATAGCTCACTCGATAAGATTTTATACTCCATTGGTTCATGAGGTCCTCCAAACATTCTGTAGTTTAAGTCTTCTAGGTCCATGTGGGTGACATCACTATCCCCCACACTAGGGTATTTAGTTATTAGAGTGGAAATTGGCTATAGACTTGAATACTTGAACTTCATGGCATAAAAAAGTAGTGAGATATGTAGAATGTGAGTGACACAAGTGATTTGATCTCAATTGAAATATTTTTTATTTTTATTAGGTCTTATCTAGGACAACTATTTTTAGTAAGTTTTCATAATCTTCACCTTCTTATGGTTTTTGCTTGTGTTGAGAATTTCATATTTTTTGAAACTTAATATATTTGGACATGTGAATCCTTGCACACTTACTATTTTTAGATGTAGGTCTTCTAGATGCTGGGTTATAATGAAATTGGTCTCAATATTTCAGGTTTTACTTCAGGACCTTCTGCTCTAATTTTGGAGGTTTTTCATTTTTTAGGACTCCTTAGATCTAAAAAGACAACTTATGGGTCTGAAAAATTTAGATGGATGTTGTAAATTAAATAGAGAATCAATGGAAATTATCTACACTTAGCTTAAAGTTTTTTTTGGGAGGAGTGCACAGGTAAAATTTGGTGAAAATCAAGTGTACAATTAGTGAGTTATATGGATTTTTTTGTTTTGGAGCATGGACATCTGGTAAAATTTCAGCAGAATGTCTAGTGAAAATGGAGGTTTGGGAGGGAAATACAAAACACTTTGAATGATAAAAAATTACCAAGTTTTATGAGAGGAGGAGAGTTAGTCATTTTCCTTGCAAGTTTTAATTCACCCATTTGACCTGACAACTTAACCAGGGTTAAAACATGGCTAAAATGGAGTTACTCCAGTGAAAGAGGTGAAAGGGGGATAAAAGGGAAATATAAGTGTGACTTGCACCAAATGGTGACAAGTGACATCTTCTAGTTCCTTGTGGGTGAGATTCAGGGAGCTAGGAATGGTCACCGGGAGCTAAAATTGGGTTTTCTGTATGAATAGGGTGAATGGTGGGACACAGGTAACAATTTTGTGTCCCCCTTGTCCCCTTTTCACCTAATGTAATCCAAGGGGACATTATGGGTGAGAAATTTTTACATGGGTTAAGTACATGAAAGGGGGACAAGGAAGAATGCAAGTATTTGAAACCTGGTTGTAAAAGTGGTGAGGGGTGAGTTGCGTGAAGTTTTCCAAGATGAGGATAAAATTTTTGTGTTCCCCTTATCCCATTTTCACCTTAGGTACAAGCCAAGGGGATAAAAAGGGTGAATTTTTTTGACCAAGGGGTTTAGCTATCATGAAAAGGGTGCATGTAGACTCAACTTTTTCATTTGCTCCACCTAGCAGCTTAAGTGACACAACTTCAAAAATGATGGGGGTTCACACTTTGGTGTCCCCCTTGTCCCCTTTTAACCTCAGGGAAAATCCCAGGGGAAACCAATGGTGAAAAAGTGTGACCAAGACATTTTCAAATGCTCATGTCACCTGCTGAGTGTATTTGAGGACATCGTGAGTGTTTTTTCTTCCTCGGGAGCATGAAAGGGTGTTTTGGGGTCAAATATTATATCATTTTGAATCCAAATCACCTTTTGAGATAATTTTAGAAACTATCAAGATCTAATTCTTCATGAAATTTCAATATTAGGGCCTACTCCATTCTCAACTAGAAGGAGCAGTTGTAGTGTTCTGGATTGTCACAAAATATTTTTTAGATATTGGAGAAAAAATGATATATCCATCATGTAGAGGGTTCTAAGAGATTTATGTTGATTATTTTTTTTCCTCTTAACTTATTCCATAATTTATAACCACTTGAATTCTCCAAACAAGTTATCTTTCATTGTTGGAGATTTCATTCCCTGTGCTCAAAATGACCCGATCTTGCTTGCTTGATTCTTGACATCAGTTGTTGGGCTGATGAAATGCCTAAGTATGAGACATGTATGAAGGAATAAGGATGTATGCAAGGTGCACGTGGAACCATTTGCAAAGAATGAAACAATTACGCAAAGGGACACACAAAAGTGTGAAGAATCACATGTGAAGGTTTGCGTGTGGGAATTGTAGAGTCAAGAGATAGTTGGATTTCCAAAGCACGCTAAATCTAGACAAAATTAGAACTTAGCATGATCATCAAGGAAAGCCAAAAGTATAAAAAAGTATGGATAAAGAACAATCAGAAGTAGATAAAACACATGCAAAAATAAGAATAGGCATGAGTTATGTATAAACATGAGCAAATCTATTTATAAAACATGTGACAAGATTAAAGAAGAAGCTATTTATAGAAACCATGATAGAAATAGAGCTTCTAGGAATAAAACAAAATAATTGTGGAGAAACACATGATGGATTCTAAATAAAGGAAAGTGTGAGTTGTGGGAACATGTAAGCTATGTATAGGAGTAGTGTAATTTTATATTAAAGCATGTTAAGTGGTGAAGGACAAGTTCCCACCATATATATAGTTTCATGTATCCATGTAAAGGGCAGTTGAATGTATGAGGATTATTATGATTATGGTATTATTCTGAGTCTTATACAAGTGATAGATCTTGTTATGGATCCATAGTATGGTTTTGATTGTATATATTGAGGAATGAATGAATGATCAATCTCCTTTATATTATTTCATCTCTGCATATGTTATAAATATATGATTTTATATATTTTATATTACATTCACATATGTTATGATAACCTTGAGTGCATGAACTACATCTTGATAGCCAAAGTGAGAAGGGACTTGGTAGAGTTGTGAACGCTTCAAGTGAGCACTTGGACTTCTGTATGGGTGATGTGATAGCATGCATGACTATGTTATGCTGAACCTATACTACAATGTGACATTTTGGTTGCTTTTTGGGGACCTTCTTTCACTTCAAATCTTAAGATATGGCATGCACATGTTATTGCAGATATCCTTAGATAACATTGAACATTGGATACATGAAGGTGAAGATGATTTTGTGCAAAGATACATCACTAGAGTTAATTTTAATTGGTGTAAATGGGTTAAAGACAACCTTTATGATCTATTGTATGAGACATTTTTCAATTTATTTCCAAGGGCATTACATCATTGGTTGAAAATGTACGTGAGGAACAACATGATTCGATTGGGGAAAGGAAAAGTTTGTAACCAAAAAAGTATCAAGTACTTTCTGATTTGGATAAGCACATAATAGATCATTGGTGGAAAGGCATGTTGAACAATTACACTTTGGAATACGTGATATCTATGTATTCATGCCTGAAGGAAGCTGATTTCAAGTTTCTTTGTGAGCTTAGAGGATCAAACTTATGCATACTTAAAATTTCTATTAAAATATTGATGATTGAATTGGGATTTAATAGCCTACTGATGACTATCTAAAAACCTATCTCATGCAAGGATAAGAAAAGAGTTAGAAAGGACGGTGTTGAGATAGACATAAGTAGATACAAAAGAAATAATGTTAATATATAGTGATGTGTGAAAAAAGATGATTGAAGAGGCACTAAGAACAAGAGGAGTAGGTTCGAGTGGTAGTGTTGAGAACCTTGAGTAAAGTGATGGACCATAGGACTATGTCCTTATGATATTGGGAAAGCGTAGAAGGAACCCCTTGGCATCTGGTGGAAGTGAGTCTAGTGAAGATTTAGGAGCCATTGGCGTACATTTGGAGTACCCTTGAACCTTAGTCATTACACATGATACTCTAGATTTAGAAGTTCATAGAGAAGATTATCATATTGAGGGTGAAGGATATGAGCTTAATCAAGAATCACAATGTTGGGAAGGTGATATAGGTATAAGTGTATTAGTGTCTGGATATGAAGCATGATAGATAAAAGAAGCACACATAGAAACAACCTTTTTTTCTCAATAGGATTTGCTAACAGGTCAACAAAACTTTATTTGGGAGTAGTAATACATACGCAACACAAGGAAAAACTATTAGCATGCTACTCTATGGAAGTAGTATCATAGGAGAAATACTAACATAGAGTGTTGGCATGTAAACAAGTTCTACCATCGACACACATACAAGAGTTATAACAACAGGGGGCTCAGGAGGCTTTGGTCTTCCCCAAGTGGAGGTAATCTTGGTGGAGGTTTTGGTCCTCCACTGAGTGGGGGAAATCTAGGATAGAGAAATAACCCACCAAAAGACCTAATATTTTATATGAGATTTCAATCCACTTTCTTGAGTATAGAGGAGTAAAGGATGCAACTGAACATGTGAATAAATGTGAGATCTTATGGAGATCCAAGGGGATCACCGCTTTGGATAGAAAGGCCAATCATCTAACGACTACATTACAAGGTCATGCATATGGTTGGTACCACAAATATGATTCTTACCCAACGGTAGCAGATTATGGCACTTTGCACACATTCTTCTTGGATAGGTTTCACATTCTTGAGTTTGAGGAATAGAGCATCACTCAAGCATATTAAACATGGAATATATGAAAGTGTACGAGATTATGATATGCGGTTCAAGACTCTGTTATCAAATATCTTGTATGATATCCATCAAATTCAACATGTATAATGGTTCATGGGTGTATTTTTGACACCGTTCAGAAGGTCTCTATCACATAAAAAATTTACAAATATATGTGAGGATCTAGAGGCAGAAATTTGTGCTGAAGCAATTGGAAGTGTGGACACTGGGGTGGGGACTATTCCTTGAAGTAAAAATTATAGTTATGGAAATGCAATTGGAGAAGCTATATGCTAGCTCGACATATGAAATTCAAAGTGGAATCTAGTGCACAAATTTTGAAGTAGAGGGACATACGAAGAATATTTATCTGCATAGGAATGTGCTCACTTTATTAGTGGCTTGTGAGATATACCACACAGACCATGATGTCAGAGACTATCCACTTCTCCAGTGTACTACATAGAAGAATGTGTCACTCTACTGCAATATTTTGTGACATTTATACACATGATATAAATCATTTACATTTGATTGTCACATTCATAAATCTTGTGAAATAGGGGTTGCATCAGACTAGTGTAGAAGGTAGTTCATATGCACGTGAAGGGAAAAATAATAGAACTAAACATAATGGAAATGGAGGATATAGGGGAGGATATTCTGGTATTCACAAAGGTAGGTTCAATTGAGGTACTTACTATACTTGTGGATCACATGATCATTATCAGTGTGAGTGCCCCAAGAACATGTCTTGTGTGTAGTGTGGAAAAGGGAACAAAGTAAAAGACTTCTAGATTTATATGCACACATGTGTAAGAAATACAAGGAATGAGGTGCGATAATGATATAAATTATGCAAGGGAAATGGAATCCAAAGGAACTAGTAGTTGTAAAGAAGGAACATTTATTGGTTACCACACACACAGAAGATTCATGCGCATGAGAGAAGACATGATATAAACCGCTCATCTGACGTGAGGATGTTGTAGATCAACCAATAAGTATCTAAACACATGGAAACATAAACCATGAGTTTGATACAAGGGAGATAGTATGTATAAATGAGCAAGCATAGGATAGGGAGCACACAAGACATAATGAAGTACCTAATAAGGACATTGATGAAATCATGGATGTTTGTCAGATGCTAGGACAAGAGAACATCATACACCTGTTAGGTGAATGGTTATGGGAAAAATTTTTGTGCATGGAGAAGGATAAGGAAAGACATATAATACATGCTAATCTATCACAACAAAACCATGAATATGATAAGGAAATCACCTTGGATGCAATTATTAATGGCTAGTTAGTGAGCAACATCCTAATTGAAACTGACGTAGAGGTAAACATTCTTACCTTGGATGCATGGAAAAGGATGGGGAGGCCACCACTACATCCTTCTTCTATCATGTTGTATATGGAAAATAAGACTAGGGAAATTCCCATTGGAGTTTTGAAGGGTGTAAGCATTACTATACAGGGGGAAAAAATTCAACGGTGATTTTTAGGTTTTGTAGTTGGAAAAGGTAGATAAATTTCTTGCATTACTTTTCCATCTATGGTGTTATGAAAAAAACACAAATATGTTATTTATATTAGTTTCGAGAATGAGGATGAGGACATAATGATTATTATGGATGGTGTAAGGAGTGTTACCTACAGGGAGCCTATTAGTGAGGAATATTTGAATTATATCTATGTGTGGACTGTGCACAAACTAGATTATGTCGATCAACAAAGGAGGGAGTTCTCAAATGGGGAGATGCATATTCAATCAATGACACTAAAAAAATTTCTTGTGATAATTAGGCCCATGGAATGCATGAAATGGTTGATCACGAATGTTGGGGGTGCATCAAAAGGATGATAAGAACATGTTATCTCATAAAATTAGCAAGGGTAATTTCACAGGTAACCATACCCAAATTTTGTTCTGGTCCTTTGTCAGGGACCCCTCTGCGTTCGGAATGTTGCAAAACCCTTTCCTGGGAAATCTGGTTTTCCGAACTTAGCCATTTTTGGTCTTTTTAGATTGGGTGCACTTAATGTCTATGCAACATAGGGTAAGCATGTGCCCCCTTTAATTCCTTTGGCACATGGTTTGAAGTGTCGACACACATTTTGGTGCGCCTCACCATGTTGCGCCTTTCTTGCATGCGCCAAGGTGCATGCGCCTTTGTGTCAACAATATTTTGTTGTTGTGCCGCATTTTGGTGTGCACCAAAGGTGCATGTATTTCCGTGTTGATAGCACTTTTGGTGTGCCAAGGGCGCACATAACTTTGTTGTTAACATGTGTTTTGATGCGCCTAAGGGCGCAAGCTTTCCAGTGTCGACAGGCATTTCGATGCGCCACTTCAAAAGTGGTTGGCACATTTATTACAACTTTGCCTATATATAGGCGCATCCACCCTGTCACTTTCCCCAGTCAAAAAACACGTGATTTTTCTTTTTCCTCTGCACTTGTCAGCACGCCTGTCGTTCTCGTATCGTGTTGTGTACCTAGTTTCACCTCTCACATTATATATATTCTTGGTAAGTGGTCCTTATTGCTCTCATGTTTTATGTTTTGGTTATTGGCTGTTTGTTTATGGGGTTGGATAGAATGATCTGTGAAACCATGAAACATCCCTTTGCTATTTTTGCTGTCCTCCCCCATGCACTTCTCCCTCTTTCCAGATCTGCTGGTAATGAGGAATCTTCCTCTGAAAAAATCACTTGGATCTCTTTGTTTTAGTTTGTTCATCATCCAAGGAACCCTGCAGAAGAGGCTTAAACACATATAACCCCTCTAGAGGAAGAACAAAGACTTAAAAATTGATAAACTACTCTTTTTCCTCTTTGGCGCAGTCACCACCCTTGTTACATGAAGTACAGTCGCACCAACGGTGTATCCACCATGCCTGCTGCATAAAAAATAGTTGCGCCCTCAAAGCACACTTTCGTTGCTTGCAACACCCACTAACCCTGCTCCCTCTTGGCGCACCAAACTCATGTGTAACATTACAAAAAACTTGTGCCATTGACGCACCTTACATCCATGCAACACCAACCTTACTTACGCCAAGTACAAAAACTGATAAACGGACACAGGCGCATCCAATATTACAACAACATTATGTCATGCATACCTTCCATGCGCCGCGCGCAAGTTCCCCTATGGCACATAAAGAAAAATGATGTTACACGCATTAAACCTGCGCCCTTTGGTGCATCCTGTACCCGTGTAACATGAAAAATATCAGCGCCCATTATAAAATGCATATATATGGTGCAGGGGCACTTCTGCTTTGCAACAACAAAAAATGTCATCTGCAGTGGCTAGTAGCGCCCTGCGCCCTTTGGCGCTGATTTGTCCCTTGCAGCACCCCTTTTCTGTGTGCCTTACTATTGAACCCTGTAACTTGCAGTGTTCATACGCCTTGCGCCCTAAGGCCTTAAAATTGCTAACTCTTCCTTTTGTCAACGCTTTAATGGAAGATCAAACAACTAATATGACTTTCCTGCATTGGGTTTCACTTCTTCTTCTTGCAGATCAGCAACTGAGTTCAGAACTACATATGTCAACATCAAGTAAGAGACCAACCAAGTCTAAGGGCAAAGCTAAACTCATAGAGGAATAAATGAAGTACAAATATCAGAGGGTCAGAATGCCCGAATCCCAGACAGAGTGTGACCTGAACATAAGAGACTCAGAACTTAGTCACATTGATATGGAGGATTTCTGGGCCAGAACCTAGAGGGTCACAGGAAGTCCTTGGATGGACAAATTGGTAGGCAGTGGATTGCATTTTGCTGGAGGGATCCCAGTCAGTGCCGTGAATAACAAGTTCATGATGGTAGTAGCCCGCTGCTACAACAAAGACACAAGGTGTGTGCAAGAATGAGAAAGGCAAGGTCATGATCAACCTCACCGCTCGGCACTTCGAAATAATGCTCGGCATTCCTCACCACTGGCACTTTGTGGCTGTAAGCCAGGAAGATTACACCAAGGCTTGGGGATGATAATGAAGACCAGTGCATGCAAATAGTGAATGAGGTATACCTGAAAAATAAGAATTTGGTGACCAGATGGCCACAAGTCATTCATCACAGTGATTCCTTAGAGGAACTAAGTGATACAATCATGTTCCTAAGTAGAGTATTTGGGTTTCCTGATGCCCACTACTTTCACAAATGGATGCTGAGATACTTGGAGACAATGAACAAAAATGTGCTAGATCAACGCTTCAAGTGGGCGGAGATCATAAGCAGCACTATATCCGAGTAGCTCCAACAACTTACCACAACAGGGAAGTTCTATATTAACTCCTACGTAGTTTACGCTATAGCCTCGGAGAGAGATTACCCAGCGTTGATGGGGTGCGGGGTTTGGCCCCAGGTAAAAATATATGAATACTATCCAGAGCTAAAGCTAGAGAATAGTATCCCCCATTTTACAAAGATTAACGATGCCTTCTTCTACGGCATCGTCTGCCTTTTGAGGCCAAACATGACTCACGGTCATACGACCAAGAGCATTGTTGCTACAACAGAGAAGTGGGGAGCCTTGTTCACACAATTCCCCACCTTCACCTATCTAAGGGTAGCCAACTTCTTGGGAGAACCAACCAAATTGCCAAGATATGCCTGGTCCCAAGCTGATCCTGTTGGAACTGTCAAGACAACTCATAACCTATCACGAGAAGTGTCTGAAGAGAAAGAAGGGTGGAACTCCTTTCTCCCTCACAGTGGGTAGGTACACTTGTCTCTCTCACCACAAAGCACGGGATATGTTTGTAGAACTGGAGTTGCTAAATCTAAAGCATAACTTCCCGGAAAGGCCCACTTTTGACCCAAGGAATTACCTTCCCAGAGCCAAACTCGATCCAATCCACGTTCCACAGATCAAGGATATTTATATCAACCTCTATCACAAGGTCGAGCTCAGAAGGAAAGACCATTCCCGCTTGGCCTTGGCTAAAATCATCCAGTACGGCGTAGCCATCATCCCAAAAGGTTATTAAACTACTGATCAAGAGGTTGATCAGGTATATCTTGACACAAGTGGGGAAGACTGGCCTTTTGCTGTAATTGACAGAATCAAAGCGCCTCAGACAATAGAAGAAAGGGTCAAGGAAAATCTGCGAAGAACAGAGCACTGGGGGCAGAATGAATGGCATCATCTACCTCGGAGTTGATTTCACCACATCTCCATTTGGCAACGCACCTTCCAGGCCAAAACATCTACCAAAGAGCAAGGGGAAAGAAAAGGAGGGTGAGTCAAGTTCCACCCAAGAGGAAGCTCCTGAAAGTCCTCCTTTCGCTTCACAAGAGCGGGTTATAATCCCGGAAAGCCTAGAGAAAGAAGCAGCGGAAGATGTTTCGATAGGCACATCCACTCAGGATTTTTGCCACTACTGTAACTATTGAAGTCCCTTCTATCTCTTCTCCCTCTCCTCCTTCCCCTCCTTGAGTGATCCAAGCGACCATTCCTTTGGTCGTATCCTCTCCCCCGTCTTCTGATGTTCCCCCCCTTCCTCATCGTCCATCTTCTCTTCTCTCGCAGAGTTGTCCCCCACCATTTCTTCCCTCATCTCTCAGCTCCCTTCCATTCCCATGTCTACCTCCCCTGCAGTATCTCTTCCCCCCATGAGCACTTCCTCGGCCTCCCTCTCAATGCTGCCTCCAAGTGTCTCCACGTATTTTCCTTCTACTACTGCAGCTGCTCCATTTTCTATTTCCGGCCCCTCTCCCATAAGTCCAACATGGATCTCTCAACACCTGAGCCAATAAAAGAGGAAAGTTCCCATCGCACCAATGGAATTCTCCGTCATCCCATCAAAGGGAACCAAGAAGCAAAAGCCTTTAACCCGCTTCTCTCAGAGTGTGTCAGGAGAGAGAGTAATGGAGATAGCATACCCCCAATCCTTTAAAGGATAAAAAGGATCTGTCTTCGACAGATTACACAGTGACCCAAGTCACAATGGGGACATCTTCAGAAAGCCTTCAAGGAGAGGCCCTATCTGCAGCTGACGCCCTTTGGAAGAAGCTCCAGGAAGTAAAGGAAGAGAAATGGCTGTTAAAGGAGTAAAATAAACATCTTCTCCACGCCTTTTAGAAAATGGGCAGTGCGCCTCCTACAACTGCTGCCGAAAATCCTGAGCCTTTGAGCCAGGATAAGATTAATGAATATGCCAAAATCAGTGAGTAGGGTATGGTAGTTTCCGCTTGGAGGAACCAAATCCTCAAAGAAAGTGAGGGAGTGATCACCAAGTTCACCGGATTATATTAGAATATCAATCGGGTGTGAACCAAGAGCTCCAGGTGATAGCAGGACCCATCTCCGAAGAGCTGGACCATGCCAGGATGCAGCATGAGACCTTTCAGAAATTTCTTGACTGTTCAGTCGAAGATCTGGTCAAGTTCGGCGTAATATTAGAATATCAATCGGGTGAACAGAGAGCTCCAGGCGATAGCAGGACCCATCTCCGAAGAGCTGGACCATGCCAGGATGCAGCATGAGACCTTTCAGAAATTGCTTGACTGTTCAATCGAAGATCTGGTCAAGTTCGGCGTATTTGGACATCCCAGAGCCCTCAACAAAATCCTTTCTACTCTGGATTACCGGGTCGATCAGCTGGAGTTTGTCCTGGAGAAGATCGAGCAAGATAAAGGAGGAAGCCCTGGATGTAATGCATCAGATGGAGCAAATTGTCTTGAGAATGTCTCCGGGTTTGCTCACTCCTTCTTTCACCTTAAGAAAGGTGGATGAAACTATTCGGATCTTCAAGGAGAACGTTTTGTAGGGGTTGGGACCAGAGGGTCACTTTCGACGCCGAATCCATCAACAACCTGTTGGCTTGTCGTGACTTCATTGGGTACCTGATAGAGGTAGAAAATGATTATTCCAAACTCCCCGAAAAGCTCATAGACGAGCGGGAGGACTTGCGAGGCTATCAGTGATTGACACAAGGATCCTTCCCAGGATCAACTTCAACCCATGATCAACAAGTTCATGGAATACCATGCCCAGTTCCACATCTCATCACCTTGAGCAGCAGCAAAAGTAGGATACCCCCTTTCAGCCGCGGGACGACGATGAATAGTTTCCTTCTTCCCAAATTTCTCCTTGTAATTATCTAAAGTGTGTTGACACAAATGATGACATCATCCATGTTGCACCATGGGATGATGTCATCCACCAAGTTGTCAAAAGTCAACAAATGACTTAGGAATCTCTTGTAAGATATTTTTGTAATTAGGTGGTTGGTTTGTTTTTGCCTTCTTTTCTTCTCTCCTTCTATATATACTTGAAATACTTGTTGTATTCAGGTGTGGACATTTTTTTAGATAAAAAATAGAAGTGAGAAGAAAAGACTTTGTACTTTTTGTAACAGAAGAAAAACATTAATACAAAAAATATTGAGACTTTGTGCTGAATATGTGTGTTATGGGCATCTGATCTTTCTTATGTCAGATCTATGCATTTATTCTATTGGATATATCTCTATTTTTTTTTGTCATTTGTTCATCAGTATTGCTCTGTTTTTCTATGCAAGTAGGTTCGGCTTTGTTTACTACCAACCCAAAACATAGACCCTCTGACCTTTCTACTTTGGAATTCATTTCTTTTCTCCCTTCAGATCCATCTTCCTTCCTTTCCTTCCTTCATTCCTTTCTATTCTTCGTCAGAACTACTCTACTGGGATGAGATCCCAAACCCCCTGAAGGAAGAATACTGTAACACTTGCATAGGTTCCTACTGGTAGAATAGCAATAAACCAATTTCACTTTGCTGTCTCAAAGAGGGGCTATGCTCTACACACTGTTGGCTCGTCTATCCATAGATCTGTCCACCCGACATATTTTCAAACCAACAGAACATGAACAATTAGGTAGTTGGGAAGGAATTCACTTCCAAGGGTATACCAGAGAGGAGAAGCCTAATGTATTCTTACGCACCATGGAAGAGTAGTTACGCAATGAACGGGACAAAAGGAATATGTTGGTATGATCATTGAGAGGAATGGTAACATGATGGTGGGCTATGCACAAAGATAATATGTGCAGATGGCATGATATAAGAAATACCTTCTTAACATAGTTTGTTAGGAACAACATTAATTCAAATATACTAGCATACAATGGAAAAATGTCTCCCAGGGCTCACATATAGGATTGTGAGAATAATTAGTTGAAAATACCAGGTATGATAACCCATTTTCATGGGTAAATAATCTCTATTTAACATTACATGGGGTGTGCATGCATGTGGTACATACATGTAGAGCTGGAGCAGTAGAGCAAAAATTGGCAATATTTTACATTAGGTATTGTACATGCATTTAATTATTTTTTAAATCTAATCCTATAGTGCATAAGGCCTTGTAATTGATGAAGTGCATCACTTTGGGAGATATTGTAAAGGTAGGAGAGTTTGTGGCTTAGTTGTATGGGGATACAGTTCCATATGGGTGCACCAAAAAATGTGCATCATTGGAATCTTATGGGTATCTCCTAGAGAATACTTGGAAGGGGAAGGAAAAAGGAAATATGGTATACCTTATTGAAGATGAATAGGTAAAATATTTTAATGTAGATCACATCAAGGTTGAGTGTGAGGTATTAGATAAGGTATATGAGAAGGCACTCATGTACCACTTGCCTCTGAAGAAAAAAAAAGGTTTATATTGGGACAGATGATGCACTTAAAGAGGCGATCAATGTTGACTATTGGCTGAAAGCAGAAGTTGCAAATATAGTTAAATTATTGTGAAATTTATAGGATCTCTTTCCTAGGGGATACCAATATTTAAAGGGTGTCCATCCATCACTAGGGGAGATGAAGATAAAACTTAAAGAAGATGCATGATAAGTGTGCAAAAGACCTTATAGAATGAATCAAAATTTTCACGTCAAAGTAAAGGATGAGATTGACAACATGTTAAAGGAATGTATCATTGATCTAATTGAATAATCAGAATGGATCACCCCCATGGTCATAAGTATAAAGAACATGGAAGGATCATGATTTTTATGGATTACAGGTCATTAAATGCTTATTGTGTTATTGATCCGCTCCCTACACAACTCACTGAATAAATTGTTGAGGGTGTAGTAGGGCGGGGGATAGATTCATTCACAGATGGTTTCTCAATATACCATTAAGTTCGTATGTGGACAAGCATCAGGATAAGACTATATTCACCATTGAATGGGGTTGCTTCACTTATATAATTATGACCTTTGGACTTAAGAATGTGCTAACAATGTTTTTTTCACATTGTTGTAAAAGCTTTTGAAGACTTCATCCATAACTTCCTTTAGGTCTATCTGGATGATTGGAAGGTATATGGTTTGGTCAAGGATCATTATGACTACTTGCACCTAGTGTTTGAACTATATAGACAACTCAATATATCCCTGAACATCAAAAAGTACATCTTTTCTACACCATTTGGCACTTTTTTGGGATATATAATTTCCAAGGGGGTCTTCTATTTGATATGGAAAAGATAGTTGTTATATTGGGGTTGGAAGAGACAACTAACCAAAGTGAAGTGCGTGAATTTATTGGGCATACAAGATATTACAAGAAATTCATTAAGGGATATTCCAAGATAGATGCGTTGCTGGAATAACTATTGAAGACAAGGGGGGAATTTTATTGGAAGGATGCACAAAAACAACATTTTGAAACATTAAAATAAATGTTAACTACTGTGCCTATCCTTCATTTTCCTTCATGGAATTTTCCATTTCATGTTCATGTGGATGCCTCAAGGATAACAATAAGAGTAGTGCTAACACATTTGGGAGAAGGAAACATTGACCATGCAATTCACTCTGTGAGCAAGAAGTTAACACATGCATAGCAAAATTACACAAATACAAAATGCAATGCATTTTCTATGGTGTACATGTTTCAAAAATTCCGTAAGTATCTCTTAGAAACTTGGTTTATATTTTACATGAATCATATGACTCTCAATTATTTGTTCAATAAGCCAGTATTGCAAGGTCATATTTGTAGGTGGATTCTCTTGTTCCAGGAATTTGAATTTTCAGTAATAGTGAAGCTAGACAAGAGTACTTTGGAACTGGATCACCTATCATGCATAAATTTTAGGGAGGATTCACAAAGTATTGAATACACCATGTCAGATGCCCAGTTGTTCAAGTTGTAGTGTTCATTGACAGATATTGAGGACATAACAATAGTTTTACACACATGTATTACACCTGCAGGGATGAAGACTACAAAGAGCAAGTAGTTAGTTATACAAACTATGCCTTATCTATTGGTCGGGGGAGATATTTACAAGATGAGTTGCAATAAAGTACTGTGTAAATGCATCTTGGAACATGAATGCATAGTAATTATGGAGGAGGCACACGGTGGCATTACTAGAAGAAAATATGTTGGAGAGGACACTGAGCACAAGATACTTCTCACTGAATTATGGTGGGAAATCCTTTATAAGGATACAAAGGAATTTTTCAAGGCTTGTGACAATTTCCAAAGGATTGGGAAGCCATGACAAAGAGACGAGATGCCATTTCATCCCATATCATCAACAGAACCATTTGAGAAATAGGCCATATATTTTGTCAGACCAATTGTGCTAGCAACACAATGAACAGGTACATGGTACATTATTACTTGCATTGATTACTAAACAAGGTGGGACGAAGATGTGCCTACCAAGGACTGCACCATTGCTATAACTGTGTGCTTCCTATGGGAGAACATTATTCGTAGTTATGACTACCCATTGAGCCTTACAAGTGATAGGGGTACTCATTTCCTAAATGATACCAACAAGATATTGTTAGCATAATTTATGGTGGCACACCATAAGAAAACTCCTTATCACCCACATGCTAATGGAACAATTGAAGAATTTTAAAAAATATTGAGCTAAAACTTAACTAAAATTTGTGATGTTGGAAAGAGGGATTGGGATGATAGAATTTCAATTGTACTTTGTGCATATAGGACTAACTATAAGTGATTAAACAAATCCACTTCCTTTCAGTTGGTATTTGATGTGGAAGAAATATTTCCCTATTGAATTCATGTTTCCAAATTTATGTATTATGCATGTAGGTGGAATATCAAATGAATAAGAATTGGATGCATGCATAGAAGGGTTAATGAAATTGGATGAATAATCCACAATTGATCAATGGATCCATAAGACAGAGAAGGTGTGAAAAAATGCTTGGCATGATAGAAACATCAGGAACAAGTCTTTCATATTTAGAGGATCAATTCTTCTATATAATTCTAAGTTTGCATGCCACTTGACAAAATTGAAAGTGAATTGGTTTGGATTCTAGGACCATTCAAAGTAACCAAGACTTTAGAGATAGGCACATGTCAATTACAAACATTTAATGGTACCATGTTGCCTTGTTATTTCAATAAGATTAGGATGAATCCAAAATCTGGAAGTTAAGACCATTCCAATGCTCCTTTTCTCCATGCATAAACTAAACCAATAATTAAGATAAGCACGAAAATAAAAGCTTCTATAAATGTATATATACCCAAAATATCAAAACTCATAGCCCACGGATAGAGAAATACTGTTTCCACATCAAAAACTTTCCATTTAGATTAGATTTTCCATTTCAGTTGTTTTCTTTTTTTCATAATAAATGTGTTTGTGTGTAGGGGCTGATTTGTTTGTTGAAGCATAATGCACAGAGGACCACACATACTTTTAGTGTAGGGTAACATGTATAAGAAAGGATGGACCCTTTGTGATGATGAATGGAAGGATGGTACTAAATTATCTTTCTCCGTGGTGTACAATATAACTTGGTGATGATATAATAGGAAGCAATTGATTTAGTGGGAAAGATAATGCAAGGTAGGCATTAGAGGAAGAAATTTACTTGGTATGTTGAACAAAGAATGGAAAGGTGTGACATGTGAATGAGTGCACACAAGGATATACAGACTAAGAAAGTATTTGCGTAGGTGCACACAAGAGGTTCTGCAACCGAGGAGAGTAGTTACATGCTAGAAGGTTATGCATGTCGAGCACGGAAGGGAAACTTGGAAGGCTCAAAATTGGTGAAAAAAATTCAGAATTAGAAAAAAGAGTGGAAAATCCGGACCTACCACCATGTACCACATTAAATGCTTGGAAAAATTAGAAACCTATAAATAGGTGTGAGTAATATTTTAAATCTACCTTGTGAATTTAAGCTCTTGCGAACCAATGTGAGTTTGTGAATAAAAGCGACGGCTACGGTAACTAGAAACCAATTTCCAAGTGATCGAGATCTCCTTGAATTTGGAATAATTGAAGTCCAAATAACAGAGTGGCACCTAAAGATGACATTGGAGGTTTGAAGGGTGAGGATTGATTCGAAGGGTTGTCCATTGTGAAATATTGAGTTGGAAGGTTATAAGTTAGAGAGCTAGGGCACCGCAGATTGTAAAAAATAACAAGGAAGAGTTGGGATTTTGGTAAATTGAGTAATTAAGGGAGACCTAAGGAAGCATAAAGCAAGCGATTATAGAAAATAAGGTTATGGAGTTAAGGTACATGGCTTCCAGGGTTTGAAGTTGGGAAAAACCAGTGAATAAATCACCTAAGGGAAAGAAGATAATGGAGAATTCCCCTAACGATAGGTTATAAAAAATGTATTATACCCAGGAGATCATTTTTGGGAAGGTCTGGGCATCACATATTCAGAGGTGAAAAATTAGTGAATAAAACCACCGTGTTGTAGGATATGAAGGAGATATAAGGGCTGAGACCTTGGTGGAAATATGCTAATGCACTGAAGAAGGCCAAATTGTGCTAGATGATCAAGTACGCAAGACCTTGGAAAGAGGAAAAGTATTACCACTATATGAATTACCTTTTTTTGGAAATCATTTATGACTGTTCCAATGGAAAATATTGCCAGTACATGAGGACTACTTCTACTCTCTAGGAAGGAGGATGCACATCACCACGTAAATAATCATAAAAATTATAGGGTTGAGAGATAGGGGACATGAGATCATGTCAAATATGCATGATAAAATAGGGTTTGAAGAAATATCCACCAAGTTTCATTATCAAAGGGGAAGTTACGCCCTTTATGTTACACACATCTCTAACCCTGACAACAAAGTAGCCGCATGCTTGGCAAGTTGTAATCTTGGAGTCAGAGATGTGGACCAACGTGAACAGTTTTTTTTACACATTAAGCATAATATGACGTATGGAAAAAAATACAATATTACTATGTACATAGCATAGAGTGTTGTAGAATAGACCAGGACCAAACATGACAAAGGTGAAAAGATCACATGGGGGTCACTTTTGTTGTTAATCATCTTCTGGAAAATTGGAGTCCCAGATGGACTAGAAGGAAGGAAATAGGAGCATCCCATTGAGAAGAGGTTGCCAATGAAAATATTTTCTAAGTACATATGTGATGGTGTAATAAAAAATGTATACAAGGTGTACCTAGACATATGGTATAAGAGGATGCATGAAACCTTTGAAAATAGATTCCTACAAAGTTGGATGGATAGGCCGATTTTTTTGTCATGCAGCACTTATACTTTGCAAAATTCTTTTTGCTTAATGGAGAAGCATGGCCTTGGTTCAGAATACCGTTTGCATTCACAAAAAGATATTTTTTTAGCACAGTTAAAAAAAATCAAGGGTGTGCAACCCTTCAAGTTTAATGCAGATAAGGTAGACTTGGAGTACTACACTCTGTGTAATACCTAGAGCTATGTGGCCAAGTAACCATATGTGGAAATAATGGATTCAGATGGGATGGACCTGAATCTCATAGTAGCTTTAGTGGTCGGAAAAGAAGCATGCTGAGTGTATATCTATCTATGACTAAAGTTAAAAGATGGTAAGGTGGTCAATGTGAAATACAAATATATTACACAACCATCTTCAAAAAGGGCATCGGGAGGACAAATAAGTGCAAGCCTAAGCCGATCCAAATACAAGAAGAAGAAGAAGAGGAAGGAGATGAGATCAAGGGGAAGATGGATCACAACAAAAGAAAGATGAGGAAAATGGAATGTGGAGAAAATTCGGAATGCACCCCTCCTAGAACACCTCTAGTGAGCCCAAATAAACCTACAGGCATGACTAGTACATGAGAAGAATCCTAAAGTACAGGAGAGGACTTGGGGGAGAAAAGATCCTTCATACTATACATATTGTGGAAGAGGAAGAGATCAAGAAGGTTGAGCATGAAGAAGAAGAGCATGAGCAAGAGGATGGGCACCAGGTGTTTGAGCAAGAAGAACAAGAGCAAGAGGAGCAGGAACAAGAAATCAATGAAGGCATGAGAGAGGACATCGGTCCAATGCACTATAATGTTGTGAAAGAGTCACTATGTGAGTAGCGCGTGATGGGACTAGGACTTGAATCCTCAATAATAACATGACCAATAAGACGATAACCTCCTCTCCCTCTCATGACATATATAGATGATACATAAAAATTCACCAGGTCCAGGTTCCAAAGCTTTGTGGATGTATAAGAGTTATATTGTTGGGATATGCTTAACAAATTAAATTCTGATGTTCAGATGCGTAAAATGTTATCTTTTGCAATACAAACTCTTATAGAGGAGCCAAAGTTTTAAATAAAAAAGGAATCCATCGATGAGCTACAAGGGAGGAGAGATCAATTAAAAAAATTCCTAATTTTGGGCTCCACACAACTAACGGATGAGTAGGAAAGTAATGCATTAATAAAGATGGCTAATGAGATGGCACACAAAATATCAATAGTATACACACTACACATCACGTAGGAAAATTTTGAGGATATAAGCAACAAGAATAAGAATATGGATTAGAATTGAATAAGGTGAAAAATAGGTTGGATGATGTGAATACTAAGGAGGATGAACTGATCACCCACATTACACAGTCATGTCCTGAAGCATTCCTGGAGGCCAAGTTTTATAAAAATATGCAAATTGATAACTTGGAAGAATTGATTAACTTACTGCTATAAGGGCCAATAGAGGACATGAATAAATGATGAAGGATATGGAAAGAGATAATAAAGGGAATGTTATTAAAAATATAGAGGAATATGAGCACCTCTGAGTAGAGATAAAAGAAAATTCACAAAATACAGAGAATACATTTAGAAATTATATAAACACCTATATTTTAGATGCACGTCTTGTAGAAGAATAAAAATATACAAGTTGTATCAAGGCCTCATTGTATACTGGGGACAAAGCAATGTATGCAAAGGTTATGCAAGAGTTAGAGGAAATAAAGAATACCATAACCCACAAAAAGGCCAAGGTAGAAGCAAGGCTAGAGGAGCTACATGTGAAGGCTATGAAAAGAGGGGATGTCTTAGAAAACTTGAAAACACAATGGAATATAATTTTTCCATAGTTATGGGAGAAAAGTGGGAGGAATCACACTGGAGGGGATACCAAACATTGTTGAATCATTGTTAGGAAGGGTAGATTATGCGCTCAAAGAGTGGAAGCGATTGGATGTAACCATCAACACAGAATTCCTGGAACTCCCCCAGATAGATTGAACCTAATTTTGGTCATGTGAGGGAAGAGATTATGTATTCATGAATTCCTTATTCATACATTCTTTATTTATAATTATTTTGGGTATTTTCCACATTATTTTAGCCATCAATATTCATTGTTTCATTCATTGATTATTGTATTTTTGAGGATGGAAAATATACCTAGTGTGGGGTAATGTCGCACCGATGAAATATATGTATGAGACATGCTCGAAGTCTAAAGGATGCATGTAAGGTGTGTGTGGAACCATTTGCAAAGAATGAAACATGTACACAAATGGACACACAGAAGTGTGAAGAAGCACACTTGAAGGTTTGCACGCGGGAACTCTAGAGTCAAGAGATAGTTGGATTTCCAAAGCAGGATAAATATAGAAAAAAGGAGAAGTTGACATGATCATTAAGGAAAGCTAGAAATAGAAAAAAGTGTGGATAAATAACAATCAAAAGTAGATAAAGCATATGAAAAACTAAGAATAGACATGGGTTATGCAAGGAAAAGAGTGGGAAAGCTATTTATGAAAGATATTTATAGCACACATTACAGAAATAAAGCTTCCAGGAATTAAAAAAAAGATATTTATAGCACACATGACAAAAATAAAGCTTCTAGGAATAAAACAAACTACTTGTGGAGAAAGTGTGATGGATTCTAAATATATGAAAGTGTGATTTGTGGGAACATACAAGCTATGTATAGGAGTAGTCTAGTTTAGATTAAAACATGTCAAGTGGTGAAGGACAAGTTCCTACGCTATATATAGTTGCATATATCCATGTAAAGGGGTGGTTCAATGTGTGAGGATCGTTATGAGTCTAGTATTATTATGAGTCTTATGAAAGTGATAGATATTTTTATGGATCTATAGTATGGTTCTTACTATATATCTCAAGGAATGAATGAATGATCAAGATCCTTTATGTTATGTTATCTCTATATATGTTATAAATCTATGATGTATATATTTTATATTTCGTGCGCACATGTTTTGATAACCTTGAGTGTAAGAACTACATATTGATATCCAAATTGAGAAGGGACCTAGTAGAGTTATGCGTGCTTCGAGTGAGCACTTGGAATTTTATCTGGATGACTTACCAACACACATGACTATTTTTTGCTAAACCTAGACTATAACGCGACATCAATTTATTCCACTAATATTCCCTAAACTGCCTTGGATGACTTCATTTTTCTTATTTATAACTCTTAGATGATTTGAATCTTTCCTTTAAGCTTCCAGAAGGTTTTTACTGGTTGTAAAATGGCCAAAATGGCCCTTTCTAAACCTATGGGGGAAGTTATTCTTCCTTGGATCTTAGTGATTTCATAAATCGCCTTGGGATTATATCCCTACACATTAAACACACTTGAAAATATTGTTATCACATTCCTCATCTAGAATAAGGATGAAACTAAGGATAATTTGGCTAGAGGAAGGGTTCACATTGATCGGGAGAGGAAATTTTCAAGTGTGGGCTTAGTTGTAATGATTTTTTTTTTCAATTTTACATGTTATACATTTAACATAAGAACATCTGGCTCTAGCTCAGGGACATTATACCATAACGGGTAAGGAAGAACCTCATAACTCTCTTGGTAAACAGACCAGTGCCTTGAAAATTGGGCGATAGAGTCATTAATTCACCAACTAATAGAAGAAACACACACACACACAAGGGAAACACAAAAAAATACATGACAAGAAAGGGAAACACACAATTGAAATGGAAATTATAGTACATGGTTGGGGAAAACCAACCTTACTACTTGTAGAGCTTTGGTTGTTGCTTGCTACAAGGCAACTCCAATGGGGTCCCATCAAGGTAAGCAAGATAGTACGTATTCTCTTTGTAAATATGCCTGATCTTGAAGGGGACAAGCCAAAGAGAATCAAAATTTCCATGGATTCCCTTTGGCTCTCTTCGTTTGTCCCAGAGTAGAATAAGGTCTCCAATCCAAAAGATTATATATTATTTATTCTGATAAAAATTCCTCTTCACTTTCAATTTGTACCTTCTAAGTAGGTCAATTGCTTCTTGTTTGTCTTCATTCAAATTCTCTAAGTAGTAAATCCTCTTGTCAAGAGCATCTGAGTATTATCCATTTTATATTGCCTTTTCCAGTTGCAAGGTAGGTAACCCTATAAAAATTGGGATTTGATCTTTGATTCCATATAGTAGTTGGAAAGGAGAAGTTTTGATGGCCTTCTTGGGTGTTATTTGATCAAATGACAACGCATCATATATTTTATTATGTCAATTACTTTGATTAACATCCACTATCTTTTGAATAATAGTTACAATATTTTTCTTACTAGAATTTGCTTGGGCATTGCCTTGTGGATAGTAATCAAGAGAGTGAGATAGTGAAATGCCATGGTCATAGAAAAAATATCAGTTTACTAGAAGATAAACAAGTAACATTGTCGAGTAATTTTTTTTTACTACCCCGAATCTAACAATGATATTATCCTTCAAGAAATTTCGTACCATTTCAGAGTTAGCATTCTTGGTCAAAATAACTTCTAGTCACTTTGTGAAGTAATCAATAGTAGTGAGGACATAAGTATGACCCACATTATAGTGCCAGTTTGATACACCAACAAAATACAGACCCCACCATTGGAAGGGTTATTCAATGATCATAGTCATGAGAGGTAAAGTAACAAGATTTGGTTTCCCTATAAATTGCTGACACGGATCACATTTTTACACCCGTTTATATGCATATAGGAAGAGGGTAGGCCATTGATAGCCACCTCTCAATGTTTTTGGGTTGTTAGCATTACTAATAAATGATCTCCACACGCTTAATCATAATATGTCTTGAAAATATTCTTATGTTGTTCTTCCTCAATGCACCTTAGGAAAATGTCATCCAATCCTTTCTTATATAGTATGTTCAACAAAATAACATATTTTTTCTTTGAGATGGAGAGTACACATTTTTTGTAATCCAGTCCTAGGGGAAATCACCATAGGTCATAAAATATGCTATGTTTGAGTACCAAGGATTGTTGGTGCTTACAAAGAGCATGAGAGGAAGATCCTTGTTAAAGCACTCATAATATATGGACTAATATTCCCATTCATCTCAAGCAAGGAATTCACATAATCCATTTCCTCGGAAAAATTTGGAAGGTATAATGTCATGGTCATACTCTTACACTTTTGAAACCGAATTCCCTCTCTTTGCACTGAGATCTTACTGCATCAAAATTTATTTAACATCTGGGATAGGGAGCATGAGAATAGTATGTGAGTTCAATAGGTAAAACCTGAAGTTCTTCAAATAACTGATTACCGTATAGGCATGCTTCTCACATGGTGAATAATTAAGATCATACACATTCAAAGGAGAAATCATGAATGCAATAGTCATCATTTTTTGAATGAGAACAACTAAAATAGTATGCTCTGAAGCATAACAATACACAATGAAATCTTTATTGAAATATAGGTGGACCAAAGTGGGTTCTTTTGTAATAACACCTTTGATCAACTCGAAATCCTTCTTCCATTCTTTAATCCACTTGAGATATTCCCTGGATTTAACCATATGGATGATTTGTTTTGTAATCTCTGTAAATTCGGGAAAAAATATTCTTAATAAATTTAATTTATTGAAAAGCGGGTGTACACCTAACTTACATGTGGGAAAAAACAATCTTAAATGGATTCTACTCTATCTGGGTCAATTTTTGTGCCTTCCTTTCTCAAAATGCGACCAAAGAGATTTCCTTTAGCAACTCCAAATATTTACTTTTTTAGAGGATGTGATGCCTCATGTAATAGATCAAAACCTGCTCCAATTATTGCAAGTGTTCTCTTCTCTTCTTTGAGTACTCCATGAGATCATCTTGATACACCACTATGCATTTCCCCCTCAAATCCTTGAAATCTAAGTCCATAGCCCTATGAAAGGTGGAACCTGAATTGATTAACCTAAAAGGCATGTGGTGATATGTAAATGTGCCCCAAGGAGTGGTGAAAGTAGTCTTAAACTAATCCTCCTTGGCTACCTCAATTTGGTTGTATCTGGAAAAGCAATCAAGCATAAACATCATTTTTGAACCATTCATAGCTTGTAGGATATGCTCCATGACCGGAAAGGGGTAGTTTTACTTTAGAGAAGATTACTTTAGATTTTGTAAATCTACATAGATACGGATTTCACCATTCTTATTTTATAATGGTATGATATTTTCTATCCATGTTGAGTGATGGATAGGGAAAATGATACGGGCATTGAGTATTTTATTGACTTCTTCTTTGATGGTCCTGATAATATTTGGGTTATACTATCTTTGATTTTGTTGAAAGGCCTTTGCATATGGTTTTAGGGGGATAGAGTGTTGCATTGATTGTGGTTGAAAGAATTTGAGATCATCATACGAATATCCAAGTACATCTGAATACTTCTTTAACAGGGTTGAGAATTTTCTTAGTTCCTCAGATGAACAAAATTTTCCTATGTTCACCATCGTTGGTTTTTCACTTGTACCAATGTTTATTTTCTCATATTTAGATGAAGATATAGGTTGATCCTTGGTTTTAACATGGATAAACCTGTCATACTTGTTAAACAATTCCCCTAGTGACACTATCCCCTTTGGAATTTTGTTTCCTTTCAATTGGATTAATCCATATTCATCTACTTGGTGATTCATGGTATTTTCACCATCATTTGTCATAATATCCCATGGGAGTGAGTCACTTACTTAATAGTACATAGACCTAAAATATCTGGTCTGCTGCAAGAAGTAATGAATGTGGTTATCATCATTAAACACTTGCTAACTCTTTGAGTTTTCTGGCACACTTGGGCGGAAAATCATCTCCACTAAAAAAATTTATCCACCAAAATCGGTATGTAGAATCATTAAAGAGGCGAACACTGCCAATGAATCAAATACATCAAAAAATTATAGGAAATCCCAAACTCTATTCCTATAGTGATATAGATGGAAATTATTCACTTGGAATATATCCCTTACCTAATTCACAATCAACTTAACATCTCCTTGCAACTCCCATCCTAAGCAAAAAGGATTTATACTTGGAAAAATTGTTGGTGTTGGAGAAATTCAGCTTGTTTGTCAAAATGAACAAAAATCCTTGTGGATAAGATAAGACAATACCTACACCTCAGCCAATTTTTGAATACCTTCTTGATGTTGGAGCATCATTTCTTGTCAATTATCATTTTTTTTGTTTTCATAAGTGTGTTAGTTGTAGGAGGTCCTCATAGGGGTTTTGCATCAAATCCTAGTCCTTTTAGATCAATTTTGGCCTGTAATAATGTGGGTTTGGAGTTTTCCCTCCAAACCCACCATTTGAATATTTGAATTTATTAATGTTATGTCTAGGGGTCTAGGTGATATGTTAGTATTAATAAATGGTATAAATGGATGTCAAGAAGCATAAATAAGCTTGATTGATTTGTCTTCATGCTTCTTGTTTTGTTTTGTTAATTATGGTTACTCTTACCATAGTTGAGTTAGGTAAGATTGTGAGCTAACTACCTCCTTTTGATCCTTTAGTGAATCTATTCGAATGAGAGAGGTAGAGATAGGGGTTGAGGAGAATAAGAGAAGTTGTTATAGAGCCAAGAGCTCAAGATTCCAAGAATATATTAGAGAGATATCAAAAATAAAGGATTTCTTGAGTATAGCCTTGTGAAATGTAATGAATGCTTGTGAAAATGTAATGAGAATTTATATAATGGATGAAGTATGTTTGATGTTAGTAGTTCATCATTTAATGAGTGTCATTGTAGGTTAAATAATACTGTACAAGTTCAAGGAGAGTGTGAAGGGAGATATTAAGGGATATGAAACAATAGTGAAGTCAAGTTTCATATAAGGAGAAGAGAAAAAGTATACATGCAGGGTAAGAGATTGTTTGGTGTATTGAATGAATAAGAAGAATTTGACAAGGTTGAGAACTCTAGGTGAACAATATTGTATGTTTATTAAGGGTGTGAAACATGTTATAGGTGTAATCTTGGGTCTACATTGATAGCATTTTCAAAAAGGAGTTGAAACTATTAATTATTGGTAACATAGTCTATGAAAGGACTGGTTAGTGGGAATTTATAGGTTATAAAAAAAGAGTAGATTTTGTTTGATCTTAGAGATCATTTGAGAAATAGGATAGGGTGTAAATAATCGAGTTTGAGTATTTCTAGTGACTATAATGCCAATAAAATAACAATAACCTTTATTGAAGTCTCTCGGGTCTATGTAACAGAGATTAGGGTTTGTTAAGCAGAAAGGTGCATAGTTCAAAAGATAGTAATGGAATCTTAATAAAAAATTGTGAGCAATGAGAATTAACTATTTTCATAGTGTACATGAATTTTTAGGGGAATTATGATGGTTTTGGATTTTAAAGTGAGAAAACACAGTCCTAATTGTTAAATAGCCTAATTTCAAGGTGTAAGTAAAGGAATTTTGATCGAATGTTGGAATCACTCCTTACTACCTACCAAGAATTGTATGTAGCTGGATCAAGGTGTAGTGGAGGGTGTAAAAGGGGTTTGAAAAGGATAACATAAGATGATGTGGAAGGAAATTAAAATATACAATCTTAAACCATGTCTCATAACAATCGAGGCAATAAAGAAGGGTAAAATCTATAGGGGTGTAAAACATTAGTAATACTCTTAAAAATTTATTGAAATGGGTACAAGTCATTATGAGAAGACCTTAAGAAGTGGAAAATGAGGTGGTTAGAAGGAATATTAAGAGGATTGAGGAGAATCTAGGAAAATACAGTTTATACCCTATTTCACAATAATCATAACCACTCTTAATAAGGAAATGGCCCTAGGTAACAAGTTTATGGAGAGATAATAGTCAAGACATTGTGAAAAGTGGATTCATGTGATTGAATCCCTGAGGAGTGAAAATAGTATTGAAAAATCATGAATAAAAGGTTACTTTAATAGTCTTAAGACCAATATTTGAAATAACTTAGACATCAATACAAGCATTTGACACAAAAAGAGTAAGAAGGTGAAAGAAGTGTGTGTATATATGAGTATTGGTGATGACAGTAGCGGAAAAATTAAAGAGATCTAAAAATAGGTATAATTTGGTCTAAGAGCCTAACATGGGATGGTGAAGGAAAACATTGTGTGAAGACATACAAACTTGGCCTAGTTGTCAACAAGTGAGTAGAAGACCTAGAAAGGAGTTTGATGAAGGACATGTGGGAGATATTCAAAACTTGATTACAGTGATGAGAATATTTAATAACTAGCAAAGATATCATTTCCTTTAAAACTCATCTTGAAAACCTAGTTAAATACCTTAAATACCTAATAGGGCTCGAGAGAAGAGAGAGTGAGAGGTGGAGGAGAGAGTATTGATCGAGAGAGAGAGAGAGAAGAGAGAGAGAGGAGAGAGCGGGAGAGAGAGAGAGAGAGAGTTAAGAAATGAACTTTCTTAGTTGTTAGGAAAATATAGACCCATAAAGGTTATATAAAAAGGTTAATAGAAGCCTTAAGTGCTGTTTGTATTACTCTAGACAACAAAGGTTGCAGTCAAGAAGGACTACTGACATACTAGCAAGGTCAACAAGTAAATCAGATGTAATGATGCCTTGAGCTTTCTTGAAATTTCTAATCATGTTTGTTAGATGAATTTAAATAGGTAATAAGTGAATGTAGTCCTTAAATCATTACAATTAAGTATTTGGTATTTGTATTTTTCTTTGGGAGTTTTCTTGCGATTTGGAATGTAAATATGAACTTGACTTGAAACTAACCATTGTTTGTTGTGGATATTAATTTGTCCACCACCATTCTTTACATCACTTTCATTGAGTTTCCATGATCCAAATCATGTCAAAAATATTTGTTTTCCTTTCCTCAAGAATGGACAACTCTTCATCTCATTAGGAACTCATGTAGTAGTTTCCATTACCTCTTTCTTTGAATGAAATGTTCCCAAATTCCCTACTTTGGAAGCGAACTTGTGCTCTGGTATCATCTAAACTTCTGAACCATCTATTTCATCTTGGTTCATGGATTATCTTCCTCATTTCATTTTTAACTGGTATCAGGCCGAAGACCATTCCATATGTATTTCACCTCCCATCTCCCGGAAAAAGCTTTTACTAAGGATCATCTCATAGGTAGCTGACAATCTGCCATTAGAACTGTTGGTTTTACTCTCTTTTCTAGATAGGCCACAAAATCAAGTTGTGTGTCTTTGATTATTCTGATAAGCGGAACTTCCTTTTTCTCCATTGAGTAACAATGAATGAATGTCTGAGAGATACTCAAACTAAGATCTTGAACAACCTTAACAGGCATGACATTTTGCAGATACACTGGAATCAATAATGTAATTGTTAAGCCAGTACACATTGATCAGTAAGGAAATATAGAAATGATTTATTTTTTTGGTATATGACGAGGTGAAGCTATAAATATTTTGGATTTGAATTTTTTTGAGTGTCGGAAACTAAGCCTTTGAAGGTGGTTGTCACATTAGACCTTTGGAACTTCCACTTTTGATAAATTTGACTAGCTTATCAAACTATTCAAGATGAGTTTTGCAGGTATTTTAATTTGGAGATCTAAAATTTAGATTTTTTCACATGGTCAATAATATCAAAGCTAAAGGAAGAGCTCTCATGAGCATATATAAAATATTAGGGAGAATTTTATTTGATCTAGAAGTAGCTGTAGATTTTTCATTATTTTTTTGATGTGTAGAAGTGGAAGCATCATTTTTAGAAGAGGTGTAAGTACTCAAATTACCCTAATAAGTAAATTGATTGCGATGAAATGTGGTTTCAAATTATTTCTGGATGATTCCCAGGATGGAGGAATTTGATAACCTCTCTTAGTTACTATTTTTTCTAGTAGTGGAGTTGTAAATTGAGGGTATTCTTTCTCTCTTCATGCTTAGATGTTTTTTTTCTTTCTAGAGTTTTTAATCTTGTAAAAACAACACAAGAATAGTTGTTCATATCAACTACAAAATCTTCATATCCCTCTTTATAAGAAGATGCATAATCAAAGATACCAACCTCTACAAATCCAATTTCTTTAATTAAAAAATCACCTTCTTCTCCTTCATTTTTTGAAGTATCCTCTTCTTCATTTTCATCATTCAATCGGGTCACACAAGTGGTATTCATGGATGGAGCCTCAAGAGAAATTCTTTGAGGTACGTCAGCAATTATTTGCTTGTTTAGGAAGTTCTTCCTTGGAATTTCCTTGTATAAGGTACTTTGAGCAAGCTTCTTCTTGAGAGAAAGTACAACATTAGAATGTTTTTATACAAAAGAGTTAGTAGCTCTAGAACTTGAGCTTTGATATTTGTCCTTAGTCCTTTCTTAATAATTTCCAGACATCATGAAATCATCTTCCATTTTCCACCGCAGCAAGTTCTTGGGTCTCATCTAGATTAGTAGGTTAACTTCTCCTCAACATGAATCTAACTCTGACCGTTTGAAAATTGGTGAAGAATATTAACTGGTATTCCATTATGGGCCTTATATCCTCTGGAAGTTTTTAGAGAAGCTTATTTAACTTAGCAAAAATTCCCTCATAAATTCATGGGGGTTCCTTTTCAGTTCGTATCATTGTGAAATCAGGGCACGAGAATATTCAACGGGATTGAATTTTTTCCTCAAACTTATATTTCATCTACACCTAATTGGTGATGATCTCCATGGAAAATGATATAAAAAATGATCAATAACTTCTTATAATGGACTCCATAAATAGACGGACCCAAAAAATTTTCATATGCAACTCCCAACACACCACAATCAGGTTGTGATGAATGCAACAATATGATCATCCAGATGTTTCTTACCACCCCCTTGAATTTGGGGAAGTTCTTCCTAGAACCTTTAAGAAATTCATGTAGTGGAGTAGGTAGGGATAATGGGTCAGTATTCAATCCCCATGGCAAAGGTGCATCCATTATTTCTTCTTCTTCTTATTATTCTGGGAGGAATGATATCTAGTGGTGTTTTATAACTGGTTCCTTAAGGGGTTCTCCAATGGGAAAGTTAGGATAAAATCTGGTAAGTACTCTTGACCAACTTGCCTTGTAAATCTGGGGGGATCATACAGGAATAATTTAGTAAACCTATGATAAATTTCTTGTAATTAGTATAAGGGAAGAATTTTCTTAGAGAAGGCAGTAGAGGGGAGTTAGAATAAAGTAAAGGGAAGGTTAATTTCGTGAATAGGAAATTTTAAATTTCATAGCTTTAACCAGAGTAGATCAAAACTCAATTAGAATAATTCAATCATGCACACAATAATGAGACTAACAAACCAAGGAACAAAGTTATATTGATTCATTCATCAAAGGTAAAAAGTCCTTTCTTGGTTTTTCAAGATCATTATGCTTACGAATTTGAGAATGAAAGACGTAGAGGAAACATAGACAAGAGGGAATAGAAGAAAGTAATCTTTTTGCTTATATCTAGTATAGAAAAATTTATCCAATAGAAACTCATAATTGACAACCCTTATAATGGAGAATCCATTACAATATATAGAATACAAGATGGCTTTTCATCTCCCCCCCACATGACATTTTTTACCTTCTTATCACTTGTGATCTTTCATATCCCAAGGGAGTGAAAGTGAGCCTTTTTCTTATTGATGAAAAATAATTCTTACAATGTATAATTAAAGGTCACTTAATTGAATAAGAAAAAAAATAGCGAACAAGTACATTCCCAAATGAATAATTAGAACATGGAGGGAGGAAGGAAGGAGAGTGAGAGGGTGATCATTCTGAAGATGACAATAAGATTAGGTGATGAGGAAATACTACTGGAATACTTTCCTCACCTTTGAATTCTTTGCTGAAATGGGTTGCTGTAGGGCCACCTTATCCGCCTATGGAATATAATAAAAGTCAAAGCATTGATCCAAGTCTTGGGAATTCTGCCAATTGTCTTATATTGGTTGAACCAACTTGATGATCTCTTGTGGTATTAGATATTTAACCTCTAATATCTGCAAGAGATTCTAAGTATCCTCATTGAATGAGAAGGATTGCCTACCTCTTTCTTGACAAATCTTAGGACTTAAGGATCTCTTCCATGGATGAATTTTATAAGTAGAGGTGACTCAAGTTTCTGTAAACTAATATAGACACCTTATAAGAGATCTTGGATGTGCAAATCTCCACAAGATAAAGCTCAAAGATAACATCGTCTATCATGTCATACCTAGGATGCGTTGATGTTCATCACATTTTGTGATCAATTATTCCATGAATATATTCCAAGGATATGGTGAATGGAAAACCTTTACTTTTTTTAATTCTTTTGGGAAATAACTTTTCATGTTGCAAATTACTGGTTTCCCCAAATGCATTGCGCTAACACCTCCTTTGTATGGGGAGGATACCATAATTGAATGTAAACTAACTAAAGGAATTTGGTGGCCGTTTAGGTTGGGGGTCACACATTACTACTACTCCATTTGTAGAGACTTGTGAAAAGTGATTGTACCAAGTCATAGAGAGAGAAGTACGTTTAGGAGAGGTAAAGGTGAGTTGATGGAACTTAAGGAGAAGAGCTAAGGAGAGAGTTATTGTTATGACTAGGCATTACAAAGTTTCACATGGAACTTTTTACCAGATTTATTCCGACAATTCATTTTAAAATAACACTACATCTCCCCTAAAAATGAGAAGACTATTAACAAATCATAGACTCAAAAACTCCAGTGATTCATTTTTCAAAGGCACAAACACCCGAGTCTTGGTTTTTACAAGATTATCAGTATATAATGGTTGGAAAGTAAAAGAGAGAGTAGACGACCAGTAAGTAAATACCTAGAAGAATTGAAGATTTTTTGCTTTTTATTAGAGTGAAATAATCTAATTAATCATTGACAATCAACTGAAAATTTTTTCAAACCCTCGATTAGAATGGAGGATCCATTTACAATTTTAGCTTGTTACCGGACTGATAGTCAACCCCTTCATCTTCCCCATGTGACTGAGAACTAAAAGTGGAATTCCAATAAGAAAAATAACTTTAAAGTGACTTAAGTCCACTTTTTCAAACTTTCTTCCAACGAGAAATAGAATTCGTTAGAGATGACCAAGAGAGAAGAGAAAAATCGATAGAGAGAAGTTCCAAGCTTGAATTATGAAGGATGAAGAACCCCGATCATGATTAAGAAAATCCACGTCTTGTGATGAACTAGTGTATGATCCAATACAATGATGACATTTTTATCCTTTACCTCTTCTATATTGAGAAGGATTGGAACCACTTGCGAGTGGTGCCACGACTGGACCATTATGAAGAGTGAACTAAATTTTCACTGAGAGGGGGTTAATCAAGAAACTGTGGAAGAAATGTAATCCTGAAATCGGTGTTAAGAGAGGCAAGGCGAGTTGTTATTGGACCAGTGTGTGTGTTACGGGGATACCATGATGAGGAACTTGGCCTTTCTCCTCCCCCTCCTCTCCCCTCTCCCTCTCCTCCCTCTTTCTCCCCCCCCCCTCCCCCCTTTCCCTCCCCCCTCTCCCCCCCCCCCCCCCCCCCCTCTCCCCCCCCCCCCCCCCCCCCCCCCTCTCCCCCTCCCCCCCCCCCCCCTTCCCTTCCCCCCCCCCCCCCTTTCCCCTCCCCCCCCCCCCCCCTTCCCCCCCCCCCCCCCCCCCCCCCCCCCCCCCCCTCTCCCCCCCCCTTCTCCCCCCCCCCTCCCCCCCCTCCTCCCTCCTCCCCCCCCCCCCCCCCCCCCCCCCCCCCCCCCCCCCCCCCCCCCCCCCCCCCCCCCCCCCCCCCCCCTCCTCCCCCCCCCCCCTCCCCCCCCCCTCCCCCCTCCCCCCCTCTCTTTCCCCCCCCCATGGATAATTTTTTGGAGATATGATCACCACATAGTGACAGGTTGAGATTACAGGAAGTTACATCAAAAATTGGCATCTTCACTTTTGAAACACCTTACACTTAGTCCCCACAAAGTCCGAAAATACGGGAATTTACTTGTAAAATGAAAATTTAACCTTTGTGATATTAGAACTAGAAAGGAAGTAATAGGAGGAGAATATGTGATCATATTGATCTTGATATTATCATTTAATATTTTTGGAGAGTCCACACATGAGTGTCAATTCTTAGCAATTTTACCAATCTTGTCAATCTTGCCAATTTTGGCCAAAATTGAGTGTTTTGCACTTGAAGGAATGTCTGAGGTATCAGAAACCAAATTTTCCTAAAGCTTAATATTTTAGTAATATGACATGGTAGAGACTTAATAAAAATAGAAAGTGGTCTTCCAGGTTTTGGATCGAAAAGAAACCAATTGCAGAGTTTACATTTTGCATTTCAAGGCTTTGCTCTAATTTTTGAGAGATTCTAATCGCCAAGTTTTTGTAGATCTGAGAAAAAGGTGAATTTTTGGATGGAAATGTAAAGTGGAGGTAAAAAATAAATGAGTAAATTTATGGGGGCATGTAAAAAAAATTCTTAAAGGAATTTTCATAAGGAATCCATGGTTAAAAATGTTGAGGAAAATGAAGCTTGGAATCACGAGTTATGAAAAAATTTGATTTGGATGTTTAGGGCACAAAAGGTTTTTTTTTGTGTTTGAATGTTATGAACCCATATTTAAAAGGTTGATTTAATAGCTGGCAAGGAAGTGAATTTATGCTTTTTTATGTTGTTTTTTTATGTTTATGAGTTGTGGTGAGCATGGGTGAGGGAATTTTATCGGGGGTGGGAAGTTTTTGAGTGGAGAGCGCACAGAGAGAGATTGAGAAGTGGGGGGAGTGCAGAGTGAAGTTTGAGAGTCCTATCGCACTTTGGACACAATATTTTGGTGGAATTTCACCTTAAAAGTTAACCTTGGGTACATGGATGATGATAAAGGTGCACTATAGGTATGGGGGATGAAGGAAACCATAAAATGCACATGAGGGAGTGAAGGCTTTTATTTTATTTTTCACTTGACTTATCATGTATGTATATCCAAAATCTACAAAAATGAGGGCATGATGAAATTTTGGTGTGAAATTTCACCTCATAAGTGTTCCCAAGGTTCAAATAGAGTTTAAAAGTGTGCCTAGGAGAGAAAATGGGACCTACCATAACTTAAAACACTCTTATAAGTCAAAAAGTGCACTTTTTGGATTCATGTTATGTTTTTGAGTTGGGAATGAAAACTTATAGGAGTGAGTCACACTTATGAGATGAAAATTTGACACCTCAGTGAAATTATTACAATGGTGAAAAGTGACATGCTTCTTGAGAGAGTGTGACCCAGTGACTCAAGTGTTGTATCAAATCATGATTTGCTACTTCAAACTCGCATCCCAAAATGTTATAAGTCGCCCCGGTGTTAGAAATTAATGAAATTTTTCAAGGTAATGAGATCAAATAGGTCATGGAAAAATTCCAATGTAATACGAGTGAAGCTAGGTGAAAGAGGGTTTGAAGGTGTGTAGATTCTGATAATTTTACCTGTATCTCCATCACTTTATGGCAGTAAAAATACATTAGATGATCATCGATTTAGCATGAAGAGTTGAGTAAATGGAAACTTGCCAAAAAAATTATATTAGGCCATGAAGAGAATTGAAAATATCCTCCTAATTTTGGATTTTTTGAGCGCCTCACTAAACTATGGGTCATGAAGTGCTCCTTGTCAACATTGGTGCTTCACTACATACTTTTGACCTTGTAGTAATACACTTGTGCTGAAATTTCGAGTGGTTTTCTTCCACATTTTTTAGGCTTTCCCAAAATTATATCCTTGATAATTTGACCTTGAAGTAGGATCTTTCATAGTGTTTGATTCATTTGATATGATATGCTAAGCACACATTAATGTATGGCTCCCTGAATGGTTTATGGTTTAAACAAGGTAAATCTAAATTAGTTAAATTTTTGAAGGATTGCATTTCACCAATGCCCTACCTCAAAAAGACCCAATATTGCTTAACTTGTTCCTAAACTCAATTGGTATTCAAAGTAGTTCATTCCTGGAGAACCACCTTGGATCAATTGAAAGGAGATCCTTAGAAATAGAAAATGGATGAGTTAGCAAAGTATCTCTTGTACACCTTCGTAGCAAGGCACCATTTGTTTGACATGAAGACGAACTATGATCCCTTTTGGAGTCTAAGGATCGTGGAGCTCTTTTATTCATTAGATCTCAGTAGCTTCAAGAACCAAGATAGATAAAATTATCTACACATTAAAAAACTTTAAAATCATGTTAACATGTTACCCTCAACCATAATGAGGGTGAAACCATTGAAATGATGGTCGGAGGAAATGTTTCAACTGACCAGTAAAGGGAATTTCAAGTGTGGGATTGGGTGTCATGACTAGAATTTTGGATTATCCATGTTATAAATTTTACATGAAAATATATTCTTACAATTGATATGAACATGAGAAAATTTTCTACACAGCTTGAACATTATGGTTTTTTCACTCGGGTACTTAGGTAGCCTACAAGGAGTGAAATCATAACCTGCAACTCTGATGTAGGTGAAGGTAAGAAATTGGATGAAGTGGCTCCCATATTTCTTGATCAATGTAACTACTTGAGAATATATCCTCTGTTCCATATTTACCTCAAGGATCTTGATAATGAACATGGTGAATGCATCATTCACCTTGACATAGTGGGAATCACTCTCTTTATGAGTCAGCTGCGGATACTTCTTGTATGTAGGTGATTTTTGAGGCACATGGGGAAATGTAGAAAATAATTTGAATGGTATTGTGAAGGAAAGGGCATACACTAGGAAAGAACTCATGGTGAAAATATTAGTGGCGGGAAACTGAAATAACTTCCCATGGATGTTTTCACTGATGATTTTCCCACAATCCATCACCTTATTTCCTTCATTATCCACAAGAATGAATTAAGTTATCCAATATTGGAAATATTTCATTGTTTATTCCCCCATCACTTTACTTAGTAGAATAATGGAATCAAAATAATACTTCATGAAATTCACTCATGGATAGGTTTTTGGGAATACAGGAAGGATTTATTCCTCGGCTGAGCCACGAACTAAGTGCTAGGCCTTGTAAATATGAACCAATATTTTCCCACTCATGTGAAGTAAATTCCTTGTTTACGATGACCATGTTCTATGTTTGTGGAAATTTGTAGCTGAAAAATGTTCTTTAGGGTGATAACTATGAGGAACGAGTTTTCATTTTCCCAAATTGTTATGGACTCAGTCTCATAGTGTTGTACATAGGTAAGGACTAATTGTTCTATATTCCCCTCAATGAGCCTAATAAAGAACATAGTCAATGCATCATTCACTTTGACATAGTGGGAATTCATCTCCTTCTGAGTAACTTATAGATACTTCTCGTATGTAGGTGATTTTTTAGGCATGTGGGGAAATGTGAACAATATTTTGAATAGTCTTGTGAAGGAAATGGCATACACCAGGTAAGAAGTCATGGTGAACTTCTTAGTGGTGGGAAATTACAACAACTACCCATGGATGTTGTCATCGATGATTTTCCCGCAACCCACTACCTAGTTTCCTTTAGTAGCCATGAGGATGAAATGAGCCATCATTATATTAGAAATATTTCCTTTTTTCTTCCCCCACCACTCTACTCAGTATAATAATGGCATTAAAATAAGCCTCATGAAATTCAATCACATATATTTTCTTTAGAATATGGGAATAATTTCTTCCTTTTTTGAGCCATAAACCAAGTGTTAATCCTTGTAGATATGAATCAGTATTTTCCCACTCCTGCAAATAAAATCCCTTGGTTATGATGACCTTGGTTCTAATGTTGGGAATCTGTAGGCACTGAGAAATGCCCTTTGGAGTGAGAATTATGGGGACCAATTTTTCATTTTCCCAAATTATTTTGGACTCGGCCTCATAGTGTTGTGCACAAGAGATGAATAATTTAGTGCTCTGAAGAGAAAATGGATGACCACCTTCTCTAAATATCCCACTCGATAATATCTTGTCCTCGACTAATTCATGAGGTCCACCAAACATTCTATATTTTAAGTCTTCTAGGTTCATGTGGGTGACATCACTATTCCCCACACCAGGGTATTAAGTGATTAGAGTTGAAATTTCCTCTAAACATGAATACTTGAACTTCATGGTGTCAAAAAGTAGTAAGATAGGTGGAATGTGAGTTGGCACAAGTGATTTGAGCTCAATTGTAGGAATTTTTAATTTTAGCAGGTATTATCTAGGACAACTATTTTTAGTAAGTTTTCATAATTTTCACCTTCTTTTGGTTTTCATAATTGAATCTCGACATCAATTTCTTCCACCAATTTTCCCTAAAATACCTTGGATGAATTAATTTTTATTAGATACAACTCCTATATTATTTGAATCTTCCCTATAAGCTTCTAGAGGGTGTTTACCGATTACAAAACGACCAAAAATTCACCTTTCTAAACCTATGTGGGTAGTTGTTCTTCATTAGATCTTAGTGATTTAATCAACCACAATTGGAAATATATCCCTGCACATTGAACACACTTGAAAATCTTGTTCAAAATAATGTAGATGTATAATTTTTGGTTGGAAATCAGGAAAATAACATAAAATGCAACTACAATTGGACACAATTGAGAAAAATTGTGACAAAGTATATGTGGCAATAAAGGAAAAGGATGGGAGAATAACAAAGAAACATAGATGTAAAAAATGTAAAATAATGCATGCATGTAAGATATGAAAAGGAGTATGAAAATGAGAAAAAACATTGTCAAATTATTATGGAGATAGGAGGAACATTTAATACAAATTTTGGAAAATCTCTTAACGCCAGTCTTAAGGTAAAAAACATGCCTTTTTCTACTATACTCTTTATTCTAAAAATGAGTAGACCTATTTCAGATTTTTTAGAATTTATTTAAGTTTAATGGGTTTCATAACCTTCAACAATCACATTGGTTAGATAGAAGTACTTGGAAAGAAACTAAATGTCTTACAATCATTGAAAAGGAGGATTTGAAAGAGAAATTCAAGAATGCAAGTTTTATCTCCCTTTCTATTGATGAGATTGTAACAGTGGACAATACATCTTGGGTTTGTATGCATGTTTATACTTTTGAGAACCACATAAGGAAACCTCATCTTCTAGTTGTTCATAAAATGATGGAAAATTATAATGCTGAAAATATTTACAAATTGTTTTTTTTGTAATTTAAAGGATATAACTTGGATGGATGAATATTCAATAGATATAGATCTAGTATTTGTTGGTGTTGATGGTGCATCACTAATGTAGTGTCATATAAGTGGTCTATGTGTTTTTTGGTGGTCAAAATTACACCCGTTTCTTAGATCTGGAAGAACCGAGATGTTTGAGACAACAATGGAACCATCTCCATGTTGTGGGACCTTGCGCACTTGAGACAAATCTCTAGAGAAGGACGAATCCTCTACCTATTTCAACTACTATTATTACTCCTAATGCTAAAAGGTAAAACTAAGCTAACAACGCCAAGGGACTAAAGATAGAAGGATAACATAAAGGAAAACTAATCTAAGAAAGATGATATCAACAGAAAAAGAGTGATGAACAATTATCTGTTTTGTGTGAAAATGAAGGGAAAGACGTGAAAGAAGGATAAACACATGGAGCACAACTAAAATGCATTTACCAGGTCAGTTTCATGGAACACAACTAATAATGGAACTGCAAGGGATGTAGAATGACACAACAAGCACACAATGTAAAAGAAAGGCAAGAAGAAAGAATACAAACATGCTTAGGATAGAGAATAGTCACAAAACGATGCTTCCATTACTTCCAGAAATGCATAGAACTGTTACAATGGCAAAAGAGGTTCATATCCACATGTACGAGCCAAATATAGAGGTTTGTGACTCATAATACATAAATATGAAGTCCTTAGAAAAGTGTGTAAGGATCTAAAGTGTCCAACATTAAAAATGAGCCCAACTCTTACATTTATAGATGAATTGATGGAAGAAGAAGAGAAGGAGGGAAAACCCAAATTTGAAATGCAACTACCAACAAGAATACAACCACCAATAAGAAGGCATTCAATGCCTGCAAATCTGCCTGTAAATATGTTAAATACATTTCCCCAAGTCTGTTTGGTGTGTTGGAGAAGGAAAGAGAGCGGATTAGATCAAATCGGGTGGTTGGAGCAATTAGATCTACTCATTAATTCCGAGAAAGACATTTTCCCATTTCTCACCTACTAGATCCACCAAGAATTTGAATTTGAATATCTAGCATTGTAGCCTACGTTAGCAACTATTGATTGATACTAGGTGAGCACCGATTGGAGCTCTGTAGCAAAAGATATTGAATTCAAAAGTCTGTCAGAGCCGCTTGTGTATGCAAGACATGTGGTGCACACTGATTGATTAAAAATATGGTCAAATGTGTAAAAGTGTTTTGTAATTTCTACCACGTGTCACTCACTGGTTTGTTGTAAGGACTTGATGTCATGTTGGCGTTCTTTGATAGGTTACGTGTGGTACAATCAAGCGTGTCAGAGAATGACGTGACACAGAATGGTGTAGAAGAGGGCACAAAGGTATGTGCTTGGAGGAATGAGGCATGAGGGAATGATAGAAGGAAGGCGTACGTAATCGCGTAAGAAGGAAATGGGGAAAATTGGTGATTAGAAAATGTATGGTCAAGGTGCAACTATTACAAAGTATTGTGTGGGGTGCACAAGAAGGCCAGTGACTTAGCTGATTGAAGCAAGTGCAAGGCGTGTGCATAGAATGAATAGATGCTAGGAAGAAGGTGAATGTGCAGAAGATGCGTGTAAGGTAAGAGTGGAACAAAGAGGAAAAGTAAAATGGAAAGGGGAGAAGCAGAAGCGCACAAGGGTGCGTGAGGAAACAATGACCAAGTGAATGTGCCAAGCAAATAACTGAGGTGTGTGCCACTTGTTATGAAGATCTTTGAGCCAGAATATGTATGTAAGTTGTCCAAATAACTAGGAGAGTTATTTGAATAACAATGTTCACCTACAAACATTAGTTTCCCCTTATATGATTCCAATAAATTACATGGCTCAAATGATGAATCTTGCATATAAAATATTTAACACATTTGAAAATGCCACAAAAGTGTAAGAGATTATTTTTAAATTACACGTGTATATGTCAAACAGTCTAAAATGATTTATAGAGTTTAAGAAATTTTTAATTGGAGTGACAAATGGTAAATTTTTTAAAGATATTGATACAAGATGGCTTTCCATGTATGATCTTGCATGCATAATTTTTTATTCATATCCATCGTTAGTTAGTTTTATGTTTAAGTACTGTATGGAAGTTGACAAGGCAAAATATTTGCTCTACTATTTAATAATTTTAGAAATAATGTTTACGTTTTATGGGATTCTACCAGTGTTGAATGAAATCAATTTCTTAACAAAACATTCTCAAGAAAGATCCATCTATATAGTTGACTTCATTAGGTTGAGGAAAAAAATATGTCAAACACTAGATGTGTTATATAACTCTAATGAATGTTTTTAAGGACATGTATTTAGTAGTTGAAAAACTTTAACAAATTTAAATGATCCTCAAAGCTATTTTAAGTTCAACATTAATGGTCAACCGTGTATCCTTTTAAATGGGAATGAGATTCAGATGCATACTTTTCAAAAAAGAATGGATATTATTGGAACAAACATTAAAGAAGTATTTGTAACACGTAATTTGTATGAAGGTAGTATATTTCACACACAAATTAAATTGAAAAATATCATTTTTTTTTTTTAATCCAGTGAGGTAAGAGAATGCTTTAAAAGGGATGATACTCTTGAGGCCATGAAAGTGGTCAATCCTATATTTTGGAATCTTGTAGCTGGTAAGAAAGTTCTAAGTGATTTATATAGAAAACACATGGTTAATCTCGTCAAGCATTTTGGAAAATCAATAGATAGTACAAAGGAGTTAAAATTAAAGGTATTCTCAAAAGGGAATTAGTTCATCTCATTCAACTCATTTCAACATCACAATGCTTAAACAATGACTTACTAAATGAACCATTGGATAATGGCCAAGTTACATAGCTATGGAAAAAGTTGTATCCTAGTAACATCCTACATGACAATATTAGTGAATATTTATGATTGTATGAATTGTGTCAAACAATGATATTGGGATCGGTGGAGGATGAAAGGGTATTTAGAGCATTAAAATTAGTTAAATACAAATATAAAAACATACCAGATAATAATCTTGAGAATTCTTTGAGAGTGTATGTTTCACAATATGTTGCAGACACATTTCCCTTTGAAAGAGTAATGACAATATGGAATTCTCTTGAAGAAAGTAGATGGGACTATAATACTAATACAACAACTAAAAAAGAAGACATAAACATTGAAACTATGATTGAATATAATAGCAAAATGTATGATCATAATTTGAGTTATGTAGAGCTAAATAGTCAATAATTGTTTGAGCTACCTAATTTTAACAAAAGATGTATGAAAATAGTATTTCTATAAGTCAAATTTCATATCACATTATAAGTATGCAACTCATTAGTTATTATTTACTGAATAATATTTTCAATGTTTTTGTTTAGTGTTTTTAATCAACAAATCTTATATTTATTTTTTTTGCGCTCTTAAATAAATGATAATATCTTAGCATATTATTATGTTAAAAATTGAATCCAACTTCAGAAAAATGTTTGAAATTGAAAATAATTTAACATTAAACATAATTAAATATTTCTCATCAAAATATTATTTTATCTCGAGAAATTGTGTATAAATAAAATACAAGTACAACACATAACATAGATCGAAACTCTTAATATTTTTATATAATAGAGAAGATGAAAAACACACAAAAAAATTACAGTCTGAATATAAATTTCTTTTTACAACCATTGTTTTGAAATTTGGCTCCAAAGCTAGATCTACAAAAAACAATTTTCATATATTGCTATTATAACTTTAACATTAAGAAGTGGGTTCTTTTATTTTTTCTATTTTCTCTTATGTACTATAACCTTGTTTTAATATTCCAAATTGAACCAGACCCTTTGTGGCTGCATTAATATGAGAAAGAATTTCACATTCTAGATTTTTACATCACTAGCTGACAGTAACATTAGATCCTCTTATATTTTCTTCTTCAACAATATTTCTGGATCCATTCCATTCTCCTTTATGACCTTTCTTAAGGTATTATTCTCCTTGTTTATAGTAACCATATTTTTTTTTGAATCAACAGTTACATCTAAACTTTCCCTTGCACTTTTAAAATGAACGCCAAATCAAATTATGATAATTTTTCCTCGTTTAAAATATTAAATAATTAATAAAATAAAATTATATAGTAAATCCTATTTGAAATTTTATTAAAACTTACCAAATCCTTTTCCCTCTTCGCATTCGCAATAATTACAAGGCTATTGTCCTTAACCAAATATTTTAGTAGGCTTGTGATTCTACATTTAAATTCTCAATTTTGTTCAACATTACATCTAATTTATCATCATTTTAAGAATTAGAAACTGAAACAATGCCATATACATCTTGATTCATCAAAATATCAAGTTTCACAGGTTCATTTTGAACCCCAAAATATAATAAATGTCTTTGAGAGTGGTTGTGAAATCAAGCGTTAATTTATTTTATCAAACTTTATCCCTAAACTCCCACAATTTTAATTGTTCATTATACTATACTACTATATCATTGACAATGGCTAAATAATTATCATCCAAAATAATTTCAAGTGCAAAACTTATTTTTTCATCATATGTTAAGGTAGTTTCTCTCACAGAAGATGTTTTTGATGTTTGTTCTCTTATTACAGAAGGCAGTCTTAACCCATGAATCATGTCTTATGGATTGAAAGTTCCATGGTCCTCCACCCCGCTTTTAATCCCAAGACATTCCTCATCCAAATCAATTTCATTTAATATTGAAACACCTCGTACACTTGAAACATTGTCGAACAAAAAATTTGGAAACTTGTTAAATTAAAGGTACCCTTGTTTGCAGTTATTGTATGAAATGAAATATGTTTCCTAATGCCCCTTCTCCTTAATTTTGTGGTGGCCATGCTAGTGGTGGAATTATTTTTCTCAAAAGAGTAGATGGATTTGGAGGAAATGGAGGCATTGCAATTGTAAATTATATTAAAAAATCAAAAACATAAAATATAATAAGAATTGAATAATTGAAAATTATTTTAAAATTGATAAAAACGTTACCTATATGTGTACTCGTAGTCTGTAGTTGAGTGCAGATGGAGCCTGCTATTGTGGTTGAGGAGTGGAATGAAAATATTGGGACTTTTAGTTGTGATCAAATTCAAACTCTAATTAACTAATAAAAATTTAAAATTATCAGTTTCTAAATTTAAAAATATAACAAATAAAAATTAAATTAAAAGTATAACTTAAATGGGAAACCAAAGATACCTTAAGGGGTTGAAGAGTGTTCTTGATATTTTGTTTCATCAAATTCATAAATTGTCCTAGTTGGATTACCACCACCATATACATAAGAATACATACATGTGTTACTGGAAGTTGCTACAACAGAGGTTTATAAACAACTTTAAAAGCATAATTTTTTAATGAAAGTATATTACACCAAAATAAATTGAAATTTGTAAATACCTGCTAGTAGTGGCATTTTCATTATGTTGATTGGACGAGGTGTTAAGGAAATTCTCATCCATTTTGATTGTAAATTTATTAACTATAGGGTTGATAATGATTGCTTGGACTGCTCCAGAAAACAATCTGACTCTTCGATCTTTGGTGGCAAATTTCCTTTTGTAGGAACCTCTCTTAGAGAAGTATTTGTAGATGCTATAAACCATTATAATTCAACACACTATTAGTATCTAATATAAACTATAAAATAGTATTAACATAAATGACAACTATTACGAAACAAGTAATCAAAAAAATTGGACTCACCTTCAATTGTTTAATTGTTAGTGACATAGATGTGATCTTAATGTGGCGTACTATTAGAGAAGAGGTGTTGCGTAAATTTAAATGAGCTTCATAATATAATACAAGAACAAAATGTAGGGATCTAATATAAGTGATCTGAAAATAAATTTTAATTAGCAATTGTGCACACACATTTCTTTGCTTTGTATTGATTTTTGATGTAAAAAATAAGCATTATTTCCTTTTGTATTTTTAATAAAAGAATTAAAACTGCAAGTACTGTGTAAATATTTCAAGAAATGAAGAGAATTCACCAGCAGTTTGACACAAGAATTGATAACAGAGTTCAGCTCTTGAGGCCTACGTCTCCGGGTCCGGTTGAATGGGACCAATCTATTAAAATATTGAAAATAATTATTTACAAAGAATTATAAAAAATTCTAACCTTCTCACAGTATTCCTCTATCAAAAATAACAGGGGTTGCTTTTTACATCTCCTCAAAATTCCATTCCTAGCTCAAGTTATGAGCATTTCAATATTTTTGCATAGACCCGAATGCTATTCAAATAAAATAACACTCCTTTTATATTGTTTCTAAGCCTCCTAGCATACCGTCTGGGTGCTTATCCTTTTACACGGCCCACCCGGGTTCCATTCTCCTCCCCATGCATTTGACTTATCTCTTAGGGAACAATATCCCACATTTGGCGCACAATATATTGGAGGAGGTTTTAAAAGGTGGGTGGTGCAATGTTTTAAGTGGCTTAAGAGCCACCTTAGCCGTGGGAAGTGGGCGCATGGATATGTATAGCCATAGTATTTTTAGGCACCTAGAAAAATGCCAAATATAATGCATGGAATAGGTAATAGGGATTTGGATTAAATGTGTGGAATATGGAATTAAATAAAAATGCGTGGAATATGGTAATTGCATAGTTTAAAATGGCATATCAAATAGTCCCACATGCAGAGCAAAAATGCAATTACAAGAATATATATACACAAGTTGGTATAGTGATAAAATGAGAAGGAGGCCAAGACACCCCTCCATAATCGAGTGTGTCGAACCTGGCTGAGGGCCCCCAGCCAGTAAATAACGGGGTCCATTTGTCTGTGAACGAGTGTCCAAGACCAGCGTTCCCAAAAAAAACTTTTAGTTTGTCACACAAATTGTCCACGTGTCGCAATATAATTGAAACACTTGACGAGCATGCACATGTCCAACCTGCACAAAACTCCAAATTTTGCCAGTTTCCTGAAAATTTCAGCGGGCTATAACTTTTGCAAACGAGCTCCGTTTCTTGCAAACAAGATATCGAAGGAATCGTATAATTTTTCTCCATGCTTTAAAAATGACTGCAACTTATTCTGAGAAGATCTTAGATCGGTGTTTCTCTGTGAGGATCCTCTTGATCATTCCTCCCCACTAAGAAAATTTTGGACCCCAAAAGTCAACTTAATTGGTGAATAGGTGAGGGTATTTCTCCCTCACCTTTTCGGTTTCCATCCATTTAGCCTTGTTTGGATGCATGCCTTTGAAACCAACACGAAGATAATCAATATCACCCCTTTGCAAAGTTCTTACTTTCCTATCCAAAATGATGTCTTCCTACAACTCATCAAGATACTCAGGAGAAAAATCATCAATGGAAGGCATTATGTTAGAATCATCATGATCAACAATCATAGGCGGTTCATACAATCTTAAATTCTCAACATTTACAATTGAGTAGATTTGCATATATGGAGGTAAATCCAACCAGAAAGCATTGTTACCAATTTTTTCCAATATTTGGAACAGACCATACCGTATAGGTTTCAATTTTTTACCTTCACTTGTCAGTCTTTCCTTACTGATGTGAAGCCAAACTGAATCACCAACTTTGAACTTGTGATCAGTTCTATGTTTATCATGCCTAACTTTGTACTTGGCCTGAATTTTCTCCAATTGTTCATGGACATACTGATGAACCTGTTGTATTCTCTGCACAAATATTTTAGCCTTGTTAGAATCACTTGCACCATTAACATCAGTTTTATGTCCATAATATATATCCAATGGAGAATTAGGCAGATATCCATAACAAGTATCAAATGGAGACTTCAAAGTAGAAGAATGTAAGGCACGATTATAAGCATGTTGCACATAATAAATATGTTCATCCCACAATTTAGGATGTTTGCTACTATAGCCCCTAAGTAATTGTACCACTGTGCGGTTTACAACCTCTGTTTGACCATCAGTCTGTGGATGAAAAGCATTGCTCTTTTTCAGTTTTGTGTCCATTAACCTCCACAATGTTGACCAAAATTCCCCAAGAAATATAGAATCCCGATTAGATATAATTGAAGTAGGTAAACCAAAATGAACCCAAACAAATTGAAAAAACAAATGTGCAGTTCCCTCACCAGTTATTTGTTTAGTACATGGAACCAACACACACATTTTGCTAAATCTGTCCACTACCACATATAAATAATCATGTTTCTTCCGTGTCATGGGCAAGCCTCCTACAAAGTCCATGGAAACACTTTCCCAAGGCCTTGTTGGAATAGGAAGAGGAGTGTAAAGTCCTAATTTCCTGTTACTTGGCTTGCTTGTGGCACAAAGAACACATCCCTTGATATACCTGTTTACATGTTCATGCATTCTAGGCCAATAACAATATTTTTGTAAATGTGCAACTGCCTTACTAATACCAAAATGCCCTGAAATAAGAGAAGTATGTGCTTCCCTAATCATATGCACATGCTCATTTTCTGGAATACAAAGTTTTCCAGAATGATATAACGATCCTTCATGCAAATGATAATCTTTTTCTCCTACTTGTTTCCCACTTACTAGATCCTCATACACTTCTCTAAAGTCAACATCATTTACGTATTGTTCCTTGTAACTAACATGAGCCAAAGAACTATGCTGCAAAAGAATAGATGCTACTACCACTGGTGGTCTAGATAACATGTCGGAAACCTCATTTTGAATACCTTTTTTATACCTGATTACAAGATGAAATTGTTGCAAAAATCCCATCTACCTGAGATGTCTAGACTACTGCAATTTGGTTTGTGTTTGTAAGTATTGAAGCGGTTGATGGTCAGTATGGATAATTTTTTCTTTTCCCATTAAATAATGCTTCCACTTTTTAACACTTTGAACCAAAGCATACAACTCTTTATCATAAGTTGGATAGTTTCTTACCGCACTTGTAAAGGTTTCTGAATGGTAACACACTGGTCATTTGTTCTGCATCAAAACTGCCCCCATTGCGTAGTCACTAGCATCTGTCTCAATCTCAAATGAATGTTGTAAATCCAGAAGTGCCAAGATCGGAGTGGTACTTATCTTCTCTTTCAGTGTATCAAAGGATTTTTGTTGCTTTCCTCCCCACTGAAAGACCTGTTTAATACTTGTCAAAGCATGCAAAGGAGATGCAATATATGAGAAGTTAGCAATAAATTTTCTCCAGTACTGAACTGCACCTAGAAAAATTCTAACTTCCGTCACATTTGTGGGTCTAGGTCATTTCACAATAACCTCTATTTTTGCAGGATCAATTCTCAATTCTCTGTTTCCTACAATATAACCCAAGTAAATTAAAGATGTTTTTCCAAATTCACATTTTGACATCTTCAAATACAATTTCTCTTTCCTTAGTGCATCTAAGACTTTCTGGATGTGTTTAACATGTTCATCCCATGACTTACTGAAAATAAGAATATCATCTAAGTAGACAATAATGAAATTATCAATGAATGGTCTAAAGATTTCATTCATAACTCTCATGAATGTTGCTTGTGCATTGCACAAACCAAAAGGCATCACTAACCATTCAAACAATCCCTATTTCATTTTAAAAGCAGTTTTCCAAACATCACCTTCGGCAATTCTTACTTGGTGATAACCACTTCTTAAGTCTAACTTAGTGAAATAAATTGCATTCTTTAATTGATCCAATAAATCATCTATTCTAGGAAGAGGGTAATGATTCTTTATAGTAATCTTGTTTAAAGCACGGAAATCAACACACATTTGCCAAGTGCCATCCTTCTTAGGAACTAATATAATTGGTGAACCACATGGGGATGTACTTGGATGAATTATACCTTGAGCCAAAAGTTACATTACTTGTCTCTTGATTTCCTCATTCTCTACTACTGACAACCTGTACATTCCAATATTGGGAAGAGGTGCATCATGAAGCAACTGTATCTCATGTTAAACCCCTCTTTTGGGAGGTAGACCTTGTGGATCCTGAAAAACATCATCAAAATGAGAAACAATTTTTACCAATTCATCCTTATGTTTCAGATCGCAAGTCTCAAAAGCCATCTCATGTTCTTTTTCTTTGGCTTTGACCACCATGAGCACAAAATTTTTGCTTGAGTTTACAAGCCTTTTCATTTGACCTGCAGTTACCAAGGATAGATTATTCTTTTCATGGTGAGCTCTAATAATAAACTCAATTCCATCCTTTACAAGAAAATATTTATTTTCTTCCCTATAGAAGATTGCTTTACGATCATACAAATAAGGACTTCCCAAAACCACCCCACAAATATCCAAAGGAACTACATCCAATTCAACCTCATCAATAAACTTGTCTGTAATGGCAAATCTGAAAGTACAAGTTTTAATTACCTGCAATTTTGCATCATCACAAACCCAGTCCAAAGGATAAGGCTTAGGATGTGGTTTAGTTTTGAGTCCTATTTCTTAACAACCTCCTCAGAAATTTGATTAGCTTGAGATCCACTATCAAAAAGAGTATCAATTTTCGTATGCTTTGAAATTACTCTAATGTGGAAAAGCTCATTCCTTTTCTTATCATTAGGTATAGTTTGTTTACTAGAAGAAGATGCAGCATCTGTAGTGCTATTGTTGGAAATTGAAAGAGTTGATTTACCTTGAAAACTCATAGCTGCGATTTTGGTTTCATCACCTGAATCAGAACCAAGATCATGCACTACAGTGTTTGTTTTCTTTTCTTTTCCTTTCTTAACCATCCATTTAGGATTCTTTTTAGGATGTAATTTCCAACATTTAGACTCATCATGGCTTTTTTTACAATGATTACAAAATGGTTTTTCATCTTCCTTCTTAATAGTAGAGTTTGTTTTATGCTTACCCTTTCCTTTTCCTTGTTCTTTCAAACCTTTTCCTTCAGATTGATTATTCTTCTAATTAACAAAAGAGAAAGAGGAATCCTTTGTCATTTTCCCTTGTGCTTCCAAATGGGTTGCTTGAACACATATTGCATCAAGATTAGTAGGACCTAAAACAAGTATCATATGCCTTAGATAACTATGCAATCCACCAATATATTTGAGCAGTGTTTCTTCTGTGTTTAGGGAAATTCCCAGAATTAGAGCCCTTTTCCTAAATTCTTATGTGTATTCTTGAACACTTTGTCCCTTATTTTGTCTTAATGTTTTCCAATCCATCATAGCTTGTTGCTTATAACCAAGAGGATAAAATTATTGCCTAAGATTTGAAACAAATTCAGACCAAGAAGTGATTTCTATACCTTTGTTTTCTTCCACTTCTTGAAACTTACTCTCCCACAAAATGAGTGCTGTGCCACCCATCCGAAGAGTTTCCAGATGAATCTTTGCTTCATCATCAACAATTCTTTGAACCCTGCAATACACTTCTATCTGCTTGACCCAGTTATCCAACTTCTCTGCATTTAGCTCTCCAGTATACATAGGCAATTCAAACTTGATATCTAACTTTAATGAAGGAAAATAAGATTTTAAAGAGTCTCTTTTTGGAATATCAGAACTAGAGCTTTCTTCTTTCTTACCTCCTCTAGTTCCCTTTTCCCTTTTCCTATCTTGGTACATTTCTTCCACCATTTCCTTCATCTGTTGGAATGATTGACAAAAGTTTTCTTCCACTTCCTCTCGATCTGCCATTGTAGGACTTCGAGATCATCTGGTACCAATTTTGGGATCTCCTTCAACTAACTCTCCTTCACCCTTCTTAGATTGAGACCTTGTTAACATCCAACACACAACTTGCAATCCAAAAATAGTTAATCTGAACCAAAAATCAGTCAAAACCAGCTCTGATACCAATGATCTGAAAATCAATTTTAACTAGTAATTGTGCACACACATTTCTTTGCTTTGTATCGATTTTTGATGTAAAAATTGAGCATTATTTCCTTTTGTATTTTCAATAAAAGAATTAAAACTGCAAGTACTATGCAAATATTTAAAGAAATGAAGAGAATTCACTAGCAATTTGACACAAGAATTGATAACGGAGTTCAGCGCTTGAGGCCTACGTCTCCGGGTCCGGTTGAATGGGACCGATCTATTAAAATATTGAAAATAATTATTTACAAAGAATTATAAAAAATTTTGACCTTCTCACAGTCTTCCTCTGTCAAAAATAATAGGGGTTGCTTTTTACATCTCCTCAAAATTCCATTCCTAGCTCAAGTTATGAGCATTTCAATATTTTTGCACAGACCTGAATGCTATTCAAATAAAATAACACTCTTTTTATATTGTTTCTAAGCCTCCTAGCATACCGGCTAGGCACTTATCCTTTTACAAGGCCCACCCGGGTTCTATTCTCCTCCCCATGCATTTGACTTATCTCTTAGGGAACAATATCTCACATTTGGCGCAGAATATATTGGAGGAGGTTTTAAAAGGTGGGCGGTGCAATGTTTTAAGTGGCTTAAGAGCCACCTTAGCCATGGGAAGTGGGCGCATGGATATGTATAGCCATAGTATTTTTAGGCACCTAGAAAAATGCCAAATATAATGCATGGAATAGGTAATAGGGATTTGGATTAAATGCATGGAATATGGAATTAAATAAAAATGCGTGGAATATGGTAATTGCATAGTTTAAAATGGCATATCAAATAGTCCCACATGCATAACACAAATGAAATTACAATCATATATATACACAAGTTGTTATAGTGATAAAATGAGAAGGAGGCCAAGACACCCCTCCATAATTGAGTGTGTCAAACCTGGCTAAGGGCCCCCAGCCAGTAAATAGCGGGGTCCATTTGTCTGTGAATGAGTGTCCAAGACCGACGTTCCCAAAAACCACTTTTAGTTTGTCACACAAATTGTCCACGTGTCACAATATAATTGAAACACTTGGCAAGCGTGCACACGTCCAACCTGCACAAAACTCCAAATTTTGCCAGTTGCTCGAAAATTTCAGCGGGCTATAACTTATGCAAACGAGCTCCGTTTCTTGCAAACAAGATATCGATGGAATCATATAATTTTTCTCCACACTTTAAAAATGACTGCAACTTATTCTGAGAAGATCTTAGATCAGTGTTTCTCTATGAGGATCCTCTGGATCAATAAGCTCTATCATTCAAAAGGAAATAACCAAGGTCGGTTTTTATCCTAGAGGATAAGAAGGTTCACCAATCGCATTTTTGTCTATTAAGGGTGTGAACAACATATGCCAAGGCCCGGTTTGGAATGTTTTTCTATTGATCATGAAAAATAATTCTATCCTAGAAAAAATGCACCATAGCATGTAGAAAAGGGTGATTGAAATCCTGTATGGAAAATTCCCTTTTTGAAATATTTGGGGAAGTTGCAGGTGTAAAGGAATAAAATTTTGATAAAGATTAAATTAAATAAAAAATTATATGTGTAAAACAAAAAAATGTTGAAATTGAAATATGATTATGAAAAAATACCAGTAACTGCATGAACATATAGTTCATATTGAGACTCCAAATACTTGATGTCATCATCTATTAATATGGCCTTTTTTATGATAAGATCCACATATTTTTGCAGTAGTCCTATTAAATGCTCAATGTCTTTAGGGAACGTTCCAAATAATAGTGTGTGGGAGGGGAGTTGAATGTGAAAAGCACCCAAGGAACTATTATGATTTGTCACCAGGTATTTGAAGGGTTTTTGTATATGGTTGAAAATGAGACATATAGACTAGCCCCATAAAACTTGCTACTTCAATCCACTGTGAAAAAGAATTGGGATATAACAAAAGCTTGTGTATTTAGGGGAAGGAAAAGTTATTTTATACGAATTTATGTAGGAATGGTTAATCTTGATTTTAGTTTCCTTTTATGAGGCATTTTTTTTCTTCGATAGATGGTCAGATGGATGGGTATTGGGTTTAGGTTAGGAGTAGGACTCAAGAGGTCATTTTTATAATGTAGGTGGTGTAACTAATAGTATTATTTTGGTTAGTTTTCAATTGAGGGATAATGAAAAGTGAAAATAACAATGCTCCTTCTCTCTATATAAATATATTTGGACATGTGGCGGGTGATGATTGGTTATCCAATAGGGTTTTAGTTAGATCATGTTACCAGACGGTGGCATGCATAATGTTGTCAACTGGTAGTACTTTTCATAGTCGCGACTAGTAGCATATATGGTGCTACTAACTGGCAACAAAGAGAATAAAGGATGAAAGTATGTGGTAGTATCAAGAGTGATACCGGCTGGTATCATCCTTGATGCTACCTTCTAGTAGAATCAATAATGTTACTGGTTGTGTTGGCGAGAAAATTTTTTGGGTGGAAAAATTTGTGGTTTTCGTGCCAACACTCTGGGAATCGAATTCCCTCTACTTAAATGGTGTAGATTCCGTATTTACATGCGCGAGTAAAGGTGGATTTTCCTAGTGGCCTTATAGTCAGGGATCCAACAAGGGCACTCCATTGTCCCTACAATAAAGCTAGCAATCGCTTGCTAGAGAAGACTTTGTCTTGAGAGAGGGAAAGGGAGTGAGAATATGAGGTAGGAGAATGAACGTTGAGGATAGAAAATCAGATTCCTGCACACACTAGTTAGAAATTTCAACACATGCATTTATGAGAAGAAACAACCAAAAAATCCATACTACTGGCTAGAGTAAACCATGCATACAAATATGCACACATTCATATGCCTTGGAAAATAAAAAATTCTTCCTTACTTAGCATTTCAATTAAAGTTGTACATAGTGTGGGAATGGAGGAAAAATAGTGAGGAGGAAAGGGAAGAAGATGGCTATCTCTTTTTCTCTCTCTAAGTAAAATGTACTCTCGATTTTACAAAATCAATCATCAAATTGATCCTTCCAGATGACTCGATGGATGTTAGGTTAATTAATTATGTATTATATAATTAATATTGTTGTTATTTAGTTTTATTAACCATATTTGTTTTATTTCTTCATGGGTATAATTGTTATGATTGTTATAACAATTATATGCTTCCCGGATGTAATATTGGAAGCTACTGTATTTTTGTTGCATTGTTGCAACTTCTCATTTGTTTGTATCCAGGCTATCCAATATGTATAAATATTGAAGCTTGCACTATTGTACTTGGTTGATTGAGTTTAATATAATTCACAAGATTTCATCCCTATTCTACATTTGGTACCAGAGCGAATTGAAGCTCCTGGAAAGGTTGGAGAAAGGTTACAGAGGAAGGAGAATTCATGGAGAAGAAATTTGCTTCATCGGAGAGCCAGTGTTGCCTCCTACAGCTTCCCAGAACCCCCTGCAAAATCACAACCTCCTGTGCGTTCTCCAGGTAAATGGAAAGCAATTTTTTTTACCTTGGTGCTCTCTGCACCAGGAAAATTTGCTTCTGGAGCATTTTTATGGTTTATAACAATTGGATTAATACATATATATATATATATATATATATATATATATATATATATATAGGTCTTTTACCTCCAATTGAGAAGGAGCAATTTAGTCTCTGGTGTAATATTCTTTCTATCATAACTAGGCTAAATTTATAGGTATATGCTAGTTTTGGAGGTTGAGCATTGGTCACACATTGCTTGATATTGACCAAGCTCAAGGCTGAGTTGCTCTGTGTATTCTAAACGAGCCTCATTAAAGTTGTTTGAGCCCATACTGGGTGTGTTGAAAGGTCCATTTGGCTTCCAAAGCCGTGTTCAATATGTGGTGATGCATTTACAACATAGTGGCTATTTTTAGTTTGAGATCCATCTACCTCTGTCTCCAAGCTCACGTATCTCTCCCATGCCATAACCTGCACCAAGGACTGAACAAAACAAGGCGGCCGGGTCAGTAGTGATCTGCGATGAGCTTTTGTTGAAGCAAACAAAGGCATCGAGCCTCCCATGGCAAAAGCACAGTCAACATAAACAAGCTCCTACAAGCTACCGAAGAATGACCCTGTAGAAACAAAACAAGCCCTGTAAGACCAATCCATCAAGCCACCCCCTTGAAACTTGCGAGTAAAAAAAAACAATATTAAAAAAATAATGAACAATACAAGCTTGCAATTGGCGGTCAGAAATAACAAACAAAAAAAAAAAACGGCGGCCAAAGGAGATAAAGTTTTTTCAGATCTACTTCTCGAGCTTGGATGAATACCTAAATCCACCTCCATCCTGAAGCCATGTGGATGTCATCTACCTGCCAAGTCACCATTTTCAAAAGGTTAATTTGAATTTCATTTTTTTAAATAAAATTTGCTCAATTTCATATGCTAAGCGCACAAGGTGCCTAAGTGGATAGAGGAAAGACTTGGGTGTGTGACGTACATGGTTCGACCCCCACCCCCAATTCATTTTTAAACCATTTTGAAATTTAGAGGCAAATTTAGAAAAACCGCCATAGTTAGAGGTGAATTTGGTGGAAAAACCACCTCTAAACACACTAGTTACAACCAAATAGGTCTCTAAATTTTTATGAGAAAAACCCTAATTTAGGGTAAAAGAAATTCTCCTATTAGGCTTGTTTTTGATTTTGGGCAACATTTGCAAAGGAAGACTATCTAAAAACTCATTTTGAGCTACTTTTTAATGGTTTTTTTGCATCAAGGGTCGTATTGGGCTCTAGAGGCCACCAGGGCCCACAAAACAAACCAATTTCTTGTCATTCAATTTTTTCTAAATTTTTGAATGTAATTGCATGCTTCAATATATTGTACTAATTTGCAGGTTGCCATAGTCAACCAAAAATATTGTAACTGCTCAGAAATGACAGAAATTTGTAATAAAAAATCAGTAAAAAAATTTGTTCTGAAACACTCACGAGATCCTAGATCTCATTCACAGCGTTCGGTATATACAGTGCCTCTAGGAAGTGCTTACGGGTAAAGTTGTCATGACTACTACTACACTTAATACCTAATATAGTTGCAACAACATCATCTGGGCATCGACCCTTTAAATTGACAGGGAGTAATAAGGTCACAGTGCACACACTATGAGCCATCCCATCTGTCTGTGAATGATTGCACAACATAAATCCAGACTGAGAAATTATCCAAGTATATAGCGAAGTTACGCGTGCGTATGAGGATATTTCTTTGAGCTGGTGTCAATAATCACACAGACCCCTTTCAGTACTGTCTTGGTACCACGTATTGAATTCTTTCACATACGTTAACACCTCTTTCACGTACCACTGGGTATATAGAAAGGGTGAGCTTCTTCCACGTACCACCAGGTATATCAGAAGGGTGTATATAGAAAGGTTCAGTATATAGGAATGATGGTATATAGATTGGGAGACCTTATACCTGGAGTGATAAGAGCCAAACCCTGTCAGTGATTTCTGCAAAATGGGCACCAATTCCCCCAAATTTTTTCTTCCAGATTCACAACTACTCAGAGGAAACAACTATGCTACATGGAAGACTAAAATCAAGACACAACTTGAGTTTGAAGAGATCTGGACTGTTGTGAATGGTACTCTAACCAGATCAACTACTGATACAACACAACAATGACAGTTTGATAAAGCAGATCAAAAGGCCAAACTCATCATCTTGTTTGGAGTGTCTGACAATGTGCAACCCCACATTCGAGATGCCAAAACAGCCAAAGAAGCGTGGGATAAATTGTGCACAGTATATGAGGCCAAAAACAAGAATGTCATACTAAATTTGTAGAGTCAGTTACACACACTGAAGTTCAAGCAGAATGAGAAAATTGAAGCTTTCTTAAGAAGAGTTGCAAAGTTGAGGGCTTCACTTCTAGCCCTGGGAGAAGTGGTCACATATGATGCTCTCATTCCCATTGTTCTGAGAGTCACTCCCCTCTTCTTACCGCATTTTTGTCACAACACTAAAATGTTTCAGATACGACAGTTAGTTTTGACAAGCTGGTAAACTTACTGCAACAAGAGGAAGCCATGCATAATAAGGATGATGAAGAGGAGCAGGCACTTTCTTCACATCAAAAATGGAAAGGAAAAGGTAAAGGAAAACCTAATTCCTATCAAAAGTCCCAACATCAGAATCAGTATCATGGGGACAAACAACAGAAGAAACAATGTCTAATTTGTAAAAGAGGACATGACTTAAAATATTGTTGGTATAATACTTACAAGAAAGGTTCATCAAGTAACTATGGACCTCCACAACAACAATCTTACAAGGGAAATTCTAATCACAATCAAGGGTAGAAAAAGGGGAACTGGAAAAGAAGACCCCATCAGCAAGGAAATATTGTTGAGCAAGAAGAACATTCAGATAATGAAGACTTCTTGTACACTGCTCGATCAAGTGAACCATCCACGTCATCTAGTGATGTCTGGTATGTTGGGAGCCACTCGACACATGACCGGCCATAGAGACTGGTTTACCTCAATGAGGGACACACCTTTGAAAAACCATGTTTTGTTGGGTGATGATTCTTCATATACAGTTCAGCGGATTGGGAACATTTCTCTACCCCTTGGTTCACACAACTGCAGACTATTAGATGTCTTATATGTCCTTAGGTTGACAAAGAATCTACTTTCAGTCAGTCAACTCCTAGATCACAACCTAAAAATTGACTTTGATACTCATTCTGGAAAGAAAACATGTTTGATTTGAGATAAATCACGAGGCTCGAAAATAGTTGTAAAAGCCTCCAATGTGGGATGCATGTTCCAACTTGATTTTTTCCATAGAGATGATCAGGCACTTGTGGCTAAGAACTCTACCTCAACACAATTGTGGCATCAGAAGACTTGGTCATGTTAGTTTCAAGTATCTCGAGACACTATGCGATCACAATATGGTACATGGGCTACCATCTCTTCAGAAGGATACAGACAAGTTTCCTCACTGCCTAGCAGGAAAACAACACTAAGCTTCATTCCAGAAGAGTACATATCAAGCTCATGGTAAGCTTGATCTCAGTTCATACCGATATTTGTGGTCTGATGCAACCAAGTCATTCTGGATTTCAGTACTTCATGTTATGTGTTGACGACTATTCAAGAAAAATGTGGATTTTTTGTCTTTGCAAGAAAAGTGAAGCTTTTGAAACTTTCAAGAAGTTCAAAGTAGCTGTTGAGAACAAAACTAGTCGTCACATCAGAACTCTCTGCTCAAATTGAAGGGGGGAATTCACCAGTAATGAGTTCAAAGACTACCTACAAACTCATGGGATTCATTGACAAATTCCTCCTCCACACACACCGCAGCAGAATGGTGTTGTTGAGAGAAGAAATCATACTATCATGGAAATGGTGTGATGCATGATCAATGACTCTGGACTTGCAAAGACATTCTAGGAAGAAGCAGTAAATACAATAGTGTATTTGTTGAACAGAGTGCCCATAGTTTCTCTTGAAGGAGTAACACCACAAGAAGCATGGTCAAAGCGGAAACCATCTATTGCACACCTTAGAGTATTCTGGGTGCAAAGACAAGTATGCACATACCCAAGAAGAACAGAAAGAAATTGGACATGAAGTCACATAAACTCATCTTCATTAGGTACAATGAAGAGACTCTTGGGTACAGATTGATGGATCCAAAGACCAAAAAATTCTACACAGCAGAGATGTTGAGTTTTTTTAGAAGAAGGAAGCAGAGTCTCCTCCTCCAGACTCACCTGATGTAGATTCTTCACCAGTTGTAAAAATTGAAACTGATGTTCCCACAGATGAGGAAAGTGATGATGGAGATGATGGTGTTGATTTGATAGAACCATGACCCATGGGAATAGTTCAGCGTATGCCCAAGTGGTACACTAGCACATTACAAGATGCAAGAATGGATGCTCCATCTGGATACATCCACCCCTGAACCACGGAATCACAGTAAAGCAAGAGAAGAAGTTAACTTTAATTTGATGAGTAGATTTATCGAGTCTGATGAGCCCTCTACAGTCTAGGAATCCCTACAGTCAAAAGCTTGGAAAGATTCCATGGAATCTGAATATCAGTCAGTAATGAAAAATAACACTTGGTAGCTTGTCGATCTTCCACCAGGGAAGAAACCCATTAGATGTAGATGGATATTCAAAACAAAGTACAAAGCAGATGGGACAGTGGACAAGTATAAAGAAAGACTAGTAGCAAAGGGGTATGTCACAAAATAAGGCATTGACTATGAGGAGACATTTTCTCCCACAGCTAAGATTAAGACGATCAGGATGATCTTTTCTCTAGCTACACAGTTTGGTTGGAAAGTCCATCAAATGGACGTAAAAAGTGCCTTCCTAAATGGATATTTACAAGAAGAAGTCTATATGACTCAACCTGAGGGATATGTAGTACCTGGTCAAGAAGCAAAGGTATGCAGAATCAGGAAATCTCTGTATGGCCTTAAACAAGCACCCCAGGCATGGTACATCAAAATTGATGAGCATCTCGTACAACATGGATTTTTTAGAAATCCATACGATCCCAATCTTTACCTCAAAAATCAAGGGGGGAGATTGTGATTGTTGTTGTCTATGTCAACGATCTAGTCATCACTGGCAGTTCAGTGAGGATGATCGATGCAATGAAGAAAGATCTTAATCAATCATTTGACATGACAGATCTCGGGCTAATGCACTATTGTCTTGGATTGGAAGTATGGAAAGAAATAGAATCACATCTTTGTTTCTTAGATGAAATATACCAAGAAAATGCTCGAGAAATTCAGGATGATGGATTGCACATCAATTGCTACACCTATGGAGAATAGATTGTAGTTATCTTGCTTCAGATCCATCTCCTGAGGTAAGTGCCACTCTCTATCAGCAGTTGATTGGGAGTCTCATTTACCTGACCTACACTAGACCAGATATCATCTTTGCAGTAAGCTATCTATCCAGGTTCATGCAGGAACCCAAAGTTTTTCATTGGAAGTAGCAAGGTGCATCTTGAGATATCTCAAAGGATCAATGGATCTTGGTCTAGAATACAAGAAGAATGACAACTTCTTCTTGACTAGGATATTTAGATTCAGATCATGCAGGCAATATTGATGAAAGAAAATCCACTTCAGGATTTGTATTTTTTATGGGATCTGGACCAATATCTTGGGGAAGCAAGAAACAACACTTTGTTTCTCATTCTTCCATAGAAGCTGAGTATTATTCTGCAGGAGAAGCTGTCTGTGAAGTGATTTGGCTACGTTGCATACTAGAAGGACTTGGAATACCACAGGACAAACCGACCACCATGTATGTTGACAATGAAGGTGTTCTCAAGCTTGTTCGCAATCTAGTGTTTCATGAAATAACAAAGCACATTGAGGTACATGTTCATTTCATATGTGAGCATGTGTTGAAGCATAACATCCAACTTCAATTTTTTCCAACATCTGAACAACGAGCAAATATCTTCACAAAGTCACTTGCACGTGAAAAGTTTGAGTTGTTCAAAGAGTTCCTCTCCTCATCCCTTGAGACAATGCACAATTAAGGGGGGGAATGTTAGGTTAATTAATTATGCATTATATAATTAATTATTTAATTAATGTTATTAATTAAATATTGTTGTTATTTGGTTTTATTAACCATATTTGTTTTATTTCTTCACGGGTATAATTGTTATGATTGTTATAACAATTATATGCTTCCCGGATGTAATATTGGAAGCTACTATATTTTTGTTGCATTGTTGCAACTTCTCATTTGTTTGTATCCAGGCTATCCAATATGTATAAATATTGTAGCCTGCACTATTGTACTTGGTTGATTGAGTTTAATATAATTCATAGGCTTCCGTCCCTGTTCTACAATGGAATGCTCCAATGTGATGAACTCTAAATCCCCAAACTCCTTGCACCCTGATAATGGCGTTTCCTTTAGATGACGTGTGAACATCACAAACTAAGTGATTAAAACATTGTTGAATGAATATATTGGTGACCATGAGCATCACTCATGAAGACCCCCTCTGAAGGGACTGAAGCCTTAGTTTCTAAATCCTGCCTAGTTGAATGAATTGTTTCACCGATGACAGTGCAACTTCCACCCTGTACATGATATACCTGTGACCAGAATCATGAAGTGAGTGTCAAAAGACAATGACGAGTTCCCTCAGATGATCTCTAATGCCCTGTGAGAAATTCCCATGGAGGATCGAATGATGATCCTTCTATGTCCCATTGTGCCAAAACTGCCCTTTGAGTGTAACTTAACATTAATAGCAAGTTCCCAGATGGAAGACTTACTATTTTTAGTAAGAGGTGATTTTTTCCTCTTCTTGACCATCCTGATGTGATGAACTCCCTCATTCGCTCTTGCACACATTGTCTTCTCCTCGACCACTTCTTGGGGTGACTTACTATTTTTAGTAAGTTTTCATTTTCATTGTTTTTTGCTCCGGAAAATCATTCTGGCTTCCTGGTGATCTTCAATACACATTGCCTTCACCACAACAACTTTTGATTATGACTTTCCAAACATAGCAAGTATCGTATAGGAAAACTTACTATTTTTGGAAAGAGTATTTCCGGTGCTTGGTTTGCAATGGAACACATTTTTTCTGGACTCTGATTCGTCGTCGCAGTCACCTCCTTCCAATTTCATTTGATTTTTCCCACTAGAATGCTTGGAAATAAAATTTAAATTTTTCGCCTAGCAGTGGCTTTGGGCTTGGAGCTGTCATGATGGCCATTAATGGAGCGTGAAATTTTTAGGTCTTATGTATTGCCTCTGATCATGATGAAATCAACTCCATTGTTGATAGGTTTTTCATTTAGAGTCTGTGTGCAAGTTTTTAGCTCGTTTCCATTGCCAAATTGATGGGAAATCTGACGAATGTGAGCTAGGGCATGAAATGGGGTTTTTGTTGGAACAAATGATTCAAGCCCCCATTTGACTTCCCATTTTCCTTTGCATCTTGATCATCTTGAAAAATGAGGAAGTCTACAAAAGATGGCATCTCAATCTGACTTGTATTTTGAAAGATATGAAGTTTTTTCGATTGGAAGACTTTGTGGTTATCTGGTGAAAACGGATTTGTTTTCTCTTGGTTCTTTATTTTTTTTGATCTGTTTTTTTTTGAAATATCCACATTTTCAATTTGAAGAAGACTTTGAAGAGCTAGTTGCTTGCAACAATGGTGGGGTGAAGAGGAACCCGACAATTGAGCTTTCACGGGCATGTGTGCAGGTAACACCAGAAAAACAACAAAGGAGTTAGAATTTTTTGCGCATTTTTATGCTTGGGCATGGGGATGGGTGCATTTTTTGTCCCTTATGTCCCTTTAGCTAAAGGGATGAAAGGGACATCAATTTGCACATCGTGCTTAATCGCGACACTTGGCAAGATCTAACTCGACTGAGCATTTGAGCTAGAGCTTGAGAGAAGCACCTGGGGACTAAAATTCAGAAGTATGGAGGACCAAAAGGCATACGTGGGACTGGGGCACATTTTAATGTCCCCTTTGTCCTTTTAGCTAAAGGGACGAAATGAGACATCAATTTGCACATCGTGTCAGGTTGCGACACTTGGCGGTCATTTGATGCACGGTGAGGATAGGCTCCGACAAGCTCCTGGGGGCTTAACTAGCAATGCGGAGGGTCCCATGAGTGATCAAGGGGCTAAAAAGGGTTGGGACACAATTTTACTGTCCCCTATGTCCCTTTGCTAAAGGGATGAAAGGGACATTAAAATGCGTTAGACTCCTAGAGCTGACACTTGTCTCACTTCAAAATTTGGCTAAGTATGGAACAATCACCTTGAGAGCTAACTTGTGACAAGGCCGATAACTTGAGCTCCCGATGGAGTTTTTTGGTAAAATTTATATGAATTTGACTAAAAATGTCCTTTTAATCTAATGGTGGGGGTATAATTCTTTATTCCTCCATTTGATGGCCTGAAATATCAGATTTTTGTTTCTGGCTCCATGACTGAGCATGAGGAAATTTGGATATAAACATATTGAGCCTAGGTGTTGTGAAAAATATAATTCCACCATCTTATAGAGATCTGAATTATCTTTCCGACGATGTCTTGTATAGCTCCTAACTCCTTATAGAACTCCCAGAATCGCTTCTATCGAAGCTCAAGTGCTCTTTTAACACTGTGCGCTGCCTAGGCATAAGGACCCGTTTCTGATGAATTTGCCCCAAAACTACCAAAACTTCCCTGAATCTTCCAATATCATTTCTTTGATGTTATTAGACCTTGATTTCATCTCCATGTTGAATTTCCCTCCTCCTTTCTGCTTCAGGGGGTGCATTGGTCTTGGGAAGGCTAGTGGTAGCCCTTCCTAAAACTGCCCAAAACTTGCATTCTTCAAGAACTCCTAAAATCACCTAGGGGGATTGAATTGAATTTCTTGATTCACCTAGGGGACTGAGTTGACATCAACTGAGGGGTCATTGGACTGACTGGGTAAGGGTGGTGTTGAGGACAGGTAGACCGGGGGTGTCATAGAAAGCTAAAATTTGAAAAAATTTGACACAGGGGTATCATTGTCATGTTTGAAAATCTAAAATTTTCCTGTTGCACATATGCATGACAACAAATGAGCTCTAGCTTGGGGACATGTGTATGGACTGAGTGCAACAAAGACATGCCATGAGGAATCCCAAAATTTCAGTAGATAATACATTGACCAGTGCCTTATCCATTGGGTCTTGCAGGAGTCGTTTACAACATGCAGAGTGAGAGAGAGAGAGAGAGAGAGAGAGAGAGAGAGAGAGATAACAAGGAAGAACACACACACACACACAAAACAAGGAAGGAAACACACAACACACAAAATGGAGAAAAACACACAGTGGGAAGGGAAATACACACCTAACAAATCACCTATGGTACAAGACGGGGGACAACCCGATTTTGTTGAAGCACTTTCCTTTTCAGGGGATATCCCTGAAAGGGGTAATACAAAATGCTGATTTTCTGTGAAGATGTTGACTGGTTCCAGAAAAGTAGACTCATCTTCTCAATTGTTTATGAAAGCCATGTGCTTTCACACTTCCTTATATACTTTGTAGGAGTGGGCCTACATGACCTTCTTGATGCTCAAGTCTTCGCTCAGAGATTCCATTGCCTTCATTTCCTTTGAAATATGTTCCTGAGTTTATCCACACTGTTGATTTTTCTTCTATCATATCATTACTACTCCAGGGATGATTCTTATTTGAACAGATTGAGTACCCTGCGTTTTCTTTTTCCACCCATTCACATTCCTGGACATCCTTTCTACAATAGGCATCAAATTCACCTTTTTGACTCATATCAATGTGAGGTGTTTGTATGTCAAATGAAGGATCAACAATGACCTCATACCTATCTTGTAGGGCTATGGATTGAATCAAGAAATCAAGACTCGGCTTTGGATCTTCAGTGCTTTTTGTTGCTTCCAAGATCTCATGTACTGAATCCTTATCTGGTGCTTCCAAAATTTCATCTTCACCCTTACTTGAAAGTTATTCACTTTGAGATTCAAGGAACCCATCAGGAGAAATTTCTTTCATATCTTGGGGATCACTACATTTTATCACCTCTTCATTTGGAGGAATCTCAACTTTGAGGGCTTCAAAAATCCTTTCTTCGACTTCTTCATAAGAGAAAGATTCCTCCTTTTCGAATGGGAAAGAAAATACCTCACTTTCATCATTGCCTTCATAATCCATTGGCTCAGGGGAGACACCAAGTTCTTTTCCTTTGTTTGCTCCATTGTGACCAATCTTTGAATCAGTCAAGGGATTAGGATTTGATTCATGGTTTTCTTACAACTCCATAGCCTACATCATGAGTTCGAGACTGAGCTCAAGGTCTTCTGTTTCTTCCGCAACTCTTAAGAGATATTGCACAAATTGTTCTTTAAAAATTTTCGAGGGCTCATCGTAGGCTGGCTTGGTCTCTTCTTAGGTGACATGATCAAGGGAATCCCCATCTTAAAAATCAGAATGAGAATATCTCCTCCTTGTGGATAAGCACATAAGATGATTTTTCTGCTTGAAAATAATCGAGAATCAGTTCCTCTTCTTCATGCCTCACACAATTTGGAAATTCAGGGCTATTCTCTTGCATCTCAAAGTTCTTCAATGCTTCTTCTAGCTCCATATTCCTTAGGGAAGGAAGTTTTGGTTCTATCAAAATTGGGATCTCGTCCTCTTCTTCAGTCGTCACAAAATAATTCATCCTCGTGTTATTTTGGTATAAAATGTTGGCTCCTGGGATTCCTTACTTTTGCATTGTGTACCTCATCTTCTTCTCTGGAAGAAATTTCTCCATGTCTCCCTTCACTAGAATGGTTGCAGAAGACCAATTCATCTGGATTTTCCGTCCCAAATGTTGGTAGAAACTTCTACCTAGCAGCATTCCAAATGAAGCCGAAATGTCTGCTACCAAAATCATCATTGAAACTTTTTTTGTCTGGAAATTGGGCTAGAGCCACTTGTGCATCTTTGATCTTCCCAATAAGTGGGACTTCTATGGACTCCATGGAGTAACATGAGCCATCAGGCAGAGTCATGGGGAGTTTAAGAGCTCTGGAAACCTTCACGGGCATCACATTATCTGAGGCACTTGAATGGAATCTATTATGTGATTGTTCAATACATATTCCCTAACTAGAAGGGAGAAATAAAAAGGATCAACCTTGTTTGTCTTTGATGCCCTCATGGCTAGCATGTTATGTGAGGGAGACATAGGTGGGTTTGGTAGTACTCCTTTAGAACTGGGTGTTACAACATTGGGTGTCAAACTACCATTCTGGATATATCGGACGAATCTCTCAAATTGTTCAGGGTGAGTCCGCAAATATTTGGTTTCAGTGATTTGCACTTTGGCTTTGTTCACATATTCTATGAAGTAAAAAAGGAGCAGATGCGGGCGAGGGTGATGAAGGGATTGTTTTTAGATTTATGATAGGTTTGGAAGCATGAGTAAATTTTTGGGGAACAAAGGGAATTTTGAAAGGTACACTAGGAACTTTCAAAGTACTAGATTTTACAGGAGCAAATTTAGATTTAGAATTAGAAGAGGCATAGGAAAACTTACTTGGAATTGTGAGAGACTTCTTACTTGCTACAGGATTAGGTTTCTCAAATGCAGACTCCATGCAAGGTGGAAGTGGAAATCCTCGATTGATTATATTGTTATGCGGAGTCACCACAAGAGGATATTCAGTCTTATTTTTCTTCATAGTTGTGGAGGAAGAAGCTCCCTTTAGAGATTGGGAGTGAGTAAACACAACACATGAGAAACTCGGGTACTTCTTCACCATCATCATCTTCACTCCCAGAATGATATACAATGAGTCAATTTTGAGTATCACAACTCATTTCTTCTATCTCTAGGAAATTTTCGCCTTCACTTTCTTGTTCAAGTCCTTCCTTGTCCTCTTGGATTCTACCACTCGTAGTGATGGGTGGAGCCTCCAAGACAATTCTTCGGGGTGCCCCGACAATCTGATTTCTTTTTTATTTATTTGAGGCGATATTCGTTCGAGAAATTCCCTATTTAGTGAAGACATTTTATTTGCCATTTTTTTGCAAAAAAGGACTAGTTCTTTCATCTCCAAGGCGTTGAGCTTTACCCTTTAAAGGATTCTTGATCTTTCTAGACAAGATGAGATCGTCATCAAGTTCAATGCCCAATCTTTGCGCTTCTGTAATATTCCTCGGTTAAACTATTCGTAGGAAAAATCCTATCTCCGGTGATTAAGCACTAATGAAGAATCTCTTAACGTTGTTCTTTGATGGTGAATCCTCTTCCGGTATCCTATAGAGCAACCAGTTGAAACGAGCCATGAAGTCTCTCATAGTTTCATTTTCTCCTTTCCCCATTTGTGCCAATTAAACAAGGAGGTCTTGATAATCCTCTGTAAATTTGAATCTTTCCTCGAACTTCCTTTTGATATTATTCCAACAAATGATGGATCGGGAAGGCATGAGGTAGAACCATTCTACTACTTTTTCTTGGAGAAACTCCACAAACAATCTTATAGTGACATCTTCATGTTGGACACCAAGAATCCCACATGTTGTGGTGAAGACAAATATGTGCTCTTCAGGGAGTTGCGTGCTATCACCTTTGAACTTGAAAAAGTTCTTGCAAAATCTGTCGATAAAGAGGGGGTTCAAAAGCAAGCTGACCTATATTTCTTCCCCATGGAACAATGGGTTGAGGTATTTCTGCTTCATCTGCCATTGTTGCTTCTGTAAATTCTTCTTCGAATTCTTCTTCTGGTTCTCATTCTTCTTCACTTGGGAACTCAATTCTCAATGGTGGTTGAAAAATGGGAGAATTTGCAGGGGGAGTATCAGTAGGTGTTTAAATGGGATTACCAGGTGAACTAATTAAAGACTTGGATGGGGATGAGGCTTGAGAAAAGTAATAAGGGTTATCTATGATTTGATTTTGGAAAGCCTCGAAAGTGGAGTCAATGATACCTCTCAACTTGTTCAACTGGGTGTATCTCCTTTCAACCAACTTTTGGAAAATTTCAGAATGGAGATATGAAAAAGACATTGTGGAATGTGAAAGGTCTCTTGGAAGAATCAATAGTGTGTCTTTCAACAAAGAATTTCCATCAACTCCAATTTCTGATTTTTTTGATTTTTTGATTTTTTGGATATTTAATATTTTTTTTGGACCTTGCATTCATATTTTGGGTGTAGATGTTGCGAAACCTGCCTCGTGGTGGGGCATCAAAAACTGTTGGCGAGAAAATTTGTTAGGGGACAAATTTGTGGGTTTCTTGCCAATGCTCTGGGAATTTAAGTCCCTCAACTTAGACAGTGCAACTTCCATATTTGCATGCGCATGAAAAGGTGGACTTCTTCCTTACTTAACATTTCAATTAAAATTGTACATAGTGTAGGAGAATGGAGAAAAATAGTGAGAGGGAAATGGAAGAAAATGGCTATCTCCTTTATTCTAAGTACAATGCACTCTTGAGTTTACAAAATCAATCACCAACCCTTTGAAATGGGAATGGCTTTCCAATTCAATATAGGAAGACAAAAGATTCTTCATATACCCCTCATTGACTCTTCGTATGTGGGAATCGACATGACTTAAGACTCTTCGCCTTCTTAGGAAAACATTAAGTCCCTTTTTATAACATAAAGGTGACTTATTACATTAGGAATATTAAGCCATACAAAAAGGTGCAACCCCAACGCAAAATTAGAACACTGAAAAGAAAGCAAGTTGGGGGAAGAGAAGAGAGAGAGAGAGAGAGTAGGAACCCCCCAATGAAGAAGGAAGAACAATGTTGACAATGAAAGATTCTGCCTCTGATAAAGCCCGTCGATCCTTCCAGATGACTCAATGGAATGCTCCAATGTGATGAACTTTGAATCCCCAAACTATTTGCACCCTTAGAAACTTCCTTTGGATGACGCGTGAACACTACGAACTAAGTGTTTAAAAACACTGTTGAATGACTTCATTGTTGACCATGAGCATCACTCATGAAGATCCCCTTTGAAGGGACTGATTTTATCCTTGGAACAAATCCTGCCAAGTTGAATGAATTGTTTCACCGATGACCACAACTTCCAACCTCAACGCGATATACCTATGAGAAATTCCTATAGATGATTATGAACGATGATGTTGACCTGAATGATCATCCTTCTATGTCCCATTGTGCCAAAACTGCCCTTTGAGTGTAACTTGCCATTAATAGCAAGCACCCGGATGGAAGACTTGTTATTTTTTGTAAGAGGTGATTTTTGCCTCTTCTTGACCATCATGATGTGATGAACTCCCTCATTCGCTCTTGCACGCGTTGTCTTCACCTTGACCACTTTTGGGAGTTACTTACTATTTTTAGTAAGTGTTCATTTTCACTACTTTTTGCTCTGGAAAATCATTCTGGCTTTCTGGTGATCTTCAATACACACTGCCTTCGCCACAACTATTTTTGATGATGACTTTCCAAATATAGCAAGTTTGTATAGGAAAATTTACTATCTTTGGAAAGTGGATTTCTAGTGCTTGGTTTGCGACATAAACATATTTTTTCGGACTCGGCTTGTCATCACGGTCATGTCCTCCAAATTTCACTTGATTTCGCCTACGAGAATGCTTGGAAATAAAATTTGTAATAACCTTTGTAATGTTTTCATATTATGCTGAATAGAAGATTATTTTCTATGCAAAATATCGTACCTGACATTTGGTACCAGAGCAGGTATCTTTCAAAGAAAATATGAAATCCATACTCATCTATTGACTTCCTTAACTCGCTTTACTTTGGTGGATGACTACATTCGACTTTGGATCAAGGTTTTAACTCTGTAATGTATTTTAATTACGGTCCTCAAGATCCAATTCGGAATCCCAACACCACTCATCTTGTTATTTATTTACAAACTCTATTATATTGATCTCGACCCAGATCCGATTTTCTCAGCACCTTCTCGGTATCATGTTTGATATTTAAAAGGTTTGTAGTATTGCATTTTTTTACATCCACACCAGAGATCTCATAATAGTGTGTATAGATTCCAATGCATTTCGTCACAAGATTCTTCTGCCAGTTTTCTTGACTAGTGTGGAAATTAGCCATGCAAAAAATCTTCTGAGTTGTTATTACTTATTTGGAATGACTTAGCCATGTGAAAATTCAACTGAGCATTATTTTATTTTCTTCAGCTTGCTTGCTTTGTCTGCGTATCCATCCAATGGTGCAGAGGTGTTAATAATCTGTCATGGTCATCTCTTGTTACATCGGAGTCTCTACACATTTTCTCCCATAGCTGGTTCAAATTTGAATTTCCTTGCAATAGCTTTTACATACCGATTGGAACAATTATTTCCACAAAACCAGTTTGTATTGGCATGATAATCTAAATATGGATTAGACAGCCTACAAATGTTTATTTTACACTCACGAATCTCACAGTTGCTACCATATGCCGTAATCTAAACTTGACACATAATTTTTTCTAGCGCGCATTGGAGATTCCATATGCAAATCTTGGTGGAAGAAAGGAGAACCACTAAAGGTGTCATCACAGTCTTGCAGCTTCAAATTTCCACATGGTTTTGTGAAGAATATATATATATATATATATATATATATATATATATATATATATATATATATATATATCCTTTTTCACTATGTGCATTAAACTTGTGGGTCTATTTTAAGTATTAGTCTACTGCCAATTCTTTTGAGAGTTCTTTAATTTGTGTCTCATGTCATCAAAGTAAAAACAAAAAATTCTATTTAATTAATTAACAATATTTTTATTTTGTTGATTCAAGTCAAGTCTTATGGTAAAAGTGTCAATTGGTGTATGTATACATCATTTTGTGTAGGTTGAATTAATTTCAAGTCGTTGAGTTATTGTTATTATCAAAATTGTATATTTACTATCATCATCAAAAGTCTTGTAAAGTATCTAAATATTTGAGTTATTAAAATAAAATTATTTGTGTCATCAAGAGTCTCAAAGTTGTCTTTTTTTGTTTTTTTAGTAGAGTCAAAGTGTCAGAAAATGAGTTTTTTTTTAATGTCAAAAATTTGTCAAAAGAAAAAAAATTGCCTCATTTTTCAATTTAGATGCATTTTTGCCTGTACGTGACATCAATCTTGTGGGGATAAATGGTACAATGAGCTCCATGATGAAAATCCATCTGAGTTAACAACCTGACATCGGAGGATGGAGGAAAAAAGAGGTTGGAGATCAATCAACAACCTCTCGTCAGTCACCAATGATGGGGCTGCATATCTATTATGGTGGAATTTTTGTGGTGTGTTTGTTTGCTTTCAGTTTGGGAAGTGTGATTTTCGTTGTGTGCCTATTTGCAACATTCTTTTTCTCAATAAGTTGAAATTTCACATTGAGGGGGGGAACATGGTCCAATGTTCCATTTCTAGTTTTTCAATTTGTGTGTATGAGAAACAAAATTAGAGGATTTTCCTATGTTATTCCCTGAAGTGAGATAGTGATAGAGAGCTGATGATACTGCTCCAACATCTTGATATTGTGGTTGTTAGTTATTTAATGGAAAAACTATCCAGAGGTTGTTGGTACTATCCTAAAAAACCATCAAGTGTGTGGTTGTTGATTAACCACTTAGAAATTCATCTAGAGGTTGTTGGTATTGTCCTAGAAATCATTCAGACCATGAGCAAGCTACGTTGCGGCATGTTGTAGTACAAGGCAGGTTTTTCCCATGTTCACACTAAGCGGGGGAATGTTAGGAAAATATTATAGTGCTCACATTATTTATGTTGTTAAGATATTTACCACAGGGTAAATATAATTCACTATTTGTAATTAATAATTTTTTTAGCCATATATATGTTTATAACAAACAATATATATGATCATGATATTTGTTTGTATTCCTTCCTATTTTGTAGGAAGTGGTTTAGCTTTGGTTATGGCTATATAATAACTTGTGTAATGTTTTCATATTATGTTGAATAGAAGATTATTTTCTATGCAAAATCACGTACTTGACACCATTCAACCTCCCATTTGTTGCATCTTGATCGCCTTGAAAAATGAGGAAGTCTGCAAAAGATGATATCTCAATGTGACTTGTATTTTGAAAGATATGAAGATTTTTCGATTAGAAGACTTCATGGTTATTTGGAGAAAAATCTTCATTTTTTCTTCGTTCTTTGTTGTTTTGATCCATTTTTTATTTTGAGATATCTTCATTTTCAATGTGAAGAATAATTTGAGGATCTAGCTGAGTGCAAAAATGGCGAGGTGAAGAGGAACCCGACAGTTGAGCTTTCAAAGGCGTGTGTGCAGGTAGCACCAAAAGCAACAAGAAACAACAAAGGAGTTAGAATTTTTTACACATTTTGATGCTTGGGCTGGGTGCATTTTTGTGTCCCTGATGTCCCTTTATCTAAAGGGATGAAAGGCACATATATTTTCACATCGCGCCTATTCACGACACTAGGCAAAATCTGACTAATTGAGCATTTGAGTTAGGGAGCTTGAGAGAAGCACCTGGGGGCTGAAATTCAGACATATGGAAGACCAGAAGGCATACCTGGGGCTGGAAGAATTTCATTGTACCCTTTATCCCTTTACCTAAAGGGACAAAAGGGACATCAATTCGCACATCGTGCTAGGTTGTGACACTTGGAAGTTATCCATGCAGGCTCCGAAAAGCTCCTAGGGGCTAAACTAGTGATGCAGAGGGTCCTATGAGTGATCAGGAGGCTAAAAAGTGTTGAGAAAATTTTACTATACCCTATGTTCCTATGATAAATGGAGGAAAGGGACATCAAAATGCGCCAGACTTCTGGAGCTGACATGTGTGATCCGTAAACTTATACTTTGGAACTCTACGAATCACACAACAATGTTGTTCTACTTTCAACTTTGGAAAATGACATATTTGCTTGAAAATTAGAGCTTCATGACTGATTATCTAGTGCTATAGAAAGGAAATTGTAGAGAAGGAAATAATTCAAACTTCAACACCAACAATTTTATCCTGGAAACCTCTAATGGAGGAAAACTAGTTGGGAAGGGCAATTGCTCTTTCTTCCCACTTTTATTGGTCTAGTATAGACAATTACTAATTACAATAAGTATGAAAAGAAGCAACAATGTAAACCTTCTCTCCAATTACTTGCTTGCTCTATTTCTACACCTTGCTCCGACAATTCCATTCCAGCACTGAAGATCTTGCTCACTTTTATCATTAGACTCTGCTTCTCGATCTCTTTGGATCTTCGAATGACTATTCTCTAGTTCCTTTCATGCATTTATAGGCCTTTACATGTCCTCCAGTGTATTGGAGAATGTGAAAGGGCATGGAAGGGAAGAGACACGGTTGGGCGCTTAAAATTTGTGTCCATCCGCGTTCCATTCTTCTTTCATGTTCGAAAGTATCAAAACCACCACTCTGAGAAGACCGGTAGTCTCAAGACCACTGCCCTGGTTGGGCAGTGGTTTCAAGACCACCACCATGTAGGGCAGTGGTTCTGAAACCGCCACTCTGCATAGAGTGGCAGTTCCTTCCAAAACCTCCGTTTACCTCATTTTTCTCATTTTTCTTATTTCTCCTTCTTGGTGTTGATGGAGCTGATGAAGTGGTGTGTTTTTTGGATCCCTATGGATCATACCACCCCTACTTAGGAGGCTTTTGGTCCCAAAAAATCTTAGTGAGGGAGTGGTAGAGGAATCAAGTCCCTCTTGTGCTCATTTGAGTACTGTTGGGTTTTCCTTGGTGTTTTCTCTCATCCAACTTGCCAAGACTCTTGTGGATCTCTGGTTTGTTGTTCCAGTGCTACATCCTCTTCTGAGTTGCCTTGAGTACAATCCTATTTGGATGGTAACTTCTGTATCTTTCATTCTTTGTCATGCATAGATGGCATTAGTGGATACGAGCTCTTGCAACTTACTATTGCGTGCATCTACATGAATTATGTCCTGAAGGTTTCTTCTCCAACCTGCTCAAGTATGGCGAAGGTCCAATACTATAGTGATTTAGTCCTTACCTGTCTTTGTTTCTTGAGATGGATTGGATGAATCCTCTCCAAATGTGTTGTTGCTTTAGTGACCACTGTTCCTTGTATCTCCTATTCTTCTTGCTGCCCCACGGCTAGGTCCAATGAATCTATAGGTAGATATGGTGACTGCATAGCAGAAGTTTGTTTTGCTCCTTGAATGAGCAGTTCCTATGGTGGTTTCTTCTGCAAAAACTGACAAGTGCTATCTAAATTCTACATCCTTTGGTTAGAAATATCCATGCTCTCATGCCCATTTTGTTTTTCTTCCAATGAAAGTAAACAAAACTGATGATTTTCCTGAATAAGACTTGGTGCTTGGTTGCCACTTACCATAGATTTATTTGATTTTACCTGGTGTGCCCCGATGTTAAAATTGACTCCGTCCTTGATCCATCTGTACATGTTCTCCCTCCTTGTGAACACAACATCCCTGGCATACAAGTAAGGACTTCCGAAGAAAACATCAAATGCATCAAGTGGAATAATATCAACCTCTAATACATCTATGTATTGGGTATTTATCCCAAACTGAAACTTACACTTTCTTGTAACTTGTATTTCTACACCCTTCTTCACCCATTCCAGTGGGTATGGATGTGGATGTGCATAAGTCTCTAGACCAAGTTGTTCTACAACCGCATCAGAAATCAAATTTGACTGAGAACTAGAATCTACTAAATAATTTACCTTAGTCTTCTTGATTTGGATTTTGATTTGAAATTTCTTACTCATCTCTTCTTCTTCTACTACCCCGTACATGTTAGTGGCCATGCATCCTAGCCTCTTGTTTACATCCAAATCATCCTCAATCTCTACCTCTCTTTCTTTCTTCACAGTGGCCATGGATTTCTTGGAATCCTTGGTCTGGTGATTTGGGTGTAACTCCGGATGTAACTTCCAACATGTGGTGTCAGTATGTCCATTTACATCACAATTATTATAGAAATTCTTAGGATCTTTACAAGTATGCAAAGTAGTAGTGGTATGTTTACCTTTCCATTTACCTCTGCTACTTGTCTTCCCTTGTTCTTTGTTCTACTGTTCTGTTGATTGGTCTCCCTTTGGCTCTATTTCTCCTTGCTTCTTCTCGTCATCAATGTAGTATGCTTGTACACAAGCTTCATTGATATCCTTGGGCTTCATGGATATTACCTTCCTTTGAAGGTGAGTGTGAAGTCCTCCCAAATACTTGGTCAGAATGTCCTGATCCTCTTAGTCCATATTAAACAACATGACTTGTCTCCGAAATTCCGTAGTGTAGTCTTGCACGCTTTGACTACTGCCTTATCTAAAGTACTGCCACTTAATCATCATGTCAGTATTATGGCCAATAGGATAGAAGTTAGCTCTTATCAATTCTTTAAAACCTTTCCAAGTACTGACAATAGGACATTTCTTCTTCTCATAAGTGGCTAGATGGGTTTCCCACCAAATCAGAGCATGACCTTCCATTTTGAGATGTGCAAAGGTGACCCTTTGTGCCTCAGTGACATTATGCACACTAAAGAAGACTTCCATATGTTTTAACCATTTATCCAAAAATTATGCATCTACTTGTCCTTCAAAATTCTTTATTTCCACTTTTGTTTCAACTTTAAAAGGTGTATGTGTAGATTTTACCTTCTCGCTTACAATTGGCATCTCTTCATGCTCTTCCCATTCTTCCTCTTCTTGGCTCTTTCTAATACCAATTTTTTTGGCTAGTGCTTGAACCACCGAGTCCATGGAATATTTCTTAATCGAAGCCATCTTTTGTAGATCTGAAAGCTCTTCTTGTTTTCTATGCAATCTATCCATCATGGTCTCTAACATCTCGACTCTACGGACCAAGTTCTCTTCCTCCATTTGAGCTCAAATTCTTTGTTTCCACTTCTTCGTAGAAATATCTGGCTCACAAGGTGAAACTTCTTCACCTTTGGACCTTGTCATTGTCATATAAAATCACAAGAAAGATTTGAATACCACAGTCCTAGATATATAATCAGCTTTGATACCAAAATGATCTGTAAAATTCTACTTTAGAACTCTACAAATCACACAACTATGTTGTTCTACTTTCAACTTTGGAAAATGATAGATTTGCTTGGAAATTAGAGCTTTGTGATTGATTATCTAGTGCTATAGAAAGGAAATTATAGAGAAGGAAATAATTCAAACTTCAACACCAACAATTTTATCCTGGAAACGTCTAATGGAGGAAAACCAGTCGGGAAGGGCAACTACTCTTTCTTCCCACTTTTATTAGTCTAGTATAGACAATTACAAATTACAATAAGTATGAAAAGAAGCAACAATGTAAACCTTCTCTCCAAATACTTGATCGCTATGTTTCTACAACTTGCTCCTACAATTCCATTCTAACACATAAGATCTTTCTCACCGCTCTCATTAAACTCTGTTTCTCGATCTCTCTGGATCTTCGAATAACCATTCTCTTGTTCCTTTCATGCATTTATAGGCCTTTACATGTCCTCCCGTGCACTAGAGAATGTGAAAGGGAATGGAAGGGAAGAGACACGAATGGGTGCTTTAAATTTGTGTCCATCCATGTTTCATTCTTCTTTCTTGTTTGAAAGTATCAGGACCGCCGCCCTGAGAAGACCGGCGGTCTCAGGACCGCCGCCCTGTAGGGTGGCAGTTCTGAAACCACTGCTCTACATAGAGCGGTGGTTCCTTCTAGAATCTCCATTTACCTCATTTTTCTCACTTTTCTTGTTTCTCCTTCTTGGTGTTGATGGAATTGATGAAGTGGTGTGTTTTTGTGGATCACTATTGATCAATGTGTCCACTTCAAAAATTGGCTAAGTATGAGAACTTGAGAGTGAAATTGTGAAGGCCGTATCTGAAGTTCTTGATGGAGTTTCAAGGTGAAATTTTATATGAATCTGAATGAAAAATGGCCTTCTAAATCCAATGGTGTGGTCTTAACTCTTGATTCTTCCATTTGATCCTTGAAAAATTGGATTTTTGTTCTGGCTCCATGAATGAGCATGAGAAAAACTTGATATAGACATATTACACCTAGGTGTTGTGAAAGATATTGTTTCACCATCTTTTATAGATATGAATTACCTTTTATATGATTTCTTTTTTAGCTCTTAACTCTTTATAGAACTCTCAGAATTTATTCTCGAAGCTCAGGTGTTTTTTAACATTGTGTGTTGCCTAGGCCTGAGAATCCGTTTTTGATGAACCTACCTCAAAACTTACAAATCTTCCAAAAATTATTCCTCAATGTTATTTGACCTTGATTACTTATTCATGTTGAATTTTTATCCCCTATTCCACTTCAGGGGGTGCATTAGTCCCAAGAAGGCTAGTGGTAGCCCTTCCCAAATTTGCCTAAAATTTGTATGTTTTAATAGATCCTACATCACCTAGGGGGATTGAATTGAATTTCCTAATTCACTTAGGGGAATAAGTTGACATCCACTGGGGGGTCATTATAATTACTAAGTAAGGCTGATGCTGAGGACGAGTAGACATAGGGTGTCTTGGAAAGGTATAATTTTAAAATTTTGATACGGGGTATCGTTGCCATGCTTGAAAATTGTAAATTTTCCTGTTATACATTTGCATGAAAACAGGTTGGTATCATACATTATGCTATCAGTTGGTAGCATTCTTGATGTTATTATCTGACAACATTTTTAATGCCATCAACCAATAGCATTAAGAATGCTATCGACCATTAGAATTCTTGATGCTAAGCATTGGAGCTCAAAATTGCACCCTTCTCTGAATCATGAAAGATCCACAATTTTGAGGCAACACGGGACTATCTCCAAGTGTGGGACTTGCAGCTTGAGACATACCTCTGGAGAAGGCTGAATTCCTCATTCACAAAATTTGGAAAACCCACCGAACACAACCTAATTATAATACTAAATTGTTCATATAACTAATCCTGTACTAACATTTCTAAGGGACTAGGGACAAAGGGATGCAAGAAATAAGTAAACTAAGCTAAAAGTGGTAGTGATAGCATCAGAAGAGAAGGGTGAAAACTCTCTACAAGGGGAGGAAAAAGGGAGAAAATTTAGGAGGAAAGGGTAGAAAAACATGTCGTAGGCCAAAACCATGTAGACTCACCCTTCCCACACATTTACAACACATGAAATATGAGAAACTTGCAAGTATGAAACACACACAACATGCCAAAGGAACAATAGAAAGGAAATAACGCATAAAACAAAAATATAGGGCATAAAATAGGCATAAACACCTCATTTCATTGCTTAGAATATGCACATGAGGTTACATCCATGACAGAAGGTGAAAATGCATAGTGGAGATCAAGTTCAAGGTATGAAACTCATGGGAAGTTATCCAACATTTTGGAATGGTGTCGTTACAATAAAGAGAGATTCCTTTTTACAATGCGTGAGTTCAAAATTTATAGAGAATACTAAAAAGAGGAGAGAAGGAATGGGAGAAAGAGAGAGAGAGAGAGAGAGAGAGAGAGAGAGAGAGAGAGAGAGGCACCAATAAGAGAAATTCAACCACCAAGGACTAATCTCATAGATGCTTGCATAAAGATGTGGGCACGTGACATGGATTCTATCACATGCCATCAAATTTTGCAGGAGAAGAAACAATGCCCATACTTCATTAAATTATTGTTGGTGGAGTGGTTGAATGTTACACTGAACAAAATAGGTGCAGATTTGAGGTGCCCTGTGGAATTTTTATGTTTATTATTTGATCCATGGCATGTGTGCTTCCTATAGTGAACATCATACAACTCCTCACATGTTATACCACCGGTGTTCTAATTCCTCTTTCATCTACATATTTTTATTGTTATGCATATTCTAGCCTTTACTTGATAGGTTTAAAAATTCTAGCGGGTTTTGATGTCATCATTTCCTCCATAATGACGTGAAGAATAATCCTTTGATATGTGGCATTATGGTTCCCACAACTTTCATTTGTGCTTAACACCCACGGCAAACTACTGCCTCTTTCTGTGACTTTCATCACAACTTTAGAAATTTCTACCATTTGAATTCATGGTATTTTCCCTTACCTACCTTAATGTGCGAGAAATTCTTGCAACACCCATGAAGGTATAACTCTTCAATATATGACATCTATTTTGTGACTAATTCCCCTTTGTTTCATGGATTTGGGAAACTTGCAGAACACTTTCTATCAGAAAACCTGCATAACACTAAGTTAGTGGTCCGCAGAATTTTTCCTTTGTTGATTCCTCCAACTTCTCATGGGTATACAACTCCATGGTATTCCAACCTAACATTGACCCACAAGGGACTACTCCTTCGTTTCATGAATGTCTAATAACTTCAACCAAGTATTATTATTTCCAAAATTTTCCAAAGTCTCAAGCTACTCACTCCTTTGTTTTGTAGGTTAGGAGAACCCATATCACACTACATTTATGCATTAAGTTGAAGACTAAATCAATGTCCTATGACTTTTATTTTGTTAAAATATGGCTGATTCCTTTTGACGAGTTGTTAAAAATTACACAGAGTGTAATTTTGGACAACAATTTGGTGATCTCCATGGGACATCTACCTGTTAGATGATGAAGACCAAGTTCCTTGAAGCGTCCATTGGTTATGGAGTCAAGCATAATATTAAAACTAATATCAAGATTTTAAAACCTGTCTCCTAGATCCATATGAACCTAACATTAATTGAAGATGATCTTATGGAGTTGAAAGAATGTGCCCTAAATTTTTTTCTCCAACTATCTATTTTATTCCATGAAACATGCTCTGAAATTTGAATTATGCAACAACAAAAGGGCCCAAAAAACTATATACGAACATGAAAATCATACATTTTCCAAATGGAAACATGTAGAGGGTGCATAACATACTTGTTTTGTAATAAGAAAACCTAAACTAACCCACTCTAACCAAAAGCAAAGGAAACTAAACAAATCTTGATATAGGCTAGGAGAAGTAAATTCCTTTCTTCATAAAGTGTGACCATGTGATTAATGTGGAAATGAACATGGTATTTAATGAGAGTGGAAAAATTAACTAAAACAGTTTTCCCTTTGCATTTCTAAAAGTATCAACCAGAAAGAGAATGAATAACTCCTCAAATTGCTCTACATTTAGTTAGAGGTGTTTTAGTTGATCCTTGGCACTTTGATGATCTTCCTCATGCTATGGAATGAACATGACCAAAGGAAACTCTATTTTTGGCTTCAAACTAACCAAGTATCTAATTGGACATGTGGCCTTGGGAACCAATGGGCCGATCCTTATGATTTTCCCATCTTCTTTTTGTATAAACCTAATTTTTCATGCTTTATATTTTCATTCATATTACTCAGAATTTCACTTCCAAGATTAGAGGGTCGTTAATGAATCTATTTTTTGGAGACTGAGTGCTTCTTAAGGGGTTCATTCTGGGATATGGGTTATGGTTAATACATGTAACCACTAGGTTAGGGATGATACATGGAGAGAGAATGGATTTTGTGTCCTATTTACTACACTTTATTTTGCTCTTATCTTTTTACTTTGCTTTGCCCCCTTCCGAAAAAATTACTTGCACCATGACCATATTATTCTATACCTTTTATTACTTCTATTCTTCATGACACATTTCACTCACCACTTGTCATCTCCCCTTCCTTATCTTATGTCATCGCTTGCACAGCTGATTTGCGTTAGTGAATTTTCAAAATTCCTAGTCCAATGCACCTTTACCCCCACGAGTGATAGCATCGATATAATATTAATACAATGAAATACATTTTACACACACAGGGCATCATAGATTTATATACATGAACTCACCATTTAGCTCTAATATTTTGCATCAACTTGTATCTACTCACCTAGCTCTTGGATTTATTACACCTTGACTCTTGGATTGGATCTTCTTCTTATTGGATTGGTTTTCATACACTCTTGGGTCACCTATAATGAGTTAGTACTATGATTGTTTCCCCATCTCCACTCAAAATATATTCTCTCTTGGTGTATTGTCCTTCGGGAAATAGATGCATCAACGTACGCACCCTAACAGGGAAGTGCTCTAACTCAACTTGTCATTTTGTCACAGAGTAGTCTCCTATCTCTTCTTCTCACTTCATAGTTTAATCTTAGAATCTTATGTGCACATGTTAATTTAGCATATTTTTATTCAGATTATTTATTTTATGTTCCATGCTTTACTTCGGTTAGTATAGATCTTGCATGTTTCTTTTATTCTTAATCACCCCCATAGTGTCCAACACCCCAATAAGGTTCCTTCTGCTATTTTTCAACCTTGGGCCTTAGAAACCCTAGGTTTTCCTAGTGTAAGGGTTACTTACATTTAGGTATGAAATCTTAGCAGTCCCTGTACCCCCCTTTGAATTTTATCTCTTATGTTATCGGTCTTAGTGTGTCTCTTACTCATATGCCTTGATACCCTAGTTAAATGGATGATAGAGAGTACATGTTGTCTAGACACATTTTTACTCATCATAAAATCCTTGGTGAACTTGACATGAATATATATATATATATATGTATATATATATATATATATATATATATATATATGTAGCAGAATTTCTTTATGATTGATCACAACTCTCTAAAAGCATCTATTTTCAGTTTTATCTTCATCCAACCCTTAAAAATCCAGAAAATAACCCTAAAAATCAATTTTCCCAGAAATCTTCGATCTCCTGTGTCAATTTTATGCAGGGCTTAATCTTGTATGTTTTGTATATATTTCATCACAGACACCTTCGTTCTCCTATGTAACCCTTTTTACAGGGAAGATTGTGTTGGTAGCCTATATTTTTGATATTTTTTTGGGCCCAGATCATCTCTCCATCATAAAGTATCTTGGGCATGGAGTTCTCCAATTCTAACGTGTAGTCATTTCCTAGAAACCAATAATCCAAAATCAAATTTTCCCTTCTACCTAGAATATTGTGTGATAGGAGCCAATAGAAAGAAGTATAACACGTGCACTAATAATAACGTCTTAGGGGATAACGAGGAAGAGGATCATATTGATGATACCTTTGATCTTCCACTTGAGATCCAAAACTTCCTTGATAAATTTCCTCAATACAAGGGGAACTTGAATTAGTAATCTACAAACATATTCTTGAATTTGTATTAAGCAAACTTGATAGTAGGGTAGAAAATGGGAAGCCGAATGCAGTAGAATCATCTAAGAATGCTTCTGGGTTCTTACCCTACTAATATCATCCTTCAACTCATAGACAAAATGAGGCAATAAACTACTACTATAGATCAACTCCTCCAAATACAAACTAACATGGTTCAAATGGTTAACTGTCCAAACACGGGCTCTGGGGGTACACTTCCCCTTCCTTACCTAATGGACCTAATGGGGCACCTATTTCCTAGCCTCCTATTCATAACATAGTTTTTCAAGCATCAAACACAATCCTTTAGTTCCCTATATTGCTAGCATGGATATTGGAGGCATGGCCCCTTCCATTTCCTATGATGGATTAATTGATCCCACTCTATAGATCAAATATTTTAGTAATATTTATAAGGAATGGATTAAAGATAACTCTTATGATTCCACTAAGATTTTAGCTAAGAACCTTAATGGGAATTCCTTAGATTGGTATCATACTTTACCCCCTAACTCCATAGTGGAGCTAGAATATTTGGTAACAACCCTAGTCAATGAGTTCCAAAATCATGATCCGTATGAGATTAATATCAATGCTTTCATTATAGTCAAGTAAAACAAGAATGAGTTCAGCGCAATCATTTATCAAACATTGGAATATTTTTTCTACCAATGAAGAACATAATATTCCAAATGATAGTCTATTCCATCTTTTCCTCCGAGCTCTAGTACCTCACCTTCAATATAAGGTTAGGTCCTTTTTTCCTACTTCCTTCAGATGAAGATTTTGAACAAGCTAAAATTAAAGAAGTACCTTGTGAGGGAGTTTGAGAAGGATCCTCCTAAGTAATAAGTAACCAAACAAGTGACAAATACTCCAAATATCAAAGAATAAGAATGCCACAGATGACAGAGTCTCAGATACTCTTCCTCTTATGGATTCTTCAAATATGAATGTCTTTAATATTGATCAAACAACTAATAATAGTAAAAACCATCTTGTTTATTCTCAACCATTGAGCAAGGATGAGTTGAGATGATGCATGCCTAATCCATTTAGTCAGATCCTTGATCCTTATCAACCTATTCATCAATGGCATGATGAGAACAAGTTTTTTGGTGGCACGCTAACTGGGGCCATTCTCATGAAAATTATCATGCCCTTCGCACGATTCCATCACATTATTCCTAGGTCCTAAATTTTCATCATGATGCCATCATTAGAGAGCATTTGACCAAAAATGGTTAAGGCTCATGATGCCCAAAAACAAAAAAGATCACTATAATGCTATCAATCAAGCTAACAAAGAACTCTAAGTATTCTCTAATCCTATTCCTAACCATTGTATAGTTGAAAGTTCTAAGAAATTAGAAAATTCTACAACAAACATGTATGATCCTGATTACCCTCCTGAGAACACGGTTTCCATAAATGATGTGAGGCGTGTTATAACATACATAGAACCTGAATATCCTCCATTATTTCAGCCTCAGAATCACATAGTCATTTACCATTTTGTATTTCAAAATTAGATTCCCAAAGACAAAATACCATCTTATACAAACGCCATCAGCCCTTATGAGAAAATTGTCTACAAAGGAGAAGGTGTCTAAAACCCTTCCTCTGAGGTATAGATGCCTTCAGCTAGGCTAATGACGTCAAGCCTAAAAAAAGTAGTTTCTTAATTATCGCTGATTACTCATCATCCTTCTGAGCCTATTTATGAAGATCCTCAATATTCTCAGCCTAATTCTTAGTCTATCCATGACAAGTGGGATCCTCTAGAAGCACTCTCTCAATTTCATGGTCCAATCCCCTTCTTAGAACTCATGCACACATTATCTCACCATTGTAAGCATTTCATGACTTCATTAGTTGACATGAAAATTTGTTTTCCTATTACTTTGGGGTAGTCTCCTACATTGCATGGTTTAAGAAGAAATCATCTGTCATCAATGCAAGGATATTTCAATTGTATTGACCATACCATAGAAATTCAAACTTGTATCCATTTCCTCATATCTTCTATAATTCTAGATGAACTCTTTCTTTGGGCAGAAGATCCTCCACTTTTCATCTCTATACAAATCGGTCAAAACAAAACTAAGCATTCCCTCATCGATGAAGCTACCTGGACATATGTGTGGCATCCTTATACTTCATCAAGGATCTTTGTTACTCAATAGACAACATAAAAACCACACGTACTACTTTCTAGGGATATGATAGTCGATAGATGCCTCCCATGGGTTGCATTTGGTTACCTATCACTATTCCTCATAGGACCGTATGTGTAAAATTCATGGTCTTTAATTTACCCTTATCTTATAATATTTTCTTAGGTTCACCTTAGACCCATCAAATGCATGCAATCACTTCCTCTACATACCAATGTGTCAATTTTTCTCATCAAGAGTCTATCTATAAGATTCAAGGTGACCCAAATCCTTGAAATTATGACACTCTTCAACTAAAAGGGACTATGTATAAATTCTCAACCCTTGAAGAATTATTTCCTATCCGATTTATCAAATATCAATGATTTAATTAATCATTTTGAGTCACTTTATGGAAATGTAGGTCATCTAGAATTGGTCAGGAACACACCTCCTAATCTCTTGGATTTTGATGATGAAGGTCCTGATGAGATCATTATTAGGATCAACACCTATAACTTACAATATCTCATCATATCCCAACTTCCTTCTAACTTGCAGACCTTGTAAGAAGTATCCATACATTCCCATTACTAGCTCATGTACACCTCCACCTCCACCAGAGAAAATTGTTCAACTAGAAACCATAGTTGACTCTTGTGTGATAGAAATATCTACTTGTGAATACAATAATGGTTACACTTTGGATGATTCCCATTTGGCTAGTTATGCCCAGATTTTGGATAGAGAAGTCTAACGTTACCAAAATACCATTCAAACGACACTTGCTTATGGTGTTAATGCCATTCTTATAAAAAATGAATCCTCACACTCGGTCAATCCTTCCTCTAGAAGATCAATGCCTAGGCTTCAGATGGATCTGTCAACCTCTCCCTCCCTTAAAAATTCCCCTACTAGAGCATGTGATGTACCTCCTCATATAAACAAAGGGGAGTGTATATCTGATTTTGACTATGAAGTTGACAACCTTATGGATGATGACATAGAAGACGTGTCAACATTATCCACTTTGACCTATAGCAGCCATTTACATCCTCCCCTAGCTTTTTCCCTTATGGATCCTTGACCCTCTAGGGTAGAACCATATTATAAATGGCATGAGGTTGTAGGGTAATGATGTATTTAATTGTAGATCCTACAAAAGACACATGAAGATGCTTGAAGTTGATGTTAAAAGAGATCAATCTCGAAGTACTACATGACCTTCCACCTCAGCCCCACTTTATTGTTCACACCATGACTACTGCTCACATACTAACACAAGATTGTCAGGTCACGCATAGTAGGCACTCATTTTTTGAGTCCTCTTATTGTGAAAGAAAGTGTAGAGAATACTCCTCTCAGAATCGCCATCCTTCCCCCCAGAACAACCTAGACCTCAACCAACTTATAGACCACCACATCGTCTTAATATTTATCCCACAATGCACATTATTTGGTGTGTTCCATTCTTACCTCGAATAGAGGATTAGATAAATGATACATTACTTTCTACACATTTGAGGTGTATAGACAGGTTGCTATTACACAACACACCATAAAGTATCTCATGAATAATGCTTGAAGGAATATCCTAGATAAATTGCATGATTTTACTATTGATACTCTACGATCATTCACCCCTCATGACTAGATATCTCCATTATAAATACCTTGAATTTTTTTTCTTTGGCCTGGGCTCTCACTTCCGTTTGGGCTATCGGCCCCTCTTGGGTTTTACACATGTCTCCAAATTTTGTATTTGATTCACCCTAGCCTTTCCTAGTGGATTGTTGTTGTCTTGTGCATCCTTTCTTAGGTTCTTGACCTCGCTTGGATTTATTTATCATCGTGTGGGTTAGGTTATCCTATCAATTTTCCTCCCACTAGATTTCTTACCTAACTATCATTATAGTTCTTCCTAATTACCATGAGTATTACCACATACATGCATGGGGAAAGAAATGAAAATGATAAGTAAAACATCATTCACATCAAAATCAAAAATACCATCACCATCAAAATCATATATATATATATATATATATATATATATATATATATACATATATCAAATCAGTTTTTATACATAAAAAAAATACATCATATTCCATCACAAACATCTATACAATGTGGATCATACAGCCTCACCCCCTTAAGGGGGTCTCTAGATGCTTTGTGCCGAAGGTTCCACACTGGATGCTTGGGCTATGTGAGCTAGAAAATATTCCCTATATGAGGCTTCGAAGGCCTCTCCATGTGCTCTCGCTACTCCACCTCTAGCCTTGTGACCCTCTCCACAACGCTCCTATCATTTGAAAGGTGCACTTCTTTATGTTGAACCATGAAACCTTGTACCTATAATAAGCTCCGCAAAATCAAATTTACGCTTCCAGATTCTACTAATTCCTACACATCTCTCAATCTCTACAGTGCTCTGGAAGCCTCCCAAACCAACTGAAAGGATCCCATTGGCTTGTCAGCTGACAACTCCATGGAGTCCTCTATGATAGATGAATCCTAAATATCCAATACTGGGTCCAGGATCTCGTGGTGTGCGCTCTATATAAAAAAGTTTCACTCCTCTGTTGTCCACTCTGTAAAAACAAAATTTATTAATTAGTACCAATCTTGCAATTTAAGGTATCATCCACATTTGTAAATAAAATCATCATAATCACACATACCTGGATGCTCGGATCTTTCGACATCAGTCTCACCATCTCCACAGCCACCCAATACCACCTTAGCCTTGTCATATCGACGAGATCTCCATCCAACATATTGTGCCCATTTTAGACACAAAATCACGCATTTTAGGTATCTACCTAGTCTTGATCACATACTACTATTCATATGATTCCTAAGTAAGAAAAGTACTAATCAACCCATGTCTTTGGCCATCTTTACTTGCTTTCTATTGCCACTTTTGGTCTTACACACCTTCTTTCCCACTTTGACCTCTGACCCTTTAGTTTTTCTGAGACTGGAAATCAATGCCCAGTCATTAAGTCAATGCCATGCATCCCCTTCCCCTCTGGGTGCACCCTAACCTCTTTATACTTTGTTTGCATCTTTTTGGTCCTTTCTAGCTTTTAACATCTTATCTTTTTGGTAGTCATATTTTTTAGGGTTAATTACAAAATTCAAGTAAGGGAATCATATAAATATAAAGTTATGTGACCCTAATAGATAACCAAGCACTAAGCATTAGCTATCACCACCTAAGGTTGCATCTAAAGGCTATTCTAGAGCATTCAAACATCCATTCTAGATCTACACAAGGGATAAGGGATTGCATTCTTCTGCATGCACTTCATAGGAGGAGATGTTCATTATTTCATGCAACCATTCTACTTAAATTTTTACATCTCGCTACTTTATCTTGCTATCAAGTGAAACCCACATAAGAGCCACCTAGGGAACAATTCTTCATATGCACACATAGACCTACATAGGGTCTGAAATGTAGTGCAATGCTTAGTTGTAAGATCACTTGTTTGACAGCTGAGGAAATTCTGACCTCTCATTTTCATAGTTTTCTTTTTAGGATTTGATACACTTTTGAGGGTTTTTAGGTAAATTATTTATTGGAGTTTATACGCGACATCAAAAATCATCGTGGAACTTACTAGTGAAAAGAAACAAAGGACAACGAATATCTTACGACCCTGCAAAGGAAGTTTTTTGAGGGTCTGAGCACTCATAGGTGCCCAAAGTAGGTTTGGAGTGCCCATAGGTGCCCCAGTCTAAGTAAATCTTGTAGTTATATGATCTTCTAAGGCTCAGTACGACACACATCCCTATCTATTCATTAGTTCGTCATTTTGGCATAATCCAGGTTTAATTGTGAAATTAGCTATGTCACTCTACCTCTTCATTTTCATTTATGGTTTAAATCTTAATTGCTTACTTGGATCATATTTGTATTTCATTGTGTATTCATTTACTACTAAATTGTAATCAGATTTAGGCATTTATTTATTTAATATTTTCTTAATCACCCATCTATCTTGAGGCACCAAAATCATATATCCTCTGCACTGGATCCTAGGCCTGTCTTGTAGATGTAATACCATCTCCATCACTAGTGGTTTCAGGTAACCACCTCATGATAATCACATACTATGCTCTCTCAGCCATGATATTGGCTATCTCTCGATCTCCCTTTGGTGCTAGGACAAGTTGTGCCTGTATCTCCCACATGTGGGTCTAGGATGATGGCTCCTCCATCGGAAACCTAATTTGAACTATCCAATGTAATGATATCTGGTGGGTCCTAAGTTACCTCACCTCTTCTTCTCTCCCTCTGATGCTATTTTCCTTGGGCTTGTACTCTCTATACTTGTAGCCTCCTTTGCATGTCACCATTGGTAGGCTAGTAGTGGTGGTACCATAACAGGCTTTGGCCACTCAAATTGTCTAGGTACCTTATCCATCAGATGAGTCTCTACCCAATGCAATAAATGTCATATAACCTCCTCTACTACATCTAAGTCCTCTTCTTTGGGCCAATTGAGCCATTGATCAACATTCCCTATGTAGGGCTCCCATATGACATCATCTAGATTTACTTGTCATAACAACATATATGCTGGAAGTGCTCTCACTATTGGCCCATGTGCCCATTGAAGTACTCTTGGGGAATATTTTGTTATGGAAAATGGCATCCCTGTGGGCATGTATATCGAAAAGATCTCATAAATCCACGTTGTTAATAATATCATGGGATCCATAGTCCTATGTGCTCTTTTTCGGACCTTGTATAAATTGTGTATCCGTTGCACCCATATGGTAGTCCCCCAACTGAATAGTGTACCCTACTCAATCAAATAGATAGATGAGGTGACAAGATATAATGGAATGGTACAATATTCCTTATGGAACAATATACGTGCCACGGTAATACCCGTGACAACCTTCTAGATAACCAGAATCCCTGCCTCAAATACTAGGTTGCGTCAAATGTTGAGAATCCTCTCATCATATGTCTCATTTCCTGTGGCCCATGTGGCCAGGGACCTCCTCTTTACAATTTCCATGGTAATATCATAATACATGTGATCCCTCTCAATGGGTAAACCCAATATCCCATGCACATCTTGAAGTTTCATGGTCCTCTCAATTGTCTCACCTGACCACCACCGAAAGGTGTTGGCCCGAGACTCCTATGTGGTCAAAAATATTTTTAGTAAATCTAAAATCAATGGTATCTTAGGCATCTACATGATGCTCCCAAATCCCCATCCATGTAGTTGCGATACCTCTAAATCTTTCAATCTGAAAATCAATTCATTAAGCCATGCCACATCATCCACCCATTATAGGTAGATCCTATGATATGCCTACATTCACAAATATATAAAATTTGGGCATTAGATTCCTCATAAATCAATTTAATATCTAAAAACATAATAATTCACATGATTTTTTTAATTCCTTATGTCATCGGCCTCTGTCAATCATTTTGACAGTTCCTGACATCATCAGCCCTATTGTTTCAGGGGGACGATGGTGTCTAGTTTCGTATGACGACAAATTTTAAAAATTAAAAATAAATCATCTACAAAACAAAAAAACTAAAAGAAAATCCCTCCCAAACCCTCTTACATTTTTTCCTAATACTAATGACATACTTTTGAATAAAAATGATACCCTCATATTTTTGTAATCCTAAAAAGACCAAATTACTCCTAATTTACCTAGTGAAATTAAATGCAATGACTTACCTGTGGTCAAGTGCAACCATGTGCTCCTCCTTATCATCCTCCATCTTTGCCACGTACTCATGCCATATCATCATGATGATATTCAAATTTGGAATTGTAAATCATGGTTCTCTTGATTCCAGAAATAGCAATAAATAAATAACAATAAAAAATACTATATAAACCTCATATTTCTATTTAAAATTCATAGCGATCAACGTCAATCTATAAATATACATCATTTTAGTTCCCTATCTCTTAAAAATCCATCATCAATTGTGTTGGGATCGTGATCATCTCCCATTTATTTTGACATATTATATTCCTTGTTCCACTCTTTGGCCAAAAATCACATTTCTTGATCTTACAACATCCATCCTATGGGCCAGTAGCTAGGTGATTTATATCTTATTTTACAGATGATCCTCTAGTGTTTCCTTTCAATTTTGTTTCTCTAGGGTTCTAACAACATGGAGCTCACCCGCATGCAGTAGGAAAAACAACACTATTAGGTATGCATTGGTGAGTATATTTCATTTTAGCTAGTCATTTATTTACTTTTAACATCTACTTTTGATTTTAGTGTTATGTATCATTCTCTTTGTTGACTACCCCCCGTTTTTCTATTATGACATGCAGTGATCAATAGCTGGGGCATATATATACACCTAATTTTTCACACTTTATATTTTCATACATGTTATTAACAATTTATCTTCCAGGTTAGACGTCGTTAATGCATCTATTTTCTAAGAATAGGTGCCTTAAGGGGATCGTTCCGAAATAGGGGTATAGTTATTCATATAACCATTGGGTTAGGGATGATACATGGAGAGAGAATGGATTCTCAGGTCATCAAACTTCCTTTTATTTTCTCTAACTACTGTGAAGCATTGACCAATAGAAAATCTCCACATATAGAACATGTCAGTCTTTCATTGGTCGAGTCTTTGCGCCATGAATTCTTACTTGGGCAGACTTAAATCGTTGGATCCATAAAATAATACCATTTATCCTCTTTTATTGGTTATGGGGGTTGGGCAGAATCAAAACATTATCTTCTTTGGCTCATTCCATGGACTTGAAGTCTAGATGATCCCACCGCCTTAGGAATTTCTAAAATGGCAACATGTGTTCACTGTCGACTATTGATTCTGCACCATGTGTCACTACCTTCACCCACCGTGTATCCTTTGGCCTTGCTAACCAAAGTCCAGACCTAAAAATATATGGAATGTGGCTTATTCCGTGGAATTGAAGTCCTCTAAGACCGAAACTTTTGAGGAGATCCGAAATGGCACGACGTGGCCCTTATTGACTACTACGTTGAATTTGACAGGCATATGAACATTGAGCAACATTTTGATAGAACCCGCCAATGAATTGGCTATGTTTCCCATATGTTTTTGAATACAAATGGCTAGTGCATTTGGAAAATGGAATTTGATGGTCTTTTAATCGACCTAGACTTGTTAAAAATGGCTAAGTCCATTTTAAATCTTGTTAGATCCATAATAACTCCGGGGTAATTTTGGATAACAATTGGTGACATCTCGTGGTAATATTCCTAATAGACTAGATCAGTGGCCTTTATGTAATCCATTGGTCATGGAGTCGAGCCAATTTTTTTTTTTAAACTTATTTGAAATTTTAAAATTCTTACCCTTGAGTCATTCTAAAGCATGAAATAAACTTAGTTGAACTAGGACTACCTGAAATTGATTTATGAATCTTTAAATGATCTATGAAACTACTCCATCTATTTGATTCCACCATTAGAATGCTCAAACTAAACTAGAGTTTCCTTGGTTTGATCTTGAAGTTGATTGCTTACAAGTTTTGATTGAATTTGAAAAATTTCCCAAAACTCCGCATTTTGACCAAGGAAGAGGCATGTGGAAAGCCTGAATAGAATTGATCCCTTGGGACCAAAAAATGCACTTTGAAAGCTTCCCCAAAATATGATTTGGCCAAGGACACTTCTCTGAATTGAATTAAATTATGAAAACAAAAACAAAACACCGCAATAGCTATATACAAACATGGAAAATCATATATGTTCCAAGTGGAAACATGCAGAGTATACAAAAAGACTTGTTTTGCTAAAAGAAAACATACCTACTCTACTCTAACCAAAGGCAAAGGGAGCTAAACAAAACTTGTAACATGTTGTGTGAAATAGCTACCTTTCCTCACAAAATGTGGCCATGTAATTAATTTGGCATTGACCATGGCCTTAATTAAGAGTGAAAATTGACATGAAGTTGGTTTCTCACCCTTTCCAAAGTATCAACAACAAATAAAAATATTACCTCCTTTAGTTGTTCTACATTTGGGTGTAGGAGGCATTGCAACTAACCTTAAGTGTTTTGAAGCTCTTCCTCATGTTCTGAAGTGAGCATGATTAGTTGTAACCATGATTTTGGATCCAAGATAGCCAGATACCTAATTGGGAAAGGGGCTTTGGGTACCAATGGGCTGATCCTTGTGATTTTCCCATTCTGTTGAAGCTCAAATCCATGAATGGAGTCATCTTGCAAACTTTCCTGAAGAAGGTGGTTATTTGCAAGTTGAATTCGACTCTGCTCTGCTTCGACAAAAAACTTTGCTTCCTTCAAAAAAATTTCTCCATGACGACTGATTTAGTAATGATGTCATCATTTTCCTCCTGCTCAATCATGAATTTTAAAAGATAAAACTCTTCTTTATTTTCTTCATGAGGATAGATTTTAGCAGGCTATTCCTTAATTTTCTCCTCTATGGAAAGTTCATCAACAAAAATAGATTCAATAAATGAAAACAAGAAGCTTCTAATGATATCTTCTTCATCTGAGGCCTATAAATTTGATTTTATCTCATCCATGTGCTCCTCTTCTTTTGGAACTGATTATTCCTTATCTTTTGACTTTGTAAGCTGAGATGAATGAACAACCTTTGGAAATATGGTACCAACATGTACACTACATTTAGAACAAAGATATTGTTGTTCATCTTCTTCTTGTAGTTTCTCTACTATAAAATCAACCTATACCTTGTGTTCTTTAGCTCCAACCTCACTGAAGGCTTGACTAGCTATGGCATTTGATTGGTTTCAAATTTTTATGCCAAATCCTTCAAGTTTTGCACAAGATCTTCTCTTCTGGGATCTTCAATTTACTCCCCTCCTCTAATTTTTTGGTTTGTCTCTTCCCAAAATGGGGTTGGGAATGCAAAAGGAGGGGTGGAATGGGTTGCAACAAAGTTATGCAATTGTTTTGGTAGAAGGGAAGGTTTGATTTATTCTTATGAAGTAGGGGAAATGGAAGAGAAGAGGGCATATAATTGAAGGTGGGATGTAAGGGAAGAAGATGGATAAGGAAAATTCTCAGTGGGGGCAGCAGGTAGAAAGCTAGGAATATGAAAAATAGACTAAGGTGGTGTAGGAGGGATGTGGGATGGTAGTGTAGGTTTTCCCCATTGACAGGGTTTCCTAACACTAGATTCATGAGCCTCTAATAATTCATCCCATTTTGCAATTTGGGGGAACATCTCAACTATGAAATATAACTTTTGTTGAGGGATGAATTAGTTTTGTGTAAGGCCAACCCATGGAAAAGGGACCTTGAAACCAATTTTGGATGTCTTCATTGCAATTTGTCCCTGGTCTGCACCATATTCACCTCCATGTTTTGAATCTTCCTTTGGATATCAGCATCTACCATAGAGTTTCCACCCTCACCTGCATAAAGTTGTTCTTGAAAAACATTTTGGTTAGAATAATAACCATATGGGTTAGTTGGGGTTAGGTTATAGGTATATTGTTCATGATAGGGCTCATATAACTAATTTGGAGGAGGATCTTGACAATGTGGGGATGGAGAGAACTGATTTTGCTACTACAAATGAGGGTTCTAGGAAGGAAATGAAGTCATGATTGCATAACTTTGTGAATGAAGAAAATGGAAAGAATGGAAATGAATGAAAATGGATGGGATAATGAAGGGAAAAGGTCTACTGATGAGATAATGGGTTATTCAGATAATTGGAGTCACCATATGTGTTAAGAACATGCCTCCAAAGGCTGAATATCACCAAGAACACATAAAACTTGGAAATATGAAGTTTAGATTAGGATACACACATGTGAAATGTATAGCTTTCAATGCTTGTCCCACTGGGCATGCCAAAACTGTTATGTAAAAAAATTTGCACCCTAGGTTTTACTTAGTATAGGTCCCTACTCTTTACTATCATGGGACCATCTCTCAAGTTGTGGAACTTGCTACTTGATATGGACCTCCAAAGAAGGTCGACTTCCTGTACTTAAATCTACTACTAACACTACTCTTAGAAGAGAAATATAACTAACTAATCCTAAAATAACCATTCCAAGGGACCAGGGAGAGAGAGAGAGAGAGGGTTAATGATATTCATGAAAGGGAAATCCTAAGCTAAAAGGTGGTGATAGCACCAGAAAAGGGTGAAAATATTCTAGTGAGGGAAAGAGAGAAGGAAATGGAGAAGGGAGAGGCTAGACATAAGTGACATAGACTCAAAATTTTATTCACTATCTATTTTCCATGAAACATAGTAGAATGAGATTGTAAAGGAGAAATACAAGCACAACACAATGCAGGAAGTAAAAGAGAGGCAAGGTTGCAGACAAAACAAGCTAGGACAGAAAAATGTGTCACAAAATAAGCTTTATTGCAATATAAATATGCACAGTCCATTACAATTACAAAGGAAGGCACAATAACACATTTCCAAGCTGAAAATGAAGGTTCTCACAACTATTGAGGAACCCTTTTGACATAGTTCCTTTACACTTTTGGAACATCCTCCTTTCAATAATGAAATATTTTACAATATAGAGCCAGAGGAGAGAGAGAGAGAGAGAGAGAGAGAGAGGAGAGAGGAGGGGGAGGTAGAGAGGAGAGGAGGAGAGAGGAGAGAGAGAGAGAGAGAGAGAGAGAGAGAGAGAGAGGAGAGAGAGAGAGAGAGAGAGAGAGAGAGATGATTTTTTAACTTTAAACCACCAAAAATCTATAATGAAGTCTCTTGCAAAGCACATGGGCACTTTGCAAGGCCATTACTATGTCTATTTTGTCTTACAGAAGGAAATGAAGCCATACTTCATCAATTCTGGTTGTTGAGCTATCTGATTTAATCATTTGTGTGCCTAGGACTACTTACTCCCTCAAATGTTGTGTTTTAAATTTTTACCCATTAAATTACACCAAAATTAGTTTTTTTGATGCCAAGTTGAAGGGATCAAGGAGAGAAATTTCCAATGATATAATGTTTGTCTTATTTGGAGCTCTGGGTGGAAATATATGGCCTTATGAATATTTTCTCATCGGGAAGCATAAGAACTTGATATGTGATCACCCTTCATTGGTTCTAGGATTGGCCTTTGCCAATGTGTGCATTGCTTCACCTTTGTCATGTGTCAGTTTCCCATTGGGTCATGATATTGGGCCTTAATTCCTTTCTTTTTTGTGACTTACATGAAGGTTTGCCACATTAAGAAATGTGATACAATTAAACAATGCCACACTACTCGGGTTATCAAACTTCCTTTTGTTTACTTTGACCATTGTGAAGCATTGACCAATAGAAAAGCTCCACGTATGGAATGCATTAGTCTTTCATTGGTTGAGTCTTTGCGTCGTGAATTCTTACCTGGGTGAACTTAAACTATCAGCTCCATAGAATGCTGCCATGTATCCTCTTTTATTGGTTACAAGAGTCGGGTGGAACTGAAACATTATCCTCTTTGGCTCATTCTATGGAATTGAAGTCTGGATAAACTCATCACGTTTCAAATTTCCAAAATGGTGACATGTGTCCACTGACGGCCGTTGATTCTGCATCATGTGTCACTGCCTTCACCCACCATGCATCCTTTGTCCTTGCTGACAAAATCCCAGACCCAAAAATATATAGAATGTGGCTTATTTCGTGGACTTGAATTACGCCAAGCCCAAAACCTTTTAGGAGATCTGGAATGGTGCAACGTGGCCCTGCTATGTGCTACATTGAATTTGACGGGCATATGAACATTAGGTAGCCTTTTGACAGAAGCCATCAATGAATTGGCTAAGTTTCATGTGGATTTTTGAATGCCAATAGCCGATGCATTTGGAAAATAAAATTTGAATACCTTTTAAACGTCCCAAACCTGTTAAAAATTACTAAGTCCATTTTAAAGCTTGTTAAAGAAAAAATAACCTGGGGGTAATTTTGGATAATAATTACATGTTTTTTAAATTCTTAATTACCCCCATAGTGTCGATACCCCAGTAGGGTTCCTTCCTCTTTCTCGACCTAAGGCCTTAGAAACCTTGGGTTGTCCTAGTGTAAGGGTTACTTCACTTTTGATATGTGAACTTAGCATTCCCTGTACCTCCTTTGAATCCTATCTGTTGTGTGCTGGTCTTGGTGTGTCTCTTACTCATTTCCTTGATATACCCTAGTTGAATGGATGATGAAAGTGCATGTTGTCTAGACATATTTTTCCCTACCATACACTTTAAGCTCATCCCCATGAATGGGGCCACCATGCAGACTTACCTTTTGATTGTGGATGCTTGAAAGATAATATGAATTTCTTTTTGCTTCTTCTTATACAAACATCTCTACTTCCATTTTGATGCACAACTTTCCTTTGTCTTCATTATCTTCCATGGTTTGATTTTTTTCCAAAAATGAAACAAGTTCAAGGTATGCATAGAAATTCAGATCATTACACTCAATTTTTTCATCTTTCTCACTTGGGAAATATTCTTTCTTACATCTACAGATGCCACAATTGTTAAGAAACACTTTCTCCTTAGTATTTGGTTCATCCTCATTATCTTCCTTCAAATCCACTTGATTTTTTCTGTTATAAGCTTCCTCCCTTTAAAAATTTACATCCCCCTCTGTGTGTTACTCCTTTAGACCAGGTTGTGGGTCCTCAAAATTTTGGGCCATCTCTTTACTCTTAGAATCACTCCATTCTTGAATATATACTCCATAATTATCAATAGATCTTACCCTTACCGATTTTGTTGCATCGTTGGAAAGGGGTGGTTGGTAGTTTGCCGATAGAGAAGTTGTTTGGTGTCAAATTCTTAGATCTAGTTCTTCAGACATTAGATCTAGTCTTCTCCGCTTGGATTTTCCTAAATTTTTCCCTCACATTTTCATGCACATTATTTCCCTATGGATAGAAGTACATTCCCTCTTGCCAAAAAAATTTCAGCTTCATCTTTAGAAAGGAATGGGAAATTTGATATCCAACTGATTGGCCATATAGATTACTAACTAGTCTACATTTCTTCATGATTGAAGCATGGTTCCTCATGAGACTCAAACACACATGAGTTTGTGTCTACAAAGTGTGGGAGGGATTGAGTTTTAGGCTGATTTTTTATATGTTCAAATGATGGAGGAAGTGCAATATCCTCTTGTAAGGAATGATAATTAGTAGAAGGAGCTTTAAGAAAGATAGGTACATGAAATGTTGGTTGAGGAAGCATATGTTGGAAAGAAGGAATGATGGAGTGACATAATGGTAGCAAAGGATTGCTCCATTGATAGGGTTCCCCAATATTATGTTCATATGCTCCCATTTTTCAACTATCAACATCATTATATTCAAATATTCAGCCATTATATCTAAGCATTTAGTCAATACCTCTAGCTTTTGTTAAGGGTTGTATCAACTTGACAAAGGACCAACCCATGGATAGGGTTGATCAAAACTAACTAGTTTCACTGCTATTAGTTTGTATATATTCTCTCCCTTCACATGACTTTCCTCCATTTGTAAGGTTTGCATTTGTGAATCAACATCAACATATTCCATAAAACATTTGCGATCATTTACATATACATGTTCTTGAAAAATATCTTGGTCAATGCGATAACCATATGGATTAGTTGGGTATGGGGAATATGTGAAATCATGATAGTGAATCTCATAAAATTGGTCTGGAGGAGGATTATGGAAATTTTTAGGTGAAGGGGAGTAATATGGCTCCTGGAACTAGGGTTTCTAATGAGGGAATGAAGTCATGGTTGCACAACTTCATGAATGAGATAAATGGATGAAGGGAATAGGGGTTTATGGATGAGGTTGGTTTCTTAGATCACTGGAGTCACTAGATGTGTTGAAAACTTCCTCCAAAGGAAAAAATAACCAAGAACATATCAAAACATGTGAAAAGAAGTTGTAAATATTTTCAAACCTAGTCCCACCGAGTGTGCCAAAACTATTAGAGCTCAAAGTTGCACCTTGCTCTGAATCATAAAAGATCTAGAATTTTTAGGAAACATGCAACTATTTCCAGGTGTGGAACTTGTGGCTTGATAAAGACCTCCAAAGAAGGTGGTATTCCTCATTCCACGGATTTGGAAAACCCATTGAACACAACCTACTTCTAATGCTAAACTACTCTTATCGCTAATCCTACACTAACATTTCCAAGGGACTAGGGAAAGAGAGATCCAAAAAATAAGGAAACTAAGCTAAATGGGGTGGTGATAGCACCAAAAGAGAAGGGTGATAACTCTCCATAAGGGGAATAAAAATTTAGTAAACATGGGAGGAAAGGGAAGACAAATGTGTCCTAGGCCAAAAATGTGTAGAATCAACCTTCTTATACATTTACAACACACGGAAATGTAGAAACCTACAAGTATGAAACATGTAAAAGGAAGAATAGAAAGGAAAGAAAACATAAAACATAAGTATAGGGAAGAGAATAGCCACATACATCTAATTTCATTGTTTATATGATGCACATGCAACCACATCCATGAAAAAAGGTGAAAATACATAGTAGAGACCAACTTTGAGGTTTGAAACTCATGGGAATTTAGAAAACATTTTAGCATGGTGTCATTACAACAAAGAAAGATCCCCTTTTAGACTACATGAATTCAAAATTTATAGAGAGAGAGAGAGAGGAGATTCAACCTCTAAGGACAAATCACCATGGATGCTTACAAGAATATGTGGGTGCTTGACATGGATTCTATCGCATGTCATCATATTTTTTAGGAGAAGAAATGACACCCATACTTCATTAAATTTTGGTCAATGGAGTGGTTGAACATTGCACTGAACAAAATGGATCTAGCTTTGAGGAGCACTACGTAATTTTTATGTTTCCGATTTGATCCACATCCTCTGTTATGCCTTCCATGAAAATCATGCAACTCCTCACATGTTAAACCACCTACGATCTACTTCCTCTTTCATCTGCAAATTTTAATTATTACACGAATTCTAATTGTTTTTAATTTACTTGGTGGGTTTGGAAATTCCTGTGGGTTTTGATGTCACAATTTCCTCCATAATTATGTGAAGACTAATCCTATGATGTGTAGGGTTATTGCTCATATGGCTTTCATTTTCACTCAAAACCTGCATAAAACTATTGCCTCTTTATGTGGCTTTTGTCTTGGCTTTGCTAATTTCTACCATCCACATACCTTTCTAGTTTTTTCCCTTACCTACCTTGATATGTGGGATTTCCTTGCAAAATATGTGAAGCTACAACTCTTCGATCTGTGCCATCTAATTTGTGGCCAATTCCACTTTGTTCCAAATATTTGGGAAACTTACGAAACACTTTCTATTAGAAAATCCATGGGACAAGAAGAAACAACAGGAAGAAAACAAAGAGGCAAATGTGGCAACGGGTAATGTATGTCAGGATGCTTTGATTCTTTCTTTGCACAATATTACTAAATCTTAGGTTTTATATTTGGGGGCTTCTTTCCATGCTACTCCACATAGGCATTATTTTGTTGATTATGTTCAAGGAGATTTTGGGCATGTTTTTCTTGTCGATGATGAGCCTTGAAGCATAGTTGGAAAAGGTTCTGTTCAGGTTAAGATGTAAAATGGGAATACTTGGCTATTGAAGGATGTCAGACATGTGCCTACATTAAGATGAAATTTGATATCGACAGGGCAGTTGGGAAGTGATGGTTGTATTATGATATTTACAGCAGACTCTTGAAAGGTTACCAAGGGTGCTCTTGTGGTGGCAAGAGGTAAGAAGATTGGAACCTTGTATTTAACCACTTATAGAACTAATGTTTGTAATCTTATGGCTTCAGAACTAGATACAACATTGTGGCACTATAGGCTCGGTCATATGAGCCATAAGGGCATGGAGATCATAAAGAAGGATTTTCTCAGATATACAAAAATATGTTTGGATTTCTGTGAAGACTACATATATCGGAAACAAAAGCGAGTAATTTTTCTTAAGGTTGGACCTACAAAGAAAGAGAGTAAGTTAGAGTTGATACATTTTGATGTGTGGGGGTCAGCTCAGGTATCATCTCTTGGGGGTTCAAGTTATTATGTTACTTTTATTGATATGCAATAAGGAAAGTTTGGGTTTATTGTATTAGAAACAAATCTGATGTATTTTCCACTCTTGTTAAATGGAAATCCTTGGTGAGAATGAAACAAGTCTTAAGCTAAAATGTCTCAGGTCAGATAATGGAGGGGAGTATTGCAGCAGAATGGGGTGTCAAAAAGAATGAACAAAACAATAATGGAACGTGCTAGGAGCATGAGGTTACATGCAGGACTACCTCTTTCTTTTTGGGTAGAAGCGGTGACCATAACTGTGTATTTGATAAATAGAGGACCCTCAAGTGCCTTGGATGGAGGCATACCTAAGGAGGCTTGGTATTGTAAGAAATTTGATTATTCATTTCTAAAATTCTTTGGATGTGGGTGTTTTCCCATAAAGAAAAGGATGATAAGACCAAACTAGAGGCTAAATAAAAAAGAAAAGTACTTTCATTGGTTATGGTGGTGATGACTTTGGATATAAATGTTGGAGTATTAAGAACAAGAAAATCATTCGATCTAGGGATGTGGTATTTAATGAGAAAGTCATGTATAAGCAACAGTTGCAGGAAAATAGGGAAGAATCCAAGAAAGAATATGCAACAGTAGAGGATCTTCCAGATGGGAAAGTGACACAAGAATTAGTTCAGGAACCTCCTCAACAGGAACCCCAAAATCCTATATTGAGGAGGTCTTCTAGGGTAAGAAGAGAACTTGAACATTTTTCTCATTCTCTTTATTATTTATTACTCACTGATAGTGGAGATCCAGAGAGATTTGATGAAGCAATGCAGGTAGATGACAAGAAGAAGTGGGGGCAAGCCATGGATGAGGAGCATCGGGCTCTCATGAAGAACCAAACATGGGATTTGGTGAAGCTACCCAAAGGAAAAAGAGCCTTACAAAACAAGTGGATGTTTATAGTTAAAGAGGAATAAGGAGGCAAGAAAATATACAAGGCCCAATTGGTGGTCAAGTGGTTTGCACAGAAAAAAGGTATAGATTTTGATGAGATTTTTTCTCTTGTAGTAAAAATGACTTCTATTAGAACTGTTCTAGGAATAGTTTCTGTAAAATACTTGCACTTAGAACAAATTTATGTAAAGATTGCATTTCTCCATGGTTATTTGGAGGAGGAACTATATATGAAGCAACTAGAGGGCTATGAGGTCAAAGGTAAAGAGGAGATGGTGTGAAAACTGACGAAAAGATTGTATGGCTTGAAACAAGCTCCACGTCAATGGTATAAGAAATTTGATAGCTTCATGATGGAGCAAGGTTATATTAGATTTTATTATGACCATCACATGTATACAAAGAAATTTGAGGATGGCAGTTATATTATCTTGTGTCAGTATGTGGATGACATGTTGGTTGTAGGTAAAAATATGCAGAAAATAAAAGTACTCAAGAAGCAATTAAGTGAATCCTTTACTATGAAGGATTTGGGGGCATCCAAACAAATCCTTGGTATGAGGATATCTCAAGACAGGAAGGAAAAAAACCTAAATTTATCTCAGGAAGAGTACATTAAGAAGGTCTTGGAGAGGTTTAATATTCAAGATGCTAAACTGGGTGGGACTCCTTTGGTAGACCATTTAAAGTTATCAAAGGAGCAGTGTCCTAAAATAGAGCAAGAGAGAAACCAGATGTCTAAAGTACCTTACTCATCAATATTTGGCATTTTGATGTATGCCATGGTGTGCAATAGGCTTGATATTTCCTATGCAGTGGGAGTGGTGAGTATATTTATGAATGATCCAGGTAGAAATCACTGACAGGCAATAAAGTGGATCCTTTAGTATTTGAGAGGGACCATGGGGACAATTTTGTGCTACAATGGATCAGACGCCACTTTGTGTGGTTATGTAGATTTAGATATGGTTGGATATTTAGATATCAGGAGGAGCACGACAAGTTATGTTTACACAGTAGGTGGGACAACAATGAGCTGGATTTCATGACTACAAAAGCTAGTGGCTTTGTTAACTAAAGAGGTTTAGTATCTTACTGCCATAGAGGAAAGAAAAGAAATGATTTGGTTATAACAATTTCTCTAGGAGTTGGGGAATAAGCAGGAGGAAGGAAATTTGCATAGTGATAGTCAGAGTGCTATACACCTAGCTAAGAACTCTACTTTCCACTCTAGGATGAAGCATACACAGTTAAGGTATCATTTCATTAGGGAAACTTTGGAGGAAGAGAATTTGAAGCTGGAGAAGATGCATGCCAGTCAGAATCCTACAGACATGATGACCAAGGTGGTCACAAGGGAAAAATGAATTTGTGTTCAACTTTAGTTGGTCTTCATGGAAACTAGTGAAGGGTTAAGAAGCTTGCTCAAAGGAAAAATAGTCTCCAAGTTGGATATTGTTATGTTGTCGAGCCTATTTTCATGTGTGAAAGTGTTGAAGACTGTACAATAAAAGTATTGTAAACTTTCCACAATTTTCTCGTTGGGGTTTGGGGGTGCAACCCTTGAAAAATATTTTTTGGCCTTAAAATGTGCCCAATATACCGAGAAACGTGTTTTTTTGATATGGGTGGGATTTTTGACCCATAGGTTTATTAGACAGTTTTGGCCCATGGTTTTGATACCCATGGTTCTGTAAAATTTCTTAAGTAGTTGTCTACTTATATGGTTTTATGCATATGGTAGGTATATGGTAACATTGCAAATATGTTTTGAATTCAAGTGTGAATTATGAAGATTTTTTTGAGCATAACTCCAAACAGCTCTGGGTATTGTATTGAGAGAGCGGTGGCTTGTAATAAAATATGAGAAAGTGATTCTTGGTGGACGTATCCGAAATTGGGTGAACCACATTAAATACTGTCTCTTTGTGTTGTGTTATTTTATTCTACAATTTTATTTGAGATCTGTAATATTTTCTACATATTAGTTTCTACTGTTGTGATTCTGTGAGGGATTATTCCACATATTTTATCCCTTATTTCCAAACAACAACATCAAATATTCTACCAACTAGTAGCATCATATATGCTATTAGTCGACAACATAAAAAATGCATCTTGTTGGCAACATTTTTGTTATTACGCTACAAACCAATAGTTGTTGGCCGGTAGCATTTTGAATGTTATTAATTGACAGTAACCATTTCCAAATTCACCAACCACGTGGAAGAAATTTTATTTTGATCCACCATAGTTTTGAATTTGGTTTTTGATTATTATCAAAATATTTTCTATGGGTTTTTTTGGGGGGCTTAAAATTTACCCTAACACAAACGAAAACAAACATAAAATATAGAATTAGAAAAAAAGTACAAATGTGTAATGTTACATATGTTAGTCATAGAAAGGAAAGGAAAGAGATGCAACAAAGACACACCAGAGTGTCACACACATAATTAAGCATAAGGAAAGGAAATAAAGGATGAAAATAAGGTACAATAAGGTGTCTCACACACAAGCATACAAAAGGCTATAGGCTTGTTGGCAATTTTTCGGGGACAAAATGGAGTGTTTCTTGCCAACGCTTTGGGAATATAAATCCCTCTACTTAAATGGTGTAACTAATGTATATTCATGCGTGAGAGAAGAGAGTTTAATTCTTTTTGGCCTTGCAGACAAGGATCCAACAAGGGGAACTCCACTAACCCTATGGTAAAAGCTTGCAGATACCTGTAAGGGAGGAATTTTTTAGGAGAGAGGGAAAGGGAATGAGAATATTAGATAAGAGGAACTAATTTTGCAAGTAGAAAATTAGAGTCTTGTATACATCATTTAGAAATTTCATCACATGCACTAAAATTAGGAAGAAACAATACTGTAAAAATCAACAAGACCAATTAGAATGTAATGAACACAAAGTATTAGTAAACCCCTTAGTCAAAAAAGGATAGAAACTCCTTCTTCTTGTATTGATGCTTAAGAAAAAATTGTACATAGTATGAGAATGGAAGACATTGAGAATAAGGTAAAAATGGCTAAATCTTTTCACTCACAAGTAAGAATAATATCTCTCATGAACTTACAAGAATATAACCAGATATAATAATTTCAGAATTAGAACCCCTTTGAATGAGGAGCTCATTACAATTTATAGGAGAGGAACAACTCTTCATATTCCCGATGACCCTTCATATTACTTATTTATGACTTTAGACTATTCAAATTCCTACCAAATATTAAATCCCTTTTATAAAATCAAGGTGACTTAATTTACATTATTTGTCAAAATTCACCTTTGGATGACTTAAAGGCATATCAAAAAGTGCAAACCATAATGAAGAATCAGAACACTTGAAGAGAGAAATTTGGGGGGAAGAAAGAGAGGAGAGAGAAGGAGAGATGATTTCACCCTTGATGAAGTCACATGATCCTTGTTGATGGAAAGCTGCTATGTGATGAAATTTTGAATCTTCACAATCTTTGCACTCTACAAGATTCTTTCAAAATGGCTCACGGATGCGTTGGAAGGAGTGTTTAAAAACATTGTTGAATGGTTCTGACGATGACCATTAATGTGACTCATGAAGATTCCATCAGAAGAGATAGGAGCTCAAAATTGGCCTTGCTAAGTTGAATGAACTGTTTCCACTGATGAATGCAACTTAAAACTTGTGACCCAAACCATATAGTGAGTATCGAAATACACTATTAGGGTCTCTCGAGATGATTTTTGAAAGATCCACGAGAGATGCCAAAGATGCTTCTTGCAAAAGTGTTAAGAGCAACTGAAGAAGATAACATACTACAGAGATGGGAATTGAATCTCAGTGGAGACAATATTCAATGACAATGCCCATTCTACAAACTTGAGTCCCGCAGTTTCTTGACACTTAATATTTCTGAAAAAGAAACTTAGTATTTTTAGTAACTGTGAAAATTATTCTCCGAACTCCAATTGCAGCTACCAATCTAGATGTTAAACTCTCATAATGCTCCTCTTGTGATAATCACCCTCAGGAATAACCTGCTATTTTTTGTAAGTGCCCATAAGACAACTTACCTATTTTTGGAAAGTGCACAAATTATCTTTTCCAGACCTTAAATGATTATGGTATATAGAATTCCTTATTCACACTACATTCCTCTCACCTTCTGGACCAATTAGTCATTTATAGGAGGGGTCTATGGATCAGCTTACTATTTTTAATAAGTGTCATTTTCAAGCCGAGATGACCATTTCGATGATTTTCACCCGAGATACCTCATCTGTGTTCACCACCTCCTTTGTAGGTTCTTTAGTTAATGAATTTCTTGAAATAGCAGTCCCCCATGTAGATGACCTGCTATTTTTAGAAAGTGAGCTTCTGGTGGTTTGATCATGGCAGAACAAAGTTTTATGATATGAGTTTTTTCCCAATCTTTCCCTTCTGAAATCTTAGACTTACCCGATCGCTAGTTTGTGAGATTTTAAAATTTTAAAATTTTGACCCGACAGTAGCTCTGGACATGGCAGCCATTAACGGAGCTTGAAATTTGCAGGTTTGGTTTTCTTCTCTGTTGATCCATAGGGATCCAAAATGACTCTACTTCATCAGATCAGCCATCACAAAGAAGGAAAAATAATACATAGAGGTTATGCATTTTTAGTAATAGGACCACCACTATGTGCAGAGTGGTGGTTATAGAACCACCACCCAACCATGGTGGTGGTCCTGAAACTACCGGTCTGCATTGGGTACTAGTCATGGCTCTTTTAGACAGAAAATAAAAAATATGAAATGAACAACCCTAGGATTTGAAAGGTTGTCTGTGTATCTTCTCCTCCATAACCTTTCCCATTCTCCAGTGTACGGGATGAGAAAGGCTATAAATACATGTTTGTATAAGAGAACAAGATCATCGAAGCATAAAAGCAAGCGAGAAAGAATTTCTTAGTGATGGAATTGTGTTTTGTAGAAGAAAGGAGTGTTGAGACATAACAAACAAGTAATTGGGAGGAAGTGTGAGATATTATCTACTTCTCTTTCATACTTATTATAACTTCTGTACTTATTGTTTTGAATTGGCCAATAAAACTGGGCAGAAAGAGTAATTTCCCTTCACGACTAGTTTTTCCTCCTCTGGAGGTTTCCACGATAAAACTTGTTGGTGTTTATGAGTTTATATTCTTTCCTTTCCTGCAATTATGGATTCTAAGCATAAGTCAAATTCATTCACTAGCTATATTTGTCCTTTTCTAATAGAAAGTAGAACAACAACGTTAATTTATGATATTGTGGATAATTTCAAAGTTGAAGAGTTTACAGATCATTTCGGTATTAAAGCTAACAAGTATCTAGGACTATGGTATTCATTCTTAGATTTGTATGACAATGATGCAATCTAAAGGTGAAGAGGCTTTACCTTGCAATCTAGAAATTTATACAAGGAAGTGGAAACAAAGAATTCAGGGACAAATGGATGAAGAGAAATTGTTCCATAGAATCAAGATGCTGGAGACCATTATGGATAAGATGTTTAGAAGGTAAGAAGAACTTGTAGATTTACAGAAGAGCCTCTGTCAAGCAAGAATCCATGGACTCAGTGGTTTGAGGCTTAGCTGAAAAGTTTGGCATAGGGAGGAACCACCATGAGGAAGATCACAGGGAAGAACATGAAGAAGATACTTCAAACACAAGAAAAAAGGTAAAATCTGATCATAATCCTTTTAAAGATGAGACAAAAGTTGAGATTAAAAGATTTGAAGGAAAATTAGATGTAGAGTTGCTTGATAAATGGTTAAAATAGTTAGAAGTCTATTTTAGCATCCATAATGTCACTAGGGCACACAGTATCACCTTTGCACGTCTCAAAATGGAGGGACACGCTCTGGTTTGGTGGTACACCCATCTAACCACTTGTGAAAAGAAGAGGTGTCTTATTGTGAAATCTTGGTAAGAATTTAAAGAATTACTTAGAGCTAACTTCTATCCTATTGGCGACAAGATTGACCAAATGATTAAATGGTAGTATTTTAGACAAGGCAGTGGTCAAAGTGTGTAGGACTATACTACAAAGTTTCGAAGGTAGAAAATGTTGCTAAACATGAACTTAGAGGAGGAGGATATTATGACTAAGTACTTTGGAGGAATTAACACTCACTTTCGAAGAAAATTCATCTCCACAAAGCCAAAATATCTCAACGAGGCATGTGTGAAGGTATACTACATAGATAATGAAAAGAAGCAAGGATAAGCAGAGCCAAGGGAAAAACAATCAACAAATCAATAGAAAAAAGAGTATGGGCAAACAAGTAACAAGGGTAAGTGGAAAGGGAAAGGTAAAAAAGATGCCAGTACTTTAAATACTTGTAAAGATCCCAATAATTTTTGCAAGAACTGTGATATCAATGGTCATAATGATGCTACATGTTGGCAGTTGCATCTGGAGTTACATCCGAAGAACTGAACCAAAGACTCAAAGAAGTCCATGACAGCTGTAAAAACAAAATGGGAGGTGTTAATTGAAGATGACTCTGATGTAGATGAAATTATTAGATGCATGGTCACTAACATGGATAGCTAGGAAGAGGAGATGAGTAGACTATTCTAGATCAAGATAAATAAGGTAAATGCTTTGGTTGATACCCGTTCTCAATCTAACTTGATTTTAGAAGCAGTTATAAAGAAGCTTGGTCTTGAGACTTACGAGCATCCACACCCTTATCCTTTAGGTTGGGTGAAGAAGGGTGTTGAAATTCATGTAACAAGAAGATGTAAGGTCAAGTTTGGGATAAATTCCTAGTATATTGATGTTTTGAAAGCTGACGTTATTCCATTTGATGCTTTTGATGTTGTATTTGGGAGTCCTTACTTGTATATTAGGGATGTTATATTTATGAGAAGGGACAACTGGTACAGAAGGGTCAAGGATGGGATCAGCTACAACATCCGGGAACACAAGTGTAAGACACTGGTTACTATGGTGAGTGATAACCAAGCAAAACAACTTATTCAAGAAAATCAGAATCATTTTTGTTTACTTTTGTTAAAGGATAAACAAGATGGGGGTAGAAGTTTTAGAGATTTCTAACCAAGGAAAGCATGATTTGGATAGTATTATTCAGTATTTTCAGGAAGTATTTCAAGCTCCTAGTGGGTTACCACCAAAATGGGAAGTAGAGCATGAGATTCAACTATTTCTAGAGTCCTCTTTACTGAACATTGGATTATATAGGAAATCCTTTCTTGAGAGTACTGAAGTAAATAAACAACTCCAGGAACTACTAGACCAAGGGATGATATGTTCAAGCACCTCACCATGCAGTTTTCTGATTGTGATGGTGCCAAAGAAGGATGGTTCTTGGAGAATATGCATTGACTACTGTGCTTTGAACAAGATTACCATAAAAAATAAATATCCACTTCCCTATATAGATGATATCTTGGACCAGCTTCAGCATGTAAAATTCTTCACAAAGTTGGATCTCAGAGTCAGGTTATCACCAAGTTAGAATGAAGGAGGAGGATATATGGAAGACTACCTTCAAGACAAAACATGGTTTGTATGAATGGTTAGTACTTCGTTTTGGGTTATGCAATGTACCCACTACATTTATGAGATTGATGAATGATGTATAGCGGGATTTCATAGATTTATTTTTCATTATATATCTAGATGATATCTTGATTTTTAGTGCCACATGGGAAGAACATCTAACTCATTTACAACTAGTCTTGTAAGTTCTCAAGGAGAAACAACTGCTTTGTAATATGAATAAATGTGAATTTTCCCAACAATCACTTGTCTATCATAGGCACATGGTTAGAGAAGGAGATCTACGAGTGGATCTAAAGAAGGTGGAAGCCATCACTAATTGGCTAAAAACAATAAAAGCCATAAAGACTAGGAGTTTTGTGGGAGTAGTACAATACATGTGGAAGTTCATTATGGGATTCTCCACGATTGTAGTAGCTCTACACACAGTGGCCGCAAAGAGTAAGGGTTTTGACTTGGGTAAGGAACAAGAAAAATTCTTTGATTTATTGAAATACTATATTAGTCATGCTCTAGTACTTGCTCTTCCTAATTTGTAGCATCCTTTCGAAGTAGAGATAGATGATAGTGATTATGCTATGGGCAAAATGTTGCTTCAAGGAGGTAAACCCATACTCTATCATTCTAAAAATTCCACTGTAGTAGTTAAAGGATATTTAGTATATGATAAGGAAATGTATGCACTAGTTCAGGAAATTAAAAAATGGAAGCATTATTTATTGGTTAAAGAAACTATTGTGTACACTAACCACAAACCTCTCCAGTATTTACAAGCTTAGTCTAAATTGCAGCAAGAAAGGCACTACAAATGGATGGTGTTCCTTCAAAAGTTCCATCTGGTGATCAAATATAAGAAGGGTAGTACACATTTGGTGGAAGACATGTTGTCTAGGCCACCCACACAGGAAAATTTCTTTTGTTTGGCCACTATCTCTTAGATCGAACCTTTCACGAAGGAATCTCATAGAGAGGCATATGCCTAGGACAGAGACTTTTGGGTGACATTTCGGAAGTTGCAGTCCCAAGGGAATGAGAGGACAGGGATTGAATATTGTTATCTCAAGGACAGGATGCTCTACCGATGGGGGAAGCTTTGTGTGCCTAAAGAAGAAAGACTTATATTGATGAGGGAAGCAAATAACTCAAAAGTAGTGGGACATTTTGGTGTTGGTAAGACCCTAGCCCACTTGAAAAGGTACATGTATTGGCCCAATATGCAAGAAGAAGTATCAAAATTTATATGTGGATGTAAAATTTGTTGTACCAACAAGCCTAAGACCAGGAAGGAGGGTTTGTATATGCCCTTTTCAGCACCTACTCATCCATGGGAGGACATTTCTATGGATTTTTTAGGATGATTACCTATGTCTAAACATGGCCATGACTATCTCTATATTGTTGTTGATAGATTCAATAAGACGTGTATTCTTATGGCATGTAAAAAGACAGTAAAAACACATGAGCATAAGATATTTTCTTTTCTAATGTATGGGTGCATTTTGGTTTACCAAATTCTATTATTTCTGTTAGGGATTCCAGGTTCTTGGGGAAGTTTTAGACTAATTTTTGGGACAATATGGATACAAGGTTATAGAGGAGCACAAATTTCCATCCACAGATAGATGGATAGACAAAGGTGGTGAATAGGACTTTGGTATGGTTGATCAGAGGGTATAACAACAAATAGCCAATGACTTGGGATGAGTCCTTAGCCTAAATTCAACATGCCAAAATACTCCTAAGAAGGGGAGGTGTGATCCTTAGGGATCCAAAATGACTCTAATTCATCAGATCAGTTAGCATGAAGAAGGAAAAATAATACACGGAGGTTCTATCTTTATAGTAACATGACCGCCACTCTGTGCAGAGTGGTGGTTACAGAACCACCACACAACTAGGGAGGTGGTCCTAAGACCACTGGTCTGCACTAGGTAGAAGTCCTAGATATTTCAGATAGAAAATAAAAAAATATGAAACAAACAACCCTAAAATTTGAAAGGTTGTCCATGTCTCTTCTCCTCCATAACCTTTCCCATTCTCCTGTGCATGGGAGGACATGAGAAAGGCTATAAATACATGTTTGTAGAAGAGAACAAGATCATTGAATCATGAAAGCAAGTGAGAAAGAAGTTCTCAGTGCTGGAATTGTGTTTTGTAGAAGAAAGGAGTGTTGAGACAGAGCAAACAAATAATTGGGAGGAAGTGTAAGATATTATCTATTTCTCTTTCATACTTATTGTAAATTCTATACTTATTTTTTTGAATTGGAAAATAAAAGTGGGAAGAAAGAGTAATTTCCCTTCCCGGCTGGTTTTTCCTCCTTTAGAGGTTTCCAGGATAAAACTTTTTGGTGTTTATGAGTTTATATTCTTTCCTTTCCTACAATTGTGGATTCTAAGCATAAGCAAAATTCATTCACTAGCTATCTCTGCCATTTTCTAATAGAAAGTAGAATAACAACATTAATTTGTGATACTATGGATAATTCCAAAGTTTAAGAGTTTACAGATCATCTGTTCATGACAAAAATAAAAATTTTACTATGGGTTTTTTTCTCATTCTAGAGGTGAAATTTTGCTTCGAACCAATTTTCGATTTGATGGGAAATCAAGTTTTTGTCTTCGTTGAGCCGAGAGTAAGATTTATTTTCTGTGAGAAATTTATGTAGTGGAAGGGAGATTTTTAAGTGAGGGTTTCATGGCCTTCAATAATGAATAACTCATCCATAAATGGTTCTTCATTTCATGCATTGGTTTGCAAGATTTGTTTGAATCTCTCTCTCACGCTAATGGAGTTTTCGAGTGGATTTCTTCATTCTTCTCCTTCATCTTTGTTCCTTTGAGTCTTCCAATCAATCCTTACTATGAGATTGTTTTGTCTTAATTTTTTTGAGGATTCAAAAGCCATGGTGGATCTGGTTTGGAGAAGTAATGACACACTGTGTGCAAGCATGGGCAAGTTACAAAGCAATGGCAGGATATGAACTTTGGGAAGTAAGAAGCGTGAAAGGTTAGCTTTTAAAATAATTCAAAAAGATCATCAGCTGTGAGGTGAAATTTCATGTCCCTAATGTCCCTTAAGCATTAAGGGAAAAAATAGACATCAATTTTCATGTCGCACCTCATCGTGACACTCGACGGAGATCCAACGGTGGAGTGCTTTGGCCAAAAAGCTTGTTGCAAGCATCCGGGGGCTAGAAAATGGTCGCATGAGGGACCAAGAGACATTCCTTGGGATGGGTGAATTTTTATGTACCTCATGTCCCTCAAAATTTTTTTACATGAGGGTCATTAATTTGTATGCGGCGCCTGGTGTTGATACTTGTTAGAGATCCAGCAACTGAGGGTTTAGCTCCACTGGCACCTGGGGGCTGAGAAAATGCACTGAAGGGGGTCACATGGGTGACCTGAAGGATTCTTGGGTCTGGGATAATTTTTATGTCCCTCATTTACCTCAGAAAAAATGGAAATTAGGGTCATCAATTTACACGGCGCACCAAAAGTTTCCACTTGTCATGATCTAGATGATTGAGGGAATGAACTCATGTAAGCACCTGAGGGCTAAACTAGTGATCCGAGAGGTTGTATTAGTGACTAGAGGGATTATTGGGGCTGGTAAAAAAAAAATTGTACCTCATTTAATTTATCTTTATGGATGAAAGGGATAAAAAATTGTGTCAGGATCCTGGAGTTAACACGTGTCGTCACTGAAAATTGACTAACTCCCGAATTCGTTCCTTGAGTGCAACTTCAAACGATGATATCTCAAGCTACCGATGGAAATTTTTGGAAAAACATTATATGAACGTGAATGAAAATTGCATTATGAATCTAATGGTGGGGGTATAAGATATTTAACCCTCCATTTAAGCCTTGAAAAATCATATTTTTGATCTGGATCCCTAGTTGTGCATGGAAAAACCCACTTATAAACGTATTGCACCAAAGTGTTGTGAAAAACATGATTCCACTATCTTGTAGATATTAGAATTAAATTTATGAATATGTCTCATTTGGATCTTAACTCCATCCATAGCTCCTAGAACCACCTCCCGAAGCTCAATAGCTCTTTTGATCATGTGCAATGCCTAAGCCTGTGAGCCCTGTTTTTGGTGAAACTGTCCCAACTCCTCCAAATATTTCCTAAATATTCCAAATTCACTTCCATGATGTTTCTATACCTTTGATCCACCTACACATTGGATTTTTTTCTTCTGTTCCACTCCAGGGGGTGCATCGGTCTTGGGAAGGCCAGTGGTAGCCCTTCTCGACACTGCCCAAAAATAGTAGTTTCAAAGAACTCCTAAAATAACCTAGGGGGGTTGAATTGACTTTCCCAAATCACCTATGAGACTAATTTAACATCATCTGGGAGGTCATTGAACTGATTGAGAAGACCTGGGGTGCCTGGGAAGGGTAGGGCTTGAAAATTTTGGCACAGGGGTATTGTTGTCATGACATATATAAAAACAAACATATGAGAAATAAAGTGAATATAATAGTGTACGTTATCCTAGAGGCACATAGAGTAAGATATGTTACCATTGCACAAAGCATATGGGTTATTCATATTAGTCCAAATAAATAACATATAGAACAATATAGAAAATGAACATAATGAAAATGTGCAATAACATTATGTAATTAAACAATAACATGTGATATCATAAGAGATGACCATATATGTTGATTAACCACTAGGTAAGAGGAGAGTTTGAGAATATAATAATTTTAGTGTCTTATATATGTCACACATCATGATCAAATACCTCATGTATGCATGTGTGTGTGACGATTTTATAGATATGTTATTCATCAAACCAATGTGAAGAAAAACATGTAAAAATTAAATAACTAGTAACTCAAGGCACATAAAGGTCCTAATTTTGTATTTCTATAATATTTGAATGTTTTTTTATTATTTTTATAATATGTGTGAAATAAATATCTACCCTATGTAATTATTAAAATGGTGAGTAGAAAAAATAATAGGGGCATGAGGTTCATCTAGACAATCAAAATTTAAAATTCACCCTTTTGACACGGCTTATTACAATTGTACTTCTTGGCTAAGAAAAAACCCACATCCTATCTTGCTTAGTATATATTTCCATATCTTTCCTAACTTACAAATTCCTACATATGGATGTGTCAAAAATTCTAAATAGAAATACATAAAATCAATGCTTAAGCTCTTACCATCATTGTGTGAATTTTATATTTGATTTACCTTCTTGCTATCTAAAACCATACAGTTTAGTTAAGTTATATAATACAATCTTGACCGACTTGTATGGTTTTAAAACAACACAGTATCCAACTCTATTTTTGATGCACTATCATTTATTGGGTCTTTGTATCCTTATAGGTTGGCTTTATCATAATATATTATTGAAACATTATATAAAAAAATTTGAACTCGCCTCATTTCTTACCTAAATATTCCTAAATCTGATGCACATCCATTAGGGTAGTCACTACTATAGTTTTGAAGCATTCAACTAGGATAAGGAGTCTAACTTACCTCACATCCAAGTACACAAAGTTCCTATCTCTAAGTCTTAGTAAGAGCACAATACAATCAAGCATGATCAAAGGGGTTCAAGTTGACAAACAGATGCATTCATATATATATCACATGCTAGGTGGAGGACTACATGTGGTTTAAGGCCTCTTCAGAGTAGTGTTGATGTAGGATATGCAAGGGGTGCACCACAACCCAAAATTTAATCTTCTTGTAAGGTATTTTACCCATGGTTATGTTTTTGGCATGATTCAGCTAATTACAGATGATATTGAGACTATGTAAAAACTAGTGTTTGGTAATAAAGTACATTTCTAGGCCAATAAAGGGCCCAAAAATTTTCATAACCCCATTTAAATGCATGCAACACTATATAGAAGAATAAGGAGTGGAGTATACATCCCAACTAGACTTTATAGTCCTACACTAGGGTAGTTTCAGTCCAGAGAATTAACAGTGAAGATTATCTAGGATCTACACTTCCAAATTGTCTATTTTGTGTACCCAAATTCTTTCTATACAACTTTATATAGCCAAGTCTCTTTATATCTTATGTATTTTGAGATTTTATACATATATTGAAAGAACCAATATGTTATTATAGATTGGTGCAATTAATGTTGGAAGTTAAATAATTAGAATAGCTCTTAGTTTCCTAACCTTAAATACCTTTTTATTTGTTGTGTGTTGAATAAAAAAATCCCAATTAAAATCTAAAAAGGGTGTAAATTTTTTGGTGAACCCAATGTATTGTGTCAATACATGGTTGTAGTACATTCTTAGGAGATTTTTTACTTACACTATGAGGCTTCATAGAATGTATTTAAGGGGTAGATCCTCTAGATGTGTCATGAGCAGGAGCATTAGGCATGGATTGAGAAGAAGTTTGTTTCTTGAAAAATGGATTAGGTAAAGGAGTCTCATATGGGGTACCCTAAACCAAAATAATCCTATTATCATATATATAATCACCACATTGATGTATCATAGAAGGAATATCCTTAAGTTGATGATGCTAAGGGAATCCTAGAATAATTTCTCACGAACCAAGAGAAGCAATAACAAGGAAAGATATAGATAAAGTAGCAGATACTATAGTAAGAGGGAGATCAATGTGCCCAAAAGAGGTTTTAGTATCAAAGTGCATATAACGCTTAGTAAATCCTAAAGATGAAATAAATTTGAATGTGCACATATTATGTTTATAGATACTATCAATCAAGATGATGTGGATAGGAATTATACCAAAAAAATCTTGAAGTAAAGTGCAAGATGACTACTAGTGACAGGAAAATCAGTATCATCAAATGTAACTATACCAATTAGATAATCAAGTAGATGAATATATGTATAACAAGCCTGTGAGGTATAACATATGTAACTATACCAATCAGATAATCAAGTAGATGAATATATGTAGTAGGAGGAAGTTGATCCCTATAATTATGATGCAATGAAGTACCCTTAGATTATGAATTGTTATGATTAAGAAGTGTATAATTATATATCTTGAGTTTAGAAGTATCCTTAATAATCTTAAATTGATTGGGGATTCAAATTAAATTAGATTAGTATCACTGAGTTTTTGTATGTGTAGGCACTAAATTTTGCATAAATTCATTATTACATCATGTTTTTGGGAAAATTGTATATATGTGGGTCTTAAATGATGAAAATAAGTATGAATGACACAAGTCCTTGTTTTTTCACTTTTACATCACTTGATTTGTCTTCTAACTTGTGATTTACTTGATTCTTACTTGTGTTTCTATCCTATGTAATATAGATATCAATCCTTTACAATAACATGTTTTACTTTTGGTGATTTTATTCCAATACCATATAATTTGGTCATGACTATCGTACAGTCCTAGCTAAGATTTACATTCTTGGCCTCTTTGGTTTTTGGGTCCTTTTTTCTCGTTGGGTTTCTTCATTACAATTTTCTCTTTTGCTTCTTATAATTTGGCCATCTTTGTGCACCACTAATATTTAAATTTCAAATTTCACCTTAAGAATTTATTATCTAACAAGAACTTATCTAAGTACCATTTATTGAGCTAATAAAGAAAGAGTACTATATTTATACTACATATCACAACAAAGGATGTCATAAATGTGTTTGGCACACCTACATACAATGATTTCTATTAGAGAAAAGTAGCATATCCAACTAGATTTGTAGAAGGTCAAGGGAAAAACTAGCCTAAGTATTTTTATTTACATGCACACTCGCACAACACACTAGGAGAATAACCTTGAGTCTAAAATTTAGATCAGCGTTGGGTGACTCAAAAATGGTGTGACCATCAAGGTCATTCTAAATCAAATATTGGTATTTTTAATTTTTGATCTAATATACATTGCACTTTAGGTTCTTGTAGGAAGTTAGGTTTATTTTTTAGGTACAAGTGTGAAAATTATGGTTACAAGTGAATCTAAATATCTAAATTTAAAAACAAGTGACATCAAAGGGACTCAAAAAAATTAGATTCATATCATTTACGTATCTAAGAAAGTATAGTAGGCTCAATTTGGAAATTTCAATCCTTCCCATTTCAATTGTCTTGCCCCTAGACAACTAAGTGAGAAAAAATTGATCTAGGAAAATTCAAAATTTCTCAATATTTTTCACATCCAAAAAAGAAACAATCCAAAATCAACCTGAATCGGCTAAATCACTCTATAAATCCTAATTACACTTATAAGTTTGACATGCTTGTAAATACTTAGTTTCCATTTTATAAATGTAAATGATTGGAATCTAAATTATTCATTTCCCTATAACTTATATTCAATCCTATTTAAATTTATTAGATTAAAACCATATTTAATTAATTTAGGGAACTTGTTGCATCTTAGTGACCTTGTTATTTCAAAAACTCTTTACCTAGCTTAGGGTTCAAAATTTATATTTATTACTAGTCCTTGTGATCTCCAAACCCCTAGTGAATTTAGGATTTCTTATAGAATTGGGATAGTTATGGCTTGTAATATTTCTTTTTAAAACCACAAGGGATACCATCTATCTAACTAGGTTCATGCCCTAACCACCTACATCCACATCTCTACGCTTTTTATAGATTTTATCTAACCCATATTTATCTCCTACCTACTCATGACACTTCCTTAGGAAATCCTTACTCGTCTACATGCTTTAAATCACTCATCCCTATCCCTAAAAGCCCCATATCTTGAATTCTTTCCCGCAGTCGGCAGTGACCCACCCGGTTTGACGTCGAACCTATAATACTGATTTCACCCCCTTCCAAAACAAGACACAACCCAAGATTTCTTGCATTGTGTGAACATATCTTCAAATCTGAGCATCCTTACAATTGTGTCAACCCTCTTGGAGTCTGTTGGACCTTTTATTACATCACTTGTGGAAGATTTGGGTGCTTTAATTTGATTTTGTGCTTATTCATGATATCATATGCTATCGTTGTTATTATCTGCTAGAATCTAACATCTTGCAGGTTCAACGACTGTCTAAATTCCATCCTCAACCTGTTCTACCCGTTATTCTACTTATAAGTTTCTCATTCAATCCATCTACCTTTGGCTTTAATTTTCACTGTCTAGGTCTCCATCACTCCACCTAGGTAGATGTCAACCTAGTATTGTGTCATCATAATTCCTATTTCTATGTCCCTCTTAGTGTCTGCTTTTTTGGTGTTATTGTTTCTAGTTCTCATATCTATTGACCTGATTTTATTTCACCCCAAACTATTATACCTACACTCTGGTCTCTGCCAACCTAGCCCAATCATCATTGAATTGAGTCCTTTTCACCCACTCTATCCTAATCCCTATTTTCTACTATCCTCTCTACTTTTTGTCTCAGATCTCCTTCTGCGGGTTATTTCTAGTGTTTTTAGGATTTTGTGATCAGTTTATTTGCATTCAAATCCATTCATATATGCATTTCCCGATTGTTGTCCAATTCCATTTGTTCAAGTCACCGTCAACCTTCCCCTCTATAGCCTCAGTCACCATCGACCAAGCCAAGTACAATTTACTTTATTCTAGTGTAGATCATATCAATACTTTTCATCTATTTCTGTCATTTCCAAATTTGGTTCAATATCAATTTCTGCATGTTATCCAATTATCTATCATATTTTCATTATATTTTATCAAACAGGGGTTGACATCCATATTAAAAAATTAACACTTCTAGGAACATACTTCATCAGGCAACCCCCACATATACCATCTAATCCATTTTCTTTTTAGTTATCCTTGTTTAACAAGTTCATTAGATTTGTAGCAAGGTCATTCACTTTGTGCCTGTCCATTTGCATCCATCATACATCGAGGTAACTTAAACCCTCACATTTTGGAGTTAATTAATTTTCTTTAGTACTAGCTCATTAAATTGAAAAGGAAAGAAAAAAAATTAGATCAACATTATGGCACGCTCGGTGGGATGGACCCTTTTAGGTGAGTCTCTTGCATGTTCTTTCATTTTCTTATTTTCCACTAACATTGTGGTAGATTTTTTTTGCTTTTTCTTGTTAGTGTTGGGCTTCTAGATTTTCTTGGATTTATCTTCACTTGCATCTTCTTAAATATCATATCAAAAGGAAAAGTGTTCTCTAGGTATTCTTCTTTTTGTCTTATTTTCCCTTTTTTGTGTATTTATCTTCACCTGATTTTCACATTTGGATTTGGCTTTAAAATAACACTTTGCATCCTTGCTTGATAAAATATATTAAGTAGGGGTTAATCGATTGCATCTCACATTTTATCACACACAACCAAATTCATAAATCAATTTACACATCTATACATCTTCCTACGAGGTGGACCGATTGAGATTTCATCACCCAATAGAAATCCATTGTGGTGTTATGGCCACATTAGAAACTCTATATATACTCAGGCCTCATGTACCTTTGGGTATATCGAGGACTCCCCACCCATAACTACTTGAAAATAACCCTATATTTCCACTTCCTGGGTACCTTTGTTATCCTTTTCCCTTTTTATTTTTCACACTTTCTTAATCAATAAAAAACAAATAAAAATTGTGTGCTTGATTTTCTTGATCTAGTTAGTATAAGCTTTGTATTCAAACAATTATGCTATCCCATCCCAAACATATACCATGACCATTGTCTCATATGTGCCCTTGGTTACCTCTCCCATGGGCACCCAACCTTTATTCATCAATGTCCCTCATCAAGGAATTTTTGTTCAAACCACTACCGTAGATGAGACTAATCCTTTCTTATATCATCATCAAATCCCATCTAGACCAACTTCAACTCCATACCCTTCACCTTCAGGGACTTTCATGCCTCCTAGTCCCATGTATGACTTCTTATTTCATAGATCTCCCATAATCTATCAATCATACCAATCCACTCAATTCATATATCCTATCCCACCCCCATCATCTCACATCAACACTATCCCCCGCTTCATTCATCCAACCATCCCAATCTACCAACACTCCCATTTCTACTTCTCATATACAATCAAGTGTTCCCATCCAATCTCAACTATCTTATTACATTCCTAATTTCCAACATAACACATTCTCTCAAAAAATGCAATCTCCACCCCTCAACATCTTCAAACAACCATTTACTAATTCAGCAACAAAAAATCAATTTCCATCTTACATACTTCATAAACTCAATCCTTATGTAATCAATATTATAAATCAAACATATCCATCCTTACCTATCTCATCTGCCTCATCATCTACTTCTACCTTAGACATTGTGTCTACGAATTCTTCAATATCTACCCACACATCAACTACATCCATGACTACCAAACTTATCACATTAGCTTCTACCATTTGTTGCACATTTACATATATTCCTACCTTTAACACATTCACATGGAATTTGACTATAGCTATCATGCCCCAACCTATCGTATTTAACCTCTTATCCACATTTACATCAAGTATACCTATCACTACATCCCCAAACATCCCAATTGTACCCATCTATCCTTCAATCCCAATTGCCCTATATCCACCACATCAGCAAACTCACTTATATCTACCTTGACATCCTCATCACATATTCCTACATCTTTTCCCATGGCCACATCACCTATTTTGTCGCAATATTCTATAGTTAATCATTTTACACCTACCATTTCCACATCTATACCTTCTACCATGCATGCCACATCTTCTCCATTAAAAAGTATATCAATGATGCCCCTTGGAAAATTTATGAAATAAGCACCCCCACCCAAGACAAACACAAAGAGCATTCATGTCTCCTCTACAAAATCAATTACTTCCACATTAACCAATCCAAAATTTATACAATCCACATCTCACATAGACCTCATCAATCACATCATTCAAACACCTCTTTACCCATCAATATCCACATCTACACCACCATTGATTTTACACCTTTATCTAATCTCTCACTTGTCACATCTACATCACCAGATTCGACCACTACTTCACCCACATCTATTCCAACACTACAACTCACTTTGACTTCAAATGATCCTCCCATCTCATTTACACAATCAAACAATTCCACATCAAACGAATCTTCACCTTTTTTAGATCTTATAAAAAAGAAACTACTCCCTCCACCTATATCAACTGGAAAACCACCTTTAGACCCTCCATTGGAGATTGTTTTCATCCCCCCAAGGGTGCCTCTTCAAAAGCAAGATCTAAAACCCTTGGCACCTTTATTCAACATTCTATTTTACGTCCTCATAATAAATTGACATCCCCCTACCTACAATCAAAAAATCCAATACCACATCATCTATCTTAGGACCACATCCATCTATTCTAGGGCCAACCCCTTCATCAAAAAAATTCCAACCCACCAATCAACCCAATCCAAAACCATCCAACTCCTCTTCTTCTTGAACACCAATCATCACAAAAACTGAATCCAAAGCATCAAAACCCTGAAATACTTCAACTCCACCCTCAATATCCGAATCATCTCAAACATCTGCTTCCTCTTCTAAATCAAAAAATTCTCACAAAGATAGGGCATCTCTCAACACTATGGTTGAATCATACATGGAGATACTTCAACATTTACTTCAAACTTCTGCCAACACACTTTCTCCTATCAAATATTTTGATCTACAAAGTAAGAAGCCATCATGGTTCGACTACAATTGTATTTGTTCTTATAACTACACCTTGGATCATGACACTGAGCATTGTAAGGCCCTCCAAACCATCATCTATGATCTTGTTGAGGAAGATGACCTCTTCGTCTAAGAGGACCTTCCTTCTCCATCCACCATAACCAATCCAATTCATATTTCTACTTCTCTATCCATTGAATTTTCTAGGTCTCCTCCTCTATCCACATCATCCCTTACCATCTCTCCCCCACATGTCATTCCTCCTAAATAGGTTCCTCCCTTTTTCATTGATAATGTTTGTTTTTAAAATCAACCTTATGATCCCCGACCATCTATCCAATCCAAAACCAACGTTATCATCAACATTCCCTCTAACAACCCATACAATCTCCTTTGACTTCCACTCACTCATCCACATCTAATTTGCCCTATGTAATATAGTATCCTTAATTGGGGTCACATCTTCCCCTCATCCTATCACATATTTTTCATCACCCACACATCCTATCCACATCAAATCATACCCCTATCCATCCAAACAACTCTCTTGATGCTGGGGGACTTCATTCTAGTATCGTTCTTCTTGTGGATTAATTCCTTTTCATCCTTGACATTGCCTTATCTTATCCAACCCATCTCATTTGATCTCATCCATTTTTATTGTATCTAACCAATCTATCTACCATATTATCTAATCCCAAGTCCACCTTTGTGGCCATATTTGTGCTTCCTCTTAGGGGCACCATATCTTCATCCTAAGGCCACCTTTTTGGACATTTTCAGCCATATCTTCATTTATAAGGTGTTACCCATATTTTATGACCTTTTTCCAACTCATCTCATCTAATCTTATCCAAATTCCACCATTGTGGCCATATTTGTGCCTCTTTTCGGGGTATCATATTTTCATCCTAAAGTACACACTAGTGGCCATATCTTTGTCTCATTAGAAATGCATATTTTCCTTGATTCCTCAAAGGTAGCACATAGCTTTTATCTTTGCACGTCTATCCTATCACGACTTTGATATCTGCAAAGTCATCCTTAAAATCATAACATTACTACTCTAGAAAGGAGTCAACGTGAAAATTTTTCCCCTAACTGGATTAGACCATAAATTATCACACATAAGTATGTGTCGGGAGCCTATTTTTTGGCCTCCCTTGATGATAAACCAGAAGTGGAACCACTTAATGCCTTGCACTTGTGACCATTCTATTGTTAGCATGTCTACTAGTGAGCACTTAGTCATATCCTTAGATCATCCGTGCATCATTATCCCCTTCCATCTATCATTGTAATGATTTGAAACTATGCGGTCTATCATCACTTTCCTAGATATGACCTTAAATATGGGCACCAAGGCTCTACCCATATCATTTTTCCTTAAGTATAGGTTCTCCCTTCTTAGTGCGGAATTCATGATAATTACATTCATCACCCTCTTATTTACCTCTTGTAACCACACAAAGGGTTCATGGGTGTCTCTTGTAAAGTCATTATCCCCTCTTAAGTGGTCTACCTAGCTATTCCTAGTTCCCCCATATGTTAAGCTATAAAAAAATAGACTTATCCCTCAAAGGAAAGTTGTTCATGTTTAAAAAAATCTCCAAATCAATCAAATAAATAAACTGATCCTTTGAAGGATGGCTAGCATGTATTATTTTTTCCATTTATATCATATGTGTATAAAGTAGACCATACCCTCGAAGGATGGATACTCCCTTGTATCATAGCATCGAAGGCTTCCCACATTGATCATCCTTTCATTTTATCAGCTTTCTTCTAGAAAACTTCCTGCATTGATCAATTTTCACTTTCCCCTACCCAAATTTGGGGCATATATTTAGGGAACACCACTTATGAAGAATCCTCTTCCCATGTACAAGTTACATCATAAACCCCTTTTTCATGTCAACATTAGGTTTATCAGTTCATTCCATCCATGCCTCTTTATGATCTTTGGTATAACCAACTTTTCTTGGTTATATGATAACACATTTTTCGGTCGCATGCACCTTGTGTTACTTGGATCCCCCTCTTGTTTATCTCTAATGTGATTGGAGACATCCTTTTCTCACACGTTCCTTGATATGACATAGTATCGTTTGTACCCTTTAATCACATCTAGTTTGATCGATTAATATTATCTCATATCATCTCGTATATTGTTTCATCCATAATCCTATCACATCTTATCCATCTCATCAAATCTTATTCAATTTACCTCATATTAAACCCACCCTTGTGGCCATATTTGTGTTCCCTCTCAGGACATCATATCACACATTTTCATATCTTGCATTTTTAGCCATATTTGTGATCTTTATCTAGGGCACCATTTCATCTTATCTCAAGTCCACCCTTGTGGCCATATTTATTCCCCCTCAAGGAATTTTATATCATCATTTCTTATTTTTTCATTTACGGCCATTTTTTGTGTCCTCTATTGGGGCACCATATTATCATCCATATTTCATCTTAAGTCAACCTTCATGGCCATATTCATTCCCCCTTAGGGAATTTTATTTCATCACTCTTTTATATTTTTCCTTTTGGCCTTTTTTTGTGCCCTGTGCTGAGGCACTATTATTTCATCATCATCCTCGTCTTGTTTGGATGCATACCTTTTTCACTCGATTCCTCATGTATGAAGGAGTTCACATAATATTTCACATTTGGTTGTGCATAGTTTGATGTGTACCTATCACACATTAGTGCCCATGGATTTCATCCATTTGAGAGGTTTCCCATTGGATATCTTTCATTTTGCAGTGATTTGCATCCACCCATTGGTCTGTAGAACATTGTCATTGTCTTCATTGAGACCATCATTTTTCCCTACCAACATGATATCAGAATTACCAATATAGGTTCTATTGTTATTTAAGTCCTTCTTTCTTGGGGAATCTTACCGCACCTTATCATTTTACCCATCTTTCTTCTCCCTTCTACCTTCTAACATCTACCTCTTTCAAACTCATCATCAATTCCCCTTTGCGTTATTGATCCATCATTTGAGGGGGAGCTCATCATCAACCTTCTGTTAGTCTTGATCCTACTCTTTATCTCTCATTGTTTTTATCTCATGGCTTTCCCAACATAAACCAAGTGACAAAAAGGGGAAAATGGAGACACCAAATTTTGGTATTGATACCCTTGCTTTCCTGCATGTGCATCTTTCACCATGGTCCTATCTAGACCGATTTTAATTTAAATAATTTCTTTTATTCCAATCTATTAGCCTAAACACTTTTAATTCGTAATTAATCTTCCTTAATTACCTTAATTAATCTCCATTAGTTAATTACCTAGCTTTTTTAAAAGATGTTTTTATCCCTAACCACCTAAATCCACATCCCTATGCTTTTTCTAGCTTTTATCTAACCCATATTTATCTCCTACCTGCTCATGACACTTCCCTAAGAAATCCTTACCCGATTACATGCTTTAAATCACTCATCCCAATCCCTAAAATCCCCATATCTCAAATAAATCAATCATTCACCACTCTAAGGAATAGTTTCTCGTAGTCGGTGCCGACCCTATAAGACTGATTTCACTCCCCTTCCAAAATAAGACACAACCCAAAATTTCTTATGTTGTGCGAACATATCTTTGAATTTGAGCATCTTTTTAGTTGTATCAAACCTCTTGCAGTCCATTGGATCTTGTCTTACATCACTTTTGGAAGATTTGGGAGGTTTACTTTGATTTTTTTCTTATTCATGCTATCATATACTACCGTTGTTATTATTTGTTAGAATGCAACATCTTGTAGGTTTAGCTACTGTCAGAATTCTATCCTCAGTTTGTTCTACTAGTCATTTTTCTTGCAAGTTTCTCATTTAGCCCATCTACCTTCAAATTTTTTTTTCATTTTTCAGGTTGTCATCACTCCACCTAGGTTGCCGCCAACCTAGTCCTGTACCATCATACTTCCTACTTCCAGGTCCCTCTCAGTTTCTACTTTTGTGTTGTTACTATTTTCATTTCTCATATCTACCATCCCGATCCTATGTCACCCCAAACAATTCTATCTGCACTCCAGTCACTACTAACCCAACACAGTCACCATCAACCCGAGTCCTGATTTTCACCAAATCTATCCTAAGCCTTGTTTTTTGCCATCCTCTCTACTTTGTTTTATCTCAGATCTCCTTCTACAAGTTATTTTCAGTGTTTTCAAGCTTCTATGATCACTTTATTTGGATTTGGATCAATTTATATTTACATTTCCAACTTGTTGTCTAGCTTCATCTACGCAGTTCACCATCGACCTACCCCTCTGCATCCTGGGTCGTCTTCGAACCAGCTAGGTATAATTTACTTTGTTCTAGTGTAGATCAGATTAGTACTTTTCATCCATTTTTATCATTTCCATTTTGGTTTTGTATCACTTTCTGGATGTTATCTAGTTATCTTTCATTTGTTTCATTATCTTTTATCAAACGGGGGTTGACATTCGCGTAAGAAAGTTAACACTTCTAGGAACTGACTTTGTTGGGTAGCCCCCACATATACCATATAATCCATTTTCTTTCTAGTTATCCTTGTTTTTTCAGGTTCCTCATATTTGCAGCGAGGTCATTCACTTTATGCCTATATATTTGCATCCATCATACATCAAGGTAGCTTAAACCCTCACATTTTGGAGTTATTTAATTTTCTCTAGTACTAGCTCATTAACTTGAAAAGGAAAGAAACAAAATTACATCAACACTTTGGTTGATTCTTCACAAATAGTTGGCCCTAGCACTAATGACTTGTTGGAGGCCTATTTTAATCATGACCTTAGTTATAAATATTCATCTAGTGATATTAGATTTGGATATTGATGATCTATCTCTTGCTTTATGTCATCATGTCAATTTGCCAAATTCTCATAGTCATCCACCATCTCCTGACATAGAATCCACTAGCTATGTAGAAGAATCATATTATCATGATGTTGCATTATCCTTTAGTTGGGCCTTTCCTACCCATTTGCAATAACTAATAATGTTATTTTACTTCCTAGTATTGACACAGATGATGATAGTGATGATAAGTGTTATTCCACTTCTATAGATGGCGATGAACATATTAATCGTAATATTTCATGTGATAATGATGTTCTCACTCCTATTGATGTTTATACGCATAGTGATGATTTTTTCCATATTGATGTCCCCATTCATAATGATGTTTCTACTTGTGTACATCCCTCATAATACACTACCTTCATAAGTATGTGCCATTTTTAATTGTCTCTATGACGACCCTTTCAGTCCTAATACCACAACCAATCAATCTATATTCGAGTCCATTCAAGCTTTGTACCATTTATTTCAAGACAAATTTCAAGCTATGAAAACAATGATTACATCCCTCACAACTGAAATCTACATCTCAAGGTTGCTTCTCATGCCCATTCTAGTTATTCTTCTAAATCTCATCTTGATCATATGTCTACTACCTATTCCCATACAAGCGAGGTCAACATATTACCACAACAAACACCTCTTCAGTTCGATCAACATTCTAGAAAACATGATATAGTATTCACACTACTTGATAATCAAGTAATTACTTTCTTAATTAATCATTACCACCCTCATCATCGAGTCATTCATTACAAAAGAATAACATATTTTATTACCATGGGATTAATGTGACGACAATTGCTATGCTTTAGAACAAAAAAAATAACATTTGGAGTGTAAGGGACTCATTTAATTTACTACACATAATTCTCCTTCACATTTATCTTCAATTACTAAACCCCAATGGGCTCCCAAATCTAATCCCTCCATGTTTAGTGAGAATCATTCCATAATTACTAATGCTCCTTCTCCAGTAATTCAAGAGCCACCTACCCAACACATTTTCATACCATCTTTAGAAGTCTCCACCCCACTACCTCATATTAAGTCATATGTAGTGTTACCAATCCCAAATATGCAACCAACATCAAAATAAGAGTTGTTATCCAATTTTACCCCTTGGGGAAAAATTGAACAATGGGGGGGGGGGGGGGTTGGTTGTTATGCTCTAACAATGGAAAGGCCTTCATAAGACATTTTAGGTCCATTTCGAGTTAATTTCATGGTTTAAAGGGTTTTTATGGTGCTTCGGGAAAGTTCGGGATCATCGTGAACAACTTTCCCCCTTTTAAGGTGCTAGAGGTTCCAAATTTCCCTAAGTTGGAAATTTCCCTCGGTGGGCTCACTTTAGGTCACCATGGTGAAAACACTGGTCAAGATTCAATAAGATAATCTTAGGGTGCTTTGATCTCAAATGACTCACTGAGAAGCTTGATGAGCTAAGAGATTGGTTTTAAGTTATCAAACTACATATGTATTGGGGTTTGAGCTCATTGCTTATATGTGCTTACCATGCTAAGCATTAAAATTAATAATTAAGGAGTTCATTACATAAAACCATGAAGTGTGAATGTTTCATGAAGATTTTCTCGTTGTATTGGAGTTTAATAGGACAACTCTAGTAGTGCAGGAGTGTCTCAGACACGTTGTTGAAAGGGTTATAGCTTGGCTCGGTTGATGGTCATAGGTATGATGAGTCATTTGAAGGAATAGTTGGATGCAATAATATAACAAGCTAGGTCAGATTGGGAGGTGAAACATATTACTTATAAGCTCATGGTATTCTCTTGGCAGACATAAATGGTAAAGAGTTCAAGTGCGAGGAAATTGAAGCATATGGGTTGGCAAAGGGGTACATAGCTTGACGGATGTTCGAGATGCTCGAGAACCACACATATTAAGGGGATTTAGAGCTCATAGGAATGGCTTAATTTCTTGAGCAAGGGCCAAACCTAACGAGTGCAAGATATAAGGAGATAAAAATAAAAGGGGCTCGACAGAGTGGAGATGGACGTCAACGTACAAGCTCGAACATGAGAGACTCGATCAAAAAGCCAACTCAAAGATCTATGAACTACTAAATGAAGAAATTCATGGAGAAAGTAGAGCTTGTTGTTCTATTGCAGAGACTGGAAGGTAGACACTTGACATTGACATAACATAGTTGAGATCAATTTGTTAAGATAAGAAAGCAATTCGGTTCGTATATGGATTAACCATGCAAGACATCAAAACTAGTGAAGAATCTTGACAATAAGTGTGGAAGTGGGTCATCAAGCTGTGAAGTTGGGACATGTTTGAGGAGATCTCATTGAAGGATGTCGGTGAATTACTTGCTTAAAGGGGCTCGATGCAATGTTGGGGGGATGTTGGACAAAGTGGCTCGTCAGCTCAACATAGAAGCTTGAGGCATATAAGTGAGATCAACGAGCTCATGGAGGCATGTAGAGAGCTATAAGTGAGTCATAAGAACAAGCTTGGGCATGGTCATTAGATGATGGTCTGATTCATAAGGATTCAATATAACGATTGCATCGGTAGATTTAATTATGACTGAGTTACTTTGGAGTGAGTGGTTGAGCTTGACAAGGACATTGGTAGAGAGCCAGGAGCTTGAAGGTAGATATCATCGTCAAACTAAGGAAAAAGAGTAGGTTGAATTTCTACGCATAGAAACATGGTGAAACTAAGCCATGATTTTAGCTTAATGTGTTTCTCATTAGGTGTAAGAGGATTGAGAAATGAAATGACTTAGCAGTGAGTTAACCAATCGAGCTCGGAGGTGGGAAGATCGTAGTTGATAGAGAAACATGCAAGTCGATGTGTGTGTAGGTGGATCAATCCCAGGCAGGTAAGGTGAGCACGGGTGAAGAAAATGATCACCAAAAAAGATGGATGCATTTCAAGAAGATTAGCTCGAGACTCATGCGTTGATGTGGGCCAGGAAAACAGATTGATCAGAAGCCGAGCCAACCAAACAAAGGATGGGAGAGCTTGTGTTTGGCTTTATGATGAGCTCAAGCTCGTGTGGTGAGTGATTCGGGAAACATTATAGGATAACCATACATAGAAGCTTGAGACAGGGAGTTCGATGATAAGCCCAAAGTGTGTTCCATGCTGGGGGAGTTTTGAGAGCCCATGGCTAATGGGAGAGATGAGTCAATTCGGATAGGGATGTATGATGTTAGATTAAGTAAGTCTTTAGGTCCACAGATCCAAATTGCCGCTACGTGGGGAAAGTTTGAATGTTTGGACCAAGGTGTTAGTGTCTGAATGACGTTAGGCCCATTGGAGGAATGTTCCAATGAGAGGGTGTTGGGGTGGAACTCACCTGACGAGTTGTGTTGAAGAAATGAGTGTATCTCAGTGGTCAGACGTGCAATGCCAAGTTTTGTGCTAGTATAATGAAGAGTTTAGAGTTTTTGGTGATCAGATCATTTTGAATGGTTTTTGAGTAAAGACTGAGTTTCCCAGTCAATGTGCTCGCTCCATAGAAGTGACTTGTTTTTCAATGTGAAATAATCATTCAATGAGTAAATGGTGTAGTGTCCACCTAACGAATCGACGCAAAGGGTGGAAATAATCACTGATATGCTCAAAAAATGGCTCGACGGGATAATTAGAGCATACAAGTGGAAACCAACCAGAGAAATATGGGAGATTTGTCAAATAAGTCAGAGGTAGAACCCACCAAAATAGAAAAATGTGGCATGCCATCCAACTCAAGAAGGATATAAGTGTACTTAATGTGTCAAATGGTTCAAGGAACAACTATGCAAAAGGAACCATCAAGATTAGTTGAGAGGTAGTTAAGATGGAATTTATAGGTGGAACTGACTTAAGTGACAGTGTTAGAGTGACAAGGTAGTTGGTGTCAAGCGGTGATCGGTGCAACATTATTGGGAACCTGCCGATGTAAAAAATGAATGCAGAGAGTTGTTTTAAGGAAGTGCAAGGTAGCTCTCAAGTCAGCTTGGTGAGCTGGATGACAAGCCATTTCAAATCCATTACATAAAACCCCCACACTGTGAATTTTAACCAAGTGGACCACCAAAATCAAATAATATTTTTATTAAAATATTTTAATAAATATTTTTTTTATTCTTAAAATATTTTATTAAATTTTTTCTTTTAATTAAGTGGAGAATTGAATTCAAAATTTTGAATTCATGAAGTAATAGTGGAATGTTCTTGGGGATTCAATTAATGGTGTAATTAAGTGTGAAGGCCATCATGTGCCATTATTCATGTCCCATGATTTAGGATTTCTTCTTCCTTTCTCTTCAGGTGGATTTTTTTATAAATGTAAAGGGGGAACTCATTCCAAAGGGTTGGACAAGTTAGACATCTTAGACAAGTGTATATTTTTCAAGAATCCTCTCTCTTCTATAAGTTAGATTTCTGGATTGGGGAAATTTCAAGCATACATTCCAAGACTGTAATGGAAACCATTGCCTCTTATGAATGTAATGATTCATTATGCACGATGTTGAAGTAATAAATGTGTATGTTTTATGACTACCATTAGTCCTTTTCATCATTCCACATACTTCTTTGTGCCTTTCTCATGATTACAGATACACTGTGCAAGTTTAAGTTTCTATTGCAAGTTCTTGGATTTCTATGCTTATCAAGTGGTGTAGTTTTTCATTAAGTTGACTTTTGGTGCTTGTTTTCCCTTCTTATTTTCATCCTTCTTCACTGGAAGACCGAAAGATTGTTTTTCTAGTTGATTATAACAAAGGGTTTGTTTACCATTTCCAAGTTTCAGTGGGTGAATTTGATTTGTGGTGCACAACACCCTCTTCAAAACAACCTTCCTAAATTCTAGCAACACCCTTCATTTGGTACATCACTATCCCTAGTATAGCTTTATTTGTTGCAAATATATTTCCCTAAATCCTATAAAAATGTTAGTATAGGACTAGATAACTATTTTATTGCACTAGGAGTAGTATAGCACTTAGTTTATGAAGAGGAAGCTGACCTTCTCCAGAGGTTAACCTTGAGGCCAAGTCCCACAATTTGAGAGGTGATCCCATGTTACCCAATCACACCAAATGTCTTGTTCACATTCTTGCTATTCAGAGGGTGTAGTGATTTGGTGATAACAATTTTCTTCATACCTGGTGGGACAAGAGTTGGTAATTCTCTTTATACTTGCATGAATCAAAGTACTTGATGACTTCATATCTTTGTATTTTGTATTTTAGTGTGTTAAGATATGCGAAGAATTTAGACAAGATATTATGCGAGAGGAGAAGGAGATTATCAGCATATTGAGTTATCCTTATCTCCTATAATAAGAAGAAGAGGCATTTCAACATCACCAGTTTCAATGTCACCACATAGAGGTCATTCAACTCCTCCTTACAGAAAGTTCCCTCTAAAATCATCTTCTTGGTAGAATGGAAAGGAACCAACTGTTTCTTGCATTCAATACAAGCATCCTCTTATATTATCCCAACGTGATCCTATACTTGTTGCTACACTCAAAATTTTACCCTTTTCCACATGGTAAAATCATATTACTCATATGGAACACATTCTTTATGTGGCCAACATTTACACAGTACATAATGTTACAAAAGAAAACATTCTGGTCAAACTCCTTGCTACTTCCTTCAAGGGAAAATCACTTCAGTGGTTTTGTGGGTTAGAGGTTGGAACTATAAGCACTTGGGATGAGTTGGGGGAGAAACGTTGCAAACAGTTCAAAGACAAGAGTGACCACCTGTCACTCTTAGGACAAATCACTACCATAAAGAGATCTCCCCAAGAATACATAAGTGATTTCAACTTCTGATTCCAAAGGACTTGGAATAGGATTCCAACACTCATAAAGCCTTCTCCAAATAATGCATTCTTTTACTATTTGTGAGGGTTCAACAATGATGTAGTAGTTATGATCTAGTCCATGGGAGGGACTACACTACCTAATGCCTATGAAGTTGTCATAAGAGTAGAGAATTCCTTGATTCAGGCTAGAAAGATAGCTCCACGACTACCAATTTCGTTGTCTTCGGATCTTACAAACACTCAACATACCATCACTCCTATTCCAGCATCTTCTAAGCAACTAGTTTAGTCTACCCCCGCCCCTTCAAATGATCTATTTGAATTCAAGTCACTTCTATGAACTTTTGGGAATGAGCTCATTTCACTCAAGAGGAAACAATTTCAATATAATCATCCATACTAGCCAAAAAATCAGTAGTATCAAGATAGCCATCCTCCTTTTCAAGGGAAAATTTAGTCTCAAAATCAAACTCCAGTTTAAGCTGTGAATGCCAGGCCTCTAAAATTTAGGAATCCTCTTGCTACTAGCTCTTTCAGAGCCCTTATATCTGTCCAGAATATTCTAGTTCAAGACTACGAATGGGGTTATCCTTGTTCTCAACCCCACAATAAAAATATTTTCCCCAATGGAGTTGTTATCTAGGCCCTTATGGTTCAAAGTGTATCTATCCCTCCAGAGCCAACAAAAAATTTATCTATGCAGGAAATTAACAGATCAACCACAAGCACTTGAAGAAACCACTTTACTAAATTGGCAAGCAGAAGATTTTTGTGGGTTGAATATTTATTCTTCATCAGTGGTAGAAAAAATGTGTTCCAAAAAGAGGGCAATGGAATCTCAACCTTCTAAATTTGATCAAGTATCCACTTCATAGCCTTAGCCATAAGAGGCGGTTCATAAACATGTGGGAAAGAAATAACCAAAAACACATGCTAGCCAAGATGCAAGGAAATAAGGTTCTTCAGGCATCACAATATTGAACAAGCACTTTGTAAGAGAGGATTATAATGCCCAAAGAAATGTCAAAAAATTAGGATAAATTCCCTTCAATATTTTAGAAAAAATTAAGAAGACCAACATGAGTGTTACTATGTAGGACACACTCTTAATTCATTCTCAAAGAAACTTGTTGCAAGAGGATCTAAACAGTTTTGGTACAACCGACGGATCATCAAGTCGTGGAGTAACAACTACTATGAGTTTGTGTTAACCAAAAGGGAAAAGTATTCCTAAGGTGAAAAAACTTCCACCATTCTATATTTCCCTAATCATTGGCAATCATTTGGTACATAATTGCATGATCGATTTTGGTGTCATTAGCTCAGTTATGACCAAGAAAATTATAGAATATATACACCAGTCTCTACAGGAGTTGTTTAGTTGGATGGTACAATAGTTCAGACTGTCAAAGTCATCAAAGGACTCCAAATTACTATCCATGCATGTCCTAGTTTTTCATTCACACAAGACATATCAGTCATCGATCTTCCTCCTCTCTTTGCCATTTTCCTATCACAAGATTTCACTGCCAAGATGGGTGGTTACTTGTAAACTGATTAGTCACATATGAATCTTAGGACTCGATATGGAACTAAAGTGGCTATATGGGAGGAACCAATTTTTAATAATCATGTGGAGCCCTATACTGTGAGTCCTATAAATGGGAATTATACCATCCATGATTGAGAGGAAGAAGTTTTTGATCACGAACCAACCACTCTTGTGGAATAAGTCCTTGATATTGTGTTAGATGAAGTAAATGTAGATCATAATTATGATCACTATGCTGAGGTATTAATAGAAGAAGAAGTTAGTTTTTTTTAGAAGAGACAAGATTGGGTACATACTGCATTCATGAAGAAGGTACAATCATACCACAACTTTTCAAAACACAAAACAATTCTGTAGGACTATGGAAATTATTCTTTGATGGCTCGAGGAGTAAGAATGAATATGGTGTTGGTGTCATGCTAATTTCTCCAAAAGGAGATAAGTACTTCTCATATTTTATATTGTAATTCACTTGCACTAATAATGTTGCTGAATATGAGGCCCTTATGCAAAGGAATTCAACTAGCTCAAAAGAAGGGAATCAAATCCCTGACTATTTTTGGAGAAAGCAAGTTAGTTGTTCATCAAGTGACGGCACACAGTGCATCCAAAAATAGTCTTTTAAGATCATACAAGAACTGAGTTTGGGATTTTATTGAAGATTTTGAAGCTTTTGGGATCAACGATGTTCCTAGAAATAAAAATAAAGATGTTGATAGGCTTGCTACGATTGGCTCACAATAAAAAATACCTATTGATATCGCAAAAGAAGGGAGACAATATGTCAAAATGGTGGTTTGACCTATAGTCCCTGATAATGTGAGTAGCTAACAAGTGTTTGCTAGTGACAAATAAATTGTTCTATTTCTACAAGAGGAGGCTAAGTTTACTATGAAAGGTCAAAAAAATTTGCAAGAAGCATACGATGATCAACTCATATAATTGAAAAGTAACAAGCTACCAAAAGGCTTAGTTACTCTGGAATCCATCTTTAATTTAGATGATCAAACCAAAAGAAAAAGCTCTAACATGGTGGTCAAAGAAGAATATTTTGAGGAAGTCAAGGTAGTAAATAAAAAGTTTCTGAAGATTGGAAAAGTATGCACTCCTGAAGAAAAAGAATATTTCATCAAACTTTGTCAAGAATATCTTGACTTTTTTTACATGGAGCTACAAAGACCTGTGGGGTTTTGATCTAGGTCTACGACAACATACCATCGAATTGGATCGTAATGCCAGGCCATTTCATCAGAAACAAAGGCCAATTAATCCAAAAATTGAGCCACTAATGAGAAAGGAGCTAACCAAACTCATCGAGGACGGTATAATTTTTCCTATCAAGCATTCCTCTTGGGTAGCCAATTTGGTCCCTATAAGGAAGAAGTACAAAGAAATTCAGCTATGCATGGATTTCAGTGATTTGAACCGTGCCTCGTTGAAATATGATTATCCTCTTCCATTAATGGAGAAAATCCTTCAAACGGTGGCAGGATCTCAAATATTTTCTTTGCTCGATGGATATTTGGGTTATAATCAAATTTTGGTCCAAGAATTCGATGAATTCAAAACAACTTTCACTACCAAGTGGGGTACATATGCTTACAAAAAAATTCCATTTGGATTATACAATGTCAGGGCTACTGATGAGTGCATTATTTGGCTCATTTATATCATTCCTACAATCAGTAAATTGCCACTTTGATATGATTTTCTAATGAATGGGGATATTTTGTATAGTTATATCATAGTGATTTTGATGCATTTTCCTTGCTTTTGTTCATGAAAACTGATTACCGTATAAACTTCCTACTAATTTTCTTTGCAAGAAAAAAGTGATAAAGTGTGCAAGGAAATGATGAACGTTTGTTGCTGATGTAATTACGAAGTCCTAGTTTGGAGCTGGAATACGGGAGAAGAATACTTTTTCCACCAGTTGACCTATTAGTATGGGACTTGTTTCTAATTATCCCAAGGAATTTATGAGTTTTAGTTAATATTGATTAGTGGAAGATGTTAGTGCCACCTATTATGGTGAATTCTGTAACTGTTTGTGTCTTTATTAAGACACCTTCTTAAGAACATAGTTGTTATTTTTGGAGATACTTTGCAATATATTGTCTATGGTATTTAGAACTTTCAAATTCATATGTTGTCTACAATATGGAACTTATTTAAATTAATAGAAGTAAATGTCATTTTGGAGATCTAAAGCTGCTGGTAATTCCTCTATCCCAAGGGAGAGCAAGGGCCCACTCGACCGAGGAGACAAGAGGTTGTTTTATGTTCACGTATGCATTTGATTTTCTGATAAGTCTTACTGTAATCCTTGTTTCAGTAAATTTCATGCAATCTTTGGTTGAATGTATTTGTTTTCCTCACCAACACTTTTATCTGGAATATGTGTTTTCTTTTATGCAAATTCTAATTAACAAGTGATCTTACTTTTACTAAGTTCTAGCTTCAATTATGTAGTTGCAATTCCATTTGTTTGAGTATTGTGTGTGTGCATTTCAATTTCAATTAGAAGTGTAGCTTTTAGAATTCCTTTCATTCCAGTAGATGAATTCCATAGATTTACATTAGGTTTTCGTAGATTAGTAACCAACTTAAAAGATCTCACAACACCCCCGACAGAAATCCCAATAGGAATTGGTTACATAAAGCTCCATTGCATACAACCTAGGACACATCCTTGGTTTATAATGACACTAACAGGAGATCATGTTAGTTAAATGATTGGAGAACACAACGACCCATTAGCTAATTTCCAAAGAGCCATGGACATGGAATTTAAGGGACTAATCAATGATATCATCTTGATTTACCTTGATGATATAAATGTATACTCTAAGCATGCATAAGAACACATCACACATCTAAGAAAGGTTTTCCGAAGGTGTAGGGAATTTGGGGTTTCACTCAATCCTAAGAAATGTATTTTTGTAGTGCATGAGGGGAATTTGTTGGGGCATGTTGTTTCAGTGGAAGGATTGTCAATCGATCTAGCTAGGATTTGTTTGATTATGTCCTTATCTCTCCTAAGTCACAAGAAGGGTCTCAAGAGTTTTCTGGGAACCATAAATTTCATGCAAAGATTCATCCATCAATTTGCAGCATTGTCTAAACCATTGACATCCATGATGAAGAAAAATATGCCATTCTCATGGAAAAAGGAAGGAGGGAGAGATTCGAAGCCATCAAAATGGCCATTTCTCAATCTCTCACGCTCATGAACCCCAGGTTTGATAAAGATTTTATTCTTTATGTTTTTTCAGGTCAAGAGAGAGTTTCAGGTATCCTCACCCAACAAAATGACGATTTGATGGAGAAACCAATTAATTTCTTCAGTTAATCCCTCAAAGACTATGAGCTCAAATATTCATTTGTTGAAAAATAATTCTTTGTGGTTATTCGAGCTTTGAATAAATTCAAGCACATGTTGTCCAATAACAAAATTCATCTGATGGTGTATCATCTAGGTGTTAAGGAATTTTTTTTGAACAAAGAGACGAATGAAAAATGTGATGGATGGATCATGAAGGTGATGGAGTATGATGTACATATCAAAGTTACCAAACTTGTCATAGGTAAAGGTTTGTGTCAACAACTTGCTGAAGACATGGAATCAAAAGGTGATGAGGACGTGACACTCCTAAACACTAATGAAGGTGATGATCAGTTTGACCGGTTATCCAAAATGAATAATTTCATTTTCTCAGGAGTATATCTAGTGAACATGGATAAAACTCAAAGACAAACTTTCCATCTTCAGTCTATTCCATATGTTCTGGTAGATAATGTTCTATTTCGAATGGATTTGAATTTTTTTCTCCTTTGGTGCATTAGACCGAAATAGGTAAGTAAGATACTAGAATATTTTCACAATGGCCTATTTGGAGGACATTATTCTTCACGAAAAACTACTACCAAGATCATGAGATTCAGTTACTACTGGCCAAATTTATTCAAATATTCCCATCTCTAGGTAAGGAAGTGCAAGGAATATGCCTTTTTCATCAGGAAACAAAATTTGGCAGCTCTTCAATTGCATCCAATTCAAGTGGACTAAACCTTTTTTCAATGGGGGTTGGATTTCATTCGAATGATTAATCCTCTATCTAGTGATGAACATAAATGGGTCCTTACTGCAAAAAACTATTTTACTCAATGGACAGAGGTAGTAGCATTGAAGGAGAGTAATGAGAAGGTAGTTCTTGATTTATTGGAAGGTATAATGACAAGGTTCGGTGTTCCATTTACAGTTATTTCAGAAAATGCAATGGCTTTTCTTGGTCTGAAGTTGAGTGAATGGGTTATTAAGAATGGGGTCTACCTCAAGACTTGGTCCAATTACTATTCGCAAGGAAATGGATTAGCTGAGTCTAGCAACAAAAACCTCACAAGGATTATTAACAACACAATGGAGACTAACAAGAGGACTTGGCACACATAGCTTAAAACTACTTTATGGGTAGATTGGATCACACTTGAAAGGGCCATTGGAAATTCTCCTTTCATGTTTGTATATGGAAGAGAAGCAAAACTTCCGTTCTCCTTGGAGTTAACTCATTAGCTTGAGGTTATGGAGAATGATCCTTTGATAGTTAGCTTTGCTAAAATCATGGAGTTGGAAGAAGTACAAAACAAGGCTATAAAGACTTTGGAGCAACATCAGGCTCAAGTTAACAAATATTTTGACAAGAAGGCATCCGACAGGAATTTTTAAGAGGGATATTTAGTTCTCAAATGGGATGAAGATAGAGGAAAACTAGGAAAACACACTAAGTTTTACACTCTCTAGAGTGGGCCATACATCATCATGAGTTGCAAAGAGGAGAATTCATTTCATCTATCTAGGCTCAATGGAGAAGAACTTCCCATTCATGTGAATGGGATACATCTCAAAGATTGTTTTCTAGATGCATTCCGCCCCCTGTACAGTTTAGTTAGGTGTTTTCCTCCAAGTGCTTTGCACATTGTTTGTTGTTTTATGTTTCATTGTTATTGTTTTTCTTTCCTTGTTGTTTTGTGTGTTGTATTTTTTCATTTCCTTGCACAGTGTATTGAAGGTGGAAATTTTTCAGGAGAAGAGAAAATATTCAAGTTTTAATAGATTCCATGATGTTCAAGTCCAATAGGTTTTTACTCCAAATTCTGTAATATGAAATACATGTCAAGAAAATGGTCAGATCAGTTTCAAGATGTCAACATTGAATCCATGCCCAATGGATTGCTTAAGGCTACTGGAACCATGCTTAGCAGGTAAGCATCCCTGAGAGGTTGCCAAAAATGTTATCCAATTTTACCCTTCGCAGAAAAATTGAACAATGGGGGGAGGGAGGGGGGGGGCTATTGTCCTCTAACACTAGAAAGGCCTTCATGAGACATTTTTGGGTCGTTTAGAGTTAATTTTTAGTTCGAAGGGTTTTTACGGTGCTTCGAGAAATTTTGGGATCATCATGAACTACTTTCCCCTTTTCAAGTCCTAAAGGCTATGAATTTGCCTGAGTTGGAAATTGCCCTTGATGGGCTCACTTTAGGTCACCATGGTGAAAAACCTGGTCAAGATTCAATAAGCTAATCTTATGGGGCTTTGAGCTCAAATGACTAGCTGAGAAGCTCAACGAGCTAAGAGACTAGTTTTAAGTTATCAAACTACATAGGCATTGGAGTTTGAGCTCATCACTTATATGTTCTTAGTGTGATAAGAATTGAAATCAATACTTAAGGATTTCGTTACATAAAACCATGAAGTGTGCATGTGTCATGAAGATTTTCTCATTATATGGGAGTTTAATAAGATAAATCTAGTAGTACATGAGTGTCTCGGACACGTTGTTGAAAGGGTTGTAGCTCAGCTCGGTTGATGGTCATGGTATGATGGGTCATTTGGAGGAATAGTTGGATGCATTGATGTAGCAAGCTAGGTTGGATTGGGAGGTGAATGTATTACTAATAAGCTCATGGTATTGTCTTGGCAGACAAAAATGGTGGTGAGTTCAAGTGCTAGGAAAGTGAAGCATACAGGTTGCCAAAGGGGTACATAGCTCGAGGGATGTTCAAGTTTCTCAGGAACCACATGGATTGAGTAGATTAAGATTTCACAAGAATGGCTCCATCAGTCGAGACAGGGTCAAACCTATTGATTGCAAGTTCTAAGGAGCTGAAAATAAGAGGGGCTTGACAGAATGGAGATGGGAGTTAAGGTACAAAATTGAACATAAGAGACTCAGTCATAAATTTGACTCAGAGATCTATGAACTACTGTGCAAAACAAGTCACAGAGGAAGCAGAGCTTAGTGTTCCATTGTAGAGACTGGAAGGTAGACACTTGACGTCGGCATAACATAGTTGAGCTCAATTTTTTAAGCTAGGAAATAAATTCGATTCATATATGGATCAACCATGTGAGATATCAAAACCATTGAAGAATCTAGACAAGAAGCATAGAAGCGGGTCATCAATCCGTGAATTCGGGACATGTTGGAGGAGATCTCATTGAAGGATGTCGGTGAATTACTTTCTTAAAGGGACTTGATGCAACATTGTGGGATGTTGGACAAAGCGGCTCGTCACCTCAACATGGAAGCTTCAAGAATATGAGTGAGATCGATAAACTTGTGGAGCCATGTAGAGAGATATAGGCGAGTCGTAAGAACAAGCTCAGGAAATATCATTGGATGATGGTCCGAGTCATAGGGATTCAATCTAATGATTGCATTGATAGATTTAAGTATGACTGAGTTACTTTAGAGTAGGTGGTTAAGCTTGACAAGGACGTTGGTAGTGAGCTAGGAGCTTGAAGGTAGAGCTTGAGTCGTTTGAGCTCGTCATCAAACTAACGAAAAGGAGTAGGTTGAATTTCCACACATAGAAACATGGTGAAACTGAGCCATGCTTTCATCTTAATGTGTTTTTTGTTAGGTGCAAGAGGATCGAGCAATTAAGTGACTTAGTGGTGAGTTGTAAAATTGATCTCGGTGGTGGGAAAATTGTAGTTGATAGAGAAATGGGCAATTTGATGTGTGCATAGGAGGACTAAGCCTAGGGAGGTAAGGAAAGCATGAGACAAATGATCTCCAACAAATATGGATGCATTTCTAGAAGATTAGTTCAAGACTCGTGTATTGATGCGGGACAGGAAAGCTAATTAATTAGAAGTCAAGCCAACTAGACAAAGGATGCGAGAGCTTGTGTTTGGCCTTACAATGAGCTCAATCTCTCATGGTGAGTGAGTCGAGAAACATTGTAGGAGAACCCTACTTGGAATCTCAATGTGGGGAGTTTGATGGTAAGCCCAAAGTGAATTCCATACTAGGGGAGTTTTGAGAGCCCACGGCCAATGGGAGAGATGAGACAATTTGGCCAGGGCAGTATGATGTTGGATCAAGGAAGTCTTTAGGTCCCAAGATCTGAATTTCCACTATGCGGGGAAAGTTGAAATGTTTATGCCAAGGTGCCAATGTCTGAATGACGTTAGGCCCACCAGAGGAAAGTGTCGATGAGCGGGTGTTGGGGTGGAACTCACCTAGTGAGTCATGTCAAAGGAATGAGAGTATCTTGATGGTCAGACGTGCAATGTCAAGTTTTACGTTAGCACAATGAAGAGTTTGGAGTTTGTGGTGGTTGGATCATTTCAGACGGTTTTTGAGTAAAGACTAAGTTTCCTGGTCAATGTGCTCGCTCTATAGAAGTGACTCATTGTTTAATATGAAATAATCAGTCAATGAGTAAAAGGTGTAGCATCCACCCAACAAACCAATGCAAAGGGTGGAAGTAAGCATTGATATGCTCAACAAACAGATCAACAGGATAATTAGAGCATACAAGTGGTAACCAACCGGAGCAATATGGGAGATTTTTTGACTAATTCAAAGGTGGAACCCACCAAAATGGTAAAACATGGCCTATCACCCAAATCAAATGGGATATAAGTTGGCTTAATGTGTCAAATGGTTTAAGGAACAACTATGCAAAAGGAATTGTTAAGATTAGTTGAGAGGCAGTTAAGATGGCATTTAAAGGTGGAACTGACTTAAGTGATCATGTTAGAGTGACAAGGTAATTATTGTCAAGCGATGATTTGTGCAACATTATTGGGAACCCGCCGATGCAAAAAATGAATGCAGAGAGTTGTATTAATGAAGTGCAAGGTAGATTGCCAGTCAGCTCGGTGAGCTGGCTGGCGAGCCATTTCAAAGTCATTACATAAAACCCCCACAATGTGTTTTTTAACCAAGTGGACCGCTAAAATCATATAACATTTTTATTAAAATATTATTTTTATTCTTAAAATATTTTATTAAAAATATGCTTTTAATTAATTGGAGAATTGAATTCAAAATTTTAAATTTATGAAGTATTGGTGGAATGTTCTTGAGGATTCAATTAATGATGTGATTAAGTGTGAAGGCCATCATGTGCCATTATTCATACCCCATAATTTATGTTTTCTTCATCATTTCTCTTCATGTGTATTTTTCTATAAATGTAAAGGGGGAACTCATTCCAAATGGTTGGACAAGTTAGACATCTTAGACAAGTGTATATTTTTAAGAATCCTCTCTCTTATAGAAGTTAGCTTTATGGATTGGGGAAATTTTAAGCCTCATTTCCAAGACTGTAACGGAAACCATTACCTCTTTTGAATGTAATGACGCATTGTGCACGTTTTTTAAGTAATACAATTGCATGTTTTGTGACTACCATTAGTCCTTTTCATCATTCCAAATACTTCTTTGTGTCTTTCTCATGCTTACAGATACATTGTGCAAGTTTAAGTTTCTATTGCAGGTTCTTGGAATTCTATGATTATCAAGTGGTGGATTTTTGCATGCAGTTGAGTTGTGATGCTTGTTTTCCCTTCTCAGTTTCATCCTTCTTCACCGAAAGACCGAAAGATTGTTTTTCTAGTTGAGTCTAACAAAGGGAACACACACTTCTTAGTTTGTGGTTTTTTGTTTAACCTTTCCAAGCTATAGTAGGTGAAGTTGATTTTTGGTGCACATCACCCTCTTCAAAACAACCTTCCCAAATTCTAGCAATGCCCTTCATTTGGTGCATCACCATCCCTAATATAGCTTTATTTGTTGCAAATTTCTTTCCCTAAAGCCTATGAAAAAGTTATTATAGGTATAGACAACCATTTTATTGCACTAGCAGTAGTATAACACTTAGTTTAGGAAGAGGAAGTCATATTTCTCTGGAGGTTCACCTCAAGCCCAAGTCCCACAGCGTGAGAGGTTATCCCATGCTAGCCAATCACACTGAATGTCCTATTCACATTCTGACCATTTGGAGGTTGCAGTGATTTGGCGATAACAAGATCCACTAATTCCCTCACCACAAGCCAAGATTACTCACCAACCTCATCTAATTAAACACATAATTTATCTTTTCAATCAAGCTAATGTTTATATTGATGGCCATGAAACATATCAAGCTCCACCACCATGGCATAGCCTCTCTTGCAGCATTGCATAGATCTCCATCAATGCTACACTTGGGGGCATCGAACTCCCCCACATAGTTTCATGTTTTAATTAACAATTACCTAACCATACTCTTCACATACACATCTATACATTTCTCTTATTTTTTGATTCACATTAATCTTTCTAGAAACACTTTCTCTCACTTACACTATATGCACACCTTGCTACATCTATCTATGCTTCTATGATACTCCATACACGTTTTTATAGTCATGATTACTTATGATCATTTTACTCATGATACACATACTACTTTATATATATGGTATACATCCTTTCATGAAATATATATACTTTTTCTATCCTTTCTCACAATGATCACATCTATTTACCAACAACTCATTAAATACACACTTGGGGGCATCAGACTTTCTAACCTCCTCCATAACTATTGTTTATCTCTAGTATCTACTTATAGTTTCTTACACTTCACACTCCATGCTTAGTATCTATATTTTCAAGCATTCTTACATCTTTGGTAAACACATTATACCATCATTTCTTGATGGTGTACTCTAGTTCAATGGTTCATACTTGATTGTTGAGGGATAAATTATTAAATGAGCCTCGCATCACATACTTTTCATTCTCAATGTTTCACGATACATATTTCCTAGCATACAATCCCAATCACATACAATACATTCATTACCCGATGATGCACCCTAGTTCCGTGGTTCATACTCAAATTTTAAGGTTCTAATTCTTAAGTGAACCTCACATCCTGTGCACTTCATGCTTTGTGCTTCACAATATATCTCTTCTAGGATCTACTCTAAATCACATACTTGTTCTATGGTCCATACTTGACTGTTGAGGGAGCATTCCTAAATGGATCTCATTTTTTGCACATCCACTGGGAGCAATGCTACTCCTATCATCTTCAAATATTGCATATCACATCACACCATCACACTCACACATCATCTATGTTTGAAAACACAAGCAATGAGAGGGGAGGGGTGAATCCATGCTTTTCAAAAATTTGAAAACATTTCAAAAACTTATCAAGACATTTAATCTTAATTCATCTTTACCATGTTAATTCCATGATATTCACACATATGAAAATGAGAAAGAAGTACACATGAACACAAGGTTTAATGAGGGAAACCATTTAAAGGAGAAAACCCACTGAAATCAATTCACTAGCGTGGACATATTGTCATATAAGATTACAAGTATTTCATTTATTGAGCATCTATCAACTTGAAACTACAACTCTAAAATTTAGCAAAGCTACTACTTGACCTTCTACAAGTTACAACTTACAAGGAATTTTTAACTCCCTATTTTTTAAGAAATAACTTAGAATTCTTACAAATTTTGATCACCTTCATTTATTTGTCTAACACAACAAATTGTGATCTCTAAATCAACTCTTATCTCTTCACTCTTCACCTCTCATAATTCACCTCTCTTCTCATCAATTCATACTCCTACAAGTACATTAATCAAAGCATCTTTCACATACACATTTTTTCATTCTTCTCACCTTGGATAACACATTCAAACCTCTCTTGTCTCAGGCTTACATATTGATGCAAAAATTGCAGTCATGAAGACTTCTCACATTCTCCTAGTTTTACCTTGTTTTTTCTATCATAACATAATCTCAAAACATGTCCATCAACACCTAATAATAATGAATTATAAAACACAAAAATAATCGAGGATTTCACAACTTACACTTCACCTTTCTTACCTTTTCAACCCTTTAACTTCCTTACCATTCAACTTTTACAAGAGTGTGAGATGGCATCAACAAAACTATCATATTGTCATTATTAACTCTACAAATGTGTCAATTACTTGTACAATATTTTCATGAATTTTCAAGAAACTTAATACTTCTATTAAATTTTGGTACATATTCCTAAAATTTATACTAAAATAAAGAGATTGATAAGATTCCAAAACTATCCTCTAACTTATTCATTTTTAATTGCCATGTCAGTTTGTCTTCTTCCTCTTCAATTTACTTTTTCTTGTCTTCTAGAAAACTGATCAACTTACACAAGTGGACAAGTGTTGTGAGCATGAAAGTAAGTTAAAAATAACCTTTCATATTCTTTTATAGGAATACCAACCTTCACAACTCACCATTCCACTTACAAGTTTCCATTGGAGTTCACATGCACAACTAGATGTATGAGCTTTACAACACAATATTCAACTTTGGTATATGATGGGCATAAAAAACTCATTTCATGTAACAAAAATCATATGGAGGAATCTTCAAGAGGTTTGAAACATCACCATGCACTTGGATCCCCACAATCACCCTGATGTTATCCATGCCATGTAGATTTGATCAAGGTCTCTCGAGGGTTTGCATACTCAGAAAACTAGTCTTGACAAGGTGAGCTGGTACATGAACTAAAAACCTGTTCATGGATCTAGCGTAACCTTTATGGAAAGATAAAATACTTACTCAACTCATCACATAAAATATTGCATCATTTCAAGGAATATATCTTCAATAACCTTGCTTTTCTGAGGTAGGTCAAACTGATATTCAGAACACCAAAACCAATCTTATACAATAGGATTCCAACACAAAAAAATCACTTTCATGATAAACCATGGTTTATAACACTTCACATGGGACCTTTAATTCAATTTCAAACACTCACTTATAGGGGATATATGGAGAAATTTTCATTTACAACTCCATTCCTCAAAGCTATTTGACAAGCCTAAAAGGGGAAGATTTGACCATTGAAACTCAAGCACTAAAACACCTCACTAAATAAACTCATGAAATTTAATGGGTCATATTGGACATATAGAAACCTTCATTGTTCATATTGATCCTCTATAACAAGCATTCACATCATATCTATTTCAAAAACTATGACTAGTTTTTGCATCTTTACTCCTTTAGCGGTAGGTCACCTAGATTGACCTTGTTCATCAAAAAAAATCATTGCACCTACATGTTTATTTTAATGATAAGTTGGGGTACATACCATGATTACTCCCACACTAAAATTTTAAATGTGAAGCTTTCCATACAAGAATTTACGAGCAAATTCTTACAAAACAGGGCTATTTCAGCACCTTACCATCTGACTTGAAGAGTGAAACCTCCAAAAAAATGAATTAGAGAGAGTCATATTCATGACCAAATGATAAAATTATCTCACAAATTTAATTTCATAACCAAACACTTGATTTTTTATCTGTCGCTCTAAACATAGGGTTTTGAAAGGGTTTGAAGTGACTTACACTGTTAAGGATCGTTCATAAAGCTAGAGGAACCATTTAAACTCATTCCACTTGACAAGTGATCTAGAATCAATGATATAAAACTAGTGAAAATATCATTACACCATGAATAAGTTTCACATTACAATGTGTACTTAAAAAATGACCCACGAGATGGAAATGGCCATTTTACAAACTCGGTATAGCCAAAAATCACATAACTTAAAAAATATTCTTCATTTTTACATAAAATTTGGTTTACAATACTATAACAACCTCTAATACCTTCTACAATTCTCACTTTATCTTAAATATCTTTCTACCTTCATGTCCTACCTATTTTTATCATGCTTACATGGCTTGTTCTCATGTGCATGCCTCTAAATGACCTTAAACATGCCGCTACCAATAAAACATTGACATGTTCCACCTTCCATATCATATCTACATCATCATCATGCATATTACATGCTTTATTTTCTTTTCTTCAGCTTATCTTTCTCCATTCTTCAGCTCATGCTTATACTAGGTCCTAGAACTAGGCCTAGTTGGGCTAGCTTCACCTCACACTTCATGAACATGACCTATTTCATTGTGTACTTTACTTAACATGAAATATTAATGTTCATCACACCTCTACCATGCTTCTATATTAGAGTAAATTCTTCAATATATCATACTAAGTCATCATGTTGTCTAGGCATAAGGATTAGGCCACCTAGACCTAGCTAGTTTCCCTACCTTCATCCTTGCAATTAAGTGACACCTTGTTTCTCCATGGTATAATCATTACAAGAATCCTTTAGCTCTCCTTAATCCTAATTTTTCATTAATTTTCCTCTTACATTAATGAAAATTCACATATTCACATGCCAAAATCTACACATCTTGGTTATATTTACTCTTGTTAGCTTATCCTATTTACATGTTGCATTTTTATTCTTATGCTAGCCTAATTCTTAATATGTCAATATATTTTTATATACACACGTGTACATTCACTTAGTATCTTGAAGTGAATGCAGAACTTTTACAAATTTTCACACAATGCATGATGTTTGACACTATTCTTTACAAGTCCCACCGAGCCTCCTAGGGGCATCTACCTTTTCTACTCTCACACTCTACACATCATAGGTTCTATTGTTACGTAATTTACTTATTATTATTACTATCACATACTTTTCACATATATATACATGCTTTGACATACTACTTATCTTTCTAACATATTAATGGGTGCTTCATGTGTAGCATTTGCCTTACATGACTCTATATAACCATGGTTATCTATCACCTTTTTCTTTTTATTATTCTCTATTATTTTTGGGTTATGTCATATGTATTGACTGATCATTGTTTTCTTATGGCCACTTCGACCCTGATTTTCTTGTGACATTGTGACCGATGTCCCATGTATGAAACCACTTTTTTAGTCCATCTTGTCTTCCTAATTGCTTGTTACATTGTCTTCTCTTGCATGATATCTCCTTTTCACTAACACTTGTTTCTAGCTTACTTTGTTTACATGTGCCTTGGTTTCTACCATGCACATATCCTGTCCCCTGTAGGTATCTAGTACATGATATGCATATAAGCTTTTGGTCCTCTCCTTTGGGTTACATTCTTTGACATTTGTCACATGCACCCAAACAATGGGGCATCTATTAGGTGAATAAATTACCCTTACAACAACTCAGAGCTCCAAAAAAACACAGTGTGGTAAAAAATTGACACAAAAACATAGTTATAGAGTGGTCCAAAATCATACTTGGATCACAAACACATAGCAAACAATAGCGCCTAGTAATAAACAATAACAGTGGGCACTTGTGTCCACCCCCGGGTACTTGTGTCACGGGGGAGAAAATATTCAATAATTAATTTCAACATAATCTCCACCAATTTATAGCACATTTCTCCAGTAGCATGAGGTTTCCTCCATTTACATAATGCATTCATTTGGTTATAATAAGTTGCAACAGGAACAAAAGGTTATAAATCGGGGATGTACCATTTATAGTGGTACTTATTGGGAATCATCATGGAAAGAGATAAAAACTAAACCTCTCTCCCAAACACTCTTCTCTTGGTGTGAGATCACCCAAAAAACTCGTTCTTAGTGTGAGATCACCCAAAAAACTCGCTCTTGGCATGAGATCACCCAAAAAACTCACTCTTGGAGTGAGATCACCTGAAAACCTCACCATCGGTAACAAGAAATTCAAATATAGCAACATTTCCAAAGAAAAAAAGATAATTTTCTAACCTTTACTCTCTCATACATCAGGTGCACACTTTCCTTTACACACTTTTAACATACTTATACACATATCACTCCGATTTTTCAATATAGAGAACTTTGACTACTTTTTTACAGGTCCATCATTATACACAACAATAATAAATTCACATCAGTGAGCACAAGCTCCAAAAACACTCTAATACACATATGCTTCACCCATAGTGTCTAGCTCCCCTTTCTAGTTTCCACAATTCGCATTACAATCACTTCACACTTCACTTGTCCACTCAGGAAGCTATCGAGTACACTCTTCTCTACATGATTACAAGTTACACATCTTTTATTTACTTTATGCTATCGAGTATTCACTCAACAACATAAATTGGGGGAAAATGTAGACACAAAATCTATTCACTTGGATACATTGATATGTCCTAAAGCATACTAATCTATACATGATTCCTAAGCAAGAAAAATAGTGGTTGACAATTTCTTTTGGGCCTTTTAATTTTAGCTCTTGCACTTTTATTGGCCTTACATAACTTACAACTATGTCAAAAATTGATTGATTTTATCTTTTATAGGCTCGAACACTAGCACCTAGTTAAGACATAAGAACATAGGTTCTATTGTCCCTCTTAGGTGCTCTTGACCCTCTTTATCTTTTTCTTACTCTTTTGGGTCTCTTTTACCTCTTGGGCACCTTTTAAAACACTTGTTCATCCTTTTAGTTTTCAATTATTTAATTTAAACAAGGGAATCATGTATATATATACTTAGTTATTTCTCTAAAATAAAGGGCCAAGCACTAAGCATCATCTATTATCACCTAAGCTTGCAAAAAAGGCACAAGAGCATTTCAAAGGCGTAAATATGACACATTCATACAAGGGACAAGGGTTGGATCACTCTGCATACACAACATAAGAGGGGAATTTCATTTTATTCCATCTCACACATTTGCATACTAAGAGAAATTTATATTTATCCTACTATCATAATGCAACTTGTACAAGGACAACCTAGGGCATCGTTACACACACATACAAAAATAAATAAATGAAGTGTGATACTTAGTGCAATGCTCGGTCATAATATCAATCTTCGGGTGACTGTTGGGGTCAGTTTGACTACCCATTCTACATATTCTTTATTATGTTTGATGTGGTTTGTGGGCATGTGCATCTATTTATCTATTTTTTAGGTTATAAGTATTATCGCTGACATTGAAGCAAAACAATAGTGAAAAATGAAGACCAACAGTGAAGATTTTCTAACCCAAAAAGGACAGAACCTGAGCACCTAAGTGGATACTAGCACCCATATCATCCCTAACACCCAAACACTCTTGTCCTCTTGTGGGTACTTCTGTCATGTGTAGTTCTGAGTTCCAGAACCCTTGGTGAGCCTAGACAACACTTGTTCCAGTCTGTTCTAGTAATTCCTCATCTCAGATCACTTCCAAATCACTCAAAAATAAGCTAAGTCACATTATCTCTTTATCTCTTTCTTAAGGTTTCATAGTATTGCATTTTTATTGCTTGTACATTACTATAGTTTATCACTTGTATATCATTAGTTACAGTAGTTACTATGAAAATAAGGTTTAATTCAATTTAAATTAAATCACTTGTAAATCAAGAAATGATGGTGTTGAAAAGGTATCAGTGGTCATGACTTTTATGGCATCACCTAAGTCAATCAAAATGTTTGGGATTTTCACACTTCCAATACAAATTGTGACTATAGGGCTTCCAAGATCACCATATTTGGGTGGGTTAATTTTCCTTCCAACACACTGACCAATTTACCATCGACTTGAATGGTATTTGGTTGGTTTCTCTTTCTTCCTATATTTTTAACATAAAATTATTTTATTGTTTTGTTTAATTCTAGAATATATATGAGAGCTTACAAAAAGGGAATCCCAATACTTAGTTTATTCAATCTTGGAATCAGATCTGATTCAATACCCTCTTGGTTGGGAGTATCATATTTTCTTAAAGACTTGGCTGGGAATGATGTCATTGGAAGTTTTTCAGGCATATTCTATAAAGTAGGGCTTGGTTTGTGTATCATTTTTTTCTTCCTTTCCTTCTAAAACTTCTTTTATGGTTAGAAAAGAAGGTTTGGAAACAATCTTACTTGATAATAGTAATACGTTATCACTATCAATGGAATTTATTATATGTATATTCTCAATTTCAACAGTATATGCTTGATTTCCCTTATTGGCATTCTTTGGATTAACAATAGTTTGTTTAGAATTTGAGCCTAGAGAGGTTGTTCAGTTTGAGTGGAATTGGTTGGTCCAGATAATAGGGATTTATGTTTTCCACGTGTCCTCCTCTTATTGTAAAATGGTTGACCAACACCTTGATGATAATTCTATTGTTGTTAATATTGAGGATTAAACTATTGGAATTATGGTGAAATTTGTTGGTTATGAGTCCACGGTTGCTAATAAAATGTTGATTGCATATTCCATGGTTGATGACTTCATTCTTGTGGAACTTTTTGATTCTAATATTGATGATAGGGCCATAGAGTTTTCCATTGATTAGGAACCCATTGGGTCCTTGGGGCATATTGTTGGTTTTGATTCGAAACAAAATGGCCTCCTTGCCTTTGAGCTACATAGCTAACTTCTATGTCATTTTGTGAATTTTATTTCAAATGGTTCTTAAGGAAGGATGATAATCCACATTGATCAGTTGCATGTTTTAAATCACAAATGAGACAAACACTGGTTTTATATAGAATGGGAAATCTTGAAGTCCATGTTTATTTTACATTTAGGATAGTATATGAACAATATACTATATATTATTATTAGATTTTTAGATTTTTCTCTATCTACTATTATATTTAGTTGTACTTTGAGATCATTTCTTAGGTTTGCAATTTTTTCCCATAGCTTGGATATATCTCCATTGAAAATATTTCCTATGTTTTTTACGTAGATTTGGGTGACTTCGGGAATAATTCCTACAAATTTCAATAATGTATGTAAATTCAAGTTTTTCCATCTCTCCATTTCCTATTAAATTAAAAGTCTCTTGAGTTTCATCATCCCATCCTTTAAGAAATATTGTTTTCAAAATAGTAATGTCTAGGCTCGTGCCACACCTCCTATGAAAAAAAGGAAATGATCAAGATAATATTCTACACTTTCATATTCCTTTTGATGGATCTTAAAGAGTTCTTCCCTATAGTCTCTAACCCTACAAAATTCTTGGTATTTATCCAAAAAAATTATTTCCATCTCTTCCCAAGTATGTATAGATTTGGGGGCTAGTCCGGTGAACTATCCAATTTTTGTATCTTGTATGTGTGTGATTAAACCAAACTAAGTTAGTCAATATAAACTAGCACCAATTAGACTCAATAAAAAATCATCATGATAAATCCATAGAAGAGGAAAAGATCATTAATGCATCTAATTAACATGAAATGATAATCCATCCTTTGATGTTTTTGATGGGATTTTTGATTGTAGGTAATATTTTTGTTGAACCAAACATGACTACGTGTGATCAAAGGAAGCTATCTCCATGAAGAGGAAGATATCTCACCAATATGGCTTAATTGCCATGTATGGTTCTTCTCTTACTACTCTTTGCAAGTAGAGGATAGAAGGGGATTCTTGATTAATAATCTTTTCAAAGTTGAATTTCTCTTATCATATGCATATAGTAACAGTTGTATGTGTGGTGTAAGATTGGAAGGTACTAGGTTGTTTACATAGCTTTCCAATTTGGGAGTAGCTTGTAATCTAGGGAATGTGGGATAAAGGTAAATTATAATTAGGAAGGGATAAAAATGATTATAAGAGGTTAATAAAGGATTATTAACTTATGGGAGTTGGATGGTGGATTTAATTAATAAACTAGGATCAATTATTAATAGGCTAAGATTAAGCTTTTAAAAATCCGATTTGGAGGTTGATTTTAAGAAGGAATTAGTAGAATTTGAAAGGGTTTGTTTGAAAGGGGTATTTAACCAATAGGAAAATTATATTGATTAACAAGGATAAATTTAAATGAATAAAAGTAACTAAATTCATAAAATAGGATTATAACAACAAGTCGTTTTAATTGGCATCTAGAATAAAGGGAAAGGTTATTAATAAAGTGTTTGTTAAGTTGACCAAAAATGCAAGGGGAATGTTAGTATAATTAGCAGTGAACTCATTAATTATACTGAATTGATAGGAAAGAGAATAATTTAGTTGCCAATTTTATTATCTTAAAATTGTGTAGTTAGGATTCCAGGGTGTCTACATTTTCCCCTCTTTGATGTGGTGTAGCGCAAGTGAGCCACTTCAAAGATAATAAACAATTACATACAATTAAATTTTGAAGGAGTAGAAGAAAAAATAAGAAGATGGAAGATGCCCCCTCAAGCATCAATGGAGTGATACAAGAGTTTAATGGAAGCTCAAAAAGAAGAAGAGAAAATACCAAAGCAAGGGAAAATTCCATCACAATGGTAAGAGAGACGATGATATACCAAAAATTAATATAGAGAATAGATGCGAACATCAATCCCTATATAATATCAGTATGAACTCTTTTGTTATAAATATCATGTGGTTACCATTGTTGAGTGAAAGACATGTTTTTCTTAACAAATCCTATAGAAGAAAAAGGGGTCATAGCAACAGAAGGGATTCAACCTTGGTTGGGTTGGCCAATGTTCAAATGGAGTGAGTGAAAAAGAAGTCATGTGTTCCAACGTCTGGAAGAATCAAGGGAGGGGGATAAATATGATCCCTATTGGTCCATATGTTGTGGGAGAAAGTATTGATAGTGATGGAAGTGCTTTAAACTAGGCTTGGTTGGCCATTGTTGGAATCGAGAAAAAGAGGATCCCATGCTACAAGCTAAAGAAGCAAGGGAGGAAGAAGAATTATAAAATGATAGAAATTTAGTTAGATGGAAGCAAAAATGTACATGGAAAATGGGAAGATCACAACGTAGCCAATGAACCATCTAGCTCGGGAGTAACTATTTATTTGATATAAGCATGCAACAAAAGTGTAAAATGACATGAAGATCCATAATATTGATTTTTGTTCATTGTTAAAAGACTGACTCAAAGAAAAATACATGAATTAATTTAATACGAGATAGTAAAAAAATAGACCAACAAACAAACCAATCAAACAACGTTCAAGAAAGTTACACCAATGTTTTTAAAATCCAAATTCAGTTCCCAAATGTTCAAGTTATATGACAAGGGTTAAAATGGCACCCAAAGCAAGGATACATGCAAGGGGAATATATGGAGGACATATAAGGCCCATAAAAATTCAATAATGCACTATGAAACTTCCCCGAGCAATGATATATGCAAGGGAAGACATACATAGCAAGAAAACGAACTTTGTTAATAGAGGAAGATCAAGATGATCTGCATGTCATGTGCTAGAATAAGCAAGCACTAAAGTAAGATGTTTGGTAGGATAGTTTTCAATGTTTGAGGAAATTATGTCCTGTGAATGTTGTTAATGTTTCAGTGATGTTTACCAATGTTTAGGATTATTTGAAGTTCTACCATTTTTTTTGGATTTTCTAGGATTTTGTGAATTTTTAGGGGTTTTAATGTTTTACTAATGTTTTTGGATTTTTGAGAAGAATGGTATTGAAAGGATGATAACGGTGTGTTTGGTACATTGAAAATGTTGCATGGAAGCAATAATATGCCCCAGCAAGAAGAAAATGTTAGTGCAAAATGACTGTGTAAATAAATATGTCATCGTGATGGAACGTCAGTGTGTGGTGGGAGAAAATAGAGGAAAAAGTGGATACAAAGAAAGAAATTTAGTAATCTTGACCATGTGAGGCAAGAAAAATGAAGAATTAGGGTTTGGAGGGTATAAGAAGAAGGGGTGAGGGTTAAACTTCACCTCGACCCATTTGTGCTAGTATACCTCTTTTGCCATTTGTGAGATATTTTAGCTCTAAGTTTTTGGAGAGATGACGCATTTACAACATAGGAAACATTGTGTAGATCATGTTCAAAAGTATGGGAAGACTCCAGATGACATCTCTGTGGTAAGTGATGCAAAAAAGAATAATTTTGAGTGCATTTGATGCATTTTTTAGGTAGAAGAAATTTGAATTTTAACCCTAGCACACACATGTGCGCACACTAGCATAGCTAGATAAATGTGTTAGCGTGAGATTCATGCGCTGGCATAAAACTAAATTCATGGGTGTAGTTAGGTTTTTGCGCTAGTGCATTTAACATGCTGATGTTAATGTAGGAGCGTTAGCATATGGGTTAGTGCACTAGCATGTATGCACTAGTTCTAATGCGCTAGTGTCATAATGTATGTGCTAGTGCAAAAGAATATGCACTAGCATACCAAAGGGTGTGCTAGTGTGAGTTTTTTATTTTTAAAATAATTTAGAATGAAAGAAATGAAGAAATAATGTTAATTGTGATGTTTTCAAGTGATGTGTAGGAGAGGCCACAAACTTTGGATGTAAAGGAACATCATGGATGCTTGTGAGCCTTCAAGAGGACATTCTCTTGACGCGAGAAGAGAGGGTTAGTTGCACTAATAGAGGTGATATGATTGACATAATTTGCACATCTTACACACATTATATTAGATCACAGTTTACTGAAAACATTAACAAAGTGATGGCATAGTGAGAGTCAAACCTTTTGGTTACCAATTGAGAAGATGACTGTTACATTGAAGGATGTCAATTAGATCTTGTGAGTTCCAATACATGGGATCCTAGTGGTATATGATGGGGATGTTTAGTAGATACAAGGAAATATCTAGGGTTTATTCTTGAGAGAGGATATACCCAGGGAGGGGATGGCAGTGCACCCGTACCAATGTTTTGACAACATGAGGATAACACAATTACCTGTATACCTGATGATTCTTAATGGTGGCTACCTACTTCCTAATAAGAAAGGGGTTCAATTTTAGTTGGGGTTGATAGGAGTGGTGTCTAGATTGATGGAGGGGTGGATATTTGTATGGGGTCAGTTTATATTGGCCCATTTATATAGGGACCTACATTTGATCACCTAGAGGCAGATGAGGAGCTTGAGTCTTGCTACCTTACCACAGATATGGTCACGGGGCCATATTGCTATTATATACCCATTTGGTGTTCTATAGCATAAAAATTCATATGATCCATCATGCATAGGTTGGTAGATGATGGGAGTAGGATAAAGAGGACATATGACAGATATCGCCTTCTATAGGCGATAATTTAACGATCTACAGTTGCATATGGTGACTTGGAGGCCATATAGATTATATCAGTGGTGTACATATTTAATTGAGCCAATTATAGCAGAGGTAGATAACTACCTCATATGTAATTGCAGCCATATTCTAGAGTGGTACATGGTAGATAGGGTACAATGCCAACTAGGTGTTATATAGGGCATACCAAGTGTATAATAGTGGTATGCGTGCATTGTGCGGGAGACCTTTGACTTTGGATCATGTATCAGAGCCAAGATAAAATTACATAGATTTTATCAAGCCATCCCATAGGCATGAGAGTTGCAAGCACAAGTGGTTGATCCAGGTACTACCATAGATTACGACACTCGATACGTGATAGTGTTGTTGTAGAGGATTACTATTCCATATGAAACCTTATTAGCAAAGAAAACAACAGTAGTAGGGGGTGGGGGAAAACAATTTAGAGCTAGGGACAAACTTGGCCAGGAGGAGACAAAGGAACAAAGAAAAGGATAGGGACCACAATTATAGGTCACATTGGGGCCATAGGTACAGGGACAACATATGCCATAAATATAGATGCTACAGGGGCCTCAAGTACATGCTATTTAGTAGGTGCCTTCTCAGCAAGTATTGCAGCATGTCTTATAGTAGGTATCATTATAGGTACCGTCATCACTGCCAGACCAGGTAGTTCATGTGTACTAGTAGGACATGGGGGATGGATATGGAGAGGAGGTTGAATAAGGAACAACACAGATAGTGGTGTTAAGACCAGTAGGTGGGCTGTTATTGGTCATTTTATAGGAAGACAGGGATAGAGCCATGCTACGGGGGGATGTAGCACTAATTACTATACAGACTTTACAAATATATGAGGAATAGAGAGCCACAAAATAGACTACGCTTAGGTAGCAGCTACAAAATACTATCAATGAGCGAGATCAGGTAGTGTCCAAGAAGACACAACTGAGAGTTCAGGTTACATGTATCATAGGAGAACGTGATGCTCTAAAGCATATGGAAGTGGTAGGTGGGATCAGGGAAATTTTCCATGATTTTTTGGCCACATTCAAGGAGGCAGGATACTATATAGTACTATATCAGGTGGTGGTACTGGAGGTAAAGAGGGAACCTTCCTATAGCTAGAGGTCAAGTAGCAGACCGATGAGGTCATAGAAACCATCTAGATCAGCATGGTCAATACAGATTCCCCTACTCAATCACAGACCATGAATTCCTGATGTAGGAAAGAGTCGGGATTTAATCTTTATTGGATGATGGATAATGTATGTATTTTTTGAATATGCCTCGAGATAAAGGGACTGTTTTGATCGATGCCCATGATGGAAATGATACATTGGTATATGGACATTGATGATTTTTGATATCTACATGATGGAAATGATGCATACCCCATTTGATTATGAGATATTGTGTCAGCGCATGTTTTATTAGGATTAGATGATATGATGTGATGTGATGCATATAATAGATGATGTTTTTGTTTTTATGATGATGATGATCATTTTTTGATGATATGCGATGATGTTATAGATAGATGTGATGATACACATATGATTAATTTTATGATAACATGCAAGATATAAGAAAATAACACAAGTACAAGGAACCAATAACAAATCTAATACATACACATGTTAAACAACAGAACATGTACAATGTACCCAATATGAATAGACAAGACAACAAAAGAACTAATCTTGTAAAATAAACAACACGTTAATCTAAGAGCATGTAAGACAACAAGAAAAAGGATTATGTACAAACAATAAAATAGAAAAGAAACACTAATATTAAATCTAAATAGTGAGCAATGATATAATCCAATGTTTGAAGACACCCCTAATATTTTTGTAGGTTTATGAGACAATCTTTATATTGTTTTTGGATTTTATGAAAGTTTTCCAAAACTATTTACATGAAAATGAAGATGCAAGGATGCCCCGAGCAAGAGGTGATAATTTAAAAAGGAAAATCTCACAAGTATATACAAGCATAGGTTTAGCTAGATCGAGGCTACAAAGGATAGGCTCAAAATTATTTCAAACACATGTGAAGGAATAGCTCAGGAAGAAGTGATCATGCCCCCAGGTGTGAGATGTGTTGTGAAAAAATAATCCTCTTTATTAATTAAAATGTGGGATAATGGTAGTTAATATAACTAGGAACAATAATAAATAAAAGTAATAAATAAATGTAAAAAGTGACCCAAGTAACTAGACTAGTGAAAATAGAAACCCTAATATGCATAGAAAGGTTGGAAGGGGATTAGCTGATTTAGAGAGCTTGTTGGACAGTGTTATAGAGATGATTAGAAAAAAGAGGAGGAAATGACTATGCTGAGGTCCAAAAACCTACAGATTTGGGCAATATGAGTGGACCGGGGCACCTGGATAGGTACAAGGGCACCTATGGGTGCCCTAATCTAAGGTATGAGAACCCTAGTCTACAAAAAATCTATATAATCCTCCTCTGAGGTTTCTCTTGATATTTTCCTGCCTTTACTTCCTATTCCACTAGATTTGTTGAACTGCACAGTATGCCACTGGAAATTTGAAATGAAGATGAGACCTACAAAACCCCAAAATAAGCATCAAACCCTAAAAAAGAAAAATGAAAATGAAGGGGTCAGACTATCCTCGACTGCCACAATGGCGGACTTACTATCTAGGTGTTGCAATACATTTTAGACCCTGTTTAGTGCTATGTGCAATTATGTGCAATCATGCCCTAGGTGCTCTTGTGTCAGTCACACTTTTTGAAAGTAGCGAGTAATAATTATGTAGAAAATGTAATAGAATATTGGATGGAATAGAATAAAATTCCATCCTTTGATTATGTGATGCAGATGAACCAACCTTGTGCCTTGTGATGGAGCTAGATGGATACAATTCTAGGTGGATGATAGTAGTGACTAGTTTTTGGTCCCTCATTATGGTTTCATAACTTTATATTTATATGGTTCTCTTGTTCTAATTTTGTAATTAACCCCAAAAATGCCGACCATAAGAAATATTAAATGTTCAAATGGCTAAAATGTGCCCAAAAGTGGCAGGAAAGTGGGAAAAGGATCAAGGCACCCCGACTGGGACCAAGATTCATGCAGGTGCCCTAGTACAAGCCTGGGCACCCCAGTGAATGCTAAAATGATGAAAATAGATTAGGAAAGTATGTGCTGAAGGTCAGCAGTGACGATAAATAGTAAAGTAAAATGGAAAAAAGACAGGGGTTAATTTGTACTTTCTTCACTCAAAAACCATATGAATAGTAGTATGAGACTGGGACTAAATAATGTCTAAAGTGCATGATTTTAGGTCTACATTTCACCCCACTTTATGTTGGTGAGCAGAAAGCTCGGTAACATAAATTATATAGAGATGCATACCTGAAGTCCATGAAGAGTGATGTATAAAATGTGTTGAAGGACTAAACAAAAGTGTAGAGTGACAAAAATATGATGGAGCATGGGAACTAAATATGTAAAACCGCAAAAGAAAAGTGATGAGAGTAAACCTAGGGAGCAAACATGTGTGTATCTGTTAATGTGTGTGATTTACCTACATGGTTAGTATGGCATGTGTTTATGTAAAATGATGTTATTTCCCCCTTTTTATAGTTATTTTTGACTGCTTACTTCTCATACGGTCGGACCTGCAAGGAGAATATGATCAAGAATTCAAATATGCATGTATATATGTAAAAATGCATGTAACTGATGCATGTTTATGTATATAAGAGTATGTAAATATAAAATATGTAAATGAAAAATAGAACCTCTGCACCTTAAACGTAATGAAATAAAGGGTGTATCAAGAGGATATCCTTGGCTGGGGTCTTATTGGGTAAATTTAAATGCTTATATAGCCAAGGATTTGTTTTAGGCATGTGATACCTTTGGAGATGATCCTTAATAAATATATAATTAAATCTAATCCTTCAACATGTCATGAAGATATCTCTATACATCCTAGAATATGGGGTGATCCGTAATATTACTAAGCTAAACTAGGAGAGATATAGAGGACTTAGATCCATTGTATGCTCTATCCTAGAACATACTCCCCAGAATGCTAAGAAAAACCATGTCTAATGTAAAATCTGGTATGGGTAGAGTGTTGTACACTGGTCTTGGTACCCAATCATTTTGTAACCCTCAATTCCAACAACAGAAATCGACATGGGACCTTGAGCTAGGGTGAGAGAACATGGATGTCAGTGACTACATGTAATGACCCCATAATTGGATGTTCTTTTGTGTCATTAGGGTTCCACATGCTACATCTTTGTTAATCACTTGATATGTCACACTTGATCACCGAGGGTACCTGTAACCTCATGAAAACTATAACCCTAACTACCTAAAAAATATCACAAACACATTAAATTAGAATTAAATATGAGACCATATGTGAATTCATACAAACCCTGATGCTAGCCAAAGACAAGTGTTAGTACCGAACATTGCATACATGTAGAAATTCCAGTGTAAAGCTACGCAAACTTGTGTGTAAATTAGATATCCTTAAGTAGTAATGTCACTCCAATGACACCAAGATAATGGAGATCATAGCTAGCTTTGATGTAAAGTGGGTTGCAACACATGGGACAGCACTCAAGATGTCTCAAGAAACATCAAGGCTATGTATGGTACGCATACAACAAACAAGTGTGCATCACCAAACATAGAGTAAGACTAGCATGTAAGTAATATAATAACAGTACAATTTCCCACAAATAAAGAGTGTATGGAATACAATGTAATCCTGTATTTGAATTTATGACACTAGTGACACATGCAATCACCGACTATTAGCATGTTAGAAAGGATTAACTAGTATGTAAAAAGTCATGTATCACCATGTCAATGTAAAGTGTATAAGTAAAAAATGAAACAATAGCACCTGTGAGAGATGGATGTGGAGTGCCCTCAGCGACCAGTGTAGGATGATCTAGAAGGTGAACATCCATGTACTGTGTGTAAGAGACATGTATCGATGATCATATCAAAATAAAAAGGACATGAATGCACATGTGTGGATGGTATCATATAAATGGCATACAAGAATCTAACTAGCATGTGTAATAAAGTAGACCATATACAAGTAAATGTAAACAAGAGTAAAATATTGTCAACCAGTGAATATACTCAAGATCCCTATGTAAACAATGGATGGATGGAATAGAATAGTAATATGGAGTGATAGGATCTACATGTGCCCCCCTTTATGTTAGTGAATGGAAATGTATTCAGTGAGGTTCATTTGGAACATACCGCTCAACAGTCAAGAATGAACTGTAAACAAGAGTGTGTCATCGGGAAATGGTAGAAACATATGTAGTGTGTATCTAACCGTTGGATGTGTGTGTATGTTTACGTAAGGATGATATGTGACATAGTGAATGAGATGTGCATGAAACCCTTATAGCCTAAGAATATATCAAGAAATATTAATGAAATGAGTGATGACTTTATCCCAAAAGCATATATCACTACAAGGAGAATAGTAAGGAGTAGGGATGACCCCAAATTCCTATACCCTACAAGCATATAGTAATGGGACGATTTGGCCTATATCGTGTGTCACATGATGGAAGAGTTTCATGATGGAAATGTGGAATGAGTAAACACATGATAATGCATGTCATCCATTTGATTTGTAAACCCTCAACATTTCCAAGTATGGACTGAGGAACTAAAGTGCAATCATAGGGTAGTGAGTGCAATGCATAGAAGAATATGTATGATGTGTGCATGATTGAAATAGTATTTGATGGCTTCCATATGATGTGTAGAATGATCTAGAATAAATAGCAATGTACAATGTGTCCTAATGTCAATGGAAGATATTTATATAGTAACGTAGTATAAGGTGCCCACTATGTAGGTATGTAGGATAGAATAGTAATGATGATATTGCACAATAGAGTGTGACACATATGTGATGAATACTAATATAATGATGTAGAATATGTATGATGCATAGAAGTGTAAATGTACGAAACAGTGATGATGTAGACTAAGATGTTAAAATGTCACATGTATTAGGTGAGATATGTGAATAGATTTGACATGGTGTGTAGTAAGTATTGATGAATGTGTGGGGTTCATTTGTAGTAAGCCCTCAATAGTCAAGTAGTGAAACAAAGCACAAGTGTGTGTCATCAAGTGATGTGTTCAATGTATGGGGTGTGGATGAATATATATGCTATGAGGAGTGATCGTAAGATGATCCCAGATGTCTAGATCCCCCCCTAATGTTGAGATGGGGGTAATTTGTTGGATGTTATGCCCCCCGGGTGTGAATGAAATGAGAACTAAGTCAAAAGACACTAAGGGGATCAACGTATAGTAGGTCCTTCAGTGAATAAGAGATGGGACATGAGGTGGTGATATTGTAAATATTGTGTAGATTGGTAGTCATGTAAGATGATGAATGTAGCAAATGAAGTGTATAGTGTGGTGCAAGGAGAAATATTGAATAGTGGCAATGGTTAATGGGGATTGATAATGTTACAAAAGAATGAGAGCTTAAGATTCATTGAAATCTAGAGTGTCATGTATTATGATTGGAATAGAATGTATAAGTAGTAGCTATAGTATGATGGAAAATAAGGAACATGCTAGAAGTAATGTGAAATCCTCATTAGAAGAAGTGATCGTCATTTGGAGCCCATTGAGATGAAAATTAGAGATTAAGTATGACGATGGGCAGTTAGACCAGAAATGTTGTACAAGGTTGAAGACATAGCATGCAGCCCTGACAGGCTTAAGTATGATGAGTTATGTCCATGTATGTAACTCCTAGCGATAATTGTCATTATGGATTGATTCGATGATAATTACAATATGCATGCCAACTTGTAAGATTCTAGTCAATGACCTAGGAAAAATTGTGTTTTAGTGTTTTTCAGAGTTGATCACATGTGTCCAAATTAAGCATCCAGGTGAGAATGTTTTGTTCTAGTATTGTGATCAAGGATCCAGAGGCCCAATATAATCCAGGCAGTAGTTACCTAATGCTCAGTGGACCTGTGAGCCTACTCCTGTAGCACTGGCATAGAATGAGACTATGAGATTTAGAAGACAACAAGCCATTAGCATTAGTTGAAAATCCTTAAGCTATGATGAATATTTTTTAGAGATGTGTCATGGTACTCCATGTAAAAAATTTGTTGGTTGTTTGTCTTGCAAATCCAAAGGATATAGAGCTTCTAATCCCTGAGTTTACATAGTGGGTTGTCATGAGCACGTTGCTAACACTATGAGTATGGATCAAATGCAATTTGTAGGATATATAGGACTCACTTCATTAAGAGCGGCATAGTCATTAGGTTGACGTATTGGAAAGTCAGTCCTCATTATAGGCCTAACTTGAATGCAGTTGGTGATAGATGAGTTTACCAATATCATGTACAAAGGAACTTGAGGAACCTAATATGGTGATGATGACAATAAATATGAGGAATAGCAGTGTGACATCAGATATTGTGATTTTTCTACACAAAAATGTTACCATACAAGTCAGTGAATAATGGTGGTTCTCCGATAGGCATATAAGGGCTCAAAGGTAAATAATACTGGTACATGAGTATAGGCAGAGACTCATAAAAGTTTAGATAGTCTAGTCATTGATAATACTATGCAAAGCTTTACAGTGGTTGCGAAAAAGTTAGCTACTCAATGTGCTTGTAATATCTTTGTCATTTATGATGAGTAGAGGTGTAGCAAGAATTGGTCATAGTGTATGAGAGCCATTGCCTACTTTTATCATCTAGTACAATCTGAGGAGCATTGGGATGTCAAGATATGCATGGGCTTTGGTGCTGTATTGGGCTCACAAGTATGAGGTATGGACTAGCATAGTCTATGAAAAATGATCATGTGACTAGTAGCCAACCATGGATGTTGCACATGATGGTTTCCATCATGAGGCACACATGTGATACTGAGGCCACTAGATGGACTGGGATGACTTGTCGCAAGGCTGGAAATTGTACAATGAAGGTGAGGAATTAGAAACCCCAAATATGTAGAAATAAATTCCTCAAATCACAGCAGTAGGAAACTATATAGCAGAATTATACTTGCAGAAATATAACAACATAATAAATAATGCACAAAAGAAGACAAGACAAGATTTAATGTGGTTCACCCAATGTGGGCTACGTCCACCAAGAACTTGCTCAGATTTTATTATCAACAAGAGTAAAACAACTCTCACAGTCTTCTCTCAGTTATGAACTCACAACAAAATTCCAAAGATGTTAAACCACATCTAAACCACAATTGACACCCAATTGCTTAACCTTGATCACTCTTGATCACCTCTTGATCACTAAGACTCAAGACCTCTTGAACACTCAAGATATCTTCAAGATACCCTAACACCTCTATTTATAGGATTACAATCCTTCTAAGAAGTTCTAAAGCTGACCCTAGAAGTTTGAAAGTCATAACCTTTCAACTTCCCATGGCTGGAAAAAACTGTCACAGACGTTGACATCTAATTAACATGGTGGAGAAGTTAACAACATGTTAACAGCAACTTCACAGTGGAAAAGAAAACATACCTTTGACTGCAGAATGCTCCTGAAGTCTCCAAACTTAACCGTTTGAACTCCAACACTTCAATACTAATTCAAGAAGACCAAAAATAGGCTCCACACCCCAACAATCTCCCACTTGGAGACTATTTCCACTGATCAAAGTTCTCAACCCTTCATTATCAACCATGAAGGCCAATCAAAGTTGAACACAACTTCAAATTCTCCCTTGTGATCACCTTGGTCATCATATCCGTAGGATTCTGACTGGTATGAATCTTTTCCAGCTTCAACTTATCTTCTTCCAAAGTTGTCCTGATGAAATGATATCTCAGCTGAATGTGCTTCATCCTAGAGTGGAAAGTGGAGTTCTTTGCCAAATGAATAGTGCTCTGACTATCACTGTGTAGTCTCCCAACTTCCTGCTTATGACCCAACTCATCAAGAAACTGTTGTAGCCAAATCATCTCCTTGCTTGCCTCTGTGGCAGCAACATACTCAGCCTCTATGGTTGACAAAGCCACAACCTTTTGTAACTGTGAAATCCAACTCACCGATTGTATCACCAACCGTAAATACATAACCTGTCGTGCTCCTCCTACTGTCCAAATCTCCTGCCATGTCTGAATCTACATAGCCACGCAATGTAGTGTCTGATCCACTCGAAACACAATGTTGCTCCCATGGTCCCTCTCAAATACCAAAGGATCCACTTCACTGCCTGTCAGTGCTCTCTACCTGGATCACTCATAAACCTTCTCACTTCTCCCACTGCATGGGAAATGTCAGGCCTAGTGCATACCATAGCATACATCAAGCTACCAACCACTGATGAGTACGGTACCCTGACATCTGGATTCTATCCTCCTCAGTCTTGGGACTCTGGTCTCCTTTGATAATTTAAAGTGACCTGCCAAAGGAGTACCAACTGGTTTAGCATCCTACATACTAAACCTCTCCAAGACCTTCTTTATGTACTCTTCTTGAGATAATACCAGCTTCCTCTCCTTCCTGTTCCAAGTTATTCTCATACCAAGGATTTTTTTTGCTGCCCCCAAATCCTTCATAGCAAAGGAGTCACCTAGCTTGCTTCTTGAGTACCTTTATTTCCTGCATGTTCTTCCTTGCAACAAGCATATCATCCACATACATGCACAAAATAATATAACTACCATCAAGAAACTTCTTGATGTACACGCAATGGTCTGAGTGACACCTGGAGTAACCCTGCTCCTGCATAAAACTATCAAACTTCTTGTACCACTTACCGTGGAGCTTGTTTCAGGCCATACAAGCTCTTCTTCAATTTGCACACTAACCTCTCCTTCCCTTTGACCTCATAACCCTGTGGCTGCTGCATATATAATTCCTCCTCCAACTCACCATGAAGGAATGCAGTCTTCACATCCAACTACTCTAAGTACAGGTCTTCTACTCTACTAAACCAAGAACAGTCCTAATAGAAGTCATTTTAACAACAGGAGAAAAATTTTCATCAAAGTCTATACCTTTCTTCTGTGCAAATCCCTTGACCACCAACTAGGCCTTGTATGTTTTCCTGCCTCCATCTTCCTCTTTGATTCTATACACCCACTTGTTCTAGCAATGCTCTCTTGCCCTCGGGTAGCTCCACCAGATCCCAAGTCTGGTTCTCCATAAGAGATCTATGCTCTTCATCCATGGCTTTGCTCCCACTTCTTCCTAGCATCCACCTACACTGCTTCCTCAAAGCACTCTGGCTCTCCACTGTCAATGAGCAATAAATAATTCAAAGATGGAGTAAATCATTCAGGTTCCCTTCTTACCCTAGAAGACCTTCTCACCTCAGGAGTTTGGGGTTCCTGATGAGTAGGTTCCTGAACTGGCTGTGCCGAAACATGTTACACCTGAACTGGCCCCTTGGACACCTTACCATCTGCAATGTCCTCTAACACTGTGTATTCTTTCTTTGATTCCTCTTTTTGTTCCTGCAACTGATCTTTATACATGAACTTTTTCATTAAAGACAATATCTCTAGACCGAAATATTTTCTTGTCCTTAAGACTCCAAACATGGAAACCAAAGTCATCCTCACCATATCCAACAAAGGTGCATTTCTCAGACTTAGCCTCTAACTTGGTCCTATCATCTTTATCAATGTGAACAAATACCTCACATCCAAATACTCTAAGAAATGAGTAATCAATTTTCTTACCAGACCAAGCCTCCTCAGGTATACCTCCATCCAAGGCCATAGAGGGTCCTTTGTTAATTAGATAAACAGTTGTGCTTACCGCTTCCACCCAAAACATGAGTGGTAGCCCCACATGTAACCTCATGCACCTAACATGCTCCATGATTGTCCTGTTCATTCTCTCTGACACTCCATTTTCCTGTGGAGTATTTAGAACCATTCTTTGCCTATGGATCCCATTTACTAAACAGTAATCAAGAAATTCATTGCTGCAATACTCCCCTCCATTATCCGACTTGAGACATTTCAACTTGAGACATGTTTCATTCTCAACCAAGGATTTCCATCTTTTGAAAGTTTCAAACACATCAGATTTCTTTCTAATGCAATATACCCAAACTTTTCTAGTTACATCATCAATGAAAGTGACATAATAACATGAACCACCAATAGAGTTTACCTTAGCTAGCCCCCATACATCTGTATGCACTAACTCCAACTTACCCTCCTTCCTGGTAGGTCCAACCTTGAGGAATCTCACCCGCTTCTGTTTCCCATAAACACAGTCCTCACAGAAGTCCAAATCTAACTCCTTTAATCCAGGCATAACGTATCCTTTATAATTTGCATGCCCTTTTGACTCATATGACCGAGTCTCTGGTGCCACAAAGTTGCATCTCCATCTACAGAAACTAAATTACAATAATCAACACCATTGGTTAAATACAAAGTACCAGTTTTCTTACCTCTTGCAACCACAAGATCTCCCTTGGTAACCTTCCAAGAATCCACCATAAAACTAACTGTACAACCATCACTACCCAGTTGACCCATTGATATCAAGTTCCACCTCAACTTAGGCACATGCCTGACATCCTTAAGTAGCCATGTGTTCCCATTCTGCATTTTCACCCAAACACAACCTTTCCCTACTATGTTGCATGGTTCATCATCACCAAGATATACATGTCCAAAATCACCTTGAACAAAATCAGTAAAGTAATGTCTATGTGGGGTGGCATGGAAAGAAGCCCCTGAATCTAACACCCAAGATTCAACAATATTATCTAAAGAAAGAATTAAGGCATCCTAACAAACATCACCTACTGCCACATTTACCTGTTTAGTTTCCTCCTTGTTCTTCTTATCCTCAAAGAGCCCAACAATCTTTCTTAGCATGACCAACCTTCCCATAGTGCCAACATTCTAACTTGCTCTTGGACTTTGACCTTCCACAATCATTCGACTTCCCATGGTTACCTTTCCCTCTATTCTTTTGTCTCCCTCTGCTCTCCACTGTCAAAGCATTTCTAGAAGTAGAAGAATCTCCAGTGCTCTTCCTTCGCATTTCCTCGCTTAGGATCACACCTATTACATCCTCAAACTTCAGATTTGAGTTATTAGAGATTGAATTACTTACAGCCATAACCAAGTTGTCCCAGCTATCTAATAAGGAGCATAAAATATATAAAGCCCTGACCTCATCATCAAAGTCAATTTTTACCAAGTTTAACATACTCACAACTATATTAAATTCATTCAAATGATCAGCAACATAACCATTCTCAGACATCTTCATATTAAATAACTTTTTCATCAAAAATATTTTATTAGAGGCAGAGGGTTTTTCATATAACTTCCCCAACGCATTCATGAGACCTTTTGTGGTCTTCTCCTGTGATATGTTGAAAGCAACCAAAGATGCAAGGCATAACCGAATTTCCCCGAGTGCCTTTCTATCCAGTAACTCCCAATCCTCATCCGACATGGCTGTAGGTTCTTTACTTTTTCCAGCCAAAGGAACATGGAGGTCCTTCTGATATAAGTAATCCTCCATTTGCATCTTCCACAAACCAAAGTTCTTCCCATTAAACTTCTCAACCCTCGATCTACCCTCATCTTCCATAGCTCCCACTCAAGCTAAAATTTCCCTGTGATTTACAACTTCAGCAAAAAACCACCAAAGTTCTGATACAATTGTTAGGAATTAGAGAACAAATATGTGGAAACAATTCCTCAAATCATAGCAGTAGGAAACTATTTAGCAAAATTATACTTGCAGAAATATAACAACATACATAAGTCAATGCACAAAAGAAGACAAGACAAGATTTAACGTGGTTCACCCAATGTGGGCTACGTCCACCAAGAAATTTCTCATATTTAATTATCAACAAGATTAAAATAACTCTCACAATTCTATCAATTATGAACTCACAACCAGAATTCCAAAGATGTTAAACCACACCTAAACCACAATTAATACCTCAACCTTGATCACTCTTGATCACCCTTGATCACTTAAGACTCAAGAACTCTTGAACACACAAGATACCCTAACACCTCTATTTATAGGATTAAAATCCTTTTAAGAATTCCTAAAGATGACCCTAGAAGTTTGAAATTCATAAGATTTTAACTTCCCATGGATGGAAAAATTGTCACTATTGACAGCCAATTAACAACAACTTAACGGTAACATGACAACAACATCACAACAAAAACAACAAACGACTGCAGAATGCTCCTGAAGTCTCCAAACTTAACCATTTGAACTCCAACACTTCAATACTGATTCCAAAATACCAAAAAATAGGCTCCACACCCAACATGCCGAGGTCCAAAAACTTGTAGATCTGGTAAATCTGAGTGGATTGGGGTGCCAAATATTCTTAAATAGGTACAGGGCTGCCTATGGGCTCCCACAGTATGAGGTATGGGCTCCATGGTCTGATGAAAGATATTTTTGACAGGTCTACTTTGTGGTGTCATTTAATGACTTCCTTTTCTTGTCTGTCATACTAGAAATATGCAGTGGACTGCTTAATATGTCACTTGGAAATTTGAAATAGAAGATGAGACCTGTAAAACTTTAAAAAGTATCAAACCCAAAAAACAAAAAAAATCAGTTTTCTTTAATGAAGGGGTCAAGACTGATCATTTTTCAACCACACATTCCTAATTATGGTGGACATTACTAAATGAGCACTACACTACATCTCAAACTTGATGTAGTTCTATGTGCATATGTCTTGAAATCATGCCTTAGGTTCTCTTGTGTCATGTTCGCACTTTGTGAAAGTAGTGAGAAATAACTCATGTGTGGAAAATTTAATAGAATGGTGGATGGAATAGAATAGAACTTCCCTCATATGCTTGTGTGATGCATATGAGCCATCCTTTTCCCTTTTGATGGAACTAGATGGATGTAAATGAGCTCTAGATGCCTTAGATGGATGCAACTCTAGGTGGATAATAGCAGTGACTTAGTACTTTGGTTTTCATTATGTTTCATAACCTTTTATTTAGATGGTTCTGTTGTTCTTAATTACGTAATTAACCCTGAAAAGGTTGACAACCATAAGAAATATTAAATGTTTAAATGGATAGAAAGTGCCCAAAAAGTGGTGGGAAATTGGGAAAAGGATCACGGTGCCCTGACTGGACCAGGGCACCTAGCAGGCGCCCCAGTCAATGCTAAAATGACAATAAAAGAGTGAAAACATGACTGGGCAAGTAAGGTTTTGAAGGTTGGTAGTGATGACAGAAAACAAAGTAAAATGGCCAAAAGATGGGGGTTAATTAGTACTTTCTTCACTACTTAAAACCATATAAATAGTAGTATGAGACCAGGACTAGATCATGCCTAAAGTGCATGATTTTGTGTCTACACCTTTGGTTGCTAGGAAACTAGTTTTCACTTGAGACCTGTCCAAAGTGCCTCAATTAAAGTTTGGATTTTTACTCTTGGAAACGATTTATTTCTCTTTACTATTTTTTGAATTTGTTTGATTTTTTGGATTTTTGTCCATACTACCAAGCTCAGAAATATGGATGCTCTCTAAGGAGAAGCATGCGTGATGCTCATAGGTTCTCAAAGCTCTTAACCATCATGCTACATAGGAAATCTACACTAGGCCCCATAACAAATGTTTAGCCACCACAATGTATGGCACTAACTTAGTTAGGATCGAATTTTTATGTTTTCATATTCTTTGGTAGTACTGAAACTTGTTTTCTAGCTTCATAAGATCGGACCTACCTCAACTTTGGGAGGCTGATTACAATTTCAACCATGTAATATGATCAAAATATCTGCAAAAAAAATTGTAAGATGACCCAAGTCGTGAATGCAAAACAAAAACGGTGGAAGATGAAGTTGAACAAAGGCTCAAGGTGAATTTTCTTTTTAGATCCATGTCTTCTATGTCTAGAAAAAGGGATGAGATTGTTAAATATGCGGATGCTAGATGATGTAGTGAATCACGGAATTTTTTCAATAGCTGCATTTCAACACTAAGGTAATACGAAGTGTAGGGAAATAGGTGAAACGGATGAATACGATAAGAACTGTGCAAGATTGGTAGGACTGCAGAAATGTGAAATGTGTGGAATTGTAATGGTTTCCTAGTCCAAAATTTACAGATAATGGAGACAAGACTAAATATTGGACTCGCCAATCAGATATAGCAGTTGAAAGGGTATGATTAAGATTCAAATAAGCCACAGAAATTTTTTAAAAACCATTGGCCCAAAGCATTTAGTTTCAATTTCAAAATCCGTTGACAATGTAAAATTTTATAATACAAAGGTATAGATGTAATAGCCTTGTACACGCAAATAAATGTAAATGTGTTGTAACTCATATACACAAGTATAAGTTTTACAAACCTGTAACAATAATTCATTTTGGAGGAATGGAGCCTCCTTGAACCCCATTTGGTACAAGTAATAGGTGGAAGTGATAATGGATGTTTGTGGTTTCTTCGATGAGGTAGGAACCATAAAAAAACTGATTTTTCTTATAAGATTGAGCTGACACCTCATTTGGAAAACATCCATGGTGTTATGATAAGTTGTAAGGAATGAGATGGTGCATGGATCAAATTACCATGCTTATGACATAAAACACTTTTTTTCACATACTAGCAACAATCTATTTCCATAGTAGGCCAATAGTATCCCACTCGTAATATTTTCTTCGCAAGAATAATTCCTCTAATATGAACCCCGCAGATTCCTTCATGCACCTCTTTATAGCTTGGAAAGACTTTTCCAAATTTAGACAACGTAGCAGAGCCCCATTGTAGCCTTGATGATAGAGAGTGCCCTTAAGTAGGGTGCAATAGGATATTAGTTGGATACAAGGGTTCACTTTTTTGGAATGGGAGATGTCAAGTGGAAAAGTACCATCCTGTAGGTAATTATAAATGTCAACATACCAGCGTTTAAAAGGGACAAAAAAATTCACATACCAAACATGTACAATTCTGGCATGTCATAGGCCATGCACTGTTAAATGATCTATAAGAAACTAAAAGTCCCTATAATCTAGAGATAAGCGTAATATGGATCCAACGGTAGCCATAACATCCACTGATTAGTTATGCATACGTGGAACTTGATGGAAGACTAAATAATAACAAAATACTCTTTTAGTGTGTCCACCATGAGTTTTTATGGGATAAACTTCTCATCTTTGACTTTGTATTCATCATTCACCTATTTGATGATCAATTTGCAAGTCTCCAAATAACCTCAACTTGTTTGGTGTACCATTTGATAGCAAATTTAAGTCTTACAATGAGAGCTTCATATTCATAAATGTTGCTTGTACGTGGGAATTTGATTATGAAATCTATTGGGATGAGATCTCATGTGGCAATAATAAGGATTACTCAAGTTATTGATCCATTAAATGTGAATGACCCATCAAATTATATCTTTCAGGTTGATGATCTTCGATATATAGAATGGAAGCATCTGGTAGATCTAGACTTTAAGGGTTCCATTCCTAGAAGGGGTGCTTCAGCTAGCTGGTCAGCAAGCACCTATCCTAGATCACTTCTTCTTTATTGACACATTCAATGTAAATTTACTCAATAAAATAATCCAATTGGTCCTCCTTTCTTTTGTTGAGATGTGGATTTCAACTACTCCAGTTTAGCATGTTATATCAACTTGTTGGAAAACACAGTAACTGGCATCGATTATGAAGGGACTGACATCAGTCACCTATGACAAGCATCAGTCATGCAAGTAGGAACCATCATTGATTAGGGATAACCGACATTGGTTACCTATGCGTGAGTGTTTTATTTAACTCACAGGAATTAGATCTAATTTTAGTATTAAAGTAGATCTATTGATTGTAATTGCATGGCTAAGTGCCCTAACTTTGTATAAGGTATTTATAAGCTAAAAAGCTAGGGTTAGAAGAGAGATTTGATTATTGTGAAAATAATTGTGAGAGAGAATTCTTGGAGAAGAAGGAGAAGCTTGGAGAGAAAGAAATTATTATACATCGTGAGATGTGGAAATTGTAAATCTTAAATATATCTTTGAAAGCTTTGGATAATAGATTGGTTTGTTTCTTGGTGGATGTAGCCCACACTGGGTGAACCACGTTAAATCTGGTGTTGATTTATATCTCTTGTTTTATATATTTCTTTTGGTAGAATATTTACTTTTATTTCATGTATGCTTAGATCTAATATATTATCTGTACAACCTGTGTGTTAATCCCAACAACTGGTATAAGAGATTTTTTGGAGGGTTTTATGTGTTGAAATATTTACTCACAAGGGTTTTTTGATTGAGTGGGAGCTACAACAATGACAGAAGAAAAAAATACAAGGTAGAGAAGTTTGACGACTGAAATTATCAATTATGGAAGATGCAGATTGAGGATTATTTGTATCAAAGAGATTTGTACTTACCGTTGGATGAAAAGTCTAGACCTACGAAGATGACTTGATGAAGAATGGAAGATTCTTGAGAAAATGGCTTTGGGATCTATAAATTGAGCCTGGAAGCATTTATGGCTTCTAATATTACAAAAGTAATGTCTAGGGTAGAGTTAATGAAATCTCTTGCTAATTTATATGAAAAACCTAGTGCTTTAAATAAATTTTATTTGATGAAGAAACTATTTAATTCTAAGATACATGAAGGTGGATCTTCATCTATAGTCACTTGAATGATTTCCTGATCTATTATAAATTAGTTAAAATCAGTTGATATTTTGTTTGATGATGAAGTGAAAGCACTCTTATTATTATGTTCTTTGCCTGATAGTTGGGATAACTTGGTAATGGTTGTTAGTAATACAACATCTGCTAATAATATTTCAAAGTTTGATGATGTGGTTAGTATAATCTTGAATGAAGAAATTCATAGGAAAAGTACAGAGGAATCATCATCTGGGAATGCTTTGAATGTAGAAAGCAAAGGTAGGAAGAAGGAGAGATCCAAGAGTAAGAATAATGGAAATCAAAGTTAAGGAATGGAAGATCTAAATCCAGAGGTAATGGGAATTACCTGTTGGAATTGTGGAAAGAAAGGACATGCAAAGAAATATTGTTGGTCAAAGGATAAAGAGAACCAACACCTAGACAAAGGTAAAGAGGAAAATATTGCAGCAAAGGTAATGCAAGATGCTCTTATTCTTTCTTTGGATAATAGAATAGAATCTTGGGTTTTAGATTCAAGAGCTTCTTTCCATGCAACCCCTAATAAGGGTTATTTCATAAATTATGTATAGGACAATTTTGGGCATGTTTATTTGGGTGATGATGAACCTTGCAGTATTACTGGTAATTGGGAAGTTCATCTAAAATTATAGAATGGAAATACATGGGTATTGAAAGATGTGAGGCATGTGCCAAGCCTAATGAGGAATCTTATTTTTGCATGGTAACTAGGTGAAGTTGGTTACATGGTTACATTCATAGCAGACTCTTGGAAAGTTACCAAGGGTGTCTTTTTTGTGGCAAGAGGCAAGAAGGTAGGAACGTTATATTTATCTACCTATGTTACTGATTCCTTTTCTGTATTATCTACTTCAGATTCAGATGCATGCATGTGGCATAATCGGTTGGGCCATATGAGTCAAAAAGGAATGTAGATCTTAAAGGCTAAGGGTAAGTTATCAGATTTGAAAGATTTAGATCTTGATTTCTGTGAGCATTGTGTCTTTGGAAAGAAAAAGAGAGTGAGATTTCTCAAAGTTGGGGCAACTAAGAAGGAGTAGAAATTAGAGCTTGTACACTCAGATGTGTGGGGACCACACCAGGTAGCTTCTCATGGAGGATCACGTAATATTATGTTACTTTCATTGATGATGTTACAAGAAAGGTATGGGTTTATTGTATTAAACATAAATATGATGTTTTTGAGACTTTTAAAAGATGGAAAGCCCTTGTTGAGAATGAATCAAATTCAAAGTTAAAGTGCCTTAGATCTAATAATGGTGGTGAATATTGTAGCAAGGATTTCAATAATTATTGTTCAGTGAATGGAATACGTAGAGAAAGGATAGTTCCAAGAACACCACAAGAGAATGGTGTTGCAGAAAGAATGAACAGGACAATCATGGAATGTGCTAGAAGTATGAGGATACATGTTGGATTGCCCTTGCAGTTTTGGGCAGAAGTAGTTGATACATCGGTTTATTTGATTAACCATGGGCCTTTAAGTTCACTAGATGGAGGAATACCAGAGGAATCTTGAAATAGAAAAGAGGTAGATCTTTATTTTCTTAAAGTTTTTAGTTCAGAAGCTTTTGTGCATATTGATAAGGAAAATAGAAAAAAATTGGATGCGAAATCCAAGAGATACACTTTCATTGGTTATGGATCTGGTGATTTCGGATTCCATTTTTGGGATTTAGAGAATTCTAAAATTATTAAGAGTTATGAAATTGAATGAAATGAAAAGAGAATGTATAGGATCAAATTTTGGTACCTAAGGATGAACCGGTTGAGAATTTTATGAATGAAAATGAACTCTCAGATTTAAAACTCATACCTACATGGTTACACAGTAACCAATGTCGGTTGACCCCTAACTAGCATCGGTCATCTGAACCGGTATTGGTTACAGAAGATCTAAACTAGCATCAGTTAGCAGAACTAGCGTCGGCTATAGGTGACTGGTGTCGGTCACTATTAGAATTGGAAACAAATGTCTAGGAGGTCCAGAATGAGCCTCTGGTACCCCAAACTCATGTGAGAAGGTCACAAAGGGTAAGTAAACCTCCAGAAATATTTACACCTCTATCTTATTTATTATTGACTAATAATGGTGAACCAAAAAGTTTTGAAGAAGCAATGGAGGATGAGACCCATGTTCAGTGGGAGCATGGCATGGATGAGGAGATGGACTCCTTGGAACAAAACCAAACTTGGGATTTGGTTAAGTTGTTAGCAGGTAAGAGGACATTGCAGAACAAATGGGTTTATAGGATCAAGGAAGAAGAGGGTGGACAGAAAAGGTACAAGGCAAGGCTTGTAGTAAAATGATTTACACAGAAAGTAGGTATTGACTTTGGTGAAATATTTTCTCCTTTTGTTAAAATGACTTCCATATGTACTGTATTGAGTTTAGTTGCAATAGATGATTTGCATTTAGAACAACTAGATGTGAAGACAAATTTCCTTCATGGTGATTTGGATGAAGAGATTTATATGCAGTAACCACTTGGTATGAAGTCAAGGGTAAGGAGAAATTAGTGTGTAGGTTGAAAAGAGCCTATATGGGCTCAAGCAAGCTCCAAGGCAATGGTACATGAGGTTTGATAGTTTCATGCATGAGCATGGTTACTTGAGATGTGAATCTGACCATTGTGTTTATTTCAAGAAGCTTGAAAATGGGAGCTATATTATTTTGTTAATGTATGTGGATGATATGCTTATTGCAGGATCTAGTATGCATGACATTGGTGAGCTTAAGGGAAATTTAGCTCACACATTTTCTATGAAGGATTTAGGAGTATGTAAAAAGAATCCTTGGCATGCAAATAAAAGGACAGGAAGAACAAGAAATTGTATTTGTCTCAAGAGGATTATATCTACAAGGTGTTAGAAAGGTTTAAAATGTAGAATTCAAAACCTGTAAGTACACCTATGGTTGGACACTTAAAATTGATCCAAGATCAATGTCCTTCATCACATGAGGAGGTCAAATACATGACACAAGTACCATATGCTTCAGCAGTTGGGAGTCTCATGTATGTTATGGTTTGTACCAGACTAGACATTGCACAGGTAGTGGGAGTTGTGAGTAGATTTATGGCCAATATAGGTAAAGAGAATTGGAAAGCAATCAAATGGATACTCAGGTATTTGAGAGGGACATCTAACATGTAGTTATGTTATGGAGGTTTAGATATTTCTTTATGTGGCTATGTTGATTTGGATATGGCTGTAGATCTGGATTGTATAAGGAGCACTAGTGATATATTTTCATAGTAGGTGAGATGATAGTTAGCTGGATATTGAGATTGTAGATGGTTGTGGCTTTGTTTACTACAGAGGCAGAGTATGTTGCAGCTACAAAGGCTAGCAAAGAGATGATATGGATGAGCAGGTTCATGGAAGAGTTGGGAAAGGAGAAAGATGATTACAAATTATTCAGTGACAGTCAGATTACAATTCATTTGGCAAAGAACTCAGTGTTTCATTATAGAATGAAACAAATTCAGTTGAGATATCACTTCATACGGAAAGTATTGGAGGATGGGCAGCCAAAAATGGAGAAGATTCATACGAGTAAAAACCCTGTGGATATGCTAACGAAGCCACTAGCAAAATATAATTTGGAGCCACACTCCACTTCTATTGGTCTTCAAGTTTAAGACTTGAAGAGGAAGAAACAAAGCTAAGGAAAGGATCCAAGGATGACGTTGTATAGGTATAGTGCAGTAATTTATCTCCAAGTGGGAGATTGTTGAGATGTGGAGCTCAATTACTTCAGTTTAGTATGTTATATCAAATTTTTGGAAAACACAATAACCGACATCGGTTATGAAGGGACCGACATCGGTCACTTATGACCTGCATCAATCAAGAAAGTAGGAACCATCATCGATTAGGGCTAACCGACATCAGTTACCTGTGTGTGAGTGTTTTATTTAACTCACAAGAATTAGATCTAATTTTAGTATTAAAGTATATCTATTGATTGTAATTGCATGGCTAAGTGCCCTAGTTTTTATAAGGTATTTATAAGCTAGAAAGCTAGGGTTAGAAGAGAGAGTTAGTTATTATTGTGAAAATAATTGTGAGAGAGAATTCTTGGAGAAGAAAGAGAAGTTGGAGATAAAGAAATTACTGTACATCATGAGAGGTGTGAAAGATTTTAAATATTCATTGTATATCTTTTGAAATCTTTGGATAATAGATTGGCTTGTTTCTTGGTGGATGTAGCCCACAATGGGTGAACTGCGTTAAATCTAGTGTTGATTTATATCTCTTGTTTTGTATATTACTTTTGGTAAAATATCCACTTTTATTGCATGTATGCTTAGATCTAATATATTATCTGTATAACATGTGTGCTAATCCCAACACCTTTAAGTTACAGTTTTGACAAAAGGTATTTTAGGGGGTCAACTTGTGATATTAGCTTAGGTATGATGGCTCAAAAGGTAATGGTGAAGTTTTTGAAAGGAAAAATAAAACATTTAAGCAAGCTTTTTCAATCTATGGGTAATTGAGCTCATATACAATTAAGGTGTGGCTATGATAATAGAAAAATCTTTATTTATGCTACGCATCGTATTGTTTCAAGAGTGTGCCTATAGCAAACTAAGTGGCATATATGTATAGCAGAAAAGGTTCACTTGGGGTAGGTGGTACAAGAATAGTTGGATTTTCCAAGTATTATTTTAGTAAAGTGAAGGCTTGTTGGAAATCCGAACACCAGTGAAAATCAACATATTTCTTAAGTAGATGGGTAAAGGAATGACACTTTTCTAAAAGCCACGATGTGAATCTTCGAATGGTCTAAATTTTACCTTTTAAGCTACGTAAATATTTAAGGTTCTTAGGAGGAGGCATCTCAGTAATAACAGTGACTTTAGTAGGATAAAATTTAATTCCACGCCTAAACATAATGAATCCCAAAAGTCGTTTAAAGATGCGATGAAGAATATGTGGGTGTTCTTCTCTTGTTTTTAAATTTTTGGGGATATCATCAACCTAATCCTCTATAATGTCATGTAACATGTCATGAAATATGACATTCATAGCTCTTTGATAAACGGCCCATGCATTCTTGAGGCCAAAAGGCATGACCTAATAACAAAATATACCCCAAGGGGTAGTAAAATCATTTTTGTGTTGGTCCATCCATGAGGAATATCATTTCATGGCCTACGGTAGAATAAAAAATCATGTCGATGTTCAGAAGAGGAAAATTCATATTAGTTGTTAGGAAATAAGAGATAAAATATGCGGAATAATCTCTCACAGAATCGCAACAGTAGAAAATAATATGCAGAAATTATTATAGATCTCAAATAAAATTGCAGAATAAAATAACACAACACAAAGAGATAGTATTTAACGTGGTTCACCCAATTTGGGCTATGTCCACCAAGAATCACTTGCTCAGATTTTATTACAAGCCACCGCTCTCTCAATACAATACCCATATGCGTTTGGAGCTATGCCCAACAAACTCTACAGAATTCACAGCCGAATTCAAAGCACATCTGCAATGTTCTTCCTCGTCTCTATCATATGCATAAAACCATATAAATAGACAACTGCTTAAGCAGTTTTAAAAAATAGTGGGTATCAAAACCATGGGCAAAACCCATCCCATAAACCTATGGGTCAAAAATATCACCCATATGAGAAGAGCACGTTTCCCGATATGTCAGGTGCATTTTTTCGAGGGGAAAAAAATTTACACCTAAAAAAAAATTCAGGGGCTGTGCCCCCAAACCACTGCTACCAAGGGCTACCGCCCTTGGACCCCTGCTCGGGGCCTGACCCGGCCTCGAACCCCGGTGAGGATACATGAAAAGTGTATAGTACTCTTAGTGCACAGTCTTCAACACTTTCACACATGAAAACAGGATCCACAACCTAACAATCTCCCACTTGGAGACTAGTTTTCCTCTGAGCAAGCTTCTTAACCCTTCACTAGTTTCTGTAAAGACCAACCAAAGCTGAACAAAACTTTAGTTTTTCCCTTGTGACCACCTTGGTCATCATGTCTGCAGGATTCTGACTGGTATGAATCTTCTCCAACTTCAACTTCTCTTCCTCTAAAGCTGTCCTGATGAAATGGTATCTTAACTGTATATGCTTTGTCCTAGAGTGGAAAGCAGAGTTCTTAGCTAGGTGTATAGCACTTTGACTATCACTATGCAAATTTCCTTCCTCTTTCTTATGCCCCAACTCCTCAAGTAATTTTTGTAACCAAATCATTTCCTTGCTTGCCTCTGTGGCAGCAACATACTCAGCCTCCATGGTTGACAAAGCCACCAACTTCTGTAGTCATGAAATCCAGCTTACTGTTGTTCCACCTATAGTGTAAACATAACCTGTTGTGCTCCTCCTGCTATCTACATCTCTAACCATATCTGAATCTAAATAACCACACAAAATGGTTTTTGATCCACTGTAGCACAAAATTATCCCCATGGTGCCTCGCAAATACCGAAGGATCCACTTTAACTGCCTGCCAGTGATCTCTACCTGGATCACTCATAAACCTACTCACCACTCCCACTGCATTTGAAATATCAGGCCTAGTGTACACCATGGCATACATCAAACTACCAACTGCTGATGAGTAAGGTACCTTGGACATTTGGATTCTCTCCTACTCTATCTTGGGACACTGCTCCTTTGATAACTTGAAATGGCCTGCCAAAAGGAGTCCCAACCGGTTTAGCATCCCTGCATATTATTCCTCTCCAAGAATTTCTTAATGTACTCTTCCTGAGATAAAGTCATCTCCCGTTCCTTCCTATCCCAAGATATCCTCATACCAAGGATTTGTTTGGCTGCCCCCAATCCTTCATAGCAGATATGTATAGCAGAAAAGGTTCACTTGGGGTAGGTGGTACAAGAATAGTTGGATTTTCCAAGTATTATTTTAGTAAAGCGAAGGCTTGTTGGAAATCCGAACACCAGTGAAAATCAACATATTTCTTGAGTAGATGGGTAAAGGAATGACACTTTTCTAAAAGCCACGATGTGAATCTTCGAATGGTCTAAAATTTTACCTTTTAAGCTATGCAATATTTAAGTTCTTAGGAGAGGCACTCAGTACTAACAGCGACTTTAGTAGGAAAAAATTTAATTCCACGCCTAGACATAATGAATCCCAATAAGTTCATTTAAAATCGAGTGGAAGAATATGTGGGTGTTTTCTCTCTTGTTTTTAATTTTTGGGGATATCATCACCTAATCATCTATAATGTCATGAAATATGACTTCAAGCTTCTTTTGATTAAATGGACCCATGCATTCTTGAGGCCAAAAGGCATGACCTAATAACAAAATATACCCCAAGGGTTATAAAAATCATTTTTGTCATTGGTCCACTCCATAGGAAATCATTTCATGGCCTGCGTGAATCAAAATCATGTCCGCGTCAGAAGAGGAAATTCATATTAGGTGTTAGGAAATAGAGATCAAATATGCGGAATCATCCCTCACAGATCGCAACAATAGAACTATATGCAGAATTATTACAGATCTCAAATAAAATTGCAGAATAAAATAACACAAAACACACGGAGATAGTTATTTAACTGGTTCACTAATTTGGGCTACGTCCCCCACCATCACTTGCTCAGATTTTTATTACAGCCACCGCGCTCTCAATACCAATACCCATATCCGTTTGGAGCTAGGCCAACAAACTCTATAGAAATTCACAGCCTAATTCAAAGCACATCTGCAATGTTCTCCTTGTCTCTATCATATGCATAAAACCATATAAATAGACAACTGCTTAAGCAGTTTTACAAAACCATGGGTATCAAAACCATGGCAAAACCCATCCCATAAACCTATGGGTCAAAAATATCACCATATAGAATAGCACGTTTCCGTGATGTCGGGTGCATTTTTTCGAGGGTAAAAAAATTTTGCGCCTAAAAAAAACATTCGGGGGTTTGGCCCCCAAACCACTCTACCAGGGGCTAGCTCCCTTGGACCCCTGCTCGGTGCCCGCCTGACCTCGAACCCCGCGAGGGATCACACATGAAAATTGTATAGTCTCTTAGTGCATATCTCACCCTTTTCACACTGAAAACAGGTTCACAACTAAACAATCTCCCACTTGGGCAGACTAGTTTTCCTCTGAGCAGCTTCTTAACCCTTCACTCAGTTTCTGTGAATGACCAACCAAAGCGAACAAAACTTTAGTTTTTTCCCTTGTGACCACCTTGGTCCATCATGTCTGCAGGATTCTAACTAGTATGAATCTTCCAACTTCAACTTCTCTTCCTCCAAATTGTCTTGATGAAATGGGTAATCTTAACTATATATGCTTTGTCAGGTGGAAAGCAGAGTTCTTAGCTAGTTGAGAGCACTTTGACTTATCACTATCAAATTTCCTTCCTCTTTCTTATGCCCCAACTCCTCAAGTAATTTATTGTAACCAAATCATTTCCTTGCTTGCCTCTGTGGCAAGCAACCATACTTAGCCGCCGTGGTTGACCCAAATCACCAACTTTGTAGTCAGGAAATCCAGCTTATTGTTGTTCCACCTACAGTGTAAACATAACCTATTATGCTCCTCCTGCTATCTACATCTCTAACCATATCTGAATCTAAATAACCACACAAAATGGTTTTTGATCCACTGTAGCACAAAACTGTCCCCATGGTCCCTCGCAAATACCGAAGGATCCACTTTACTGCCTGCCAGTGATCTCTACCTAGATCACTCATAAATCTGCTCACTACTCCCACTACATGGGCAATATCAGGCCTGGTGCACACCATGACATACATCAAACTACCAACCTGCTAATGAGTAAGGTACCTTAGACATCTGGTTTCTCTCATGCTCTGTCTTGGGACACTACTCCTTTGATAACTTGAAATGGCCTGCCAAAGGAGTCCCAACTAGTTTAGCATCCTGCATATTAAACCTCTCCAAGAATATTCTTAATGTACTCTTCTTGAGATAAATTTAGCTTCCATTCCTTCCTATCCCTGAGATATCCTCATACCAAGGATTTGTTTAGCTTCCCGTAAATCCTTCATAGCAGAAGGATTCACTTAGCGTGCTTCTTGAGTACTTTTATTTCTTGCATGTTTTTACCTTGCAACCAACATGTCATCCACATACAGAGATAGAATAATATAACTGACATCCTCAAATTTCTTTGTATACACGCAATGGTCAGAATGACATCTAATATAACCTTGCTCCATCATGAAGCTATCAAATTTCTTATACCATTGACATGGAGCTTGTTTCAAGCCATACATGCTCTTCTTCAGTTTGCACACCATCTCCTCTTTACCTTTGACCTCATAGCCCTCTGGTTGCTGCATATATAGATCCTCCTCCAAATCACCATGGAGAAATGCAAGTCTTTACATCAAACTATTCTAAGTGCAAGTCTTCTTACTGCAACTATTCCAAGAACAGTTCTAATAGAAGTCATTTTTACTACAGGAGAAAAAATCTCATCAAAATCTATACCTTGTTTCTGTGCAAACCCCTTGACCACCAACCGGGCCTTATATCTTTTCTTTCCTCCTTCTTCATCTTTAACTCTGTACACCCACTTGTTCGGCAATGCTCTTTTTCCTTCTGGTAGCTTCACCAAATCCCAAGTCTGGTTCTCCATGAGAGAGTTATGCTCCTCATCCATGGCTTGCTCCCACTTCTTCCTGACATCTACTTGCATTGCTTCATCAAAGATCTCTGGACTCTCCACTATGTCAGTGAGTAATAAATAATAAAGAGAAGGAGAAAAATGTTCAGGTTCTCTTCTTACCCTAGAAGAACTCCTCAATATAGGAGTTTGGGGTTCCTATTGAGGAGGTTACTGAACTGATTCATGTATCACTTTCCCATCCAGAAGATCCTCTACTGCTACATATTCTTTCTTGGATTCTTCCCTGTTTTCCTGTAACTACTGCTTATACATGACTTTCTCATTAAAGACTACATCCCTAGATCGAATGTTTTTATTGTCCTTAATACTCCAACATTTATATCCAAAGTCATCATCACCATAATCAATGAAAGTACATTTTTCTGATTTAGCCTCTAGCTTAGTCCTATCATCCTTGTCTATATGGACAAACATATCACATCCAAAGAATCTAAGAAATGAATAATCAAATTTCTTACCATACTAAGCCTCCTTAGGTATGCCTCCATCCAAGGCACTTAAGGGTCCTATGTTTATCAAGTACACAGTTATGCTCACCGCTTCTTCCGAAAAAGAAAGAGGTAGTCCTCCATGTAACCTCATGCTCCTAGCACGTTCCATTATTGTTTTATTCATCCTTTCTAACCCCATTCTGATGTAGGGTTCCTGGAACCATCTTTTGCTTGCGGATTCCATTCTTAGAACAGTAATCATCAAATTCATTGTTGCAATAATCCCCTCCATTATCTAACCTGAGACATTTTAGCTTAATAATTGTTTCATTCTCAACCAAGGCTTTCCATTTAATAAAAGTGTCAAATACATTAGATTTGTTTCTAATACAATAAACCCAAACTTTCCTTATTACATCATCAATAAAAGTAACATAATAACTTGAACCCCCAAGAGATGATACATGAGACGGCCCCCACACATCAGAATGCACCAACTCTAACTTACTCTCTTTATTTGCAGATCCAACCTTGAGAAACCTTACTCGCTTTTGTTTCCCATATATACAGTCCTCACAGAACTCCAAAATTGTTTTTGTATATCCAGGAAAATCCTTCTTTATGATCTCCATGCCCTTATGACTCATATGACCGAGCCTATAGTGCCATAATGTTGTATCTACTTCTGAAGCCACAAGATTACAAACATTAGTGCTATAAGTGGTTAAATACAAGGTACCAACCTTCTTACCTCTTTCCACCACAAGAGCACCCTTAGTAACCTTCCAAGAGTCTGTTGTAAATATCACAGTACAACCATCACTTACCAAATGGCCCGCCGATATCAAATTTTGTTTTAAAGTAGGCACATGTCTGACATCCTTCAATAGTCATGTATTCCCATTCTGCATCTTAACCTAAACATAACCTTTTCAAAATATACTACAAAGCTCATCATCACCAAGAAAAAAATGCCAAAAATCCCCTTGAACATAATCAACAAAATAATTCCTATGTGGAGTAGCATGGAAAGAGTCCCCCAAATCTAAAACCCAAGATTTAGTAATATTGTGCAAAGAAAGAATCAAAGCATCCTGACATACATTACCCGTTGCCACATTTGCCTCCTTGTTTTCTTCTTGTTGTTTCTTCTTGTCTCGAAGCTCACAAAATTCCTTCTTTGCATGCTTAGACTTTCCAAAGTGCTAGCATACTATCTTGCCTTTGGATTTTGACCTTGCCAGATCTTTCTGATTTTCCATGCCTTCCTCTTTTCTTCTATCTCCCTCTAGTTTCCACTGTCAAAGCATTCCCTAAAGTGGAAGATTCCACACATCTTTTTCTGTCACTTTTCCTCACTTAGAATCACCCCTACAACATCCTCAAAATTCAACTTTGAGTTAGCTGGAACCAAGTTGCTTACCACCATTACCAGGCTATTCCAAATTTCAAGTAAAGAGCACATAAATTAATAAATCCCTATCTTCTTCATCAAATTCTATTATAACCGAAGATAGCATAAATCACAACCATATTAAAATCATTTAAGTGATCTACTACCGAACCATTCTCATACATCTTTATATTAAACAAAAAATCATTAAAAATATCTTATTAGAGGTAGATGATTTTTCATAAAAATTTCCTAATACATCCATTAGTTATTTTGTAGTCTTTTCCTTTGAAACATTAAGATAATACCGAAGATGCAAGACACAACTCCGGATTGTCCCAAGTTCCTTCCTATCCATTAAATCCCATTCTGCATCCATCATTCTTGAGGGTTTGTTCACCTTCTTAGATAGCGGAATATAAATATCCTTATGATAAAGGTAATCTTCCATCTACATCTTCCAAAGACTAAAATTTTTTCCGATTGAATTTATCGACCCTTGATCTTCCATCATCTATCATAACTCCCACTCAAGCTAAAAATTTACCTATGATTCAACACTTCATTAAACCAAACTAGGATTTGATACAAATTATTAGGAAATAAGAGATAAAATATGCAGAATAATCCCTCACAGGATCACAACAATAGAAACTAATATGCAGAAAATATTATAGATCTCAAATAAAAGTGAAGAATAAAATAATAAAACATAAAGAGATAGTATTTAATGTGTTTCACCTAATTTGGGCTATGTCTAACAAGAATCACTTGCTTGGATTTTATTACAATCCACCGCTCTCTCAATACAATACCCAGATTCATGTTTGGAGCTATGCTGAACAAACTCTATAGAATTCACACCTGAATTCAGAGCATATCTGCAATGTTACATAATGTCTATCTACCATATTCATAAAACCACATAAGTAGACAAATGCTTAAGCAGTTTTAAAAAACCATAGGTATCAAAACCATGGGCCAAAACCATCCCATAAACCTATGGGTCAAAATTCCACCCATATGAGAAAAGTACGTTTCCCAATATATTGGGCACATTTTTTTCGAGGCCAAAAAAACATTTCTCAGGCCCCCAAACCCCGGCAAGAAAACTGCTTGGAAAGCTGTACAGTCTTCAACACTTACACACATGAAAATAGGATCCACAACCTAACACTTGGCAAGGATGACAATAATATCTACTGGGGAATCCAACGATGGTGTAGTGGCTGATGGCGGAAGTAACTTTTGCATGACATGATTCTAGGGAAGGCTCCAAGACTCACTATATAGTGGGGATGTCTTGCTGTGTGAATGAAATGGGAGGGTCACTTATAATGGCTGGTAGTTCAACGGATCTCCAATATTGTTTGAATAATGGAGGCAGTGTGGAAGATCCTTTTAGGAGATTATGGGGATATGGTCACAATGGTTGATGCAGTAGGTGTAGGTCCTGAATCTTTGACGGAAAGAAAACAATTGCATGTACTAAATCTATAGAAAGTTAGATAGGTAATGGTAGGATATATGTGGATAGAGGAACATGATCTGCCATAGTAGGTGAGGCAAGCATGTGGGATGAGCAATAGACGTAGGTGTGGAAATGATGAGAGGTGTCATATACGGGAAATGTGTTTAATGATTATCTATGATAGATAATGAACCTTTGATGGAAGATCATGCTTGCATCCAGGGGTGGAATAGGTATGAGTTTCAAAAGGCACATTGAGAGGATTCCATGACCAGTTGTGATAGGTGTGTAAATATTCTTAGGAAGTGGGAAATGAATTAGGTTGGATTGTCATAAGTGAAAAGATCAGAGGTAAATGATGTCGGAATATATTTGGTACCACAAAGGCCACAATACCTAGGATGGAAGTGGGTGAGGAAATGGATGGAAAGAATGGGGCAGGAGATGTCTGATGTATGATCCATATTGATTGAGGAGGGATTAAATAGATGTGATGTGGTAGGTGAAAATGAACTTAGATGGTGGAAGATTGGGAAATGGATATTTAAAGATGTCATGCGATGAGGATGGGGATGTTTGTGGAGAATGTAGGAGCATGGTGATAAGTGGGGTCACTATGAAATGAAGGAGACCTGGGGCAAGAACATGAGCTAGCTATTCGATACAATAGAATGATAAGAGGTATCTCTTGATGAGATAGGAGGAGAGATGTTATAGGATGGAGTAATATCTATTGATTGATACCTACGAATAATGGAATTCATGGAATCTAAGTTCGCATGAGGGATATCCATAAGGGAAGTGGGTATTAATATGTTGGGTGACACTAGATCTTTCCTCATGAGGGAATGCATATAAATATGGATAGGGGAGTCTTTTCCCTACCCAATTCTTGGTTGTATGGTACATGGGGGAAAAGGTCTATGGGAGGTTCATATAGGCAAGGGGGTATAAGGTAATGGAGATAACAGATGATGGAGTCTAAGGCAATGGAGATAAGGGTGATGGAGATAAAGATGATGAAGTGATTAGGCAATGTAGATAAGGGTGATGGAGATGAAGTATGGCCTATAGATCGGTATGGTCAAGAGATGGGAGGTCTTCAACAATGATAGTTCATAACTCGAACTAGATTTGAAGAAGCAATTGATGGTTGTGGATGGGGTCACTAAGGACTACTGAGAACTGCTCGAGGAAAAGTTTAGATCCATCTTTATAGGAAAGCAAGGAATCAAGTTCCTTTTTATGTTATTTTCAACAAGTGTGAAAACAAAAAAGATGATGGTTATAAGAGGTCCTAGAAGAAGGAAAACTATGTTCTGAGTTCTAGTTAGGTTGTGGCTAGGAAATGTCTAAAATGGTTTCCTATTGGGTAATCAAGTCCCAATTCAGTGAACCAGAAGGATTGCAAAGGAATGTTTCGATGTGTTAATTGATTTGTGAAATTTTAGGTTGTGTGTGATAAGATGTGTGACCTGAAATAGAAGATTGTTCACCCTCTATTTAAGCTATGTAGAGCAAACATGATGCAAAAGGAAGGTTCTTTTTAGATCTAAAATTAGGCATGATGTCTTGATGAGTACAGAGATAAAGTAAGATGCAAAAAGAGAAAATAAGGATTAAAGGATAATACATGGATATCACTTCTCCTATTTGTCTTCTAGTTTTTGAATTATGAGAGATCTTGAGCCACAAACATGAACATGTAATAAAGAAAGGCCCTATGTTGTAGTGTTAGTGAAAACAAAGGAAAAGAAAAATATAGAAAAGAAAAGGATCACTAAAAGGGTAGTCCCACCAAGCGTGCCAGGAATGTTGTCTAAATTTATCGTTTGATAATGAAATTAATACGCTAGCTAATAAAGATACAATTCAAATCAAAAAGGCTGGAGGGTTTATGTTACCTTGAATGCTTAATGCTTGATACAGATACTGAGTAGATGGATCTCTGGTGTAGTAAGATCTATAAAAATGAAATGGATTGGATTAAATAGATATATGTGGGGGCTATCCAGACAATGCTGGATCCATGAAGTGGTTAGCTTCCTTAGTGGATGTCAACACCCATATTTAGAAAGATGGAAATAAAGCAAGTACATGCAGAAACAAAAGTAGTACTGAATCTAGAAAATGGAAAAAACTGATCTAAATCTATTTAGATGATAATAAATACAAAATACAAGTAACTTGGTCTGGGTTGATGGCGACCCAAACTATGCACAAGTAGGTCAATGGTGACCTAGAAAGATAGGTCTGGAGCTGTAGATGAAATATGAAGACTTGTAGGGTATGGAAAAAATATGGAAGCTAGAGAGGATTTGTGGGTGCTGTAGGAGGATTTGTAGAAGGGGAACATAGGTAGAGAGGTAGGGAAAATGAAAGAAAATGAGGGCCCTAGTCCACGACGACTAGGGAGGATCAGCAACTACTGTATTAGGATGGGCTAAGGTAGAGAAGAAATGGCTAATTATGGAAACCTGCAAGCACTAGGACTGGAACTAAAGGTTACTGAGTGATGGCTGGATGCTATTATGGACTTGCAAAAGGTTAATCTGTAAGAAAAAAAAGATAAATTGATAAAAAATTTGATAACATAAATATGAAAAAATAAATCTCACGAAGAGATATCATGAGTGATGAAAAACATGTTGGATGATGGATGGGATGTCTATAACTATCGCATAAAATTTTGAAAGTTGTGAAGAAGCTCTGATTACTTTCTGGTTGCTGATTGTTGATTGATTACATTTGATGTGATCGTCAGAAGAATTTGGAAAATGCGAACAAAACCTCCGCCCTATGTAGGGTGGCGGTTACGGGACCGCCGCCCTGTCCTGGGTAGTGGTCACGAGACTGCCATCTAGGTAGGGTGGCAATTCCGTCACTGAAGCCAAAAAACAAGAAGAAAGGGGGAAAAGGGAAAAATAAAGAATGCAGAGGCTGAGCGGGGCATGTGGGATATAAGCGTATACTTGGCGAGCCTTTCTAGATTCTGAACACCTTGCAAGGAGACATGTATCATCATTGGGGCATGTGTAACATCATTCTGGCGGTGCAGTACCCTACAATTTTAGGTACATACAGTCACCGATAGGAATGTCGTCACGTAAGCCCATGAATTCACCAATTGCTTCATCATTATGAAAGAAATCAATTAATATGTGTCATTGTTGGTCCCACTTTACAAGGGAAGGGTGAATAAGGTCTTATTTGAGATTGGAAGGGGATAAGGCTAAAATAGTCATGTCATAGAATAGGCTGGTGGAAGAAAATTCTTCTTATAGGCTACAAAGGGACTTTATTTCACTATCATAATCTGAAGAGCTATCCTTTCATTTAGATGAGGTGGCATAAACTTCTGTAGGATGGGACCCATACGGCCAAATATCAATTATGTATCTAACCATTCTTTCTTGCACTAGAATAGGTTCCCGCAAACCTTGTTCATCTATGTCACACCCATATCCTTAGTACCCCATAGCATACATCATCTTATTAGGGATGACATAGTTTGGGGATTGATAGCATGAGGCAATCCTTTCATCGGGGGATTGGTATGCATAAGTTTCAAGCATTTTCTCATCCACCAAGAGGCCACCAGGAATGAAGGTGTTGATACTGAAATGTTCCTAGAGGTTATTATGGCTGATAGTTGGGGATACCACGTGTTTTAGGTGATAGGAGAAGATATGAAGTGGGGAGAGTCTGTTGAATATTGTATTCCCCGTAGCATGTAGGAAGGAATTTAATCTCCCATGTAGAACATTTGGATAGGGATGTGGAGGCACCAATTTCATGCGGGTGCAGTGTATCAGGATCGAGATAAGAGGCAAGGGATTTTTATTGGATATTGACAGTTATTTCAGTAGAAGGACATTCGTATGTTGTGGGGTGATATCCATCTAACACTTTGCAATGTGTAAAGTGTTGTGGATCTCCATGACTGGTGAGTGTTTTTCCTTCATGATAAATTTTGATACACCAATGGAAAGTTGAGGGCATGACCTGCATGATATGAATCCATGGGAAACTGAGGATAATATTATAGGGGATTTTTGAGTCTAGGACATGGAACCGGGTATCATGAGTAATGGCTCAACTTCCATAGGTAAGGTAATTTTTTCTCTTGAATGTTTCTATACATTATCATAGGCCTTAATGGTGATTACATCAGGCTCTAGTTTTGTATCAGTACGTCCCAATTGTTAGATGATGTTTAAGGTACTTATGTTAAGGCCTAATCCATTGTCCACAAACAGCCTTTTGATATTCTTATGAGTAACAATCACTTCAATATACAAAGGGATATTATGTGTATGATCATCCATTGTAATCTTATGTTGGCTAAAAGTAAGATTTTTAGATGGATCAAGTTGCACAACCAAGGCTTGGAAGTGTGATGCATCAATGTCTATGGAAACTCTTAACCTCTAAAGAGTTTTATAAACGATATCTTTATAAATGTTAGATAGCTTGAGAAGATCTAAAATAGAAATATTGGCAGTAGTCTTCTTAAGCTGATCAAGGAGATCATAATGATTATCCGAAGGGGTAGGAAAAAGAGGTTATAAAATGATACGGTGAGCACATCATGTTTCCACAACACACTCATGTGTTTTTATCTTGATGGTATTAACATGCTTAGTAGTAGGATAAACATAACCAATGAGGGAGTCAAAAGGATTGGTTTTTCTAGCAACAACATGATTGGAATTTTTAGATTGGGAGGATTGACCTTGATCTACCTTATTTTCCACATGTTTATTCTTAGGGAATGGCTCTTTATAGACTCCCAACTATTTGTTAGAGTTTTTTGTGGGTTTTGGAAAATCCATCTCAACTATCTAAAAGGTCTTGAATGAATTGTTTCAATCTTAAACATTGATCTGTGGCATGTCCTTTGATGAGATGATAGTCACAATATTCATGGTCTTTATACCATGATGGTTTTGGTGTATCTTTGACAAAGGGTGTAGTATTGGGGAATCTAACCATGTTGACTGTCTAACTGTTTTAAGATTGATGATAAAGAATATGTAAGTGGAGTAAACACTCGACGTTTATTCTTAGGTTTGATCGGTCCTTTGGAAAGTTTCAAAGGTGGGTTGTTTTGGACCGCTTGGACATGTTTAGAATAACTGATTCCATCACCTATGACATTCTTATTTTTTTAAAGAATTTGGGTTTGTATATGGTTTTGGATTCGTGTTAATCTCTCTGAAAGGGTTTTAAACTCCCTTTAGCAAGTAAAGCCTTTTCAATCTGGCTTCATTTCCAAATAACTTATTTGAAAGTACTTACACAATGCATTTGCAAGTGAAAGGCTGTCTCTAGATGTCAGTTAGGTGTGAAGATACTGACAAGTTGTTTCTCTATAATAGAGCAATGGAAACGACTAGCTAACCCTTGTCATCATTGTAGGAAACCAATGAATCTTTCATTATTGTGTTCTTTGGTATTAAAATTTTTTATCGTAGTGATATCACTTTCCATGTTTAATGAAAAGTGGTGAACAAAATTTTCAACTAATTCAGAAAATGTGATAATAGACCCTTTGGGAATATGAAGAAACCATTCAACTGTTTAGCCTTCAATACTTCATGGGAATAAGTGAATAAGGTAATTATCGCTATAAGTAACTTCTTGGAAATCCATGAAGAATTTTTTAATGTGATCACAAGGATCACCTTTACCCCTATATTTATCATATTTAGGGCAATGGAAACTAAGTCGAAAAGGCGTACACAACATCACCCAATTGAAAGGATATGGACACAATTCTTAAAATTTATATTTATTATTACATCCAAGGTTGTTCTTTTGAATACTAGTAAGGGAATTTTTCATGGATTTCCACTCTTGGTTGAATATATTGCCACATGAAGGCATGGCATGTATGTATACGTGGCTATATTTTGATGCTTCAGAACCATGATTTTTAGTGTAATTCTCAATATAAGTGACCTTAGGTTTCTCAGTACATGTATCTCTACCCGTGTCTCTATGGACATCAGAAGCTAATTTTTCCAATTGATGTCTAAGGGTTTGTAATTGGTGTTTCATGGTAACCTCTCTGTTTTGGGGTTCCGCTCAAGTTTCATGTGGAGGGTCTTGTTCATGATCTTCACCCTCAATTCTAGCTTCACGATTGGTTCAAGTGAGTGGTATACAATAACCATTTGTGTTTTTAGGAACTTTGCCTCTTCGTTGTTTCCTTGACCATAAGTAAAAGTGTGTCCAGTATTCAATATGTCCTCAACAGATCGAAAGGGAGTTTTTATTCTCCTCCATGAATCATGTTTGTAAGAATAGTAGGATCAAACTCAGGTGGTAATATGACCCCTAACTCTACAACTCATGCTAAAACTTGATATCTATTTTGGAAGAGAAATTTATTTATGTGTGCAAGGTCAAACTCAAATTTATCCCAAGGATTTGTCTCATCATCTCCACTATGGTCAATAAATGTTTCTTCTTTAATTAATGGGTCCAAATTAGTAGGAAGGAAAGAATTTGATCCCATTCTTCTACATGTCATTCTCGTAATAGGAGGCATGATAGGAAATGTTTTGCTAAGATTTTGAAATATGTACACAAGTGTCATAATGAATTTGGAAAAAATTAAGCAGTGTAACAGCTATAGAGTCGCAATGAATTTTCAAGGGTAAAAAAATCACCAAGGAAAAACACCAAAGGAAATCTAACAAGTCTCGAACAAAGGAGTGATTACAAAGGAACATATTCCCTATATCTGAATTTTATCTCAAAGGTTTCTTTTTAATAAGATGACAACATAATTTCAATATTTAAATCAAGTTTTTGGAAAAAACAAATATAAGTATTAAAAAGGGGTTGAAGTGATTTTAATAGTGTAACAACAAAAGATATACACTTAAAACAAGTTCAACACAAACAAGATCTAAGTTCTAAAATGGAGGCTATAAATACGAGCAGTGTAACGAAAACACCTTCCAAAAATTAAATCAATGTTTGAAGAAAAACAAGTTCTAAGTATAACAATGGGTCAACACAATGCGGGCAATGTACTAATACAATTTCGACACTTATATCAAGTTTAGGAAAAACAAGATGTAAGTATCAAATAATGGATTGATAAAATGCGAGTAGTGTAATGACACAAAGTGAAATCAAGGAAATATGCCTTCTAAAAAGAGACATCTAAATATGGATCTCAAGACAAACTACCAAAATACAAAGACATACCAACACACTTTCAACACTTACATTAAGATTGCAAAGAGGAACGGATGTAATTGGGTGTAAAATTTTGGTAGCATTTTGATTTGTTTTCTTTTGACCAATAATTCCAAAAATAAAACAAAGTAATTAGTACAAATAGTGAAAAATAGGTGGTAGAACTTTGGCAGAGTTTCACCTTGTTCGATAACAAAGTAGAAAATAGGACAAAGTTTTGCATTGTAAGTTTCGTGATGAAAGATACGTGGCATAAAATTCAATGAACTCTCTCCTTGTTAGGTAAACAAGGTTTTGACTCCAAGGAAGTTTTTAATTTGGAAAGGCTCTTTGAAACACATTAGGATAAGGTCAAGTCATCCCCAATGCCAAACGGCTCCCTAGGATTTTATTCTCAACACTCACCAATAACTTGTCTAAGAGAGGTATGATTTTCTAGAATAAATCCTACAAAAAGGATCATTACCCCATAATCAAATTAATGAATAGGGCCTCATATGGATAACATTTAGCACTCCTCATGAATTTTTATATTCAAGTGGCGATGGGGAACTTTCCATTTTGTCAACTAGATACCTCAATGTGTTGACTACTTTGGGGTTCCTGAGGTAATCCTCACAATGAGTTTTATGGCTTATGCCAATACACTACCCACAATTAAAGCAATTGGGTTGTAGCCTTTTCAATTGCACTTGCAAATATATTATTTTGAATCAATGGTGTTGTTAAACACAAGATAATACTGAGAGGGGGGGTGAGTCAGTATTATGATATTCTTTTAAATTTAACACTTAATCTCATATTTTTAATCACAATTAATCAATTTCAAAGTGAATATATCAAAGAAATAAATGAATGCAAAGAAAACCAACACACTGCAAATAAACACAAATTTACATGGAAACCCTTTCAGGAGAAAACCATGAAGAAAATCTTCTTTATTATATTTCTCAAATGTTTGTAGGCACCAACCTACAGGAGACCAATCCCCAAGTTATAATTTTGTAGGCACCAACTTACAGGAGCAACAATCCGTTTTTGCTAAGCACCAACTCAGCAAGAGACACCCAATCTCTTCGAATATGAAGGAACCAACCTTCCTTACAAAAAACAAACTCTTTTCTATCTTTTATGCTGATGCTGCTTCAACAGATGATAGAACAAAATTGCTGCTAAGAATATTTTGCTTATTTATTTCAGTCCCTTCACATATATAAATCACTGCAACTCTTCATTAAAAAAATCCTGCCCTTCACTCATTTTTATATTTCATATTATGCTCTTCTTCTTCTTTCCATTAAACTTGAATGAAGAAGCACTCAAATTGCTTGCCTAAATCAAATGATTCCATCTCCTTATATATCCTTCTCACATGCTTTCGAAAAGACACATCATTCCAAGCAACATGACCTTTCCATTTTTTAATTAACACAACTTAATTAAGTGCATTATTCAGCTGAAACCAAAAATAATTAATGCATCCCATAATTATTAAATGCATATTAAACAATGCAATTAACAACTTGATAGGAGCGTTGCCCCTCCTTAGACAAATTGTTGTTATCATTAAATCATTGTTAGTCATCATTAAATCTTATTTTTCACCATGAGAAATGGCATATGAACACCTTAAAATGTTGATATCTCTCTCTTATGTAAAACTGTTGTCACCCAACTGATACCTTCAAGCCAAGTCATCCTCAGAAAGAGCTAGTTGTTTTCACCCTCAAATTTCCCTTTAATTTCTAAGTCTAAAATAGCAAAACTTTTGATTTAGTGCCCTTAAAGTATGCTTGAAAGAGGTATTTTGAAAATTAGAACTTTCCAAGGACTTTCATACTCATGAAAATCATGTCATTAGAAGGGAAATTTATTCCCCTTTCCAAAAAGGTAAAAAAGTCCTCCTAACTCCTTGTAATTTTAAAGTTATGGTTCGGCAAGCCTAAGTTGGAAAATTTTCCCTTTGGCAGATTGGTGGAGTTGTGGGGGTATTTGTGCACATTTATCTTTTTACAAAAGGTTAAATTTGCGAAGTTTGACTCGTGAGCCCACGGGGGGGGGAATCGAAACAAAATCCCCTAGGGACCCGCAGCGGATCAAAGGCTGCCACGTGTCCAAAGGGAGGATCAGATTGATGGAGACATGGAAGAATTCAAGGTTTTGAACCTTTTTCCAAAAGGTTAAAAAATGGTAAGGTAAGTCATTTTCCCCATAACCCACAACATATATAAGGGCACCATGTGTCCAAAGAGTTGATGCGGAGCAGCGAGACAGCGGAGGTAAATGGGATTTTGTGCCATATTGTAGAAAAGGTCAAAATGTTACAATGAGAGATGCACACCCATTTCCAATTGGATTGTGCCACGTGTCCAAATCAAGTCAGAGCTGTGGGATAATGGGGGTAAATGAGATTTTGTGAATTTTTGCAGAAAATCTCAAAATGCTCACAATTGAACAACGATGTTATTTCCAATCATAGCCCACCATGTGTCCCAAGTCAAAAAGTCAAGGTGAGGCTGCAGGGCAATTTGTTCTAAAGTGCCAAAACACAAAAAATCACGAAAATGGTAAGGGGACTTCCCCATGCCCGCTCCAATCTTCTCCTTCCATGTGGACGGCCCAATTTGAATGTTTTAAGCAACAAATTGACGGTTCATATCAAAACTGGTGAATAAAATAAAATGTCTGTGTATTCACATAAATTGGTTTTCTACCATGGTTTTTCTTTGCAAATGGATGATTTTGGAAGGGCATGAAGGATGAAATCTATTTACAAACTATTTTTCTCACTTGGAGGAAGTTATAATCACTTTTCACGAGCTATTTGAGGGGTTATGGAAGCCATTGTCAGGTTTGGATTTCTGAAATGTCGAGACTGTAATTTTGGATCGAAAAATCTATGCAAGAGCTTCTCATGATTTCCTCTATTTCTCCTTCTCCCTCTATTCTGATTTTTGAATAATTCAATTAATAATGTGCTAGGAAACTTTGTGTTCTTATGAATTCAATCTCAAAGAACTTTGTGTTTGTGTGATTGCACCAGGTAAAACAAGAATGGTTTTTCTCTATGTTTCATATATTCAATGCAATTAGGGGATTTCTCTACAATCTATTCTCCCTAAAAGTATTACCTCCTCCTTCCACTTTCCTCCACTATATTCCTCTATTCTCTTGTGCTGATGTTATTCTCTATTAAAACGCATTTTTAATGTATTAGAAGCCCACCAATTGATGAAAATTGTATATTTGTAAATAATTCCTTTTCTGATTTTCAATAAGGGAACCTCTCCCATCAAAGAGGAGGGAAATTTTTTTCCTCTGACTTTGGTTTCACCTAAAGTACAAATTTGAAACCCCAACAGGTACCATAACCCATAATCCCATAGTTCCCTTTAGATATCTACATATGCATTTTATAGCTTGCACGTGTGTTTCTTTCGGACCTACTTGAAAACGTGCAGCCATAACCACTACTTGCATGATGTCTGGTCTAGATGCTGTCACATATAGTAAACTCCCAATCATTGATTTATAGAGAGTTTGATCAACATTTAGAGATTCATCATCTTTGCTTAACTTTGTCCCAGTAGTCATAGGTGTGCTAACAGGTGTACACTCCTCTGTGCTAAATTTATTCAACATTTCCTTCACATACTTGGTTTGGGATATAAATATTCCTTTATCAGATTGAGAAATTTTCAATCCAAGGAAAATAAATAAATCTCCCAACATGGACATCTAAAACTCCTTTTTCATGTCTTCAGCAAATTTCTTAGACATTTCCTCATTGTCTCCTCCAAAAATTATGTCATCTACATACACAAAAATAATAAGATGGTGCTCACCTTCAATTTTAATGTAAATATTGCTATCAAAAAGTCCTCTCTTGAACCCTTGGTCTTGTAGATACTTATCAAGCCTAGAGTACCATGCTATAGGGGCTTATTTTAATTCGTATAAGGCCTTCTTCAATTTACACACATAATCTTCCATTTTTGATAGGAGGAACCCTTCAGGTTGTTCTATGTATACTTCCTCTTCTAACTTCCCATTTAGAAATGATGATTTGACATCCATTTGATAGAATTTAAAGTTCTTTAATACCGAAAAAAGAAAGAAACATTCTAATTGCTTCTAATCTAGCAACAAGAGAAAAAGTTTCTTCAAAAACAATACCTTCTACTTGAGCATACCCTTTATATAATAACCTTGCCTTGTTTCGAGTGACTTTTCCATCTTCATTCAATTTATTTCGAAATACCCACTTAGTGCCAATCACATTCTGATCCATTGGCTGATGTACAAGTTCCCACTTTCATTCTTCTCAATTTGATCTAACTCTTCCTCCATTGCCTTTATCCAATGTTTATCATGGTTGGCTTCTGCAAAGTTCTTCTGCTCTATTTTGGATAATAAGGAGAAATTTACTAGTTCTGATGCACTTACAATTCTTCTTCTTGTCTATACTCCATCATCAAGGTTTCCAATGATCTGACTTTCAACATGATTCTTCTTAACAAAGCGAGATGGCGTTTTGGTGTCCTGCCTTTCAGATTTGCTTAATTTTTCAACATCTTCTTCCTCTTCCTTTTCTTCTACTACCTTGAGTATTTCGAAGGGATCTTTTATAGATTCTTTAGCTTTTTGATTCATGATTTCATCCACTCTCACATTTGCACTTTCTACTAGAATTTTTAGTCTTTTGTTATAGCATCTGTAGGCTTTGCTTTTAATAGAGTAGCCAAGAAAAATTCCTTCATCTGCTCTTGAATTGAATTTACCCAAGTTCTATTCATTTCTTTTAATAAATCATCTAATCCCAAACACTTTGAAATATTTTACAGTAGCTGGTATAGCTTTCCACAATTCATAAGGAGTTTTGTCATGATTAACTCTAATTTTCCCTCTATTCAAGATATGAACAGCCGTATTTACCACTTCTCTCCAGAATTTATCTAATATCTTATATTCATTTAAAATGGTTCTAGCCATCTCTTAGATGGTTTGATTCTTTCTTTCTGCCACTCCATTTTGTTGTGGAGTCCTTGCAGCTGAGTACTATCTTTTGATTCCATGATCTTCAAAATATTCAATGAATTCATTTGAGGTGAACTCACCTCCATGATCTGACCTCAAGCACTTTATTTTCAATCCAGTTTCATTTTCTACTAAAGTCTTGAAAGCTTTGAACTTATCAAATGCTTCTGAATTTTATTTTAGAAAGGCTACCCAAGTCATTCTAGTGTAGTCATCAATGAATAACATGAAATAAATCTCACCTTGTATTCTTTCTGTTCTGGTAAGTCCGCACAAATCCATATGAATCAGCTCTAGTGGTTTGGTGGTCGAATACGCCTTCATTCTAAACATTTCCCTAGTTTGCTTTCCATGTTGACAGTGCTTGCGTAGATTTCTTTTAGGTTTTGTTACCTTAGGCATATCCCGTACAACTTGCTTATTGCTGATTTTCATGAGATTATCAAAATTCATATGCCCCATCCTTCTATGCCATAGCCAACACTCTTCAACCTGACTTAGACAACATCTCTGTCATTTTACTTCTCCAAGCATGTATAGGTTATTTGTGGTTCTATGTGCATTTGCTACTAACTCTCCTATGTCTTCCTTCCTTATCTCACACCCTTCAACATAAAACTTAAGTGTGTGTCCTTGATCACACATTTGGCTTACACTTAAGAGATTATGCTTTAATCCATCAACATATAAAACATTCTCTATTTTTGTTTTACCATTATCAAGACTCAGCGTACCTTTTCCAGGGATCTTTGCTTTAGTGTTATCACCGAATTTCACCGTACCTTCATTTACTTTCTTTAATGATATGAACTTACTTTTATCTCTGATCATATGTCTTGAACATCTGTTATCAATTTACCACAACTTCCCTTCATCCTGTGCATGGAATGTTGTTTGAACAAGCATAGATTTCTCTTTATCTTTCCCATCATCCTCTTTCTTCTATTTAAAAAATGTTGTAGCTTCTTTCTTCTTTATTTCTGGAGCATTTACCTTCTGGTTCGATTTGGATGGCTCTACAAAACAACTTTTACAAAATCTTTCCATATGTCCATAGTTATTGTAGATATAACAAATAATATACTCAACATAGTTCAATAAAGGATCAAAGGAGTTGTAATTTCTATTTGAGAATCCATACACACCTTTTTTATTTATATTGTTGTCTCTCACCCGTATTCTACAATCTATTGCTTTATGACCAAAATGATTACAATAGAAGCAATAGCCATAGAAATAATTTTCAAACCTATACATGTGAGTATATCCTGGAGGATTTGGTCTTCTAAACTAGTTCTCATATTTGCTTTCCTTGTAAGAAGTATTGATCTTCATAAATCTCTTCTCCCTTTTCAACTCTTCATTCTTCGTAGGTTCCTTGAGTGTCTCTGCACAGGTCTTTGACTTCTCTTCTCTTATCCCTTTTGAAAACTCTATAGCTTTTGTGTTAGCAGTTTCTTATCTTTCCATATATCCAAGACCAGTCTTGTTGGATGTTGACTTCTTTCGGTTCTAAATTTCATCTAGTATCTCGATACTTTTCTCCAATTTTAGATTACTTATAACTTTAGCATTTGATTTTTCCAAGTCCTTTCTCAAAGAAATGATCTCTGACTCATGCTTTTCGCAATCTTCTTCCTTAGACCTTAGCTGATTTCTTAATTCTTCTTCAACTCATTTTGCTTCTTCAATTTCAGTTTTTAGATCCACGATCATCTTTCTTGATTCTTCAAGAGATTGTGATATCTTAGCTTCAAAGTTACAATCTTCTTCTTCATACTTTAGGAGCTATAACTTTTGTTTCTATTTTTTCTTTTTAAGAGCTTTCAACTCTCCCAAGGCACAAATAAGTTCCTCTTCAAGATTCAGTTCACCTTTTTCTTCCATGTCTTCATCTCTTTTTAAGTCATCTTTTATAGCCATGAATAATATTTCTTCATTATCACTATCTGAGTCACTTATCCCACTTTCTTTGGATGATCTACTACTTCCTTTTGAATATAAGATTTTATTTTACTTTCCAAATCTTTTCTTGGTTTTTATTTGCTTGAATTCCCTTTTGAATTTAGGTTTTCTTTCCTCTTCATCACTATCTTCTTTCTCTAGACACTTAGCCAAAAAATGACCAATTTTACCACAGTTAAAACATTTAAATGGTAACTTACCTTCATAATTTCCAGATCCTTTCTTTAACTTTTGAATGAACAAGGCTTCTTTCTCATCTTCTTCGTTGCTTGAGTTCTCATTTGACTCAAGTTCTTTGATTTTCTCTTTCTTTGAGGCTTTGAATGCAGCTTCCTTTTTTGATGGTCTATTTGACTCGGTCCTCATTTCATATGCAGTTAATATTCCATGTAGTTCATCCATGCTCAACTTATCAATATCCTTCATTTCTTCAATGGAAAACACCTTAGCATCAAATCTTAATGGCAGATATCTTAGAATCTTTTGATTGATCATGAATTCTTCAATCTTTTTGACTAATCCTCTTATGGCATTGACAATCTCATCCATGCGAAGAAGATAGGTTGTAACATTCTCCTCATCCTTCATTTTTAGGCTCTCAAATTGTCTCCTATGAGTTTGAAGCTTATCCCTTTTAACCTTGTCATCGCCTCTGTAGATAGTTCAAAGTTTGTCCCATATCTCCTTCACCATGTCACATTGCATTAGTTTAAAAACTTAGATTCTGACAGGCCACATAGGATAGCATTCATTGCCTTGGCATTGTTTTCAAATGCCTTCTTTCTGGCTTGATCTGTTAGTGGAACTGATGGATTGTATATCTAACTATTATTGATTGCCAAATATCGAACCCTAATGCCATTAGATATGTTTTCATTCTTATGCTCCAAAATGCATATTTTTTTCCATCAAACAATGGAGCCTTGTTTGAAGAAAAATCTTCTTATACTTGATGAGTAGCCATATGTGCTTCTGAGATCTACCTTCTAATTGTTATATTGTTCTTGAAAGCACCCACTCTGATACCAATTTTTAAGCACAAGATAATACTAAGAGAGGGGTGAATCAGTATTATGATATTATTTTAAATTTAACACTTAATCTCATATTTGTAATCACAATTAATTAGTTTCAAAGTGAATATATCAAAGCAATCAATGAATGCAAAGCAAACCAACACACTGCAAATAGACACAAATTTACTTGGAAACCCTTTCGGGAGAAAACCACGAAGAAAATATTCTTTATTATATTTCTCAAATGTTTGTAGGCACCAACCTACAGGAGACACCAATCCCCAAGTTACAATTTTGTAGGAACTAACCTAAGGAGCACCAACCCCTTTTTGCTAAGCAACAACTCAGCAAGAGACACCAATCTCTTTAAATATGAAGGCACCAACCTTCCTTATGAAAAACAAACTCTTTTTTATCTTTTATGTTGTTGTTGCTTCAACAGATGATAGAACAAAAATGCTGCTAAGAATATTCTTCTTATTTATTTCGGTCCCTTCACATATATAAATCGCTGCAACTCTTCATTAAAAATAAATCTTCCCTTCACTCCTTTTTATATTTCATATTTTTCTCTTCTTCTTCTCTCCCTTAAATTTGAATGAAGAAGCACTCAAATTGCTTGTCTAAATCAAATGATTCCATCTCCTTATATATCCTTCTCACATCCTTTTGAAAAGACACATTGTTCCAACCAACATAACCTTTCCATTATTTAATTAACACAACTTAATTAAGTGCATTAGTTGGCTAAAACCAAAAATAATTAATGCAGCCCATAATTATTATTTTCACTTTAAACAATGCAATTAACCACTTGATAGGAGTGTTTCCCCTCCTTAGAGAAATCGTTGTTATCATTAAATCATTGTTAGCCATCATTAAATCTTCTTTTTCACCATAAAATGTGGCATATGAGCACCTTAAAATGATGATATCTCTCTCTTATGTACAGTTGTATATATCTCACTTATACCATGATAATCCTTATGCAAAAATGCTTCTTTTCATGTATTTAAAATTTCATTTTCTGCCCTTTTATACTGTTGGTTATTTCCGTTACTTTCTACCATTTCCGTCAACATCCGTCAGCTTCCGTTACATGATTCCATTAACCAAATACATCAATGATTAATCCTTTAACATCAATGACAATATTACCAACAGGTGTTTTTTAATCTTTTGATCTTAATGTGATTTTACACAATATTGGCAACCTATATAAAATGTAGTTAGTGTTTGTTTCTATTTGATTCTTTCAAAAGTGATGAGGTCCTACAATCAAAATATTAGTAGTTTTTCATGAAACCCACAATGTTTAAGAAAACGGATCAAGGTCAATTTTTATTCTGAAGGTCAATCAAAAGTTGTTGGATCCCTAAAAGACACAAAGTGAGGTGACGCGAGGGTCTTGGATGCGCAGAGATTAGGAATGAAAACACGCAAAAAAGTAGAGTAGATAGCGCATGAAGGCTTGCACCCGAGCCAAACACATTCGAGAATTAAGTTCATTTTGATATAATTTGGAGATGAATGGTTGGAGTAGTGGCCAAGAAATGTTCTAAAGATAAGGTCGAGCATATAGAATTGGAGTTATAAAAAGATTCTATTTTGGAAAATATCTCATGCGAAGGAAGATAAAGTGACATGCATAGTATTGGGTAGGTAATAGGATTAGAACTGGAGTTATTAATAGATAATCTATTATTAGCAAAGCTTGCATACTTCTGTAGTTGACTTGTAATGCACACATAGCGATTTGTGGCATGCACGCTATTTTGAGGATGCATAGGTGGTGAAAGAAAAGTCTCCACCCCTATATTATATATATATATATATATGTGTGTGTGTGTGTGTGTGTGTGTGTGTGTGTGTGTGTGTGTGTGTGTGTGTGTGTGTGTGTGTGTGTGTGTGTGTGTGTGTGTGTGTGTGTGTATATATATATATCTATATATGTATGTATGTATGTATGTATATGTATTGATTTACACAGTTAGAGGATAAGTCTTTTTCTCTAAGTTTATGTTATTGATTTACTTATGTGCATGATCTTATGGAGTTACTATTGATCTATTCAAATTTTGTGTTTTATGGTGATTCATACAATGGATATTTATGGTTAGATATTGGTTGTTAACACCTCTGTGACTAGATCTTGCAAGGTAAATCTAATATTGATTCTTGTTTAGTTCATTCTTGCATATGGTTGTGTTCTAAATATTATATCCGTTATCCTTGAATGGTTATTATGGATCTAGAATGTATGTTCTTTCATGCTAACTCCTTGACAAAGCTACCATAAAAGAGGGACCTCGTACCCTTGCGTGCTTTGGGTGAGCTCTCAAATCTTTCTGAGTGATGTGTTAGTGCACCTTGGGATGTGAATGGTAAAATAAGAATACATTTTGGTTCCATTCTCGGGACTTATTTTCAAGTTGTTGCAAGGATGTTGCATGATGAAGACATATCAGTTGACCTTATCCAACATTGAGAGTTGGGTTGAGGATTTAGAGGAAGAGTTTGCTCACAGATTTAATACTGGACCTGATTTTGATGCTCGCGCGTGGGTTGAGGAACATCTGTATCATGAACTTTATGAGACGTTCTTCTCCTGTTTTCCTATAGAGTTGTACGAGTGGCTGGTAGCATATGCATCAAAGTGGAATTGGAGGTATAAAACAATTATTTGGACACAAGAAGATTACCAAACTCTGCATGATGCTGATTTAACTTGGACATGCATTGTAGATCATTGGTGGAGTGGTGTTTTGAATAGTTACACATTGGAGTATGACTGTTTATACTTATTCCTGTCTAGAGGTTGTTGAGTTCCAGTTCTTGCATGAACCCAAAGGATCTTATTTGTGCATGCTATCCCTTTAGCAATTAAGATCTTGATCGTGAATCTGGATTTGGAAGAGTGACCTATGGCTAGCTAAACCCCACCATGCGTGGGGGAAGGAGTAGGTGTGGTGAAATATGGTGGACCTGGTGGAAGAAAGGATAGAGAGAAGAAAGGTGGCTTAAGTATAATGAAGTGCACAAGAGAGGGGAATGATGAAGAAACATGATATTGAGGAGTCTATGGAGTTATGCAGAGAGATGATGTCTCGGGAAGGATTTGAGGCTCACATGGAAGACATGGAGCTAGAGCATCAGGATCTCCCCCACTTAGGAAAGTGCAGTAGAGAATCCCCTTTGGATATTATGATGAGAGCACATCTGATGAAGAAAAATTAAGGATCCGCATAGGTTCACATCTAATCCCACCTGGACGACCTTTCCCTTGCACTTGGTGTTCCAGTTCTTGAAACAATTATTGATACGCAAGATTAGTGTTGGTGATAGATTAGTGACAGGTAGATTTAAATTTCTGTTGAGTACATGAGTTAATCAGATACACATTCATCTATGGTAATGAATAGACGTCATCATTTGTTATTTGGGGGTCTGGTTGGAGGTATATTTTATGGCATGTCATCAGGACAGAACATGGTGCATACAGAATGTTGGTAATACATGTACTGGAAGTAGCACAACTTCGTAGAATATGGGAGTTCAATTTAGTAAAACATTTGGGACACAAGGTAGCTCATCCTCTAGTTTGGTGCCCACTATAGGGATAGGTGGATCAGGAGGATCTGGAGGTTCGAGGATCTAGCGGATCTAGTGGTTCTGGAGGTAGAGGGAATATTAGAGGTAATATAGGTTCTGGATCTGGTGGGCATGGTCTGCACCAACCCCAAAAGTTATTTATGAGATGTCACTTCACCTCCCAGAATATAGGGGCATTGAAGATGCAAGTTGAGCACATGCATATGTGTAAGATACTATGGCACACTAAAGGGATCACAGGCTCCTGAGCATAAGGAAATCCAGTTTGCTACCACTTTGTAAGGGCACACACATAGCTGGTATAGGAATTATGACCCAAACTAGAATGTTGTAGATTATAATGCGATTGTGTGATGCTTTCCTAGTAGAGTTCCATATACCTGAGTTTGAGCAGAAAGATCATCAGCACACTAAAGGAGATTAAGAAGGGCATGACTGAAAGTGTAAGGGAGTATGATGACACATTTTAAAACTTTTTTATCAAAGTTATCTTATGATATTCACCCTAGCCAACATGCACAGTGGTTTTTTGGTGGTTTAATCACACCTTTCAGAAGGGTCACTTTCTCATAAGATGTTTACAGATCCGTGCACGAGGCATTAGGTAGGCATCTGCGCGCTGAGGCAATTGGGAGCATAGACACTAGAGTTAGCCCGTTCTTGGAGGCACATATTGCATCTATGGTAAAATAGTTGGAGAAACTATCAACTAATTCAGCTCATGAGATGCACAGTGGTATTTGGGGTATGGATTGCAAGGTGGAAGGACATACTAAGGATAATTACCCTGTAAATCGGTGCATGTGTGCCATAATGCTGGATTGTGAGATATGTCACTTGGATCATGATTCAAGTTGGTGCCTGTTGTTGCAGTGCTGTGATTAGGAAGAACATGTCTTGTTATTACTAAGATTTGTAAGTCTACCACTTCATGATACAGAGAATTGTAGGTTGATTGATCAGATTCATTGAGGCTATTGAGACTGGTGTACGCCAGACCAGTGTTGCAAATAGATTCTAAGGAGAAAGTTGAACATCATAATCATAACCATAATGAAGGGTCATTCTGATGGAGGTGGTAGAGGAAGAGGTTACCAAGGTGGATATAGAGGCCATGGTCGTGGCAGAGGTAGAGGTGAGTTCCCATGAGGAACCTGTTATACATGCGGATCCCCTGATCATTATAGGCATGAATTCCCTCAGAACATAGTTTTCTCATGGTGTGGGAAGCAACATAAGTTTGAAGAATGTCCTTGGAGTTATATGATAACATGAGTAAGAATTATAAGAAGAATGATAAGGGCACGGGGATGATTAAAGTACAATGTGTCGTGGAAGATCAGTGGATACCGAAGGTTGCACCTGATCCTAAGATGTTTCCTGTGTTAGTCAGAACAACACTAAGGTTACACACACTCATGAGATTCTGAAAGCAGAAGCACTGTTATTATAGAAGCAGGAGGTCTTAAATGTGAAGTATCCAAATCCTACCCATCAGAAGGAATTGTATAAGGAGACTATGGAGGTTATTAGAAACTTGCAGGGTGAGATACAATACTTGAAGGAGTAGTTCATGGAAGTTGGAGTAGATGAAGGTAGTTGAGCTTCCCCAAAAATATGTTGATGACTTAAGAGAGGTTTGTAAGATGTTGACACCAAGAAAACATCATTCCTTTATTAGGGGAATGGTTAAGGGAGAAGGTACCATGCACTGGAGTTGAGTGCGAGAGACATTATATTGCATGTGAACTTACCTCTCATAGTCTTGAATATGATAAAGAGATCACTTTGAATGTAGTTGTTGATGGGTGGTTGTTAATAACATATTGATTGATACAGGTGCAAAAGTGAATGTACTCACTTTGGATGTGTGGAATTAGATGGGAAGACCACCATTATAACCATCTTTGAATGTGTTGTATATGGTGAGTAGGACTAGAGCCATGCCCATTGGAGTTTTGAAGGATGCCACTATTACTATTCAGGGGGCCAAAGTTTACTGGGGACTTTGAGGTCTTAGTACTTGCTAAAGTAGATAGTTTTCCAGCATTGTTTGGGCACCCTTGGTGTTATGCAAATAATGTTGATCTGCACTTTAATAAAGGTTATATCAGTTTTGAGAACAAGGAAGAATGTGTGATTATTCCTTTGAAAGATGGGAAAGCTACACCTTATGTAGAACCTTTAAGCGAGGAGGATCTTAATAGAATTTATGTGTCGCACCATTCAGAGATCCTAAAGTTATTGAGCCATCTAAAGAAGGTGTTATTCAATGGGATGATGCTCAGTCTATGAGTGATATAACTAGTGTTTCCTAGTGATAATTGGGTGCATGGAACGTATGAGATGGTGGGATGAGAGATCAAGAACATAGTTATGTGCATGATCAAGTTGCACATGCTGTTCGTCATTTGGGTCATAACCAGGTACCTCAGGTATATTGGTGAAGGAAATTCTGATGTATTTCTGTGCACCATGGAAGCTCAGTGGACAGATCAAGTCGAAAGAAGAAATATGTTGGTTTATACCCTATGCAGGACAACTACACTCTGGTGGAATACACACAAAGATAACCTTTTAGAGTGGCGAGAAGTGAGAATCACCTTCTCTACTAGGTTTCTTAGGAACAATGTACCTTCACAGGTACTACGAATTTCATGGGAAGGACTCTGCTTCACATCACATTAAGAAGTGTGAGAGACTCTAGATGGAGGGGCAGGAAGCCTTTCCACCATCAATCTCTGGGTACATAAGTTCTATGCCACTCTAAGCGGTTGCACACACGCATGGTATGTTCATGCAAAGTTAACAAGGGAAATAGTTAATTGGAAGGAGATGACCTCAGGTATGATTCAAACCTTTGATTAATTTTCTACTAAACTTCTGGTGAATGAAGCATTATAGATTACAAAACACCTTATGATGGGGGATAGTGCAAAATTTGAGGAACTTCTGTTAGATATGTTTGGAGAGTTAGACTTGGAGGTGTGTTTTGAAGAAGAAGAGATAGATGAGGAACAACTTGTGCACACATTTACCTAGAAAAAGAAAAGGGTAAGCTGGTCTACATGATTGATGATGAAGAAGTAGAAAATATTGGATGTTGATCACACTATGGGTACGCATGAGGTCTTAGACAATGCAGATGAAAAGGCACATGCACTTATCATGAGCCTATAAAAATGAATAAGGTCAACATTGGGAAAAATGTAGAACCTAAAGAGGCCATTATTGGTGACTATTGGTATGAACAAGAGGTGTCAAAGATAATTGAGATGATTGTGTGATTTATAGGACTTATTTCCTAGAGGCTATCATGAGTTGAAGGGAGTGCATACCTCTTTGGGTGAGATGAGGATCAAGTTAAAGGAAGGTGCACGCCTGGTTAGGAAGAGGCCTTACAGGATGAATCCTAATCTGCGTGTCAAAGTTAAGGAAGAGATTGATAAGATGTTGAAATATGGTATCATTGAGCCCATTGATGAATCAGAAGTGGGTTAGCCCCATGGTGATAAGCATAAAAAATAATGGTAGGATAAGGATCTGTGTGGACTACATAGAGTTGAATGATGCTTGTGTCATAGATCCTTTTCCCACACCTTTTATTGAGGAGATATTGGAAGGCATTGTAGGGCATGTGAGATTTACTCTTTCACTGATAGATTTAATGGTTATCATCATGTATGTATTGCTAAAGAAGAACAAGAAAAGACAACTTTCACCACAGAGTGGGGAAGTTTTTCATACACAGTTATGCCTTTTGGGTTGAAGAATGTGCCTATAGTCTTTTCACGCATTGTTGTGCAAGCATTTGAGGACTTCATACACAAGTTTTTACAGGTTTATTTGGATGATTGATTTGTATATGGGCTGGTCAAATATCACTGTGACAACTTGAGACTCATGTTTGAGAGATGTAGGTAGCTAAACATCTCTTTGAACATTAAGAAGTGCATCTTTGTCTACGCCCTTTGGAACTTTGTTGGGAAATATTATTTGTAAAGAAGGCTTGTTGGTAGATCCTTCTAAGGTCGTAGTTATTTTGGGCTTAGAGGAGCCTACTAATTAGAGTGAGGTGTGGGTTCTTAGGACATACATGTTACTATGAAGTTCATCAAGGGGTATGCTAAGATTTTTCATACCCTTGGAGGAATTGTTGAAGAGTAAAGGAAAGTTCCATTGGAATGAGGTGTAACAAATAACATTTGAGACATTGAAGGAGAGACTTACTTATGTGCCCATTTTTCACTTTCCTTCTTAGGATAAGTCATTTCATGTGCATGTTGATGCCTCTAGCATGGCCATTGGTGCAGTGTTAACACAACCTAGAGATGGGATTGTTAATCATCCTATCTGTTTTGTGAGCAGGAAATTGACACCAACTGAACAAAATTATACAACTACATAGCATGAAGCATTGTCAATGATTTACATGCTGCACAAGTTTAGACAATACTTTTTGGAAACTCCCTTTATATTTTATACAGATCACATGAAACTTAAATACTTGGTTAATAAGCCCATTTTATAGGGGTGCATATGCCATTGGATTCTCTTGTTTCAGGAATTTGACTTTACAATGGTTAGTGGTAAACCAGGAAAGATTAATTCAGGACTAGATCATTTATCTTAGATTAACTCACGTGAGGACATGAAGAGCCTTGAGGACACAATGTCAGATGTAAAAAAATTCAAATTGAACACGTTCCCTATGACTTAGAAGATATTGTTATGTTTTTATGTACCAGTGTGGCAGCTTAAAGGGATGAAGAGCTTAGAGAAGAAACAACTTGTCATACGTGTCACACCCTATATCTTGATAAGTGGGGATTTATACAACTTAGGTTTTGATGATGTTTTTCTTCGGTGTGTACTTGAGCATGAGTGGGAAGCTATTATGGAGGAAGCTCATGGCAGAATTGTTGGTGGACATTATACATGTAATGCTACCAGTGCACAAGATTTTACTAGTAGACCTTTGGTGGGAAACAATATATAAGGATTGTAAATATTATGTTAGGGTGTGTAATCATTTCCAATGCCTTGGAAATCCTGGGCATATAGATGAAACGCCCTTGAGGCCTTTTGCAAGTGTAGAACATTTTGAGAAATGGGAAATTGAATTTGTGGGTCCTATTTCCCCACAGTGCAGCGACTAGGATTGGGTCATGTTATATTATTACATGTACATATTATCTGGAGCAAGGTGGGTGAAAGTGGCACCTACAAAGGATTACACCACAGCTACTAAAAGGCTCTTATGGGAGAACATAATCAACATGTATGCATGTCCGTTAAGTCTTAATAATTGATAGGGGCACTCATTTCCTTAATGATACTATCAGGATATTATTGGCATAATTTATGGTGGCACATCATAAGACAACCCCTATCACCCACACACTAATGGGATTGTTGAGGCTTTCAACAAGATATTGGGATATACATTAACAAATATTTTTGATGTTTGAAGAAAAGATTGGGATGATAAAATCTATTGTACTTTGGGTATACATGACAACTTATAAAATATTGAACAAATCCACAACCTTTTAGTTGGTATTTAGCACAGAGGTTGTTTTACCATTTGAATTTATGTTACCTTTCCTGCGTATTGTGTGCGCATTTGGATTATATGATGAGAAAGAACTTGAAGAGTGCATTGATAAACTAATGTAGTTGGATTAAAGGCACATTATAGAACATTGGAATCAAAATACAGAAAAGGTCGGGAAGAAGGCATGACATGATAGGCACATTAACAATAAATAGTTTGAGGTTGGACAGATGGTTCTTCTTTATGATTCCAAGTTTTTGTTCCACCCTGGAAAGTTCCAAGTGCATCAAGGTTGGGGAAATATTTTTAACTTATATACTTAATTTAGGCACTTTCTAGTTATAGGCGCTAGATGGAACTCGGTTGCCTAGTTACTTTAACGGGAGTAGGTTGAAGCCCTACTATAAAAAGCAGTCTTAGTGTTTGTAATAACGAAACCTTGCAATTTAGATTAGATTTTTTTAAAATGCATTTCATTTACATGTGTTTTCTTTCATTGCCAATATGATTTTACAATTTAGTTCAGTATCTTGTTGTAGTAAGCACGTTTATGTGCCAATAGCTGATTATTATCCAAGTGTTTTCATGTGTAGAGGACTGCACATAATTTTAGTGTGGGGTGGACCCTAATATAGAGACAAGAATTTTTGGTGCCCTCTTGATACAGGTTGGCTTGGTTGAAGGCTTCTTCTGGAACATTGGTGTGAAAGTGGATAATACATGATAAGTTTTGGGTATAAGGTGTTCTAAAGAAAGTTAAGTTCATTGAAGATCATGCAGGGAAAGTGATCGCGCAGTGTAACATGAGGTAGGAAGAAGTATGTGAAACTACTTGAGATATGGCACATAGGTTTTGTACTTTGACAAGGGAGGCGTGCAGAGGAGGTTTGTGGCTAAGAATTAGTATAGCGTGCCAAAAGGTTACAACTACAATGCACGAAGTGAACTCATAGAAGTTTTCAAAAATAGAAAAGGTACATTTTTGAAGTGGAGGTCACAGACTCCACTTTTCCACAGCCTAGGGTAGCATTGGTACCACCTATCCAGAAGTCGTAGGAGGAAGAGGTGCATGAAGAAGAGGAAGGTGGTGAAGAAGAGGGGAGGATCGATACCTCTTGTAATATAATGTACTACTCTTGAAGGATCAGCAGTGGAGGCACTAGAACCTCTCAGCAGGGAAACGCAGAACAATAAAATATCAAGTACATAAGGGTAGACGTGGTTTCTAGTTCTATTATAGAAATAGGGTCTAAAGAGATGGAATTTTCCAAACTAAGGTAAGAGTTGGAACAATAAATAGAGGAGAAGGAGAATTGGGCATGAGAGAAGGCAATAGAGAAGGCTCGTGAAAAGAAGAAAGAGCCTATGACAGAAGAAGAGACAAAGAAAATCCCAACAAAGGACATTACACTAGTGTGACCAGAGGAGAAAGGAGAGAAAGATACGTGTGACACATTATTCATCAAGGAGGAAAAATTATTGGGGATAGGTACTAGTACCCCAATGCCAAAGAAGAAATTATTAAAAAAAGGTGCAAAGGAAGCAGTGGACCCCAAGATCACCGCATATGGACTTCGTGAATGACCCCACGAAATTATTACGTACACGCTTCCAAATTATAATTCCTATAATGAAATTACATTCTTGGTAGCTACTGGACCAAGATGGAGGAGTATCCAGAATGAATAAAATTCAATGTTAGAACTTGCATTCACACTTAGAGGATCCTAATTTTGAAGTCAACAAACATGAAATTGAAACAATGATATTGTAGAAGCAGCTAGGAAAGAGGTACAAGGATATAAACCAAAACCACTTAACATGCGAGTAGGCATGTAATGCCTTGCAAAAGATGGCCTCATAGGTGACAAGGATACATCTAGATACTAGCGATGTGGTTCTGAATTTAGTATCAGAGAAGAAGGAGAAAGAGCGTGAAGTAGAAAGGTTGAAGATAGGCCTGGAGGGGGGAGCATAAGAGAACTAAGGAAGCATATGATAGATTCAACACACTCGTAAATAAAATTATAGGCAAGTTCCCTTCTTTAGTGAGCCAGGCTAGAATAGATTATGGAGATAAGATGTAATATTTAGAGGATCTGGTAGGGATGCTCCTAGTTAACATTAAAAGTGTAGGACCTACGGAGGAAGAAATTGTAAAATAAAAGGAGAATAATAAGTTTACATTGGAAGACAGGATCACTGAGCTAGAGGACTTGGTCACCCAGCTCAATGAAGCAAGTGCAAAGGAAGATGTCAGCTTCACTAGATGCCAGAAGTGTGAGCCCTTCATAGCAATTCAGTTAGTCGATGAGGAAGTAACTTTGAAGACTATACAAGAGAATAACCCAACCAACAAAATTGAGCACACTTAGTTGACCATAGAGACCACAGCACAAAAAAACAAAATCAAGGTGAAGCGTGAGCAGCTGGAACATAAAATTGGTTAGTTCTAGATTTTTATACTAGAACATTTGGACAATATTGATGGCGATTGCACAGAGTTAGAGGTGGTGATAAAGAAGTTGAAAGGAAGATTCGAGGAGATTGCTCCTGACCAAGTGCTAAGGATTTTAGAGGTTGCATCGGGGAAGGCTTTGAAGGAGTTGTAAGAGTGGAAGAAATTAGCAGATGAAGTAAATACATAATTTCTAGAAATCTTCCAAGCACTTTTGCATGTTTTGGTATGACGTTCATTTTTGAATTTTGGAAAATTTGTTCTTCTTTTTGAATTTTTATACTTGGTGAATAGAGAATTACCAGGGGCAGAAATCCAGCTAGTGTGGGGTAATGTTGAACCCTTGAAAGATGCTAAGTGAGGCAATGCAAGGGTTTTTAACATGCAAAGATTAGGTGTGAAGGCATTCACAAAAGTAGAGTAGGCATTGCATGAAGGCTTGCGCTCACGCCAAACACATTTGAGACTTAGCCATATTTTGATAGAATTGGGAGATGAACGGTTGGAGTAGCGGCCAATAAATGCTCTGAAGATAAGGTCGAGCATATAAACTTGGAGTTACAAGTAGATTTTATTTTGGAAAATATCTCATGTGAAGGAAGATAAATCGACATGCAAAATTTTGTGTTAATAATAGGATTAGAACTGGAGTTATTAATAGATAATCTATTATTAAAAAAATATTGCATACTTCTATAGTTGACTTGTAATGCATGCATAGCTATTTGTGGCATTCATGATATTTTGAGGATGCATAGGTGGTGAAGGGAAATTCCCCACCCTTATATATTTGTATTGATTTACACGGTTAGAGGTTCAGTCTTTTTTTGTAAGGTTATGTTGTTGATTTACTTATGTGCATGATCTTATGGAGTTACTATTGCCACATTTGATGTGTTTTATGGTGATTAATACAATAGATGTTTGTGGTTAGATATTGGTTGTTAACACCTCTGTGACTGGATATTTCATGGTAAATCTAATCTTGATTCTTGTTTAGTTCATTCTTGCATATGGTTGTGATCTAAATCTTTTATGCTTTATCCTTGAATGGTTATTATGGATCTAGAATATATGTTCTTTCATGTTAACTCCTTGACAAAGCTGCCATAATAGAGCGACCCGGTACCCTTATGAGCTTCGAGTGAGCACTCAAATATTTCTGAGTGATGTGTCAGCATGCCTTGGGCTGTGAATGGTAAAATAATACTACAAAAGTGTAAGAGAAAAGCATACGTGACATTTGATCCAACTAATTAGAAATGGAAAAACATTAACCAATGATAATTAAGAACATTTAAAAGATGAATTCCCTTAACTAACTTTAAATGATGAAATTTCTAATTAGACCAAAATGTTAGAAATGACAACCAAAGTTGCTTTTGATTCTCAAGATCTCTAAAAGGCGCAAGAGAAGAGCATACACAAAGTTTGATCTAACCTAAGTAAGATGGAAACACAACATTTATCAAAGCATTTTGAAATTTGAGCCAACAAACACACAGAACACTAGTGCAATTTTGTTTTAATGCTAGCACATAGGGCAAACACTAGCACACAGAGAAGAATGCTTACGCACAAGTATTGATGAAAACACATCTACTCAGACGTAAACACATGAAGAGTATATACATAAACACATAGAGAGCAATGAAAATTCATAGATAACAACGTAAATGCATAAAGTTGAATGCAAACACATAGAGATAAACACAAATGTGTGAAGATCCTCTATGTAGGAAGAGGTGAAAATAAAGATGATGCTAGTGCAAATCCAAAGAACAATATCACAAAGATAGGAAATGCTAGCGCACAAAATTTAACACAAACACATGTAAAATGAACGTTGGCACACAAAATACAATGCTAGTGCATGAAGAAAAATACAAGCGCAAATAGAATTAATGGTAGCACAAGGAGCAAGTGTGGTTTCAAAAACACGTGAAAATGACCCAAAATGTCAAAAAGCTCAATTTTTTGTTGATAAGTTTTAGATTTGGTAGCACATTACCTCCTTCACACCTATAAGGAACACACAACACATGCAAACTCAACAAAACAAGTTAAGAGATATAAGTTATTTCAACATGTGCAAAAATAGGCTAGCATGCAAAATGAAACTTAACTACAAACACTCAAGAAAATGCGCATGATGGCGTATGCATGCATGTGATTAAACGAAGCTAATTTTATCAATAGAAACTAACACCAAGCAGTCTCAATAACAAATCTAATATAACAAAGCATCATGACAAAGCCATAGAAAAGGAAAAGCTAATTAATGCAACTAATTAACATGAAATGTTAAGCCATCCTTTGGTGTTTTTGATGGGATTTTTAATTTTAGGTACTCCTTTTGTTGAGTCGAACATGACTACGTGTGATCAAATGAAGGTATCTCCATGAAGAGGAAGAGATCTCGCCAATATGGCTTAATTGCCATGTATGGTTCTTCTCTTACTACTCTTTGTAAGCAGAGGATAGAATGGGATGCTTGATCAATAATATTTTCAAAGTTGAATTGCTCTTATCGTATGCATATAGTAACATTGATATGTGTGGTGTAATATTGGAAGGAAGGTACTAGGTTGTTTACATAGCTTTCCATTTAGGATAAGCTTGCAACCTAATGAATGTGGGATAAAGGTAAATAGAATTAGGAAGGGATAAACATGATTAGAAGAGGCTAATAAAGGATTAGTGAATCATGGGATTTGGAGGTGATTTAATTAATCAACTATGATCAATTAATAAGCCAAGATAAGCTTAAAAATCCATTTGGAGGTTATTTAGAAGGAATTTAGTAGAAGTTGAAGGGTTTGAAAGGGGTATTAAATTAATAAGAGGTTTTATTGATTAAATATAATATTAAAATAATTAATTAACTAATAATAGTTAATTAATTATTAAAAAGAGGATTATAACTAACAAAGTGTAGTTAATTGGCATCTAGGATGAAGGAAAGGCTAGTTAATTAATGAAGTGTTGTTAATTGACCGAAATGAAAGGGAATGTAAGCTAATTAATGGGAAATCACTAATTATAATGAAATTTTGGATCTTTGGACTTTTAGGTTTTGGATTTTTTCCATTACCTTTCCACAATTTTCATCTCTTAAAGTCCGAAGTCCGAAACTCCGAAGATCCAAAATTTCTGAACTTCAGACTTTTTGGGTTCTTTGAGCATTTAATTCTCACCAACCTCCATATGTATCAACTTCTGAGAATTAATTTCAGGTTTTTCTATTAAGCTCGTGATTTTACCTGTCATTTTAACTTGACATTTTTCTCTGATGATCTGATTTTTACTGTAACTTTGTACTTTCGCGGCATCGTTTTCAAGGTATTTTGTTTAGGTTATGTTATTTATTTTTGGTTTAAGATCTTTTTGGTTTTTTTTTCCTTGGTCATTTTATTTTTGTTCTTCCTTGTCTTTTTTCGAGATGAAACCCTCATTGTCCAGCATGATTTCTTTGAAAGTGTTTGTTGACCTCAAATTTCTTACATGCATCCAACGCAATTTCATCATAATCTTTGAGATCCTCCCGATCATTTTACTTTCTTTCCATGCCTTCGGCGTAGTCTGTATTTTTGGAACTTCTCAGTTTTCAGAGTTCAGAGGTGGATGGTTTTAGAAGTTTTTCATTTTTAGAGTTCAGAGGTTAGACTTTTAAGAGTTTGAGGTTGTTCGGATTTCAGGAGGTTCTCATTTTTTTGGAAGTTGTGCTTCTCTATTTCAGGTTTCAGAAATTTTTTATTTCAGGCTTTGGAGCTTTTTTCATTTCAAACTTTCAGATTTTTCCATTTTGGAGTTTTGAACTTTGTAGATTTTCCAGAGTTTTAGATATTTGTTATTTCGGGTTTTCAGACTTCAGGAACTAAAGAATTTTCAGACTTTTGGAATTCAGTATTTTGGGACCTTTCCATTAGTTATTGTAAATTTTTGAAGGCCCTTTCAGTTCTGAAATCCAAAACTTGATGTCAACTTCTGCATCCAGAGGTATAGAAAAGATGAGGTATACATTCCTCATAACTGCTCCTCACTCTTGTCTACCCTCAGACCTGGGGAATATAGGAGACATTGATCTCAGAAAGATTGATTTTCCAGACTTCTTGGAAAGGGTGAAAGCCCCCAACAATAAATCCTTGATGCAAGTAATACACAATAGTGAAATTTTTCTTGTTTCTTGCTTCCCCGCATCCATGCATTTCCCTGAGTTCATCTTAGCTATAGAAACTCACTTTGATGAAGAGTCCAAGTAAGTAAAAGATGTTTATGACAAGGTTGTAATTTTTTTTGACCCTGATTTCTTTGAAAATTTATTCAAACTCCCAAATGTCGAAGATGACACAACAATTTCACTAGATTGGAAGTGGAGCATTAGGATAAAGAAACTGAGTTATGCACAAAATTCATGTTGAAGAGATATCTAGCCAAGAGTGTCACCAAACTGTCCAATACCATGTATCAATTAGACTTTATCCAAGAATTCAATGACATTATTGTTTTACTAAGTAGAGTTTTGGGCCTTACCTCTGCAAAGGAATTTCAAGAATGGATGTTCCTGTATATTGCTACTATCAAGAAGAACAAGGAATTCATAAGATGTGGAGAGCATATCAGTAGCTCCATCTTCTTTTAGTTAAGCAAGTTTTTGTCCTCGAAGAATTTCTATATGACCTTGTTTTTGGTTTATGCTTCAGCTGTTATGGGAGATTTCAATGGGTTAAACACTAAGGGTATTCGAAGTGCTTCACAAATCTATGATTTTTTATCCTCAGCTTATATTGGACGAGGGAAGCAAACACTTCCGCAGAAATAATGATGCCTTCTTTTCTTTTATTCTTTATTGTTTTGATAAAGATTTATAGAATCAAAGGATTTCCGATGAAGCCTTCAAAGATAGTACGTAAGTGGGGAGTTATTTACCTATAGTTTCCTACATTTACATACATTTAGATTCCTAATTTTGTAGGTGCTCCTAATAAGTTGCCAAGATGCCCCACTAACAAGTGGGTTTTGCTAGAATCGGTTTGGCAATTGCTAGACTATCATAAGATTCAAAATAAATGGCACAAGGCGAGAGTCCAATTTCCCATTTCAATTGGTAGATACACTTGAGAAAATATTTATAAGGTGAAGAACGTAGATGTAGAGATGTCAGAAGTAACCTTGCGGACCTTCCATTCCTGGACCAGCTTTGACTATCATGGAAAATTTAATGAAACAGGTTTTTTGAGTTCTCATGTGCCCCAGCTGGAAGATATTTGGATTCATTGTTGGGATGAATTCATCATCCAAAAAATATATTTTGAGAGGCTAACTCTGGAGGAGGTTTGGAAGTTTGGTATTACAGAGATTCCAAAGGAAATAGAAGATGAGGAGGAAGTTCTAGATGCAACACACAAAAATAATAATTTTTCCAATCAACCATTGTCATGGATTGATTGGTATGTAGAAGAATGTTGTAATACAAGGAGAGGTGGGGCCCATTTTTCTAATAACTTATAATTGGTTGGTTACCTTGGGAATCTCACCCAAAGGGTTAGATCAACCTATAAGTATAGAAGCCCAACCAACCATGAGTCTACCAACACCTACAAAAGGGAAAAGGTCCATCCAAAGGGCCCATACAGTCCCTAAGAAGATTTCATTTATTATTGGAAGCTCCTCTCTCTCCAAGGCTCCTACTTCCAAGACTATGTCTCTAGCAATACCAATGTCAGAAATAGTTGAAGTTATTGATTCTCCAAGTATCTCACAAGATTTGTCATCTCCTGTTTCTCTTCCATTTTCACTTCCTCGATCATTTCCTTCCACTTCTACAATTATTTCTTCTTAGCCTTCTCCTTCTATGGCCTAGGTTTTCTCATCTCTTTGAGTTCTCTCAGTAGGGGAGATGATTGGGTCACCCATTTCTACTTCACTTCCCTCTAACACTTTCATTTCCTCCCATCTCATCTTCTAATCCCATTGTATCCACTCCTATGGTATGTCCTCACATCCACCCCATCCATTACAACCATATCCATTTCAGTGCCAACTAATGTTGTCAGTGCTCTTGTATTATCTAGTGCTTCAGGTACTGAATCAGTTGTTCAACTACCCTCAACATCTGTTATACCAGAATGGTTGTTTCTTCAGACTTCTAAAACAGAAAAGAAACGTACCTCTGGTGGATGTTATAGATCTAAGTGTGTTGGAACCCACTCCAAGGATACAGTCCAATCATGGCCAAATATTGTCTCCATCTTATCAGTGAATCAATCTGGAGAGAGGGTTGTAGAATTTTCTACTCCCGTTGAGGGAAAAACCAAGGAAACCATTACAGCAGCTGACTATCAAATTTCTAGATTTTCACTAGGAAAAGCAACACACAAAGGAGCCAAATAGGATGTACAGACTACTCTTGGAAATGTGTTAGAAAAGTATAATAAGGAAAAGGCTTCTAAGGATAAGCTAAAAGTAAAGGTTGAGCAACTCACTACATTGTTGAGAAAGGTAACACAACCTACTCCATCTACTGATCTTTCAACTACCACTGCATCTGACGATTTCTTCCACTTTGGATGATATTTCCTATCATGAGATTGAGAAGATAGGAAAAAAGGGAAGATCGGTAAATGGATGGATGGAGCATATACTTCAAGAAGCCAATCCTTAAATAAAAGAAGTAATTGAAATATAGAATGATTTACAGGCTGAAAGAGCCTCTATTCGTAGAATGGATGAAGCCTTCTCCAAAGATAATAATAACTTGAACTTGAATTTGACTACATGGAGATGAAATCAGAGAAGAAGATCCGGATCTACTTCTTCAAGAGGATGTAATAGATGATGTTTCTAAGTTTGTTTGAATATCAAAAGGCTATGGAATTTGGTCTCTAGGTATTGCAGGATTTAATTAAGAAATTAGATGACAAGTGTGTGGAAATCATGGATGCTCTGAATGACATCTCAAAAGAGTTTGATAATGTTAATTACAAGTTCTTCAATGAGAACATTGATGTCTCTTCCGGTAGATCAGATCAAGTCAAATTTCAAGGATTTGGTAAAAAGGGATGGCGAGGTCACTAGAACTTTCAACAGTGACTCCATTGACAGTTGGTTTCATGTAAAAATTTCACTAGGTCGACTGAAGAAGGTAGTAAGTAAACTTAAAATAATTCTAGCCAATGGGTAGCAAGAGAGATCGAGACAACAGATGTAGTGAATCACTATGCGTGTGGGCCAGAGGATGGAGAAGTTTAGGGAATTATTAAGTGTTTCATCAAATACAAGCATCAGATGGCTACTTGGGAGAAAGAACAAGAGAAAACTGAAAAGGAGAAGGTGTTACAGAGCCAAGCTAAAGCTAAGCAGCCATGGAAGGACAGTTCCAAGCTCTAGATCGGTCCAAGTTACAGGGTTGACTGAGTCAAACCCTTGCAACAAACCTTGATTATTTTTATGGGAGCATGTTCCCTAGAACTTAATGACATTTCTATTTTTAGTAATTTGTTGGTTAAGGCCCAGTTGTAATGGCTCAGCCTAAGGAACTTATAAATAGTTAAGTGCATGAAGTTTAGGTAGATAGATAGATCATTTTTGAGAAGTTACTCTTCAAGCTTGAAAGAGTGCTTTGAATATTTTAAAACCTTTCAATTACATTCAGAGTGATATTTTGCCATGAAGAATCTTATTTATTGTGTTAATGGTTGATCAATGTATGCTTTGTGGATGCACAATTCCTTAGTGTAAGTGGTTAACTTGCCTTTATTTCAGAATATCTTATTTCATTCTTATGGGAAAGTGATATAATTGTTTTGAATATCAGTTATGGAGAGGTTATTTTCCTTCTGTTATAAAATTCGTACTATCATTAACTGCCATAAGTGAAATAGATGTTTGACATGTGCATATTTTATATCATCATGGTGGTTGATTGTGTTTTCAATAAATTTGATCTATCTGTTATGTATACTTGGGGTCTTACAAGGAGATGCATATTATTTTGATTTTGGTTTGTTATTTACCCATGTCCAAATGGTACTAGGTGAATTAGATTGTGATGTTTTTTTATCCTTTCTGAGTTACCCATTTCTGTGTAAAGATCATCTGATTATCTAGTCTTATTCTTGGTGTATCACTGCATATTTCTTTATTTTGTTATTTCTAACCCTGAACCTCGTAAAGTGAGTAGATTATAATTCTCAAAAAGTGTTTTAGCCTTGCACATCGATCTTAAATCAAGGTGTCCCCAAGTTCAAAGGAATTGGCCTTCTCTCGGAGGTTCATCCCAAGGTGACAAGGTCCCACACCTTAGGGATGTTCCCATGTTACATGAGATCTTTTCAATAGTTCAACGGGTGCATGATCCGCGTGACAATAATTTTTGGCATGCCCGGTGGGACAAAGAGTTGGTACTTCTCTTCTGCACTTACACAAATCAAAGTACCTGGCGACTCTATATCTCTGGATTTCAAATCTCATCATGCTGCGAAGTTAACTTATGCAAAGATTTCAGATAAGAGATTCTTCAAACAAAGGCAAATTATCAGTTCATATCAAACTTTCCTTGTCTCCTCCAAAGAGAAGAAGAAGAGGCATTTCAACATCACCAGTTGCAGCTTTACCCCGTGAGATGTCATTCAACTCCTCCTAATGGACATAAGGTTTCCTCCACCAAGGAACAATCAGACCCTTGGTCGCCATGGTTTCGGAGCCAATTCTTGTCCTCCTTTCAATGCCAATAGCCCCTTGCTATTAGCCCAAAGAACATGTTATACCTGCAACTGCTCTTTAAAAAGTTTTCCATTTTATACTGGAGAAACCAATGTTACTCCTTTGGGAGCACATTTTGGATGTGGCTAGTATTTGTGTAGTGCATAGTATTACAGAGGATAATGTGGTGGTCATACTTCTCGCTACTTAATTTAAAGGTAAAGCACTTCAATGGTTTCTGAAGCTTAACTGTTGATTCCATTACTACTTGGAACGAAGTTAGGCACAAAGCTTTGCAAGCAGTTTGAGGATAAAAGTGATCACCTATCACTTATGGAACAACTCACTACCATAAAATGAGCCCCTCAAGAATATATGAGTGATTTTAATTTTCAGTTTGACAAAACTTGGAACAAAATCCCAACGCTCATAAGGTCATCTCCAAAACAATGCATTCTTGTATTATTTATGGGCCTTAAACATGACATAACAGTTATGATTCAGTCTATGGGGGGAACTACAGTTCCTGATGTCTATGAGATCACTATAAGGGCCTGAAAATTCTTTAATTCAAGCTAGGAAAGATTGCTCCTAGGCCACCCATGCCTTTATTTGTCTGAAATCACAGGTAAACAACCAATCATCATGCCTATTCCAACACATTCAATTCAATCAACTATGATTGACATAACTATTCCTTCTAATGATCTGGCGGAGGTCAAATCTATGTTGCAAACTTTTGGGAATGAGCTCGTTACACTCAAGAGGAAACAATTCAGTATAATCATCCATATCAGCCACAAAACCAGTATCAGGCTAACCATCCTCCTTTTCAAGGAACAATCAGTCCAAAAAATCAACTACAAATCAAGTTGCAAATGTCAGGCCTTTGAATTTTCAGAACCCTCTTGCTACTAGCTCATCTAGAGCCATTGTACCTATTCAAAATAATCTAGTCCAAGACTATGAATGGTGTTATCCTTATTCTCAACCCCACAACCAAAATATTTTCCCCAATGGAGTTCTTAGCTAAGCTCTTATGGTTCAAAGTATATTTTCCCCTTCTAAGCTAACAAAAAATTCATCTATGCAAGAAACAAAGATCAACCTCAGGCACCTGAAGAAACCACTTTGCTAAATTAGAAAGCATAGATATTTTTGTGGTTTGAATACAGATTCCTCATCTATGGTGGAAAATACTCATTCCAAAAAGAGAGCAATGGAACCTCAACCTTCTAAAGTTGATCAAGCATCCACTTCACAGCCTCAACCACAAGCGGCTACGGTTGATAAAGATGCGGGAAAGAAACCACCAGAAACACCTGCTAGCCAAGTTATGAGGAAAGAAGGTTCTTCAGGCATCACGGTACCCAACAAGCATTTTCCAAAGGAGGATCCCAATGCCCAAATAAGTGTCATTAGCAAAGTAGGGAAATTCCTTTCAGCATAGTAGAACAAATGAAGAAGACCAATTTGAGCATTACCATGTGGGACACACTCTCAATTCCATCTCAAAGGAACTTGTTGTGTGAGGCTTTGAACAGTTTTGGTACAACTGACAGATCATCAGGTTGTGGAGCATAAACTACTACAAGTTTGTGTCAACCAGAAGGGAAAATTATTCCTAAGGAAAACAAACCACCACCATTCTATATTTCCTTGATCATTGGTAACCACCTGGTGCATAATTGCATGATCGATTCTGGTGCCAGTAGCTCAGTCATGCCCAAACAAATTATAGATGTACTAGGCATATAATATATGCCAGTTTCAAGAGGATTTGTTCAGCTAGATGACACAACCATTAAAACTGTTGGAGTTATCAAAGGACTTCAACTTACCATCCATGCATGCCCGAGTTTATCATTCACCCAAGACATATCAGTAATTGATCTCCCTCCTCTCTTTGCCATCTTACCTATCATGAGATTTCACTACCAAGATGGGTGGTTATCTATCATTTGATTGGTCACATATGATTCTTAGGACTCGATACAGAACCAAAGTGACTATAAGGGTAGAACCAATCTTCCATAATCATGTGGAGCCTTACACGCTAGTCCCATAAATGGGAATTATGCCATTTGTGACCCAGAAGAGGAAGATGTTGATCATGAACCAACCACTCTCATAGAGGAAGTTCTTGATACAGTGCTTGATGAGGTAAGTACAGATCATCAGTAATATGATCCCTATGTTGATTTATTGGCAGATGAAGAATCTGGTCTACTATTTTTGGAGGAAACTGGATTGGGTACATACTGCATCCATGAAGAAGGTACAATCATACCTCAATTGGTTAAAACAATGAAATTTTGAGGGACTGTGGAAATTTTTCTTCGATGGTTCAAGAAGTAAAAATGGATATGGTGTGGAGTTATGTTGATTTCTCCAAAAGGAGATAAATACTTCTCATCTTTTCGGTTACAATTTAGTTGCACTAATAATGTCACCGAATATGAGGCCCTCATACAAGGGATTCAGCTAGCTCAGAAGAGAGGAATCAAGGCTCTTGACTATCTTTGGAGATAGTGAGTTGGTTGTGCATCAAGTGACAACCCATAGTGCATCAAAAAATGATCTCTTAAGATCATATAAGAATCAGTTTGGGACTTGATAGAAGATTTTGAAGCTTTTGGAATTCATGCAGTTCCTAGAAAGCAAAATCAGGATGTTGATAGGCTTGCTACAATTGGCTCGCAGTACGACATACCTATGGACATCATGAAAGAAGGGCATAAAATGGTCAAAATGGTGGTCCATCCCATAGTTCCAGATAATTTAAGTAGCTGGAAAGTGTTTGATAGTGAAAAACAAATTGTTCTTTTCCTTGCATGAAGAGGCAAAATTTGCTGCCAAACACCAAGATAAACTGCAAAACTCATATGTGATCAAATTATATAGTTAAAGGGAAACAAGCTACCAAAAGGATTAGTTACTCTTGAATCCATCTTCAATTCAGATGACCAGGCCAAATGATAAAGCACAAACATGGTGGTCAAGGAAGAGGATTTTGAAGAAGTTGAGGTGGCAAGCGAGAAAATTTTAAAGATTGGTAAAGTATGTACTACTCAAGAGAAGAAATCTTTCATCAAACTGTGTCAAGAATATCATGATATTTTTGCATGGAGCTATAAAGACCTACGTGGTTTTGATCCAGGTCTAGCACAACATACCATTGAGATGGATCCAAATTCTAAGCCAGTTCATCAGAAACAGAGGCCAATTAATCCCAAAATTGAGCCACTAATGAGAAAGGAGCTAACCAAACTCATCGAGGCATGTATAATTTTTCCTATCAAACATTCCTCTTGGGTAGCCAATCTGGTTCCTATAAGGAAGAAGAATAGAGAGATTCGGTTATGTGTGGACTTAAGGGATTTGAACTGTGCCTCATTGAAAGACCATTATCCTCTTCCATCAATGGAGAAAATCCTTCAAATGGTGGTAGGAGCTCAAATATTTTCTTTTCTCGATGGATATTTGGGTTACAATCAAATTCTAGTCCAAGAATCTGATCAATTCAAAACAACTTTCACTACCAAGTGGGGCACATATGCCTACAACAAAATGCCATTTGGATTGTCCAATGTTGGGGCTACTTTCCAAAGAGCCATGGACATGGAATTTAAGGGACTAATCAATGATATCATCTTGGTTTACCTTGATGACATAACTGTATATTCTAAGCATGCATAAGACCACATCATGCATCTAAGGAAGGTTTTCCAAGATGTAGAGAATTTGGGGTTTCACTTAACCCCAAGAAATGTATTTTTGCAGTGCACGAAGGAAATTTGTTGGGACATGTTGTTTCAGTGGAAGGATTATCCATTGATCCAGCCAGGATTCATTCGATTATGTCCTTATCTCTCCCAAGCCACAAGAAAGGTCTCCAGAGTTTCCTGGGAACCATAAATTTTGTGCGGAGATTCATCCCTCAATTCGCAACATTGGCTAAACCACTAACAACCATGCTGAAGAAGAATATTCCATTCTCATGGACAAAGGAAGGGAGGGAGAGATTTGAAGATATTAAAATAACCATTTCATAAGCTCCCATGCTGGTGAACCCCAGGTTTGATAAAGATTTTATTCTTTATGCTTTTGTAGGTCAAGAGAGAATTTCAGGGATCCTCACCCAGCAAAATGATGATTTGATGGAGCAACCAATTGCCTTCTTCAGTCAATCCCTCAAATACTATGAGCTCAAATATTCATTTGTTGAGAAACAAGTCTTTGCAGTTATTCGAGCTCTAAAGAAATTTAAGCACATGTTGTCCAACAACAAAATTCACTTGATGGTCTCTCATCCTGGCGTCAAGGAATTTTTTTTGAACAAAGAGATGAATGAGAAACGTGTTGGATGGATCACAAAGGTGATGGAGTATGATGTACACATTAAAGTCACTAAACTTGTCAGAGGTAAGGGCTTATGTCAGTAGCTAGCTGTAGACATAGAGATCAACAATAATGAAGTTGTTACTCTCTTGAATACTGACGAAGGTGATGATCAAGTTGATTGGTTGTCAAAGATAAAAAATTTCCTCCTCTTGGGAGTATATCCTTCAAACATGGATAAAATTCAAAGACGTACCTTCATCTCCAATCTATTCCATATGTCCTGGTGGATAATGTTCTTTTTCAAAAGGATTTGAATGGTGTTCTTCTTCATTGTATGAAACCGGATTAGGTAAGTAAGATATTAGAAGAATTCCACAATGGCCTATCTGGAGGACATTACTCTACACAAAAAACTGCAACCAAGATTATGTGGGCTAGTTACTATTGGCCAATTTGTTCAAAGATGCTCATCTCTGGGTGAGGAAATGTAAAGAGTGTGCCCTTTTCACTGGCAAGAAGAAGTTGGCAGCTCTTCCCCTACACCCGATTCAAGTGGATCAACCTTTCATTCAATGGGGGTTGGATTTTATCAGGATGATTAATCCTCCATCCAGTGACAGACATAAATGGGTTCTTACTGCCATGGACTACTTTACTTGATGGACAGAGGTAGTAGCATTGAAGGAAAGCAATGAGAAGGAAGTCCTCAATTTCTTGGAAAATATAATGACAAGGTTTGTGTTCCATTTACTGTTATTTCTGACAATGCAATGGATTTTCTTGGTCTGAAGTTGAGTGAATGGGTGGTTAAGAATGGGTTCTACCTCAAGACTTCATCCAATTACTATCCACAAGGGAACGGGTTGGCCGAGTCTAGCAACAAGAACCTCATAAGAATTATCAAACACATGATGGAGGCTAATAAAAGGACTTGGCATACACAACTTAAGACTACCTTATGGGTAGATCGAATCACACCTAAAAGAGCCATCAAGAAATTCACCTTTCATGCTTGTATATGGAAGAGAGGAAAAGCTCCCACTCTCCTTGGAATTACCTTCTTTGGAGTTGGCTCATCAGCTTGAAGTTATGGAAAATGAATCCTTGACGGTGAGGTTTACTGAACTCATGGAGATGGAAGAAGCATGAAACATGACCATGAAGACCTTGGAACAACATCAAGCTCAGGTTAAAAGGTCTTTTGATAGGAAAACATCTGATAGGCATTTTCAAGAGGGAGATTTGGTTCTCAAATGGGATGAAGACAGAGCCAAACCAGTAGGCATGCCAAGTTTGATGCTCTCTGGAGTGGACCATACATCATCATGAGTTGCAAAGAGGTGAATTCATTTCATCTATCCAGACTCAATGGAGAATAATTTCCCATTCACGTGAATGGGATACATCTCAAAGCTTGCTTTTGAGATTGTTTCACCCCTGTACAGTGCTCTTTTTGTCTTTTCCTCCAAGTGCTTTGCACATTGTTTTGTTTTTGTTTTTCCTTTTCTTTGTTTTGTGTGTGCTCTGAATGTAGTTTTTCTTCCAAGACTCCTTTTCCCAATGGTTTGTATAAGGCTACTGGCCCAAAATATTAGTAGGAAAGCATTCCATGGAGGTGCCAAAAATGTTAACTTTTAAATCTACCTTAAAAAAAAGATGTTAAAATGATCAAAACAAAATTTTGAAATCTTTCACATGGAAGTGTTTAAAAATTTGTTAAAAATCTCTGAATTCTGAAGATCCAAAATTTTGGGCTTCGGATTTTGGGGATTTTCCTTTTTCAGAGATTAAATGGAAAGAATGGAAATTTTGATTTCAGAATTCTAAACCTTGAAAGCCTGAAAGCCCAAAATTTTAGGAGTTTCAGACTTTCAGAATTTGGAGATCTCCTTTGTTAGTTTGCAATTTTATGACTTGGAGTTTTGAAGTCTGAAACTCTGAAGTTCAAAATTTTAGAACTTCAGACTTTTGGGTTTTGGAATCCCATGTTACCTTTTTGGAAAAATATTCTTCAAAGTTCCAAAGTCAAAACTCTGAAGTTCCGAAATTTCAGAACTTCAGAACTTTTGGGTTTCAAAAGTTTCCCAGCCATTTTTATATATTTCACCTTCGGACTTCCGAAGTCCAAAATTCTAAAGTTCCAAAAATTTTGGAACTTTAGACTTTCGGGTTTCAGAGTTTTCCATTACCTTTTCACGATTTTCATCTCTTAAAGTCTGAAGTCTAAAACTCTGAAGTTCCAAAATTTTAAAACTTCAGACTTTTGGGGTTTCAGACTTTCAGGGTTCTTTGTGCATTTAATTCTCACCAACCTCCATACGTGTCAACTTTCTGAGCATTAATTTCAGGTTTTTCTATTTAAACTCACTGATTTTACCTGTCATTTTCACCTGACATTTTTCTCTGACGATCTGATTTTTACTACAACTTTGTACTTTCACGCTGTGTCATTTTCAAGGTATTTTGTTTAGGTTATGTTATTTATTTTTGGTTTAAGATCTCTTGGTTTTTTTTTCCTTGTTCATTTTATTTTGTTCTTCCTTGTCTATTTTGGAGATGAAACCCTCATTTCCCACCATGCTTTCTTTGAAGGTGTTTTTTGACCTCAACGGTTGCAAAATCTAATTTTTTACAGGCATCCAACACAGATTTCATCATAATCTTTGAGAGCCTCCCGAGCATTTTACTTTCTTTCCATGCCTTCAGTGAAGTTTGTATTTTCAGAACTTCTCACTTTTCAGAGTTCGAAGGTGGGTGGTTTTGGAAGTTTCTCATTTTCAGAGTTCAGAAGTTTGTGGTTTCGGAGTTCAGAGGTTGGAATTTTCAGAGTTTGGGGTTGTTCATTTTCAGAGGTTCTCCTTTTTTTGGAAGTTTGCTTCTCTATTTCGGGTTTTCAATTTTTTATCATTTCAGAAACTTTCAGAGTTTTGTAGAGTTTTCAGATTTTCAGATTTAGGATATCTTTCAAGTTTTCTAGGTTTTTCAGACTTCGGGAACTAAAGTCTTTTCAGACTTTCAGATTTCAGTATTTTGGGACTTTCCACTATTTTTACATATTTTTGAAGGCCCTTCAGGTTCCAAAATCCAAAACTTAATGTCAACTTTTGCATCCAGAGGCAAAGAAAAGATGAAGTATACATTCCTTGGAGTTTCTCCTCACTCTTGTCTGTCCTCAGACTTGGGGAATATAGGAGACACTGATCTTGGGAAGATTGATTTTCCAGACTTCTGGCAAGGGTGAAATCCCCCAACAAGAAATCTTGGATGCAAGCCATACATGATAGTGGACTTGTTCTTGCTGTTGGCTTCCCCACATCCATGCATTGCCCTGAGTTTGTCTTAGCTGCAGCAACTCACTTTGATGAAGAGTCCAGGTCAAGTAAAAGATGTTGATGGAAAGGTTGTAATTTGTTTGGACCCTGATTTCTTTGAAGATTTATTCAAACTCCCAAATGTCAAAGACTACGCAAAAATTTCACCAGAATTGGCAGTGGAGCATTGGGACAAAGAAACTGAGTTATGCACAAAATTCATGTTGAAGAGCTATCTAGCCAAGAGTGTCACCAAACTTCCCAAGACCATGTATCGATCATAACTTTATCCAAGAAGTCAATGACATTATTGTGTTACTAAGTAGAGTTTTGGGCCTTGCCTCTGTAAAGGAATTTTAGGAATGGATGTTCCTGTATATTGCTACTATCAAGAAGAATAAGGAATTCATAAGATGGGGAGAGCATATCAGCAGCTCCATCTGCTTTTAGTTAAGCAAGGTTTTGTCCTCGAAGAATTTCTACATGACCTCATTTTTGGTCTATGTTGCAGCCGTTATGGGAGATTTCACTGGGTTGAACACTAAGGGTATTTGAAGTGCTTCACAAATCTATGATTTTTATCCTCAGCTTACACTGGATGAGGGAAGCAAACACTTCCATAGAATTAATGATGCCTTCTTTGTTGTCATTCTTTATCATTTTGATAAAGATTTATACAATCGAAGGATTTATGATGAAGCCTTCAAAGAAGTATGTGAGTGGGGAGCTATTTTCCTACAGTTTCCTACATTTACATACATTCAGATTCCTTGGTTTTGTAGGTGCTCCTAGTAAGTTGCCAAGATGCCCCACTGACAAGTGGGTTTTGCTAGAATTGGTTTGACAATTGCTGGACTATCATAAGATTCAGAATAAACGACACAAGGTGGGAGTTCCAATTTCCCATTTCAATTAGTAGATACACTTGTGAAAATATTTATAAGGTGAAGAACATAGATGCAGAGATGTCAGAAGTAACCTTGTGGACCTTCCATCCCCAGACCAGTTTCGACTACTGGGGAAAATTTAGTGAAACAGGTATGTCCAGTTCTCATGTGCCCAGTTGGAAGATATTTGGATTCATTTTTGGGATGAATTCATCATCCGAAAAAGAGATTATGAGAGGCTAACTCTAGATGAGGTTCGACAGTTTGGTATCCCAGAGATTCCAAAGGAAATGGAAGATGAGGAAGAAGTTTTGGATGCAACATACAAAAATAATAATGTTGCCAATCAACCATTGTCCATGGATTGATTGGTATGTAGAAGAATGTTGTAATATGCAAGGAGAGGGTGGGGCCCATTCTACAAAGAACTTATAATTGGTTGGTTACCTTGGGAATCTCACCCAAAGGGTTAGATCAACCTACAAGTAAAGAATCCCAACCAACCATGAGTCTACCAACACCTACAAAAGGGAAAAGGTCCATCCAAAGGGCCCATACAGTCCCTAAGAAGATTTCATTTGTTGTTGGAATCTCCTCTCTCTCTAAGACTCCTACTTCCAAGACTATGTCTCCAGTAATACCAATGTCAGAAATAGTTAGAAGTTACTGATTCTCCAAGTGTCTCACAAAGATCTGTCATCTCCTCTTTCTCTTCCATTGTCACTTTCCTCCATCATTTCCTTCCACTTATACAATCATTTCTTCTTTCCCATCTCCTTCTATGGCCCAGGTGTTCTCATTTCTTCTAGTTCTCTTAGTAGGGGAGACGATTGGGTCACCCATTTCTACTTCACTCCCTCTAACACTTTCATTTCCTCCCATCTCATCTTCTATAATCCCATTGTATCCACTCCTATGGCTGTCCTCACATCCACCCCATCCATTTCATTTCCTTTCTTGTATTGTCTAGTGCTTCAGGTACAAATAAGTTGTTCCACTACTCCTATTGTGTACCATCTGCTATACCAAATCAGTTGTTGTTTCATCTGTTACTCCAGAAACTAAAATTTAAAGAAAAAAAGAAAGTACCTCTGGTGGATGTTATAGATCTGAGTGTGTTGGAACCCACTCCAAGGAGACAGGCCAAGCATCCAAAGATTGTCTCTATCTTATCAGTGAATCAATCCAGAGAGAGGGTCGTAGAATTTGCTACTCCCATTGAGGGAAAAACCAAGGAAACCATTACAGTAGTTGACTACCGAATTTCTATATTTTCACTAGGAAAAGCAACACATGAAGGAGCTAAACAGGATGTGCAGACTACTCTTGGAAATTTGTTAGAAAAGTATGACAAGGACAAGGCTTCTAAGGATGAGCTAAAAGTAAAGGTTGAGCAGCTCACTACATTATTAAGAAAGGTAACACAACCTACTCCATCCACTGATCTTTCAACTACCACGTCTTTGACAATTTCTTCCACTTTGGATGATATTTCTTATCATGAGATTGAGAAGATAGGACAAAAGGGAAGATCGGTAAATGGATGGATGGAGCGTATACTTCAAGAAGCCAATCCTTTGATAAAAGAAGTCAGTTGAAATATACAATGATTTGCAGACTGAAAGAGCCTCTATTCGTAGAATGGATGAAGCCTTCTTGTAAAGATAATAATAACTTGAACTTGAATTTGACTACATGGAGTGAGATCAGAGAAGAGGATCCTAGATTTTCTTCTTCAAGAGGATGTAATAGATGATGTTTCAAAGTTTTTTGAATATCAAAAGGCTATGGAATTTTGGTCCCAGGTATTGCAGGATTTAATTAAGAAATTGGACGATAAGCGTGTGGAAATCATGGATGCTCTAAACAACATCTCAGAGGAGTTTGATAATATTAATTGCAATTTCTTCAATGATAACATTGATGCTCTTCTAGAGGATCAGATCAAGCTAAATTTCAAGGATTTGGTAAAAAGGGATGATGAGGTGACTAGAAATTTTAACAGTGACTCCATTGACAGGTTGGTTTCATGTCTAGTCGACTGAAGAAGGTAGTAAGTAAACTTAAAGTAATTCCAGCCAAGGTAGCAAGAGAGATCGAGATGGTAGATGTAGTTAATCACTATGTGTGTGGGCCAGAGGATGGATAAATCCAAGGAATTATTAAGTGTTTCATCGAATACAAGCATCGGATGGCTGCTTGGGAGAAGGATCAAGATAAAACTGAGGAAGGAGAAGGTGTTGTAGAGCCAAGCCAAAGCTAAGCGGCCATGGAAGGACAGTTCCAAGTTCTGGATTGGTCCAAGTTGCAGGGTTGATCGAGTCAAACCTATGCAACAAAACTTTTCTATTTTTATGGGAGCATGTTCCCTAGAACTTAATGACATTTCTATTTTTAGTAATTTTTTGGTTAAGGCCCAGTCTGTAATGGCTCAGCCTAAGGAACTTATAAATAGTTAAGTGCATGAAGTCTAGGATATAGAGAGATCATTTTTTGAGAAGTTACTCTTCAAGCTTGGAAGAGTGCTTTGAATATTTTAAAACCTTTCAATTACATTGAGAGTGATATTTTTCCATGAAGAATCTGATTTATTGTGTTAATGGTTGATTAATGTATGCTTTGTGGATGCATAATTCCTTAGTGTAAGTGGTTGACTTGCCTTTATTTCAAAATATCTTATTTCATTATGTGGGAAAGTGATATAATGGTTTTGAATATCAATTGTGGAGAGACTATTTTCCTTCTGTTATAAAATTTGTACTATGTTAACTGCCATAAGTGAAATAGATGTTTGACATGTGCATATTTTATATCATCATGGTGGTTGATTGTGTTTTCAATAAAATTTGATCTATCTGTTATGTATACTTGGGGTCTTACAAGGAGATGCATATTATTTTGACTGTGGTTTGTTATTTACCATGTCTAAATGGTATTAGGTGAATTAGATTGTGATGTTTGTTTTATCCTTTCTGAGTTACCCATTTCTGGTGTAAAGATCATCTGATCATCTAGTCTTACTCTTGGTGTATCACCACATATTTATTTATTTTTTATTTCTAACCCTAAACCTCGTAAAGTGAGTAGATTAGAATTCTAAAAAGTGTTTTAGCCTTGCACATCGATCTTAAATCAGGTGCCCCCAAGTTTTAAAGGAATTCAGCCTTCTCCGTATGTTCATCCCAAGGTGACAAGGTCCCACACCTTGGGGATGTTCCCATGTTGTATGGGATCTTTCAGTAGTTCAACAGGTACACGATCAATGTGTCAACAAAGATCATAGGTCATTATGTGTCATTAGGATTTATATGATAAATTTTTTCATATAATTTTTCATATATGTCAGTGTGTATCATACAAGAGTTACATTCCAGTTTTGGATTGTAACTCCTCTTCTCCCTTATGGAGGTATGATGGATCTTACATTGAGAGTTACACAATAGTCCTATTTATACTAGTTAATTTTGTTCTATGAGAATGAGTAGACATGTTTTTTTTGCATTCAAAATTTTTGTGATTGAATTCTTACTTTTCATCTTGGAGCTACTTCACACCTCAGTTCGAGTGAAACTTATTTGATGTGCATGTATTCCTTCTTGATCCTCAAATTTCTTCAATCTCACATGGTATCAGATCTCATGGTTTGGAATCATGTCACTAGATATAGTTACTGCATCCTACCTCTCCATTTTGTGATTTTCTAGTTTCATATGCAAAGTTATTTAATCTTTTACCTTGTGCTCTAGTTGCATTATTTTAGGTCTTTTGTGCATTGGACAATGTGTTGGTTTTTATGTGTTTTTGTAGGTGTTTTTTTGTGTAGTTTTAGTACAACAAGGTATCCATTGGGTTTAAAAGTGCAGGTTTAAGCTTAGAGAAGTTGCATTGTGTTCCTTTTTAGGCTCAACTTAGCCCCAACCCATCGAGATGGGAATCTAAGATGGCCCACCCTAACTCACCTAGTCTCCTTCCCTTCCAATTTCTTAGACACCTCGCTCACCATTATTGATTTACCTGATTACCCTCATGATTTGATTTTCTTCCTACCATCTTGTTTCTCTCATTCAACTCTCTGTATTGTACCTTGGAACTTGCTCAACCATGTTGACTTAGGCATCACCTGTGTATCCCTGAACTGTGGCACTCTATGTGTTAAGTTTTCTTTCCTCCTCAAGCTGTGTAATCATGTGGTGTGTTATTTTCTATGAGCTCGTCCTGTACATGGACCCTACGTAGTTGGCATAGTCTCTAGTCCTCTCCTATAGTCTGTGTTGACCTCTAAGTTTCCTTATGCTCCTTGGCTGCCCTAACTGCATATGGATTTTTTTTCCTGTGTTGCATTCTCCTCGCCTACATTGAATTTTTGGACTTGTTCACCAATTTTGTCCCCTATGGTAAATGGATCTTGCACCACCCTACTCGATGTTGAGCCCGTGCACTGTGAAACCTTCACCTAAGTTTCTCACATTGAGATTCAATGACTAAATTCCTCTACTCTACTCTAGATCTCGCCATGGAGTAATGCTCTTCCGCTAATATTAGTAACCAACATAGCCTCATAATCCGAATTATCTTCCCACTGTGTGTAGCCTCGTCTCTATGGTGGAGGACCTCACAGATCTACTGTGTGGAGTTCCATGCTCGAGTTAACCAGGATTGTCTCAACATGTGGCAATACACAACCTAGCTCGGATGCATATTATGCTCAGATGTGGAAGTCATATCAAACCAATTTCAGCCTCTTCTCAACTCATGGATAGGACCGAATCTAGCACCCTCTACTTGATGCCCCAACTGCAGCATCTTAGACCTGACGCCATAGCAGCTCATCTCGCTAGCATCCCAACTTGATACACCAACAACCACCCTTAACCAGCTAGCCATCCATCTCGTCAGCCAACTCAGCTCAAGCTGAGCTAAGCTGACTCTCACTCTCCAAATAGGTAAATTTTTTTTCCTTACTTTTTTACTTATTTTTTAATTTAGAGTTAATTAACATTATTTAATATTATCATTAAATTAAGAAAACATATTATTTTTCAATGGAAAATACTATCTCTTTTTTGTCATTTAAAAATAGGGTTATTTGGAATTTTCCATGCCCTTTATTTTTCTAGCTCTTCATTGTACAAGCACTCTTCTTCGTTTGCATGGTTAGTGAGTGCTGTCCCCCACAACCTTATGAGTAAGATATCCTCATTCTCAGTCCTTCCCTTCTTTCCTTGATTTTGTGCTTTTTACTGTGGTTTTTTGCAAACATGACTGAGCTTATTTATGGTCTCCACACTTGTGTAATATTTTTCCAACTACAAGGTGAGTGACCAATTTCTTCACATCACATGAACACTTGGGCATAATTGATGTGCTACCTATAAAGTGCTACTATCAGGGAGTGTTTATTTTGTGTGGTTCCTTTCTTTCCAGCTATATATTTTGCACACTCTTATCTATTATGGATCTCAATTGGCTTCCTTTTCTTACTCCCATTTAACTATCATGAATGGAAAGATCTTGTATGTTAACTCTCACCTTGTGAATCAAATAACTCTACCAGATAATGTACTAGATAACTAATGGGTTTGTAAATTAAACCAACATATACTGTAAAGAAAGAGAAATGGTTCAAAAAATGAGATGAATCCTATGGGTTTTTATGCCTTTATGTGTCTCTAGATACTATTTCACTTTCATGCTAACTTCATCCAAAATACCCAAGATAAGTTTGGGATACATTAGAAATAACTTTTTGGGAAACATGATGAAGTGAGAGGGCATGAACTAGAAAATGAGTTGATTGGTCTCATCCCTAGTCAGTTTTGACACCCTTCAAGACTTCTTCACCAAGTTTAAATATATAATATTGCATAACTGAAATATTATGGAATTCACAAGAAGGACTCACAACTCATTCTTTTCGTCATCCTCGCCTAACTTGGTCCCAACTACTCTGTTTTTGTCTCTACCATCCCATGCAACATAAAATGAGAACTTGGTGTAAGTTGGACTATTCCCTCCTTTGATGATTTTATTTTTGATTTGACTAGGGAACAAGATAAGATAATTCAAATGTGTACTCTAAAAATCCACAAAATCCCGTGCTCTCATTATAGGTCGTGAAAAAAACCAAAGGATTCAAAAGAGAAGAAATAGAACAACAAGTATAATGAAAACAAAAAAGGACCAATCCACCACTAAATATAACTCTTCCACTTCATCTTATAGTTCTAAAACCTCCCAAAGAATGAATCAAATTTTGGTATTGCACTGGTAGATATGATGAATAAAAATGTTTGAAGAAGAAGATTGAACTCCTCACAAGTCTTCTCGAGAAGAACAACAAAGGAGTTCCTGAGTCTTTCAAAACATCTTCATCAACTCATGAATTTTATAAGGAAAAAGACATAGTGGAAAGGGGAAAGGGAAAGATAAACAAAAAGAAAATGAAAAATATTCAACTAAGGAGAAAACAAAAGAAATATTTTTAGTTGTAGTTGTGTCACCTACCCTTGCATGGCTTATAGATTCAGGTGCATATCATCATATTTCCTCGTCACATATAGAGTTTGCTTCATTAGAGTCATGTGACATGTCTTCTATTTGGCTGGGTGACAACACTTCTACACCAATTTTTTGGGAGTGGGTATGTTTAAGTGAATGGTGAAAACATTTAACAGTGTGTTTAGTATTCCTTCACTTACAACTTGCAGACAAAAAATCACACACATATTACTATTTTATTATGTCTTCAGTATGTTGTTATACGCATGAATCTTAAGTAATAAAAGTATTCATTGGTGACACTATCTCTTGTCCATCCATGTTATTTGATTGTTTTTTATTGTGACTCTCTTCTACATCTATCATTTATATATCCACTTATGTTAAATTCATAGGGATCCCTATCTAACTGTTTGTTCACATATGTTGTTATTTATCCCAGGACACTAGTGGCCACTCTAGACACTTGTGTCCATTTTGGCTGTTTTTTTCCTGTTTATTTTTTTTACACATTTTGACATTTGTGGTCGGCCTTTTCACGTTTCTTATCCTTATTTCATGTTCATAGTCAGTGTTTTGTGTCACTACTATCAAAATTCAAACAAGATCCTCATCTATATACACAACATACACACTATTATTTTGGTTGGAAAATCAAAGGGGCTATCACATCTACATACTATCACTACTATCAAAGGGACTGCATTTTGGGCTGCATACACTACATAGGAAAGGGGAGTGTTGAATTCCATACCACAAATTTACATCAAAGCTAGCTATTGTTAGGTTAATTATGCATAATATAATATAAATTGATTATTTAATTAATTTTATTAATTAAATAATAATGTTATATGGTTATATTATAAACCATATTTTTGTTGTATGTTGTTATATGATTTTTAAACCATATTTGTCTTTTATTCTCACAGGCATAATTGTTATAATTGTTATAACAAATTATGTGCTTCTCGGATGTATTTTGGAAGCTGCTGTGAGTTTAGTTTTACCTCTGCAACCTATTTCTTTGTCTGCACATGGTTGTTCAATTCCCATAAGAATTGCAGCACTCCATTGTAATGGTTAATTTCACATTAAATATAATTCATAGGATATTATCCCTATTTTTTGAAATTACATTTGGTTTTAGAGTAGGTTGAAGGATATTGGAGGATTGCAGCAGAGTTTGAGGAGCATTGGAGAAGCTTGTGTTATCCAAAATGAGCCCCTTGCTTATTTTGGCTAACTTGCCTTCATTATTTCCTTTGCTGGTACTTAAATTGAATTTTTTTCATGCTTCAAGGACTCAAAATTTTTTGGGTATAATTCCATCAGATAGAGAATTTTCTTACCTTTCCAGAAAGGTAAAATTTTCCTCCTAACTCCTTGTAATTTTCGAGTTATGGCTCAGTAAGGTTTGGAGGGGAAATTTTCCCTAGATAGGCCCGTAACCAGTGAAAAGATGCCACATGGCTGAGTGGAGCGGTGGGTTTTGGGAGGATATTGGAGTTTTTTGTGCTTTGGTCAAAGGGCGCAAAGGAAAATTTTGGCCTGCAGGCCTGCAAAGGGGAAGGAAGCGCATCGGCGAAGGTGCGGAGAGATTTGGGAAATTTTTCCCTTTTGGCTAAAATGCTCAAAGTCAAATTTTAGCCTGCAGGCTTGCCAAGGAGATAATGGAGAAAAATGCCCGAATATCATTTTGAAGACGACACGTGTCCACATCAAGGTGAAGTGGCGAAGTGGTCGGGCCCGCAGCGGTAAATTAGGAAATTTCCCAATGAAAAAATTAAAAGGTGTAAAGGGAAGAAATGGAAGCACATACCCCCCAAGCACAAAAATATGCCCATGGCAGAGGAGTGGCAGACTGGTGGAGGTTTTTTGGGATATTTTTCCCAATTTGAAAAAAAGGGGAAAATTTTAAAAGTTTTGGCCCGCCGACCCCAATTTTTTCCGCCCCATGTTTGCTCTAATATTCAAATGGCATAACTTTCGATCCCGAGCTCAATTTTTGTGATATGTACATCCATTGAACTATTTTGAAGTCCTCTACATTAGGGATGTTTCATTTATTTTTTATATGGATATTTGCCAAGATATGAACGTCTTTGGCATGCAAAAATGCATAATGGTTCCAACCACCAACAATAATGAAGTATGGGCCGCTGTTGCTCTCAAAGCAATGTACAATGAAGTATGGGTTTTTCATGAAACACATCATTTGGCAGGCCAATTAAATGGCTCTCTCGGTGGTTGGAGTTCAAAATCAAATTTTTCCCGGCATTTTTCTCATTTCTTTCTTTCTGTTGAATCGATTAAAATCCAGATTTGGCTCAGTTTGTGTAAGGGTTTTTCTTATTTCTACTCGGGCCCTCCAATCCTTTCTTCCCTAGGGTCCCAAAATGGAGTTTAAAACCTCCTCCCCTACTCTGTAATGGCATTTTCTACCTCTACCTATGAAATGAATGTTTTGTTGCAAACTTCTGAGTAATAAAATGTGTTTGTGATGCATTTGTCCATCTTCTCGTTTTTTGGTTGTTTTTCCTTCTTGCCTCTCTGTCATTGTAGGTTATTTGTGCATGGTTTGATGTTGTTCATTAGGCACGGGGTTTTGGAGGAGCTGTTTTCCATGGATTTTAAACATTTTTTTTGTGAAATCCGTCCTTAAGCTTGAGTTTTTGTTATTGCACGTTGTCCATCCTTCCATTCTCACCTGTTCTTGTTCAATGGCAATTTTGATAGATGTTCAACATTTTCCTTCTCTGGTGTATCACCGTTTTAGTGTAGGCTTTGCTTTTCCATCTTTTCTCTCTGTCTCCTTGTCTCCTTAGAAGCTATATTAGGATTATATTTAGTTTTCTTGTACTAGAATAGCTTGTGTGTAGTCATTTTTACTCTTATCACAAAAGGAAGGGACCCCCATACACGTCGGCCTATCACCTAGTGAAAGCTGAGCGCTCACCCGATGCATGCATGGGTACCGAGTTTCTCTTTTATGTGAGTTTAGTGGGAAACATCATCTATAATTAGTGTAGGGTTTCAAGGACATACAAGAACCATAGCGCTTATAACAGCCTCTAGATCCTTCATGTCACTTTAGACCGAGTGCTTTAACAGAATCCAGAATGAGCCCCTTGCTATTGTGGCTAACTTGCCTTCAATTATTTCCTTTGGCTGGTACCTTTCAATTGAATTTTTTTCATGCTTCAAGGACTCAAAATTTTTTGGTTATAATTCCATCAGATGAGCATTTTCTTAACCTTTCCAGACAGGTAAAAATGTTTTCCCTCCTAACTCTTGTAATTTTCGAGTATGTGCTCATTAATGTTTGGAAGGGGAAATTTTCCCTAGATCGGTCCGTAACCAGTGAAAAGATGCCACATGGCTTTGATGGAGCGGTTGTTTTTTTGGAGGATATTGGAGTTGTTTGTGCTTTGGTCACGGGCGCAAGGAAAATTTTGGCCTGCAGGCCTGCAAAGGGGAAGGAAGCGCATCGGCGAAGGTTGCGGAGAGATTTGGGAATTTTTACCCTTTTGGCTAAAATGCTCAAGTCAAATTTTAGCCTGCAGGCTTGCCAAGGAGATAATGGAGAAAAATGCCCCGCATATCATTTTGAAGACGACACGTGTCCACATCAAGGTGAAGTGGCGAAGTGGTCGGGCCCGCAGAGGTAAATTAGGAAATTTCCCAATGAAAAAATTAAAAGGTGTAAAGGGAAGAAATGGAAGCACATACCCCCAAGCAACAAAAATATGCCACATGGCAGAGGAGTGGCAGACTGGTGGAGGTTTTTGGGATATTTTTCCCAATTTGAAAAAAAGGGGAAAATTTTAAAGTTTTGGCCCGCCGACCCAATTTTCGCCCCATTTTTGCTCTAAATATTCAGAAGGGCCTAACTTTCGATCCCGAGCTCAGATTTTTGTGATATTTACATCAATGGAAATATTTTGAAGTCCTCTACATGATGGATGGTTCAATTTTTATTTTTTATGGATATTTGCAAGAGAAAAATAGGAAAACGTCTTTGGCATGCAAAAAATGCATAAATGGTTCCCAACCACCAAAAATAATGAAGTATGGGCCTCTGTTTTGATCTACAAAGCAATGTACAATGAAGTATGGGTTTTTACATGGAAACACATCATTTTGCAGGCCAATTAAATGGATCTATCGGTGGTTGGAGTTCTAAATCAAATTTTCCCGCATTTTCTCATTTCTTTCTTTCTGTTTGATCGATAAAAATCCAGATTTGGCTCATTTGTAAGGGTTGTTCATTATTTCTACTCTGCCCTCCAATCCTTTCTTCCCTAGGGTCAAAAATGGAGTTTAAACCTCCTCCCCTACTCTGTAATGGCATTTTCTACCTCTTACCTATGAAATGATGTTTTGTGCAAACTTCTGGAGTAATAAAAATGTGTTTTGTGATGCATTTGTCCATCCTTTCTCGTTTTTGGTTGTTTTCTTCTTGCCTCTCTTCATTGTAGGTATTTGTGCATGTTTGGATGTTCATTACAGGTTTTGGAGCTGTTTTCATGGATTTTTAAAACATTTTTTTTGTGAAATCCATCCTTGGTTTTGTGATGCACTTGTCCATCCTTTCCATTGCTCACCTGTTCTTGTTCAATGGCAATTTTGATAGATGTTCAACATTTTCATTCTCTGGTGTATCACCGTTTTAGTGTAGGCTTTGTTTTTCCATCTTTTCTCTCTGTCTCCTTGTCTCCTTAGAAGCTATATTAGGATTATATTTAGTTTTCTTGTACTAGAATAGCTTGTGTGTAGTCATTTTTACTCTTATCACAAAAGGAAGGGACCCTTATACACGCCAGCCAATCACACCAGTGAAAGTTGAGTGCTCACCTGAGGGCACGCGCGGGTACCGAATCCCTCTTTTATGTGAGTTTAGTGGGAAAAATCATCTATGATTAGTGTAGGGGTTTCAAGACATACAAGAACCATAGGGCTCATAACGAGCCTCTATATCCTTGCATGTCACTTTAGACCGAGTGCTTTAATAGAATCCAGAACATGTATTATGATAGAAAGAATTATATAAGAATTTATAACATAACATGAAAGGAAAGAGAACTCAAAAAAGAGAAATATGCATTATAACCATTGATATTCATGTATATATTATATCAGGTAACCTCATTACATTCATTGAACCATTACAGGGTTTCACGGGGGAAGCAAACCACGGTCATGCAATTCACTAGACTTATGTAACTAAGCTACCAAAATAAAATCTACAACTCCATGCCTAGTACATTCTCTCTTGAATCAATTATCCACTAATAGAGTCCTTGCAACAATTCTACAGAACTCCGCCCATACTCTATCTCAAACTCGTTATATCTTTTACTCCGAAGGAACTTGTATTTATCACTTTCCTCCACTGCCAACTCACCCTCCAGCGCCCTCAGATCTGGTGCCAAGTGTCAAATGTGGTCCTTCATGTGAGCATGCTTCTCTAGGCCTGAGATTTCCCCTTTATCTCATGATATTCTTCTAGAAGATTCCATCCAAGGCATGCCCCTATCGCGCCCAACCTGTCGCCAGGCTGGTACCTTATCCATGTACAACAAGTCATGCTTTTCACGTGTTCTGCCCTGAGTGCTCAAATTGACTAATTCCTGAACATCCTTCACGTGCCACGCGTGTTATGTGCTTCCTTAAACCTTTCTATTGTGCAATTTTTCATAAATGGGATCATGCACGCCTATGTGCCTTCACACTTGGCCAATATTTCAGGGGTCCAACATCACCCCACACTATGGTTGTTCTTCGTCCTCAGAAACACTTTACTCAACCAAGGTGCATGCTTCCTTAGGGAACCAATGTATGATCTTACACTTTACAAAAGAATGAGGGAATGAAAGAATTGGGGAAAGAATGAAGAATGGGGGGGAAGCATTAAGTCAACAAGCTATGAAAATCCTTCCATAAGTCTGCCTCTAGCTTATTCCACACTTTGACCTTGCCCTGGGCATTCTGACAGAGGTCACCCCACCAGGGTGCTCACTTCGTCAAAACTCAGGCCAATTCCCTGGGTGCCCAAAGTGTCCATGATCTGATCCATTTATTTTCCCAGGTCCTCGAGCTTATCCATCCTCCTGGTAATTTGAGGGTATAGTTCCTTTAGCTGGGCCTTGATCGAACTCCTTAAGCCTTCAATTACCTCTGATTTTCTTTCTACTTCAGCCAGAACCCTGTCCCTTTCCGCCTTGTTCCCCTTGTTCTTGTCTTGGAACTCTTTTAACTCTACTTTGAGTGTGGAAACCAAAGAGCTTTCCACCTTATCTTTGTCTGCGCATGTATCATACGTGGCCTCCGCAGATTAGGTAGCGACCTTAACCTCCGGAAGTACTTGGTTGTACTTAGCAACGAGTGCTACCACCTTCAATCTGTCCTCCTCCTTCAAGTGCACGGCCACTTCTTCTATAGATTCCAGGGCCAAAGGTTGTCTCTCTATAGTAAGGACACGCGTTAGATCTTCTATACACTCCATAAGGGACGAGTACTTTTGTGCAGGCGGCGCTAAGTCTGGGTGCTTCAAAAGGATGTCACCCTTGATAGAGACTATTTTCTTGTACACTTCCTGCACCTTTATCTACTCTTCCTTTAACTCACACCTTAGCTGTGAGCTAATCAGTTCTTCCTGCTTTAGGCTTTGGGTCTTCTCCGCCAGCTTCTCTTCCTTCTTCCCTATTTTTTCCTCCAAGACTCTTATCCTATCATTTCACGCATTGATTCTAGCCTCGGTCTCAACCGTGACCTTGTTGATTGCGTTGCAGACTTGCTCGTCTGAGAGCTCTTGAGCATTCACTAAGGGATTGACCCCCTTATATTCTAGCAATGTTATGATTGCCCCTGATAGACTTCAAAGTCTAGCTCATCAATGTGGGACTCAAATGCCCAAGAGAGCATCTTCTTTGTTATGGGGTACACTCCATCCTTTTCAAAAGACCCCATGGCTAGAATTCTTTCTGTGGGTACAGTGCTTTGGAAGCATGTGCGTAGTACCTTCTTCATGTCATCAACGTAGCCCATTACTTGCCTCTAGTCCATATCAAGAGTCCTCCTGCCCAAGTGCACAACTTTGGGGAAACTTACTGTTAGAGTGGGACCTCCTCCTAGGTTTTCATGCTCTTTTTTAGTATTCTCCTCCTTCCCTTCCTTTAGCACTATGTCCGCATTGCGCTCCAACTCTTGGTCCACCAGGACTTCAAGCATTTTCTGTGCTTCTCTTTCTGCCACCTTCAGTGATTTGTTTCTTCGTAAAACTTATTACTCCCTACTTTTCCCCACCAACCTCTTCATTCCCCTCCCTGTCTCTGGTGTCTTCCTCATCCTGTGCGCCCTTATGCCACATGAATATGAACTCTTGCTTCTCATCTCCACTCTCCTCTTCCAAGTAGTAGACATTAAAAACCCGTGGCTCATGGTATTTTTTAGGCTCATCTTCTTCACTCTCATCCCCTCTTCCGCCCATGTACTTTTCCAAGCTGTCGGTCGCCTTCAAGTCAGCTTCCTCATCTACCCTCTACTTTTTCTTGAGAGGTGGCTTCTAAACTAGGGATTCAGCCTTATCTTCTCCCTAAGGCAATTCTTCCTTGGCGAGGGGTTGCCTAGGTGCCTCTACTTCTGGTGTCTTCTCCTTCACCGGGGACTTCTTTCTCTATATGTAGGTGTTTGGCTTGGCACTTGTTGTTGGCATGCTCATTGTCTAAGCAGTCAGCACACTTGGTGCTTTTTCCTCTCTTGCCCTCTTCTTGGGTGTGGGATTCTTTCTCTCCATGGGATCCTCAGGTATGGAGAATTCATTCTCTAGATATGCACCCTTCTCAAACTTCGGCCTTATACGGAGGTACATACATGTTATGGATCCTCCAGCGATGGGTAGTGTTATCAGCCTAGTCATCTGGATCTCATGCGACACATACCTTTCCATGTATGTGCACTTATCGGCAGGGTAATTCAGCTTCTTCCTCATCTCCCTATGCTTCTGGTCTAGACTACCTAGTTCTAGCCTTAACTTTTTTGATTCCTTAAATTTGTTCACTCCCGGCTTGGAAGTATTCGGCAGTGAACACGAAGGGAAGCTTGCACCAAGGGCTCCATGATTCGTCTATTAGCTTGAACCTTCCCAAGCAGAAATGTTGATAGATAGCGAACTCAGCTTCCCCTTCAGTGGTTGCTAGGATTTGTTCAGGGATTCTCCACTCTACCCCAAATGCATTCCTCAAGCGCATATACCATTTCTCCAGTCGTGCCTTGTGGGGTGTTGTCATTGTATCATAGGCATACTTCTCAAACCTCTTCGTGGATGGAGGATCCTCAATGGGGGTACTCCCATACAAAATTTTTCCAATGCATCAGGCATTTCGATCTCCAAAAATACAATGGTTAGGAGGACATTTCCGAAGAGGATTCTATCCCCATCCTTCGCGCAACTGAAAATTTCCTCTACAATGTAAGCAGACAAGTTTTATATAGTGCCTTCTGTAATTTTTCTGTAAACATGCAGCCAAGGCTTATTGACCTGGGTCCACCTCTCCTAGCCATTCAGCTTAGTCACCAGATGCACAGCCATTTTCATCATGGGGTCCTTGATGTCTGAAATGTCGTAATACCTTGACCCTTTCTTACAAGCATATTCAGTGATGGTCTCCTGAATAGCCTCCTTGTCACGTAGGTCATCTTCTAAGCTATCTCCCTCACATATGAGGCCTGTAAATAATAAGATAAGCTAGGGAGAAATGCACATCTTGCGCCCTGTAAAGTGAAAGTAATCTTTGTGTACCTGCGACATTAACCATTGGTACAGGCACTTTGGTTTTCCAAAATAGGGCAACTCATAGAGTTTTAACAACCTTGTCATCTCTATTTTGACCTTAACGTCATCATTGTATATCGGCAAGCCCTCTGGTGTTTGTTTACTGGTGGGGCACACTAATTCCAGTGCCATTTCCTTCTCTATCATGCTTTTTTGGTGATTATAATTACTTACACGTACACTTCTGTGGGATTCCCACTCCTTCCCCATCATCACCCCATCCGAGTATTACATCTCTGCATACCATTCTTTGTTTGTGTTTACTTCGGGTTCTTGTTGTTTCACCTTGCCCTTGCCCTTTCCTTTATTAGGTTTCATGGTAGAGGTGTTTTTATTACTTTACTCCCTCCTTGTTACTCTATTCTTCCACTTCTTCCAAACTTTGATCTCAAATCCATGATATCACTCTTTCTTGACCTAGTTTGTTAAACCCTAACTAGGATTAAATTAACTCCACAAGACGGCACCTTCTTACAACCTTTTCCACACCCATGTAAACCCTTCCTTCTAGTTTGCAAACTCAAACTGGTTGCTCACGCTTTGATCTCGCAGGTCTTTCTTCGCACGATCGAAGCTGGAAACCCTAGTTTATAAAACTCGCTCCTTTCTCTATTTCACAAAGTGAAAATGGAGGAGCCTCGACCCTTTACTTATAGTTTTTCTCTTTTTGAACATTAAATGTTATTTCACCTACCACCGTACTTTGTTCATTGAATGTGGATTTTTTAAACAAATCCCATCTTCAATGCCTTTACTCACACGCCCAACCTTACACAAAAATTCCTCCAACCTTCTAGCACACAACCAATCCAACATGATAGGAGACTCTTGCGTGCACGTAACCCGTGCCGAAGGAACTTCTTCTTTCCCAATTCTTGCTCTCACCTACCTTGTGTTTCTTAAATGCACTTTATCCTTAGTACGTGGGATCTACAAGTAGCTTTATCCTGGCACTAACCATTCTTCCATCTTTCTTTGTATACCTCTTTCAATTGGGCCATTCAACAAGGATTTTTAACACAACTTCCTTGGTACCTTAATCATGCACTCCTCATTTCTCCACCCCACACTTAAAATAATGCACAGTCCTCTGCACACTCACAAATTCTCAAAAATAGCAATAAGGTTACCGGCACCCAAGGCACAAAACAAAACAACAACGCGAAAGGGAAATACAAGAAAGGGAAAGTATAAATGAAACTTCTAAACTAATTGGAAAAACTACCTTATTTACAAACATCCAGAAGACTTATTTATAGTAGGGCTTCATCTTATTCCCATTAAAGTGTCTAAGCAAATTCGTACCATCCAGCACTTGTAACGGGCACACACTCGAATCAAGGATGTATGAGATTGTGTAAGGACCCAACCAATGGACTTTCAACTTCCCCAGATGGCACAGAAACTTGAAATCATATAGTAACACCATCTGCCCAACCTCAAACTTCTTGTTTCTAATGTGGTGATCATGCCAAGCTTTTTGCTTTACTTTCTCTATTATTTGGCCCCATCAGCCGAGTGATCATCTCTCATCTAGTTTTATTAACTCATCAATTCTTTCTTCCAGCGCTTGTTCATCGGCTAACCCTCTTGCACGCGTTATTCGTAGAGAAGGCAACATAAATTCAACTGACAAAATAGGTTCTGTGCCAAACACCAATTTAAATGGTGTGGCTTTGTTTATCGATACTTTGTCATCCCAATCTTGTCTTCTGACATCACAAATTTTAGTCAAGGTATGACTTAGTATCTTGTTGAATGCTTCTGTGGTTCCATTTACTTGTGGGTGATAGGGTGTAGTCTTGCGATGAGCCACCATGAACTCTGATAACAGGATCCTCACGGTCTCATTTATGATATGTGTACCCCTATCACTGGTAAAACTCAACGGGCATCTATACCTCATGATAATGTTTTCCCATAAGAACCTTGCCATTGTTGCTACTATGTAATATTTAGTTGGGGCTTCCTCTGATCACCTTGTCAAGTAATCTGGGCAAGTGATGACATATCTTGACCCAATCCTACGTGTTGCTGGTGTAATAGGTCCCACAAATTCTATCGCCCACTTTTTAAAAGGCTCTACGCTAGGGATAGGGTGCAAAGGCATTTCATCTCTCCTTCCTGGTTTTCCAATGCATTGACAATGGTCACGCACTTTACAATAGTCTCTACAATATTTGTACAAGGCTTCACACCACAAACTTTCCATTAATATCTTGTCCACGGTGGCATCACCTGCATAATGCCCACCCGTACTTCCTCTATGTGCTTCCTCCATGATGGCCAGGTCCTCATGCGCTAAGACACATTTGTACAAAACTTCATCACGTCCCAACTTGTATAACTCTCCACTGATTAACATGTAGGGCACGTGCGTATGGTCAACTACTTCTTTTACAATGTCTACATTCCTTCCAGTGCCACACCTTCCTTTAAAAATATTGTAATCTCTTCCAAATCTGTGGGCGTGCGCTACAACCTAAATAGTTGCGCGTCTGGCATTGTTTTCTCAATACTTTGCACATTTTTCCCTGAATCAATTCTGGACAGATGATCAGGCCCACAATTACTTTTTCTAGGCTTTACTACAATGGTGAATTCAAAATCTTGAAACAACAACACCCATCGACATATACGTCCTTATAGAATAGGCTTGTTCACTAAATACTTTAATGCCATGTGGTCGGTGTAAAACACAAAGGGTGTTGCCAGCAGATACTGTCTAAACTTGAAGAGCACGTAGATCATTGACAATGCCTTGTGCTCAGTTGTGGTATAGTTTTTCTCTACTGGTGTCAGCTTCCTACTTACAAAACACAAAGGGTGATCAACAATCCCTTCACCTGGTTATGCAAGCATTGCTCCAATAGCGATCCCTGAGGCATCTACATGGACATGAAAGGGAGAAAATGTAAAATAGGCACGATTATAAGCCTATCTTTTAATGTATCAAACACCCTCTGTTGTGCCTCTCCCCAATGGAAGGCACTTTTATGTCTAAGTAGCTCCTCTAAAGGTGTGGCGATCTTGGCATATCCCTTAATGAATTTTCTGTAATAGCCCGTATGCCCAAGGAATCTGCACACTGCGCTCTGGCTAGTAGGCTCCCTTAACCCCATAATAACTGTAACCTTAGCGCGATCTACCAACAAGTCATCCTTACATATGATATGCCCCGATAAAGTCCCAAATGGTGTAGCAAACACACAATTCTTAATGTTGAGGGATATCCTCAACTACCTACACCTCTCAAACATTAACCTCAAATTGTCACAATGGTCTTTAACTAGATCATATATTGTCCAATCATCTAAATAGACCTAAAGAAACTTATGGATGAAGTCTTGGAATGCTTGTACCACTATGCACAAAAAGACAGCTGGCGCATTCTTCAATCCAAAGGGCATGACCATATATGCAAAACTTCCCTACTTGGTGGCGAAAGTTGTCTTCTCCTGGTCTTCCATTACAATCTGGACTTGGTGGTACCCTGAAAATCCATCCGTAAAGGAATAGATCTCGTGCCTAATGAATCCTTCCAAAATTTCTTCAGTGAAGGGAATTAGAAATGGATCAATGACAAAAACTGTGTTCAATTCCCTATAATCCACACAAATCCTAATCCACCCATCCTTCTTGATGGTGATTACCATCAGACTGATCAACTTTGATTCTTCCACTGCCTCGCTGATCCTAGAAGCTATCATTTTGTCTATCTCCTCCTTGACCTTCACACACAATTTGGTATTCATTCGGTATGGCCTTTTCCTAATCGGGCGTGCATCGTCCTTCAATTTTATCTTCATCTCCCCTAAGGAATGGTGAACACCTTTGAGCTCATGGTACCCACGTGGGAATAAATCTTCAAATTCATGTAGCAGATCAGTGATCTTTGATACCTCATTTTCTATCCAGTGATCTTTGATACCTCCTTTTCCATCAAGTGATCTCTAATAACAGCTTCCTTAGGTTCTTCTTCTAAACCAATGTTAACTTTCTTCGTTTTTAAAGGATCATGGTAGGCACACATGCAAGTATTTGCACTATCCACTACCTCGCACGTCCCTACAGAATGGCTAACATCTAAGATTTCTAATTCCTCTCCATCAATCACATGTACCAACTTTTCCTTCTCCTTTTCCAAACACATGCGCTCAAGTTGTAACTCTTATGTTTCCTCTTCTTCTTCAAAACGCGCCTCTAATCCTAGTTCTCCTAGTAATTCCAACAGCCTATCTTCCATCCTGGCACTATCTCCCATGGTAAGGTGCTTAATACCCTACAAGGCCTTATTAACTGATAGCTTGGTACTCTGATATTCAAAGGTTTGAATAAGGTCAACCACGAGCTCTTGTCAATTCCTTGTCTGGCGGTGTGTCTATGAATAAATTTACCTTGCGCATGTGCAACCCTGTAGTGTAGAATACAACTTGTGCACCTAGAGGGATGGTGATAAAGGTTCTGTGCCTTCTCTCCAGACCCGTTCACACTCCTGGATATGGAAAGAGGCAGGCTCCTTCCCATGGTAGTCTTTGATGATGGTGGGTACATTGCTCCTAGAAAATCTGACAGAGAGAACAATTCTTACCTCACACCATTCTAAAAGGCTCTTCTGATGTGTGGCCCACCACTGAGCTGATGTGCCGAGCAAGACATAACTTAACATCTCTCTCCGTTCCTTCCCATCCTTCCATTGAGCTTCCCTCTCCTTTAGAAAGATCTCTGGGAAGGCTCCCCCTAACTATTTGGGTAGCTTTTTTCCTCCAAGGCACCAAACTATGCGCACCTTTATCACCTTGGTCACCGACCTTCTCAATTTCCGTCCCACCAATTTATAAGTTCCATGTGCCCAATTGTCACATGTCAGGCTAGTGGTATCACTTATTAACTAAGCATCTTCAAACTGGATAACCCCGTTAGTAGGGTGCATCATCTCAAGGTCTCTGATTGAGCGCACATAAATCCTGTACAAAACTTCCTCTCCCAACGGTTCAATATATGGTGTCAAATTCCCATTAGCCAGGGGTATAATGACATGTTCCTCCTTTTTCTCAAAGTTTATGTACCCTTTGTTAAACTGAAGGTCCACATTGTTCTTATAACACCAAGGGCACCCAAGTAGTGCAGAATCTAGAACATGTATTATGACATAAAGAATTATACAAGCATTCATAAATGGCATGAAAGGAAATAGAACCCATAAGAGAGAAATATGTATTAGAACCATTGATATTCATGTATATATTATATTAGGTAACCTCATTACATTCATTGAACCATTACAGGGTGTCACAAGGAAGCAGACCTTAGTCATGCAATTCACTGGACTTATGTAACTAAGCTACCAAAAGAAAATTTACAACTCCATGCCTAGTACATTCTCTCCTAAATCAATTATCCATTAGTAGAGTCCTCGCAGCAATTCTACAGAGCTCTTCCCATACTCTATCTCAAACTCGCTATATATTTTACTATGCAGGCACTTGTATTTATCACTTTCCTCCACTACCAACTCACCCTCCAACACCCTCAGATCTGGTGCCAAGTGTCGAATGTGGTCCTTCATGCAAGCATGCTTCTCTAGGCCTAAGCTTTCCACTTTATCTCATGATGTTCTTCTAGAAGATTCCATCTAAGGCATGCCCCTATCGGGGCCAGCCTGTAGCTAGGTTAGCACCTTATCCACGCGCAACCGGTCATGATTTTCACGTGTTCTACCCTGGGCACTCAAATTGACTAAGTCCCTAACCTCCTTTGCGTGCCGCACGTGCTGTGTGCTTCCTTAAACCTTCTCTTGTGCACTTTTTCACAAATGGGATCCTGCGCACCTATGCGCCTTCACACTTTGCCAATATTTCAGGGGTCCAACATTGTGGCAGGTAGTTTAGGAAGAGGAATCAACCTTCTCTGGAGAGTTTTCTCACCTTACAAGGTCCCACACCTTAGAGAAAACTCAATGTTGTGCAATCTAACTAAATTACCCAATTCTAGACTGCAAATTTGAAGGTCATTTAGGGGTGTTGTAGATTTGCACTAACAATTTTGGCATGCCCGATGGGACCTTAGAGGTCTTCCACTTCATCTTTTGCAAGTTGGTGTGTTCCTATGAAGATTTCATCCTTCGGAGGCATTCTCAAGTACATCTCACGACTCCATTTGATCAATAACTCATTCTTTGAGTTGCAGACCTATTTTCCATCCATTTCCATCCATTCTTCCATCCATCTCTTCATCTCTTTCCATTCCATAAAGTTGTGTAATCATGACTTCATTTCCATCATGGGATTCACATTCACAATAGCAGCAATGTTTCCCACCTCCAACATATTTTAAAAATCCTTCAAATCAGCATTTTGAACAAATTCAAAATCATCATGCTTACCTATGAGCAATACCAAAATCAGTTTGGTTATGAAACATATCAAGAGAAAGGGTACGCATGCAATGAGGGCAATCAAGTAGAAAATGCACATTTCTTGGAGAAAATCTAAAAAATAGAGGTTGGTATGGTACAATCAAGGGCTCAAACACAAATGAAGGCTTTCAAAATTGGTTTCAGAGCACCCTGTCCATGGGGGGGCCCTTTTCCAAGAAACTTTAGCCCTCAGGAGAAGCTGGACTTCATGATTGAGATGTTGCCCCAACTTACACAATGGACAGTAGAGATAGAGGCCTATAAACTTGGTGCTAGGTAGCCTTGTCAATGGGTAGATCCTACGTCATCATTTGGTAATTTTCTCTCTACTCCTTAATCAGCACCATCTCATTTTGAATGCCAAATCCCAAATCTAGCCCATGTTGTCCCAAATGTTGATTTCATTTCTCCATCCCCTAGTCTTCCACCCCATCTCAATTCTTCTATCATTTTCCCTTCCAAACAGCCATACCCTCTAAAGAAACAAGAGTTTTAACCTCCCTCCCCACCAAAAATAATTGTAAAACTAGTTGAGTCACAACCCACCCCTCCTCTTGCATTCCCAAATCCATATTGGGAAGATGAAAATCAAAATTCCAGTCAAGGACAACAAAAAGAGGAGCCCAATAGAAAATAAATGACATACAATCTAAAGAGTTGGGCTCTCAAATTTGGGATTACAAAAATCCCCTTGATGGTGAAACCAAAGGAGGAGATCAAGGTTGAAGAACCAGTGGTGGCTGAGGCCGAGTTTACAGTAGAAGAAAAACCAAGCGAAGGAGGAATGATTAAGAGCTTAGTAAGCTTGGCTCTTAGATATGGGATTGAGAAAAATCCTTTGCTGATGAAGCCTACAAAAGAGGTCAAAGATGAAGAGTCAATGGTGGTTAGGACTGAATTTGTTGCAGTAGAAGAAGAGCAAAGAGAAGAAGTAGATCAACAATCAGTTTTGCTCAGAATGTGGTGTCCATGTTGGCACTCTACTTGAAGAAAATGTTGGTCCAATCCAAGCTACACAACCGGTCAACAAGAAGGAAGAACAATCAGCTCCAAGCCCCATTGAAGAGGAACAACTGGAAGAAATCAAATCAGATTTGGAACTAGATGAAGGAAGCATTATTGAAGATTTTTTCTTTCATTTGAAGGGCCTGATTTGATTGATGAATCCATCATGGAGGTAACCAAAGCAAATTCAGAGGCACTGAATCATAAACAAGTTACACAAGAAGTTACAGATTTCTCTCCCACTTCATCTCTTCAAAAATTTGATTTTTCGGATGAGTTCGAGTTGACACGCTTTATGTTTGAAGATGAGGCTCCACATGGTGAAAAAAATGTAGATTTGAAAGTCACCATGCAAGAGGAAGAGACCTTGTTGCAGCAGGACATTGAAGAGCTTGATTTGCCATCAAACTTAGAAGAATGTTTTGATGAGAAGGAGCCTGTAGAAAATGCAAATTTCTCTTCTTCATCTTTCATTTTTCAACCACAAGAACTTGTTGCTATGGAGGAGAGGATTGAAGGACAGCAACCTGTAGTTTGCAACATGCCTCTTGAATCAAAGTTGGAAGAATTTGATCTTCCAAAAGCTACAATGGAGGAACTCTAGAGCCAACAATGTATTGCATCAGGTTACAATAATGCAAAAGAAACTTCATTGCATGTTGCAATCAATAATGATGAGCTACATATTATAGAAGTGTTCCATGTTGCCACGAAGGAAGGAAAAGAGTAGGAGAACTTCACCATCACTTCCACACCATCCATCCAAGAAGGTCTACAAGAGGACTCCATTTTTGGAGTTGAATTTCAGAGTAATGGGCATATCAAATAGATCAGGAATTGCTCAATATGATATTTGGCTTCATTGGAGCCAAAGGAGAAGTCAAAACTAGTCATGCTTGCTTCTAAGCATGAGGATGATATGCAAAGCGCCAAGGATCAATTACCATACCTCTTCAATCCAAATGCAAAGAAACTAAAAGAGGTATCTGATCTGATTTCAGCTGACACCTTGCTAATTTGGGTAGAAGACTAGCTTCTTGTTGATTTTGCACTCATCCAACCAGCCATGATCAGCTCCAAATCATTTACATGGCTGCCAATTTTGAGGAAAGGAAGCTATTTTGCACAACTAGCTGCAGGGTTTGTTTAGCTTACCTTTGCTTCCAGTTAGAGTAGTGTAGGTAGGCTTGCTTTCAGTAGAATAAGTGTTTGTGCACACTCTGCATGTCCCACTTGGGGTATGTATGATTTCCAATTTTGTACATAGTTGTTTGGTGTTGTTTTGGTTGCTCTTGCACAGTTCATTTCAATGGCATTTTGGTGAGGATCAACTCCAGGTTTCAGTGGGTTCCCAAGTGGCTCAGAGGTCATATTTTCATAGTTTAGATCAGAATTGGTTATCAGGCTTGACTCCATGCCCAATGGATACTTTAAAGGCCATTGATCATTCATCTAGCAGGCAGATGACCCCTCTGAGTCACCAAAAGTGTTATCCAAAATGAGCCCCCTATTTATTTTTGCTAACTTGCCTTCATTCTTTCCTTTTCTGGTACGTAAAATAAATTTTTCACATGCTTCAGGGACTCAAAAATTTTTGGGTATGATTCCATTAGATAGATAATTTTCTTACCTTTCTAGAAAGGTAAAATTTTCCTCCTAACTCCTTGTAATTTTCGATTTATGGCTCGGCGGGGTTTGGAGGGAAAAATTTTCCTAGAGAGACCCGTAACCAGTGAAAAGATGCCACATGGCAGGGTGGAGTGGCGGGCATTGGGAGGATTTTGGAGTTTTTGGCACATTGGTCAAAGGGTGGAAAGGAAAATTTTGGCCCGCAGGCCCTCGAAGGGGAAGGAAGCACGTCGATGAAGGTGCGGAGAGATTTGGGAAATTTTTCCCTTTTGGCTAAAATGCTCAAAGTCAAATTTTAGCCTGCTGGCCCACCAAGGACATAATGGAGAAAAAGGCCCGCATATCATTTTGAAGCCGACACATGTCCACATCAAGGTAGAGCGGCAAAGCGGTCGAGCCCGTGGAGGTAAATTGGGAAATTTTCCCAATGAAAAATTTAAAAGGCACAAAGGGCAGAAATGGAAATGCATTCCCCCAAGTAACCAAAAGATGCCACGTGGTAGAGGAATGGCAGACCGGTGGAGGTTTTTGGGAAATTTTTCCCAATTTGAAAAAAAGGGGAAAATTTTAAAGTTTTGGCCCGCCGACCTGATTTTTGCCCCATTTTTGCCCTAAATTTTCAGAAGGGCATAACTTTTGATCCTGAGCTCGAATTTTTGCGATCTTTATATCAATGGAGATTTGTTGAAGTCCTATATACGATGAATGGCTCAATTTCAATTTTTGATGGAGATTTACAGGAGAAATATGGGAAAATGTCTCTGGCATGCAAAAAACACAAAAATGGTTCCCAACCACCAAAATTAATGAAGTATGGGCCTCTGTTTTGCTCTACAAAGCAATGTACAATGAAGTATGGGTTTTTCCATGGAAACCCACCATTTTTCAGGCCACTTAAATGGATCTATTAGTGGTTGGAGTTCTAAATCAAATTTACCCATGTTTTCTCATTTCTTTCTTTCTGTTTGATCGATAAAAAGCCAGATTTGGCTCATTTGTAAGGGTTGTTCATTATTTTTGCTTTGCCCTCCCTTATTTTCTTCCCCAGGGTCAAAAATGGAGTTTGAACCTTCTCCCCTACTTTGTAATGGTGTTTTTTGCCTCTTACCCATGAAATGATGTTTTGTGTAAACTTCTGGAGCAATAAAAACATGTTTTGTGATGCATTTTTCCATCCTTTCTCATTTTTGGTTGTTTTCTTCTTACCTCTCTTCATTGTAGGTATTTGTGCATGTTTGGATGTTCATTGTAGGTTTTAGAGCTGTGTTCATGGAGTTTTGGAACATTTTTTGTGTGAAATCCATCCTTGGTTTTGTGATGCACTTGTCCATCCTTTCCATTGCTCACCTCTTCTTGTTCCATGGAAGTTTTGATAGATGTTCAGCATTTTCCTTCTCTGGTGTATCACCGTTTTAGTGTAGGCTCTATTTTTTCCTCTTTTCTCTCTCTCCTTGTCTCCTTGGAAGCTAGATTAGGTTTAGATTTAGTTTGCCTGCACTAGAATAGCTTGTGGCAGCTAGTTTAGGAAGAGAAACCAGCCTTCTCTAGAGAGTTTTCTCACCTTGCAAGGTCCCACACCTTGGAGAAAACTCAATGTTGTGCAATCTAACTAAATTACCCAATTCTGGACTACAAATCTGAAGGTCATTTAGGGGTGTTGTAGATTTGCACTAATAGCTTGTGCAAGAAAAAGAGAGCCAGAGTTGTCTCTGTAACTTCCCAGCCCCATCCTCTACAATACCACCATCAAATTCCTCAAAACAACCTTTATTAATTGCAATTAAGGTTAAGGAGGATAGAATTCACCAAGGAATAGATTACAAGCTCAAAGGAAGGAATAAAAATGATTTAAGGCGCCATACACACTCAAAACCACCTATCATTTTTTCTCTTTGCTATAATTTTTGCTCAAAACCACCTTTCCAAAACCGTGGTTTTTTGAAGAGGTATGGTTTTACAGTTTGGAAGTGTTTAATTACATTTTGCTCTTTTACTTACACTTGTTTAGCTTAGCCACCTAAGTGGCTAGCATGAATTTTGTAAGACACTTCCCATTAAGAGAGGTTAAGGCGTTGAATCCCCCTCCCTCACCCACTACCAAATTTGGCAGAAATTTTAGTGGAACCACTAACTTTAGCAGAAAATTCAAATTTATTTATAACTAACTAAATTTAGTGAGAAAAACCCTATTTTAGGGAAAAAAAAAAAAATTCTCCACTCTACATATTTTTGCAATCTAAGCACATTTTTCCAAAGGAGGGATACCTAAAAACTTCATTTTGAGCTATTTTTTTACGTTTTTTGCTCAACAAGCCGTATTGGGCTCCATAGGCCACAGGGCCCGCAAAACAAAAAAAAATTCCTACAATTCAATTTTTTTGAAAATTTTGAATGTAATTACATGCTATAATATATTGTACTAATTTACAGGTTGCCATAAGTCAACTACAAACTTTGTAACTAATCAGAAACTAGCATAATTGTAATAAAAAACAGAAAAAAATTGGTTCTGTAACACTCATGAGATCCTAGATCTCATTTGCAGCGTTCGGTATATACAGTGCCTCTAGGAAGTGCTTATGGGTAAAGTCATCATGACTACTACTACACTTAATGCCTAATATAGTTGCAACAACGTCGTCTAGGCATCGTCCCTATAAATCGACGGGGAGTAATAAGGTCATAGTGCACACACTATGAGCCATCCCATCCGTCTGTGAACGATTGCACAACATAAATTTGGAATGAGAAATTATCCAAGTATATAGCGAAGTTACGTGCACGTATGAGGATATTTCTTTAAGTCGGTGTCAATAATTTCACAGACCCCTCTCAGTATTGTCTTGGTACCACGTATTGAATTCTTTCACGTACGTTAACACCTATTTCACGTATCGCTGGGTATATAGAAAGGGTGAGCTTCTTCCACGTACCGCTGGGTATATCGGAATGGCATGTATATAGAAAGGTTTGGTATATTGGACTGATGGTATATAGATTGGGAGACCTTATACCTGGAGTGATAAGAGCCAAACCCTATTAGTGATTTCTACAAAATGGGCACCAATGCCCACAAATTTTTTCTTCTGGATTCACAGCTCAGAGGAAAAAACTATGCTACATGGAAGAAAAAAATCAAGACACATCTTGAGTTTGAAGAGATCTGGCCTACTGTGAATGGTACTCTAACTAGATCAACTACTGATACAACACAACAACGGCAATTTGATAAAGCATATCAAAAGGCTAAACTCATCATCTTGTTTAGAGTGTCCGACGATGTGCAACCCCACATTCGAGATGCCAAAACTACCAAAGAAGCGTGGGATAAGTTGAGCATGGTATACGAGGCCAGGAATAAGAATATTATACTCAATTTGTAGAGTCAGTTACACACATTGAAGTTCAAGCAGAATGAAAAATTAGAAGCTTTCTTAAGAAGAGTTACAAAATTGAGGGCTTCACTTCTAGCCTTGGGAGAAGTGGTCATAGATGATGCTCTCATTCCCATTATTCTAAGAGCACTCCCCTCTTCTTACCACGTTTTTGTCACAACACTAAATGTGTTAGATATGACAGTTAGTTTTGACAAGCTAGTAAACCTACTGCAACAAGAGGAAGTCGTGCACAATAAGGATAATGAAGAAGAGAAAGCACTCTCTTTGCATCAAAAAATGGAAAGGAAAAGGTAAAGGAAAACCTAATTCCTATTAAAAGTCCCAAAATCAAAATTACAATCAAGGGGACAGACAACATAAGAAGAAATTTCCTATCTGCAAAAGAGGACATGAGCTGCAAAAGAGGACATGATATTGTTGGTATAATACTTACAAAAAAGGTTCATCTAACAACTCTAGACCTCAACAACAATGGTCTTATAAGGGACATTCTAACCACAATCTCGGGTAGAAAAAGGGGGAACTGGAAAAGAAGACCCCATCAACAAGGAAATATTGTTGAGCAATAAGAATAGTTAGACAATGAAGACTATTGGTTCACTGCTCGATCAAGTGAACCATCCACGTCATCTAGTGATGTTTGGTATGTTGATTTTGGGGCCACTCGACACATGACTGGCCACACAGAATGGTTTATTTCAATGAGGGACACACCATCGAAAAATCATGTTTCGTTGGGAGATGATTCTTCATATACAGTTCAGGGGATCAGGAACATTTCTCTACCCCTTGGTTCACACAACTACAGACTATCAGATGTCTTATATGTCCCTGGGTTGACAAAGAATCTACTTTTAGTTAGTCAACTCCTTGATCACAATCTAAAAATTGACTTTAATAGTCATTCTGGCAAGAAAATGTGTTTGATTCAAGATAAATCACGAGGCTCGAAAATAGTTGCGAAAGCCTCTAATGTGGGACACATGTTCCAGCTTGATTTTGTCCACAGAGATGATCAGGCACTTGTGGCTAAGAACTCTACCTCAACATAGTTGTGGCATCGGAGACTTGGTCATGCAAGTTTCAAGTATTCTTGAGACACTTCATCGACACAATATGGTACATGGGCTACCATCTCTTCAGAAGGATACAAACAAGTGTCCTCACTCCCTATTAGGAAAATAACACAGAGCTTCATTCCAGAAGAGTGCATTTCAAGCTCATGGAAAACTTGACCTGGTTCATACCGATCTTTGCGGTCTAATGTAACCAAGTCATTCTGGGTTCCAGTACTTCATGCTTTGTGTTGACGACTACTCAAGAAAAATGTGGATTTTTTGTCTTCGCAAGAAAAATGAAGCTTTTGAAACTTTCAAGAAGTTCAAAGTACCAGTTGAGAATGAAACTAATCATCACATCATAACTCTTCACTCAAATCGAGGGGGGGAATTCACCAGTAGTGAGTTCAAAGACTACCTACAAACTCATGGGATTCGTCGACAAATGCCTCCTCCACACACACTGTAGCAGAATGTTGTTGTTGAGAGAAGAAATCGTACTATCATGGAAATGGTGTGATGCATGATTGATGACTCTGGACTTGTAAAGACATCCTGGGCAGAAGCAACAAAGATAGAAGTGTGTTTTTTGAACAATGTACACATAGTTGCTCTTGATGGAGTAACACCATAAGAAGCATGGTAAAAGTAGAAACCATCTATTTCACACCTTATAGTATTTGGGTGCAAAGCAAGCATGCACATACCCAAGCAGAATAGAAAGAAATTGGACATGAAGTCATAGAAACTCATCTTCATTGGGTACAGTGAAGAGACTCTTGGGTACAGATTAATGGATCCTAAGACCAGAAAGTCTACACCAGCAGAGATGTTGAGTTTTTCAAGAAGAAGGAAGCAGAGACTCCTCCTCCAGACTCACCAGATGTAGATTTTTCACCAGTTGTAAAAATTGAAGTTAATGTTCCCTTAGAAGATGAAAGTGACGATGGGGATGATGGTCTTGATTAGATAGAACCATGACCCATGGGAATAGTCTAGCGTATGCCCAAGTGGTGTACTAGCACATTACAAGATGCAAAAATGGATGCTCCACAGGATATATCCACCTCTAGACCACAGACTCACAGTAAAGCAATAGAAGAAGTTAACTTTTCTTTTATGAGTAGAGTTATTGAATCTTATGAGCCCTCTATATTCTAGGAATCCCTACAATCAAAATCTTGGAAAGATGCCATGGACTCTGAATATCAATCAGTGATGAAGAATAACACTTGACAGCTTGTCGATCTTCCACCAGGAAAGAAGCCCATTAGATGCAGATGGATATTTAAAACAAAGTACAAAGCAGATGGGACAGTGGACAAGTATAAAGTGAGACTAGTAGCAAAGGGGTATGCACAAAAATAAGGCATAGACTACGAGGAGACATTTTCTCCCATAGATAAGATCAAAACAATCAGAATGATCTTTTCTCTAGCTGCATAGTTTGGCTGGAAAGTCCACCATATGGATGTAAAAAGTGCCTTCCTAAATGGAGATTTACAAGGAGAATTCTACATGACTCAACCTGATGGATATGTAGTACCTGGTCAAGAAGAAAAGGTATGCGGACTTAGGAAATCTTTGTATGGCCTTAAATAGGCACCCTGGGTATGGTACATCAAGATTGATGAGCATCTCGTACAACATGGATTTGTTAGAAATCCATACGATCCCAATCTTTACCTCAAAAATAAAGGGGGGAGATTGTGATTGTTGTTGTCTATGTTGATGATCTAGTTATCACTGTCAGTTCAGTGAAGATGATCAATGCAACGAATAAAGATCTTAATCAATCGTTTGAAATGATATATCTCGGGCTAATGCATTATTGTCTTGGATTGGAAGTATGGCAGAAAGAGAATCACATCTTTATTTCTCAGATGAAATATACTAAGACAATGCTCGAGAATTTCAGGATGATGGATTACACACTAATTTCTACACCTATGGAGAATAGATTGTTGTTATCTCATTCATATCCATCTCTTGAGGTAAGTTCCACTCTTTATCAGTAGTTGATTAGGAGTTTCATTTACCTGACCTACACTAGACTAGATATTCGCTTTGTAGTAAGCTATCTATCCAGGTTCATGCAAGAACCCAAAGTGTGTCATTGGAAAGCAGCAAGGCGCATCTTGAGATATCTCAAAGGATTAGTGGATCTTGGTCTAGAATATAAGAAGGACGACAACTTGTTATCTAGATATTCGGATTCAGATCATGCAGGAAATATTGATGACAGAAAATCCACTTCAGGATTTGTGTTCTTTATGGGATCTGGATCAATATCATGGGGAAGTAAGAAACAATACTTCGTTTCTCATTCTTCCACAGAATTTGAGTATCATTTTGTAGGAGAATCTTTCTGTGAAGCGATATGGCTATGTCACATACTAGAAGGACTTAGAATACCACAAGACAAACCGACCACCATGTATGTTGGCAATGAAGGTGTTCTCAAACTTGTTCACAATCCAGTGTTTCATGAAAGAACAAAGCACATTGAGGTACAGGTTCATTTCATACGTGAACATGTGTTGAAGCACAACATCTAGCTTCAATTTTTTCCAATAGCTGAACAACGGGCAGATATCTTCACAAAGTCACTTACACGTGACAAGTTCGAGTTGTTCAGAGAGTTCCTCTCCTCATCCCTTGAGACAATGCATAATTAAGGGGGGGAATGTTAGGTTAATTATGCATAATATAATATAAATTGATTATTTAATTAAATAATAATGTTATATGGTTATATTATAAACCATATTTTTGTTGTATGTTGTTATATGGTTTTTAAACCATATTTGTCTTTTATTCTCACAGGCATAATTATTATAACAATTTATGTGCTTCCCGGATGTATTTTGGAAGCTATTGTGAGTTTATTTTTACCTTCGCAACCTATTTCTTTGTTTGCACATGGCTGTTCAATTCCTATAAGAATTACAGCACTCCATTGTAATGGTTGATTTCACATTAATATAATTCACATGCTATTATCCCTGTTTTTGTGAAATTAAAGATATAGCTCGCTATATTGGATTCATTGGCATGAGGGAAAACCTAAGGACACTATTACACACATAAGAACACATAACTACATAAAGTCTGAAATGTAGTGCAATGCTCAATGCCAAGTTCACTCATTGGGTGATCGTCATGGTCAGTCTGAATTCACATATTACATATTTTATTTAGATCTAATGTGTTTGTGAGATGGTAAGGATAGCTAGGGTTTGTTTTACAGGTCATAGGTGTGATCAAAACCCTAACAGCTAAGTCAGAGTGATAAAGCATATATTGGAGTGAAGATCATCAAAACCAGAAAACTAGCAGATCTTGAATATTCACACAAGCACTAGCATGCAGAACAGACACGAGCGCTTGGGCGCTCCTTTCTTCCTGTGAACACTCTTTTCTTGGATAATAAAATTTTTCATAACTCTCTACTAGCCACTGTGATATCATTCTCATTTAGATCCAACAGATACCCAGTTCTGACTGCCTCTAGACTGCATGTGGATCAACTAAGTCACATATCTCTCTCATTTAGTCAAAGTTTTGCATTGTTAAGTACTTAGCACTTGTATATTATTGTATGTTATCATTTTTATATCCATTATCACATTAGTTACTCTGACATTATATTTAATTCAATTTACATTAAATCATTTGGTGAACCCCACTCTTATTCGAACTCCTTTCCCTAGGATCCCAAACCCTCATGGCTCAAAAAGGTACCGACCTCCAAAGAACGATATGACCTATATGCACATGCAACTAACATTTTACAATATCATTGAAGAATCTGAATTTTGAAACCTCATCCACAATCCTCAAAATGATCCAAAAGTCCTCTAACAACTCCTTGACTTCCAAGACTCTCTTCCTATTGGTTTTCGAATCCCTGATTTTTGCATAGTTTCCCCTGACCAAAAATTTATCACATGTTCTACCTCATCTACCATAGCCATGAAAAATCCTCCATCCTCCTCTCCTTGCACTATGGAAAATGATAACAATAATTTATATTCTATGTATGATGAGGTTCTTGCTTGTGAAAGTATAGATGCTAAAAACTCTAATTATGATCATGCAAATGTAAATATATATAACATTGTTTCTATTATTAGTCAAGTGGAATGTGAATCTATCTCTCCTACCATTCTTACTTTTGAATTTTTTTCCAATTATTTCCATGATAGATCTAATGCTAGCATTATTATAGATAATTTTTTTGTTGATGATAATCTTGATGAAATCCTTGCTTGCAAAAATATGACTGATAGTAACTTAGATTTTGATAATGATACTACACATGTTAATGATGATGTTTCTTCCATTAAATTTTTTAAATGTGAATCTACACCTCCTCTTTATTCTAGTTCTAAATTTATTTCCAATGATGGCCATATTAACACCAATTCTACTCCTAATACACCTTTTATCATGTCTCATAATCCTACACCTAGTACATACGTAAAGATTCCACATTCATCTCCTCTTCCCATAACTCCATCCCCTACTTCCACATAAACTCCCCCTTCTCAGGATCTCATGATCACTCACAATGTAAAGATTTAACCCCTCAATGTATCTCTCACTTCCCATAATATCCCTTCACAAGATATCCTTTGTCTCATAAATATTGTTGGTAATTTACAAACTCAACTTCATATCCTTACCCTCAAGAGTAGGGCTTATTATGCCTCCATGATAATAACTCCCTGACTGGAAATCCAATTCCTAAGAATATTCATAATTCTCATTTCCCCAAGGGTTTCATCATGTATAATTTATCATGTTTTGATGGCACATAAAATCCCTATTTGCATCTAAATTATTACTGATTAGCCACATATTCTTATTCCAATAATTGATTGTTACTCAGAGCCTTTCGTCATAGCCTTATTAATCATGCTCTCGAATGGTATACTCATTTACCTAATGGATCTATTAGTACTTAATATGATATGGAGGATTCTTTTCTTAGACATTTTATTTATAAAAGTGTTCCTAAAGTTAGATATTAATGCTAGCCTTCTTTGCATCAAGGAAATAAAGACCCAATATTAGATAAAGTTTTACGCTTTAATTCTTGCATGCATCAATTATTGTTTTAGCCTATTGATATAGAAATGAAATTTATATTTTTTCATGGCTTAGTTCCCCCATTAAAATAAAATTTATTATATGATATATGTGATTTATTTACTCTTTTCTGCTATAAAGTTATTGATTTAGAGAAGGAATTAATTGTAGAACATATTATAACACCCCTTTCTACTTATTCTATTCCTCTTTTTCCTAATAAATCTTATCCTCTCCTACCTATTAACCCCCCTCCACGGTCATCATCTCCCCCTCTATGTAAACGTCTTCCTTTCCCACCACCACGTCGACATTCACCTAAATCTTCTCCACCTCTCACTTGCAAACCATTGCACTTTTCACATACTACAAACCCACATGATGTCTTGTGTACCTTACTTAATAAGTGGATGATTCGTTTACCTTCCAACCAAAATCACCTCTCTTACCGATTGCACCATTATCATGGTTGCCTGTACATACCCAAAATTGTAGGGTACTGCACTGCTGGAACAACGTACCACGTGCCCCAATGATGATATAAGTCTCCTCGCAACGTGTTCAAGATCCAGAAAAGCTCTCCGAGTATGCGTTAACATCCTACATGTCCCAATTAGCCCTTGTGTGCTTTGTTTTTCTCTTTTCCCCTCTTTTTCTTTGTGTTTTGATCTTCAGTTACAAAACCGCCGCCCTGCCTCGGTGGCGGTCTCGTGACCGCCACCCAGACAAGGCTGCGGTCCTGTAACCACCACCCTGCTCAGGGTGGCGGTCCTTCACACATTTTCTATAATGTTTCTTTTATCGTGACTCGCATAAATTTCAACATTTACCAGCTTTTTTTCACCACCTTTGCTCATATTTATGATTCTGGTTCCCTGGAATAGTGTTTTTGCATTGTTTATGGTTAAAGAGTTCAAATTGGTTTTCACCTTTGGGTAAATGGGGATTATATAAATAGCTGGTTGATCTTCAAGCAAATTCCCCCTCAAAAATTGCCTCTCATCTTCTCATTTCATAGTTTTAGTCTTTCATTTCTTAGGAATTCATAGTTTTTAGTTGTTGCATGCATAGTTAGTGTTGTTGTTTAGAAGCCACATAATCTTCTTGTGCTAGTGTTGTTATTGTTTCATACAATCAATTGAGGTAGGACGGTTCCATTATCAGTCAGAAGCCATTAAAGTTACAGGTTTTGTTCATTAAAAGGGATAGTTTTAGGTTCTAGATGTTTTAAGTTATATGACTCGCAATAAATCCCACTAGGAATTGCATAAGCCAAGATCTGTTCTCTTGTGCTATCCCTCTGCTACTCGCATTGTATTCAGTCTACATCCTAAGCTACCATTATTTCGATACCAACTTCTATTGATGTTAACATCATATGCTTTTCTGGATTCATGTGAGCACAAAGGAACGAGGAGATCACACTGAGGGGACAAAGCCATACACCATCAGATTCACCATTGTTCTACAAAATCCAAGTTCAAGCTTTTAAAGTTCTAGTTAAAACATATCAAATAGAATAGTGAATCATTTCATTTTAGTTAATCTCACTTTCGATATTGTCGGGGAAGCTATGGGGATTAATAGTTTCTAAGAAACTATGATTCACTTCTCACTTCTGAGGTATGATCGAGAGTCTTTCAAATAGATTAGATCGGTTATTTGGTTATTTAGAATAGACTTACAACTGCACAGGCAAGTAGCTATACTCGGTTGCCTTGTTTGTTTTAATTTCGTCATTAGTTTAGTTTTCAATTGCTAGATATTTTAAATAATTTCTCTTTTAATTTCATTCAAATAGTTCATCAAAAACACAAAAATAGAGAAGTTATATATGTTGTAGATATACTTTACATAGTTAGTTTTACTTTGCTTTGGTTAGATTTACTTTGTTTATTTTGTATGACAATCACGAGACCTAGGGATCCCAGAGAATACGTATTCGAGCCAGTAGTGCCTCAGCCCAATCTTGTTACAACAATAACTGATATAGACTAAAATCTCAGAATTTAGGTCTTCCAAGTAACAACAAACCTACAAGAAATCAGCTCACAACTAAGAAGACTAAACATAGAAGATGAGAAAGTGCATGCATTTTGGTCAAACTAGACAAACTACACATTACCCTAGATAAATATCTGCATGACTGTAGAAGGGCTTGAAAGAGAGTAAACATTCAGTTGTGATCCTTTGGTCCCACAGCCAGACGCAGGAGACACTCTCACTGACATAGACACTAGCTTAAGAATTCAGGTTGCAAGAACACCTGTAAGATACTCTGAGAAGATTACACAACTATTAATTCTAAACATAGAGGCTGAAAAGGCATACGACTACTGGATACTAGGGATTAGGGATTGATTCCACACATGACCATAGGGGGTCCACAATGACCACGAATCTACGGTTGCGATACACAGGTCCCACAACCCAACGGACCTACGGGACAATCCAACGTTGATGCTAGTTTACACACATTAGTATTTAGATCCACTCCATTTCCACCGGATATTATCACACAATTATCCTTGTTAGATATAGCAGCTAATGAAGCTAAAGATTTTTGGACTAGACCAAAGAATCGCCCATAGAATCCACTATATATCCATCATCCATCTTATGGCCCTATCTGGAGACATACACGAAACAATCCTAGGTCATTTTCCCTGGATCCCACAACCTATAGATCAGATCACGCCAGAGCTCGAGATTGATTGGAGCCTTCAAGTAGTCATCCTCGCCAACTGATCTATCACACCGGTTCAAGTTAGGAGGGCCTTCTTTGCCTTAGATTCACAGATTCCATTAGTGCATGTCAAAGATATAAGATTACCTAACTAGTTTTCCTATACCCCACATATATTCCATCCCCACCGGCTATCTCGGCATGACCTCAGGAGGTTAGGTTTGAGGAAGAGTTACTTGTAGATTCCCACACTCACTTGTCACTTTTCCATCATACAAAATTGGTGAACCTGATGTGAACGAAACAGTTCTTCCCCTTTTAGTTTTATTTCTTCCATCCACCTTCACTCTTTCCCATTATTTTGTGGGTATTCATATACCCCCCCCCGAATATGTTGGGATTCGATGCATATGGCAGACCTCTCCTAGATCTTGAAGCATACTACAATCAACTGAATAGATAGCCATCACCCTCGCTCTCAACGTGGGGTGACAACTGTTCAACTAACCAATTGTCAACACAAACTCCTCCTCCAAGGACTAGATATAGTTCTTCTTTCCAAATAGAGGAGTTGGGCCAGCTTGCTCAAACACAACAACCAAAGCCTTCAAGCTCAAAAAACATGACGTTTACGGGAGAATCTGGTTCATCTCCTCAGGTGTTGCTTAGATCGCAATTTAGAAGACAAACAGATCCATATATATTTTGAGATGATGAACATTCAGTGCGTTATGCCAGGAGTGAAAAACGCTCTTGGAGTATGTACCCACCTATAGGAAGTTTACAAACATGACCCGAGGTCTCATTTCAGGAAAACACCTCCATGCCGCTACCTATGGGAAATTCCCTCAGTGAAACTTGGCATGGCAACGATCAGTTCATAACAGGGTACCACGTGCCTATACAACCTCAGGATATACAACAAATTCCACTAAGGCAAAATACTGTGACTTCACCAAATGAAGTCATCTCAACTTTAGTAGAAAAAGTTAGAGGGTTAGAACTTTCTCAAGCAAGTCAAAATTATCAATTCATGCAGGTAGGAAATTTCAATCCTCCACATCATCCTGGCCAAGTAGACCTCCTTACAGGAATAGGCACATTGGGCATGCCTCCTCAGTATTCACAACAAACGCCAACTAGAACCGTGTTTTCTAACACCATTCCGGTGGAAAATATGATACCTCCCGGTCTAGTACAAAATAATCCATTCCTGGGTAATATTCCTCCATACTTAAACATGTATACCAAATCACTGCAGGGAGATATCTTCTCCTCTCCTGGCATATTCACTCAACCACAAGGATTTCCCTATGTCCCTATAAATTCATATGCTACATCGCACCAACAACCCATTCCACCTCCACCCCCTTAGCAGGCACCATCAATAGTCGAAACCTATGTGATAGGAACTTATTCAGAATATTTGAAAGAACCCTTAGACTTCACCATACTAAGCATCATGCTTCCAAAACCTCTTCCTAATTTTCCTAAATATAAAGGGGAAGGAGACCCTAACGCACATATCAAGGCCTATGCCATAGCCATTCGAGAACTGCTCCCTTGGGATGGGGTTGTTGCCAAAATATTCCCCAAAACTTTAGAGGGCATCGCCCTTGATTGGTATTATAGAATACCTAAAGCTTCCATCCATTTGTTTAAATAACTCATTTCAGAGTTCATCAAATCATTTGACATGAACAAACTATTGAGAACAGGAATCAGGGAATTCTTGCACATTAAGAAGAACACAATGAATCTATCGTTCATTTCATCTAGAGATGGCGTACAGTCCTTTATTCTTCGGCAAGTGCTCCAAACATGGACCAAATGGAACTATGAGATTTGTTCCTTATTCTCTCAGCAGAGAGGTAAAGGAAGAAGTCCAAAAGTTCCCACTAAGGACTTACGATGAAGTACTTGAGAGCGCCCTCCAAATAGATCAAGTGGCAATAGATAGCGGTCAAAAGATGTATGGAACAAATGGGAGGTTAATCACCCCCAGCCAGAATACTACGACTTATCCTACTACCACAAATGTCAATCAAGGACCTAAAATCCTTAACAAAAATCGTGTGGCGTAACAACAGATGGAGTAACTGACCAAACAAAAAAAACAAATGTTGTAAATGCTCCACTGTTGATCAACAATCAACGAAACAAAACAATCAACTCGGTGGATTTTAATCATCCACAACAACAACAAAGGTAGACCCAAACACAGGGTCCAAGTCAAAATTCAACTGGATATCAAAACCAAAAACAAAACCAAAGACAAAAAACACAAAACTTTAATAATCAACGGTTTAATCAAAGTTTTGGACCACAATATGTGCCAAACCAACAACCTAGGAATTACAATCCCAACTCGTATTGTGGTTTCCACAAAATTCAAGGCCATGACACTAGGACTTGTCATGATTATAATAAGTTCATGCAACGTCTGCCAGAAGAACAAAGACAAATTTTCATAGATACGTTCTTAGCAGATCCTGCGTCACCTACTCCAAATACTTTCATGGGAGAAATCTCCCCTCAAAATGCTCCCCTCAATATTTTCAATGACCCACTCCCAAATCAAAATAACAACAAATAAAATCCAAATGGGACGAACAAGAGTGTAATGACAGGAAACAATGATCATGAAGCCTCAACTTCACTAAATCCACATGTCGCACTGCAATTAGGAAATCAGCTACGACCCAAGATAGTCAATTTAGTAGAGTTAGACACTGAGCTACCCGTGGAAGCCGTAACAAGGACACAAGAGTATTCCTCTCAGCCAAGTCCAAGTTACCCACTAGAGACAAATAACATTCAACAACCATTAGTAAAACCCATAGGTGCCTATGATTTAATTAATGACCTAACAAAGACCTTCTCTCATATCTCCTTTTTAGACTTATTGAAGAACTCTCCTACCCATAGGGCCACTCTTTTAGAAGCATTAGGTTTAGGTCATTTAATTAACATCACTCCACCTCCCGAAACATAAGTAAACCATATAAACTTCGATATTCACCCTCTAGGGCAACTAGATAGGGATGCCGAGTTTATATTTTACATAAAAAAAATGCCAATAGACACCAAGATTGCACGAAGAGGTGATTCGGCCTTACATTTACAAGTGTGGGTTTATAAAAATTACATTAAATGCGTAATGGTTGACGATGGGGCAGTAGTTAACATAGTTCCCTTATCTTTCCTTCAAAAGTTAGGGTATGGAGAAACAAATTGTTCCACGACTCGGAATACACTGAGAGGCTATGATAGCCTTAAAGCCACTTCGATTGGAACTATAACACTACCAGTCACCTTAGGACTCAAAACAATCCTCACTAAGTTTCATATTATAGATCAGGAAACCAGCTATAATATGATCCTCGGGCTGACCATGGATACACCGTATGAAGGCAGTATCTTCTACGTTATTTCAAGAAATAAGATTCCTACACTTGGGAAAGGTATTCGTAGCAAAAGGTGAATCCCGAAACCAATTCAATATACACCTAACAGACCTGAAGAAAATGCCAAGCATTCACTCTGAGTTTGAACTCCCAACAAACCAACTTAATAAACCAACCGACGTGAAACCAGAAGAAAAGTTGGTACCTACTACTACGGAGTTAGAAGTTATGAACCTAATCAAGAATATCCCAGCCCTCAAAGATGAGGCTAACGTTGTAGAAACAATATCATTAGGAACTACTACAAATATTTTCAAAATTGCTAGAACATGATCTACCAATCTTCCTGCCATTTGATTCTATAGGCATGGGATATACCCTAGGTGTTGGTTTTCTACCAGCAGAAGAACTCTGCATGATAGAAGTAACCGAAGCAGAAGAAGTTGACGCAGTAAATGTCCCAACGTCCATCTTCCCAATTAAATATTGGACTCTTCATTTCAATGGAGCTAGATGTCATTATGGGGTTGGGCAGGTGTCATCTTTACTTCACTCGAAGGAAAGATCCTACCATTCGCCTTTAAATTAAATTTTGAATGTACAAACAATGGCGCTGAGTATGAAGCCCTCCTCCTTGGTCTCATCATAGCTAAGAGGCTTGGCGTTAATGACATCTAAAATTTTAAGAGACTCACAATTAATAGCAAACCAAGTCTCTGAGAGGTGTTATGAGATAGAGCGGAAACATTCTACAGCTCTTACCAAACAACAGTTACTAGATTGAGTAAAGGATTTTACTCATATCATTGAAGCAATCCCACGAGAACAAAATCGTCCGCATATTCAATAGCAAAAAACCTTTTTAAAAAAAAAAAAAAAGCTTCACGTTTCACTCCAAGTAGTGAGTGGAAGACACTCGACTTCATGGTATCCCTCCCAACTGAATTTTAGCAAGAATAAAAAATGACCAAAACCCTCTTCACAAACATAGCTGAGAATAATCTAACTATTTTAGATCATGTTGATAGTGATAAGCCACTCTTGATTATTAAATGCCTATGCAGTGTTTACATCTCACCCATACGTGTGGTGGTAGATTTGTCTTTAATCCCAAAATTGTCTTCTTACTTCGGAAATCCCATGAGAGAGCCTTCCACCACAAAAGGAACTCGACATTACACGCGGTAGAATAGAGAATGGAGCAGATCTGAGAACTACTCAGCCCCTCCTGAGTTTGAAGAAAGGTAACGCTTCTTTAATAGAAGAAGAAACGATTGATATTAACATCGGACCGAAGGATGAACGGAAGACTTAAAACTAGGCCTTCATAACTCAGACGAGATAGAAATACACACCGAAATCCTCAGAGAACATCAAAGGATTTGCATGTAATTATAAATAAATGTGGGAATTGGCCACACATTTGCGGTAACATAATCTGTCACCAAAATCAAATGCCAAAGCTAGTTAAACAAAAATGAGACAATGAAACCCAAGGTTAGCTCTCATGGTGAAGGAAGAAGTAATTGAAACTCCTCCAAGTCAGGATTCATCAAGCCATTTGATTATTATCAGTGGGTATCTAATATCATTCCCCGTTCTAAAAAAAGATGGGAAGATAGGCATCTGATAGATTTCGAGACATTACAAAGCGGCCTCAAGGACGATTCCCATTACCATCCATTGACGTCATGTTGACGTAACAGCTGGGTTTGGGATTTTGTCTCTCATGACATGGATTCTCCGGCCGATACAATCAAATCAGAATATCCAACAAAGCCCAAGCCAAAACCACATTTTTAATAACTCCTGGGGAAAACCTATATTGCTACGCTGTTATGACCATCGATCTCAGAAGGTTCGGCGTTACATTACCCAGCGGGAAATGGACATAATATTTCATGATCTTATTATAAAATCATGGATCCTATGTAGAAATTTATTAGATAAAGCAGGAAGGTTGTGATCACACGAAGGTGTCCACGTCATTTCTTTCCATTGATAGAAATACAGAGTCACACTAACCCATAAAAATGTGTATTTGGTGTGATGGCGGGGAAACATACGAGGTACATAATATCATCATGAGGGATTGACGGAGACCAGCAAAATCCGGGTGTTCTTGAAAGATCCCACCTTCGGATGAATCTGAATCAGGTCATTTCTTGGGACACTCAGTGCATGAAGATCATCCCAGATTTAAGCTTTTCCATTCATCCAATCAACAATCTACTCAAGAAATATTATATTCAATTACACCGAAGATACAATGAGGCTTCAAAAGGAAGTTAAGAATTTCTTGCTGTCACCACCTACGCTAATGCCTCCTAAGCTAGACCGCCTTTAATCTTATATTCGATGAGCTACCAATGTCTCGTCGCCTGAAATGCTCCTCAAGGAAGATGATGAAAAAACGATTAAGCACGATCTAGTTCATTAGCCGAACGTTGCGCGATTATGAAAAAACACATAAACATAAGCAAAACGAGAATGCCTTACCATAGTCTTAGCACCAAAACAATAAGACATTAAATGACTAACTCAAGAACAAGGGTCATTGTAAAAATAGGACCATTACAAAACTTTCATCACGCAAGGGTCCTTTGTCTAAAAAAGGTCAGACGCTTTATAACCTTAAATGCGGAGAATTTGAATTAACTTTGTAAACCAAAATCCATTAAGGGGAACAAATCATTGCGGATTGGTTAGCCGATCACCGTTAGAAGGGGCGATCTAGTAGATCTAGATTTCCGATGAATGTATATACTTACATCGAAGCAGACCTCTAATCTTGGATGTCCGTGGTATACTAATATCATTAATTATATCATGGACCATGTGTATCCAGAAGTGCCTACACCACTAAACAAAGAAGGCAGGTTTCATTCATTACTCGTAGCCTAAATACATTATTATAGAACCAAGTGCTCCTATCGTAAGGCTTTCAATGGAATGCTCCTAAGGTGTGTTGACACAGAAGGAATTCCAAGAAGATTCTCTACGAATCTAACAAAGAATATGTGGTGGTCATTTTGGTGGAGGTCATGCACTGCCCACAAAAAGACTGGATGGGACTATTTCTGGCTCACTCTAGGAGAACGACGCAGTAAGTGAGTTTGTATGCAAGTGCCTAAGTCAAGAATTTTCCCACGAGATTTTCCATGTCAGAAACAAAGCTCTACAACCAATCGCAATCCATGGCCCGTTTTACATGGGGCCTAGATTGATAGGAAATTCCCTCTCCTCATCAACAGATGGCCATAACTTAATAATCACTGGCCACCGAGTATTTACAAATTGGGTAGAGGTTATGACTTCCATGTACCAGGTTTCAATGATCGACCAAGTTTCTGTTTGAAAAAGATTCATTTAGGACGGTTGTCCAAAAAAATCATCATCTCAAAAATAATGGTACTTCCTTTAGAATGACGAAGTTCGTGGCAGCTATGCAGTAAATTTAAAATAAACCAGCATACAGCTTCCCTGTATTAGTGTAAAGCAAACCGAAGGCGTAAGCATTACAAACAAAAACATGAAAGCGATTGTTCATTAAAAAGGTAAAAGAGAAACAAACGAGATTGGCATTTTAAAGTTATAGTCGACCTTGTGGGCCACCGAACATCAATAAGAACACCATAGGAGCAACTACTTCTCAATGGTATTCAGAGCAGAAGAGTTCTACCCCTTTGAGGTTGGGAAATACCCAGATCTGATCTCACTACAAGGGATTATGGCTGAAGAAGCCCTTATAGAGAGCATGTCTCTTCCCAACTAGAAAGTCCTAGATGAGGCCATGCTAGAGAGGAACAACAGCATAGAGTCTATGCTGACTAGATGTGTTGGCAGTATAATAAAGGTCTATGAAAAAGATACGTATTATGAAGAGATATAGTTCTAGACTAAACAACCGAATCGATATAAAAAGGACCAGCGAAGGACAGGAAATTTTGTTCCCAAATGGTTAGGCCCATACGCGTAGTAACGAAAGACTATAGAAAGGTTGCATATCTCTTATGTTACACTATGAAGGCGAGGAATTCAACAAACAGTACATTCCTTGCATCTTAAAATGATTTTACGCATAAGACGCCAGCACTACTGTTATATTCAGCTACATTACATCTTCATGGAGTTGGTTCTTTTGTCCAACTAGTTTTGCATAAAATTTTGTGATCAAGGAACTTATTCTCAAAGCTTTGGCATTACAAAATTCTGTGGTATTGGACAAATCCTTCCAATCATACTTCTTATTTTCATAATAAATCACCATTTCTGAATCTTGCACAGTATACAAGCTAAGATATGAAAAAAGGTCTTAATGTAACATACCAAGGTCTGTATGCTCGTTCTCACTTTTGTTTCTTCCTAGGATAGGTGTCTTGCCTATGTATGTGATAGAAAGATTCTTAGTGTCACATCGATCCCCGTATATGACATATCTCTTGGAAATGGGAAATAAGAACATACTGACATTTGCTCAAAATAAATAAGGTCAAAATGTAGATCAAACAGAAAAATTTTATGTTAAACATTTCCTTGCCCTGACCACCTTCGGTGAGAACTTGCGTCTCGTACTAGGACTTAGGGTTGGGAAAGGATGGGCAAATGCCTTACTAACCGATGCCTTTTTCATGGTGTGATAAGCCTGTGCTTCTTACTAGTAGCATGGAGGGCAAGGTGTGGGGGGTGCTATGGACAATAGACGTTGAAGGTCATAAGCAACAGTTCAATAAAAACTTTGAAATCTTGAGTCAAAAATAAATGAATCATGTCCAAAATTCTAAGGAGTTCAAAACCCAAAAACCAGATTTTGTATACCATGTGGCCATATAGGATCTAGTTAGATATAAACCACAAAGTAGTTCTATTCTTACAACTGTCACTAAGTAGAGTAGGTTTGTTAGCGTCCTAATTTGGTTCCACAAATGTTTCTAATCTCTCTCATCACTTACCATCAACAACTTTCATAGCTTATGCCCTTTCGCGCTCCCGGTGGTGAGCCCTCGCATCTTAAATAGTTGTGTGAGTTAGAGTGGGGCAGTGCATCACTATCATACCAGCTTGTCAGCACGTTTATCAAAACCATACGAGTACTGGAAAAATGGCTTATAGAAGCTCAAGTCAAAATCACATTATGTATGAATTATTCATATAAGCATTCACGAAATGCAAAAAGAAATAAAGTATTGGATCATTTCTTCTCCATTGCAACATTCTGAAAAGCATATTAAAACAACAGTATAAAATACATTGTGGAAATGAAATCACAAAAACCTAGATACCAAGGGTTTGATCCAAAAGGAATATATACATAATCAGTTTCCGTACAATGCCATCATGCGCTAGCATGGTCAAAATGCTCAATTGAGCCCGGAAATCCACAAATAAATCGTTACAAACCAATCTACGAGAGCCAGTGGCCTTCAACCCCCTATGAGGACCCTCCTAAGGTGCATGACCACATCTAGGACTCCGGGTATGCTGGTGCCTCTAAATGCATGAGGGCTCACGGGGTCCCAAGGGAGCAGTTAGTTGGCCTTGCTATGAGAGGGACTACTAATCAGGGTGCTCTCTACTGTCCTATACCCCACCAACTCAGTGACAGAGGGAGTCACCATTTGGCACATTGCCAGATAGGGGAAAAAGGGTGGTATTGCCTACTAGATGCTGAAGGCTCCCCTTGACATAAACGGGATAGCTCTGCACGGAGTCCTATCATGGGTATCATCAAGGTATCAGATGCATAACGGGCACATAAGGTCTCATCACTCATCGGCAGTAAGTTCTGAAGCAAAGGAGAAACTAGGTTACAGAAATAGCACAAAAGCTAAAAATAAAACGAAAAAGAGTAGAGATAGCAAACTAGGCAATTCCTAACTAGAAAACAAACATTTAAAGGAAGGATGAAACTCAATCGGAGCTCTGGGCCTCAAAGAGGGATCCCTAGGGTCGGCACCTACCACAGATGTCACCGCTGACTGATGTGCTCCTCCCATGTCTGGAATGACATAGCATCCTGCTACGGACTCATCCTTCCTACCAAGGTCCTAAGAGGGCGGCTCCTCTGATACTAGAGTCACCCTCTCCGCACTCTGCTCCGCCATCTCCACCTGTAAGATATCCTGAGTGTCATGCCACTCGAGATCGTTGTCCTCCTCTCCACCTGACTCGCTGACCTCTGCCTCGGTCTCCTCCTCCATCTCTCCCCCTGTGAACTCCTCAGACTCACAGTCTATATTAATGGGGTCATCGCTAATGTGGGTGGGACCAGCGGTAATCTGAAGTAGGGGTACCTGAGGAGTACTGGCTCTCCCTCGAGCACGTACTACTCACCTAGCTACAATAGGGACACCAGGAGTAACAACGGTCCAACCCCGGCTTCTAGGACATCCCCTAGCCTCCTGAACTGATCTTAATACTGGCACCACTGGGGGGAGCATACCAACATAAGGAAGGCCAAACTATTGAGACACTCGATTAAAGGGGTGTGTCTCCACCTTCCCCATCCTGTCCACAAGCTGCCATGTGGTAGAGCAAGAGATCAAAGTGAGGGTCTCCTCGCCCCACAACCCTGCCATGGCCTGATAAGGTGTGGCCTCCATATCATTGATAGTCAAGGAGGCGACTGGCTGGTGGGGTGCTCTAAGCACCGACATATCTATCCATCTGGCTGCCCTCATGGCTCCGAGATCCGCCACCTCTACACCTCTCCCATAAGGAATGAAACACTCATAGACCCAACTCATAACTAGGGTCAGATGGCTCAAGGACTATCCCTGTAAACAAACCACCCAGTGCAAATCATGATAGGTGGTCCCAAGAATGTTGACTCCCTAGGCATAACTCTGGCCATGTCCCTCAATCTATGCAATAATGGGGGACCAGCAATAAAGTAAAGTGTCTCCTCCCTTGTCACCGATTAATCTCGAGGCAAGGATCCCCATAATGGCTTGATGAATCAAGGGAATAGGCAGGATGGGAATAGAACAGACTCTCACCCCCTTCTTCGAACCATTGGAGATAACTGTGTCTCCCATGTATGTAGCCCACTGTTCTATCTGAGCCCATGACCTTGCTGTCTCAAGCGTAAGTCGTCTCCTAATGATCGGGACCCCCAAGATGCGGTAGACATCCTCCAGGGTGATAGTCCACTCACCCCTAACTCCTGTAAATCAGAAAGTGTTCCGATCGGCATCCCAATATGAAAACAAGTCACAAAGTATGTGACTAGAAGGTGCAACATGCGGGACCCGTGATATATGCAATATGCCAGCCCTCTGAAGCAAATCTTGCTCAGCCTGAGAAAGTGCATCCAACACTACTGGAAGCCAATCACACACTCTCTCTCGGCTCCATCTGATATATTCCTCCTTCACCTGCATACACCTAAAAACACACAAAAAGGAGTAAGTTAGTATTCAAATGACATTGGAAAAATCATGAAAGTAGGTAACAATGCTAGAAATGCAAAATTGATTTCAAACAAGTATGATTTTGGAATTCTGTAAAGGACTACCGCCCTGAGCAGGGCGGTGGTTCCATAACTGCCGCCTTAATGGTGGTGGTCCTGTAACTGCCACCCTAATCAGGGCGGCAGTCATGTAACCGCCACCCTGCTTAGGGCGATGGTCGTGTCCTGAATTTTCACATGGGTCACGTGCCCTAAAAATGGCTAAAAACATGAAAAATGACTATTTTGACCAAAACAAAACCTACCCATTAGGCATGCCCCCTAAGTGACCCTATTAACACTGACATTTTCAAAAATAATCCCCCCATGACAAAGATTTCATCATTTTAACATTTTGGGGATAAAAACATTAAATCAAGAAAAACTAACCTGTGATCTTGCGAGTCGATGTTCCACTCACGGAGGCATGATCACAATCTCGTCGCGAATGTTTTGACTATACTCTCGTCAAAAACCATCATTGTGGGTCCTAGAGCTCAAAATCAATCAAATCAACGTGCGCAAATGAATAGGAAAATGGGCCCATTTTTACATATATAGCATCTTGACTCATTTCGAATGCCCCCTTTTGTAGGTTTGGATCACCGACAGAGGTAAGTTCTTATCCCCGCATGAATGGTAAGTCCTCATTTCATATTATTTTAGTTTTTATCTTTCAATTTATTTTATCTATCTACACTTGAGTCCTCTTTTCATTTTGCAGGTAGCAAGAATTTTGGATGGCATCATTTCAACACACGAATGTGTCAGGTATAATTTCTAACCTCCCATTTCAGGAGTGCCATACTTGGACCCACCATTTTACGCCTCTTCATGGCTAAAACACTTCTCCGAGGGGGAAATATGTACGTACCCAAAATTGTAGGGTACTGCACCGCTGGAATAACATTACACGTGCCCCAATGATGATACAGGTCCCCTTGCAAGGTGTTTTGGATCCAGAAAAGCTCTCTAAGTATGCGTTAACATCCCACATGTCCCACTTAGCCCTTATGTGCTTTGTTTTTCTCTTCTCCCCTCTTTTTCTTTGCGTTTTGATCTTCATTTACAAAACCACCACACTACCTGGGTGGCGGTCTCGTGACCGCCGCCCTACTCAAGGTTGCAGTCCTTCACACATTTTCCAGAACATTTCTTTTATCATGACTCACATAAATTTCAATGTTTACCAGCTTTTTTCACCGCCTTTGCTCGTATTTATGATTTTGGTTCCCTGGAATAGTGTTTTTGCATTGTTTATGGTTAAAGAGTTCAAATTTGTTTTCACCTTTGGGTAAATGGGGATTCTATAAATAGTTGGTTGATCTTCAAGAAAATGGCCCCTCAAAAATTACCTCTCATCTTCTCATTTCATAGTTTTAGTCTTTCAGTTCTTAGGAATTCATAGTTTTCAGTTGTTACATGCATAGTTAGTGTTGTTTTGTTGTTTAGAAGCCACATAATCTTCTTGTGCTAGTGTTGTTATTGTTTCATACAATCAATTGAGGTAGGACAGTTCCATTGTCAGTCAGAAGCCATTAAAGTTACAGGTTTTGTTTGTCAAAAGGGATAGTTTCAGGTTCTAGATGTTTTAAGTTGTATGACTCATAATAAATCCCGCTAGGAATTGCATAAGCCAAGCTCTGTTCTCTTGCGTTATCCCTCTCCTACTTGCATTGTATTCATACTGCATCCTAAGCTGCCATTATTTCAATACCAACTTCTGTTGATGTTAACATCATATGCTTTTATGGATTCACGTGAGCACAAAGGAACGAGGAGATCACACTGAGGGGACAAAGCCATACACCATCAGATTCGCCACTGTTCTGCAAAATCCAAGTTCAAGCTTTCAAAGTTCTAGTTAAAACATATCAAATAGAATAGTGAATCATTTCATTTTACTTAATCTAACTTTCGATATTACCGGGGAAGTTGTGGGGATTTATAGTTTCTGAGAAACGATGATTCACTTCTCACTTCTGAGGTAGGATCGAGAGTCTTTCAAATAGATTAGATCAGTTATTTAGTTATTTAGAATAGACTTACAACTGCACAGGCAAGTAGCTATACTCGGCTGCCTTGTTTGTTTTAATTTCATCATTAGTTTAGTTGTCAATTGCTAGATATTTTAAATAATTTCTCTTTCAATTTCATTCAAATAGTTCATCAAAAACACAAAAATAGAGAAGTTATATATACTGTAGCTATACTTTACATAGTTAGTTTTACTTTGCTTCGGTTAGATTTAATTTGTTTCTTTTGTATGAAAATCAAGGAACCTAGGGAGCCCAGAGAATACGTATTTGAGCTAGTAGTGCCTTAGCCCAATCTTTTTGCAGCAATAACTGATATAGACCAGAATCTCAGAATTCAGGTCTTCCAAGTAACAACAGACCTACAAGAAATCAGCTCACAACTAAGAAGACTAAACATAGAAGACAACAAAGCGCATCGTTTTGGTCAAACCAGACAAACTACATATTACCCTTGATAAATATTTGCATGACTGTAGAAGGGCTTGAAAGAGAGTAAACATTCGGTTGTGATCCTTTGGTCCCACAGCCAGACGCAGGAGACACTCTCACTAACATAGACACTAGCTTAAGAATTCAGGTTACAAGAACACCTGTAAGATACTCTGAGAAGATTGCACAACTGTTAATTCTAAACATAGAGGCTGAAAAGGCATGACTACTGGATACTAGGGATTAGGGATTGATTCCACACATGACCATAGGAGGTCCACAATGACCATGAATCTACGGTTGCGATACACAAGTCCCACAACCTAACGGGCCTATGGGACAATCCTACATTGATGTTGGTTTACGCACATTAGTATTTAGATCGACTCCACTTCTACCAGATATTATCACACAGTTATCCTTGTTAGATATAGTAGCTAACAAAGCTACAGATTTATGGACTAGACCAGAGAATCACCCATAGAATCCACTATATATCCATCATCCATCTTATGACCTTGTCTAGAGACATACACAAAACAATCCCAAGTCATTTTCCCCGTATCCCACAACCTATAGATCGGATCACACCAGAGCTCGATATTGATTAGAGCCTTCGAGCAGTCATCCTCACCAACCGATCTATCACACCGGTTCAGGTTAGGAGGGCCTTCTTTGCCTTAGATTCACAGATTCCATTAGTGTTTGTCGAAGATATAAGATTACCTAACTAGTTTACCTATACCCCACGTATATTCCATCCCCACCAGCTGTCTCGGCATGACCTCAGGAGGTCGGGTACGAGGAAGATTTACTTGTAGATTCCCACGCTCGCTTGTCACTTTTCCATCATACACTACCCTTTTTGAAATTTCCACTACATCAATGGCCACCGTGACAGTGAATGATATGCTTTCCATGATAGACTACAACAATTAGAAGATAAAGGTGTCATTTCTTTTTTCTCTCTCTCTCTTATTCCACATAAGCAAGCCTCCACCACTGTTAGATTTTCTCATTCACCTCCTCTTAAGGTCATTATCCATCTACCTTCTAAAGTAATCATTCATCCAACTTCTCCAGTTGTCCCGCCTATAACCACACCATCTCATCCTCCAAACATTACTACTACATCTCATTATCTTTCTAAGCAACTTGCTTCTACACTTCTCACCATCAAACCCTCCATTATTGGCACCATTTCCTCTTATTTCCAATTTGGCACCTGTACTCACACTACTATTGTACCACATGCTCCTACCATGCATCACAAGCCTCTTCACCTCTATTTGATGATATCCATTTCCACCTCATTATGCAATAACACATTTTTTTCTTCTAAATCATACGTGATTGTTGAGGGAATTGTTACTAAAATGAACCTCATTCTCACACTGGGGGGTAATCACTCTTCTTCCCCATCTTCATCTTAATCACACATGATTACAACCATTATTTTACATCTCATTATAAAATTATCAATGCATCATTAGTTTATTCTCTTATCTTACCTAAATCACATTGTCACTTCTACTTATCTACCACAATAGATACATACATTTTTATTTATCATATGCTACATTATTCACTCTTATTCATATGCATTTCCTATTCACTATATTACTTAGCAATTCGTCCACATCATAATGAATTTCAACAATCTACACTATATATATAATCAACCATTCCAACAATGCATATAGAATCCAAGAAACTAAGCAACCACTACTAAATGTAAATTCACAATCATTTCATACTACACAAATACACATCCATAGCAAGCACAATACACACACACACACACACACACACACACACACACACACACACACACACACACCACACACACACACACACCGCACGCACGCCCGCACGCACGCACGCACGCACGCAACGCACGCACGCACGCACGCACGCACGCACGCACGCACACACGCACGCACGCACGCACGCACGCACGCACGCACGCACGCACGCACGCACGCACGCACGCACGCACGCATGCACGCACGCACGCACGCACGCACGCATGCACGCACACACGTGTGTGTGTGTGTATCATCAAAATTATAGTTACAACATACAATCATTGAGGGGAAATTCCCCATGCATCAATACGACATATCCAATACATCACCTATAATCCTTGTTATCACTATCTATAATATGGGAGATCTCAAACTCGAAGCTTCACCGCTAACTCTACATCATTGATCTTGACCTCTATATCTCTCAAGCTAGCTCCGTAACACAAAAACCTTTATTTTCTACTTTGTATATTTACCCTATAGCTCCACATACCATGCAAATATATCCTGAACTATGCTTCCTCCTCCTACATCCTCTCTCAATCGCTCTATCTCTACATGAGCCTCATTATACTCACTCGTCAAAACTATACATGTGGCTACCATTATAGCCACTAGATCAAATAAATGGGCATGTTTTCCCACAAATGTGTCCACCTGCTCTAGCATCCCTCCTCTCATGAGCACATCTAGGGGCACGTTCTATATCAACGTGCGTATGGAGCTATCTACAAGTAGTGTCCAATAAGCATCACCTGCATCAACACAACAAATATTAGCTATTACACACCTTTGTATCCATTAAAAACATCAATCAATAAATGAATAACAAATAACAATGAATGATACTTATACTCTTCTCACGCCACTGCTACATTATCTAGCTCAGGGGCTAGTGACTTGTCCTCAACTCCTTCAATTGTTGTCTCACTGGTGTAGTCACAAAATATATGTACTTGGTTACATTTCTAGGTCCTAAAAGCATGTTAGCATTTACATAGTTCCTAATCAAGAAAACTAGTAATTGATAACTCCTTTTGGATGTTTTCTTTATCTTTTACACTCTTATTGGCTTTATGCATCTGTTACTCCTGTCAGCATTTCACTATTTTCTTTGTATATGGCTTTATACACTAGCGCATAGTTCGGACAATAGCATCAGGAGATCCTGTCCTCCTAGGTGCTCTTGTCCTTCTTTATATTTTTCCTACCCCTTTGGAAACCCTTTCAATTCTCAACTAATTTTTATTGTTATGGGTCATCCTTTTAGTTGTCAATTACAAATTTCAAAAAGGGGAATCAAATAAATACATAGTTATGCTTTCAAAATGAGGGTCCAAGCACTAGCATTACTATTATCACCTAAGATTGCATTTAAAGGCATAAGATAAATTCATAAGAATTAATCTATCCCATCCATTCAAGGGCAAGGACTACACACTTTTGAATACACAACATAGGAAGGGGAACTTTGTTCTTTTCCATCCACACATACTATACATCTTCTACATTCTAGATATAGCCCACTATCATTTGTGTAACTTGCACAAGGGCATCCTTAGGAATCATCACACACAAAAACACCAAGAACTACATGGAGTCTGAGATGAAGTGTAGTGCTCTATCATAATTTCACTCTTTAGGTGACCTTCGAGGTTAGTTTGAATCCCCATACTACATTTTCCTTTTTAGGCTTGATGTAATTTATGGGCATGTGCATATGAACTTCTTTCTTGAAGGTTACAGGTACATTTAGAGATCAATGAATGAAACCAGTGTGACAAGAAATGACCAACAGTGAGCCTTTTCCACATAGAAAAGACCATATATATACCATTTGTACAGACACTAGTGCCTAGACACAATCACCAACACCCGGGAACTCCTACCTACTTCCAGGTGCTTCTTCCTTGCTTAGTTTAGACTCTCAGAACCTCCAGTGAGCCCTTAATACACTCTACTTAGTATGTTCCAATCATTCATCTACCCAGAACACCTTCATATAGCTTGAGAAATCATCAAAGTCCTTCTCTCTGTCTCTCTAGTTTAGGGTTTCATTATTCTTGCATACTTGTAGCTTATTTGATTTACTGTATTTTACTTTTGGTACATCATTTGTTACAACAGTTACTCTAAAAATAAGATTTAATTCAAATTACATTAAATCAAATAGCCATATACACCACCACTAGAAATAACAACACCCATCGGTGTGTTTTCCACCACTAACTTTATGCCTGAGTGCACCCCGCGTCATTAACTAGTATAGGCCTTATGGTCGGATCTACCTCATCTAGCCCTGGATGCACTAGTTATGTTGTTTTCAGGCCTGGCCTCGACTTGGGTCACCTCACAACCCTATTAGATAGACACCATATATATGCCTCTGGGGGAAATTCCTAGGACATGTCAAACTGTTTAGACACTCGCTCACCCTGGAAATACTATGCTATCCTTGGGAAATAATCCTCTAACCACATGGTGTAGCGAATGCACCACACCTCAACACATTCCTCCACACATCCCCCCTGATTAAGAAAAAATGTGGATTTATGAGCCTAATCAGATTATTATTGCAGCATTAAATAAATAAGCAATTAATTACAAAAATTAACCCAAGCAAGCTAAGCTAGAAAATGTGAAACCCTAAGTGAAAAGAATGAATAAGATGACTTAGATGGTTCACAGTTAACTATGAAAAATGTTGAAGTGCTGACCGAATGAATAGAGAGGGAGAAGTGTCACACCGAGCCCCAAAAAAGTGAACGAGTTATCAATCTTCCTAGACTGGGCCACTTGGAGAGGGACAGGGGCACCTGTGGGTACCCTAGACCTATTTCTGTTGAAGTGCTTAGAAAACCTCCCTTAAGTGGTCACTAGTTATTCGATGTTGTTCTCCTTTGGTCGCTATGAGATCACACAATGATTGTTGAAGTCACCAGAAACCTGCAATGAAGTAATGACCTAAAAAACCCTCAAATAGACATTAAATCCTAAAAAAGAAAGATACAAAATGAGGGATCAAATTATCCTCAGTTGTTACAATGGTGATCTTACAACTGAGCATTGTACTACATCTTAGTAACAATATAGTTCTATGTGTGTGTGTGGATTTTAGCCCTAGGTGGCTCTTGTACATGTCACACTTGATAGCAAGCAAGTAAGCTAGATGTAACGAAATGTAATAGATGTGTGCATGGAATAGAATGATATTATCTCCTATGAAGTATATGTAGAATAACCAACATGTCTGTCCCTTGGATGATTCTATATGGATGCAATGGAGCTCTTAGATGCTTGGTGGATGAAACCTTTGGTGGTGATAGCTAGTGTTTAATGATTGGTACTTTATTAAGGTCAAATAAGTTTATATTTATATGATTCCTTTGCTTGAATTTCGTAATTAACCCTGAAAATGCCAACTATTAGAAAGATAAGATGCTCAAATGGCTAGAAAATACTGAAAATATGTGAACAAAGTACAAAAGGGGCCAGGGGCACTCAAAGGGGATGAGGGCACCTGGTGCTAGCATCATGGCTGGGAAATAGTGTCAAGGATGATGAATGTCAGGGTATAAAAAGGTAGACTAAGCAAGTAAGGGTGTAAGACCAAAAGTGGCAATAGAAAGTAATGAAAGGTGGCCAAAGACATGGATTAATTAGTACTTTTATTACTTAGGAATCATATAAATAATAGTATGCAATCATGACTAAATAGATTACCCAAATTGTGTGATTTTATGTCTACATTTTCCCCCACTTTATGTTGGTGATCAAAAAGCTCAGTAACATAAAGTAGATAAGAAGATGTGTATCTAATAACCATGTAGATTGGTGTACAAGAGAGTGTGCCGAGGGACAAGAAAAAGCATGGAGTGATAAAAATGTGAAGCGTAGTATGCTGAGGAGAAGGTGAAAAAAAGTGATGATGAAAATGAACCTAGGGTAGAAACACATGTGTAGATGTCACGAGAGTTCTTGTTATCAATATTGATGTCGATGTGATTGTTGTTGTTGATGTTTTGATGATGTTGATGTGATGTGACTACCACTTCCCATAAGGATGGACCTGCAAAAGATAAGAACGAACAAGTAGTCAAATACACATGTATATGATCAAAATGTGTAAAAAGTGTGTAAGGAAAGTATGAAAATGAAAAAGGAACATGTGCACGTGATTAGTGATGAGAAAAATGGTGTAGAAAGGTTGTTGATGATATCTTAGAAGACCAAGTTTTTTTCAGGCGATCTCACGTCAGTTTCGCAAGCCGCGAGTTTTTGGGGAGATCTCACACCAAGTCATATAAGAAGTGTAAGGAGAAAATTTTGGTGTTATCCTCCAACCTTTAACTACTTCCCGTAATGTAGGAAACCACTGCAGATAGTGTGAAAAATTTAAATAATTCGATCTAACAAAAAAATGTGTAATGCATGTTTGCCAAAATGTTAAGGACTTTGTGCCATATAAAAGTTGATGTGTGGAGCTATGTAGACTATGTTGAACTTCCAAAAGGTTGTGTAACTTTCCCCTAGTCATAGACATCTAAGAAGAGTCAGGGGTGCCCAGGTGTGACTGTCCTGGGGTTGGGCATTAGTGTTTGTGTTGTACTAAAGACCCAAGTCTGGATTATGAGCCATGTCTGATACTGACGACTGTGATATACCAGTACTATGTTGTGTTGAAATTTGATTTTATGATGATGTATGGGGTAACTAATTCACCCAAATGATTCCCCCCTCATTTGGGGTGTATGTGACATCGTTGAAGGAGTATGTGGCCCAAAGGAGGACCAACTACTATGCTAAAACTATGTCCTGTAGGGGCAAGGGAATGTGCTTGGTAGAAATCAAGGCACACGTAAACAAAGTGCCTAGGAGAAAAGTGTTAGTATAAGCAAATAAAAACATGCATGTAGAAGAAAATTGCATACAATGTGTAAACTAAGATGTAAGAAGATAATGTAAACACACAAGAAGACAATTTAGACCGTAAAAATTGAGTTGCAAACATGGGACACCACTCACGGTATCATAAGACAATCAGGACCGACGAAGCCAAAAACAAACAAGTGTGCACAAAAGACAAAGGGAAAATCCAGCAAACAAGATCATACAAAGAGAAAACAATGACAAACAATGTAACAGATAATCATGGAAGAAAATAGACCTTCTTAATGAATGTTACACATGAAGCACCCATTAGCATGTTAGAAAGATAAAAGGTATGTCAAAACATGTATAATACGATAATAATGTGCTATGAAAAATGAAACAATAACACCTATAATATATGAAAGTGGATTCCCCCAAGAGCCATTGTGGGACTAGTAATAGGTACTGTGCCAAACATCCATGTTACGGGGAATAGGTCTATATAATCTATGATCACTATGCACATGTGTGTATGATAAAGATAATGACATAAAAGATATATATCTAGCATGTGTAGTAGAGTATACATGTAAAAACAGAAGTAAGCAAGAGTAAATACAACCAAGATATGAAACATGTTGTGGAGTGTACGTGGAATAAAATGCAAAGTGAGTGATGGGAGCAAGCGTGGCCCCCGAGTGCATGTGTATGTATGTAACAAGTTTCATTTATTTATTCCCCCTCAGTAGTTAAGAATGAACCATAAATGAGAGTGTGTCATCAGGAAATGGTTTGAATGCATGTGATAAAGATGTGATAGATGAAGCACAAAGCGTAGAGTGTGTGAGTGAATGACTAAGTGATTGAATGTGTGAGTGTGGTGAGATTCATTTGAGAGTAAACCCTCAATAGTGTAAAAAAGAGTATGGACCATAGGAGATAAAGTGTGTCATAGAGAAATGATGATACGAGTGTGTATCAAAATATAAAATGGTGTATGCACGAGAATTCTAGATGTGAAATGATGTGAATATAAGATGTATGTCAATGCTAGTTGGGGTGGGGAGAAATAGTTGTGATTCCCCCCCAAGTGTATGATAATAAGAATGATTAATTAACACTGTCAAAAAGATCATCATTGTCCTGATCAAAGCTGACTAGAGATGCGTTGGAGACTTGATAAGAAAGAGTGTGAGGTGGATCATATAAAGAGCCATTGTGACTTATACATGGTCATGGTGTATTCTTCATTGATGAATAGTGGTGGTAGACACCCATGTGCATAATAACAAGTAATATTTTGTGAATAGTTAGGAGTTGAGTCATTGCTGATGGAAACATGGCCAAACATCATATGAAAAGTGAGAGAAGTGTGACTAGAGTGTAAAGTGCCCCAATATAATCAATTCAAGATTATCCAAGCATCATAGGAGAAGTACGGGGAGTACGTGCAATGAAGACTAGTAAATGAAAGACACGAAGACCATAGGTGGATTTAATGTGGACATATCCATGATGGAGATGAGGTGAGTGAGGTGGTCGTAGGATATCATTAAGTGTCAAGCCAAGTCTAGTCAAGATGTTGTATGTGTAAATAGTATCAGAGAAAGTATGAACTGGAATATGACGCTCAATAAGAGTTATTAATGAAAATCATTCATGTGAAAGGAGGTGGTATGGATGAAGATTACCCATGAGAAGGTGAAACAACGTCTAATGTATGGACAAACTCTCGATAAAGTACCATGGCATTAGTATAAGGAGGGGTTTTGAATTTGTATTCACTAGGACCATCAGCAATGAAAGTGTCATTGAAATAAGATTCATCAATATCAATAGGAGTGAAATTAAGTTTGGACAATTTGTCATCAATAAGTTCAACAACGTCGAATTCTTCATTAGAATCATCAGAATTCTCCATGTTGGCATTGTCATGTTGTGTTGTTGTGTCAATTATGTATGTAGGTAATGCACTAGATGTAGGAGTGAGAGGAGTGTCAACAAGCAGAGTAGTAGTGTTTATAGGAGTAGACACCATGGGTGATATGATGGCCATAAAATGAGTAGAAATAACCAAAGTGCTTAGCGCAACAGAAGAAGATTGTGAAGTGGTGGATTAAACAATGTCATATGTATCAATACTATTATATGAAATAGATTACGATGGAGGAATAGGCATACTGGTAACAAGGTCTCTGCGATATAATTTGAATGGTTCAAGGTCTACAATAATAGGATGTTCATATCCATCATGTAGGAATTTAACGCATTGATGAACAGTGGATGGAACTACTTTCATTGCATGAATCCAAGGTCTTCCCAGTAAAAGGTTGAATTGAAATGAAGTGTTGATAATGAAGAGTTCCATAGGGATAGTCTTAGGCCCAACTTGTATGTATAATGTGATGGTTCCTAAGCATGTGCGGGTGGTTGATTCATAACCACGGATAAGAGTATAATTCTTAGAAATTAGATTGTCCTTAATACCAAGTTGTTTTAAAAGAGCATGAGCACATAAATTAACTATCAGCCATTGTCAATGATTACACGTTTAATACAAGTAGTGCCAATAACAGTAGTGATGAGTAGAGGTGCACATGTATTGTCAAGAGCAAATGGCGATATGTCCTCATTAGTAAATGATATAACATGTGGCAATTTTCTGAAAGACTAGACAAGGTGTGCAAATGCCACCAAAGAGTTATCAATTTTAATGTGAATAGAATGGAGAGTGGCTTCTAGTGTATGTCAAAAATTAGGTGCATTGCACAATAAGTCATAGAGAGATATGTTGGACGGTGTGTTCTTAAGTTGTTCAATGATATCATAGCCCTTAGAAGTAGGAATATGAGCCGTAGAAGTAATGGGTAGTGGGATAGAAATAGGTTAAGTTGTAAGAGGATGAGTGTGGCGAGTAATTACAACATTGATAGAATGATCAACAATAGGAGTTTCAAAGCAAGGAGGATGTTGAGTACAAACTTGCTGAAATCAACAAGAGTAGTAACTATGCTAGAAATCCTAGTGGGAGTGAAACGTAGGATAAGGTGATTGATCCAGAAATCGATAAGGTGAATCCATACACAGAAAGAAGGGTTTGAATGGTTGGGTTCAACAAAATTATTAAGCCAAAATGTGGATTTATGATCCTAATCAGATTTTTATTGCAGCAGTAAATAAAGCGGCAATTAAGTATAAAAATTAACCCAAGCAAAATAAGCTAGAAAATGTGAAAAATTTAGTGCAAAGGAGTAAAATGACTTAGCTAGTTCACAGTGAAATCTAAAAAGTGTTGAAATGATGACCATATGAATAGAGAGGGGGAAGCATTGCACATAGCCTCATAAAATTGAAGATTTGGAAGAATCTGCCTAGACTGGGGTGACTGAGAGGGACGGAGGCACCTGTGGGTGCCCTAGACCTGTTTCTGGACACCTGGATCTACTGAAATGCTCAGAAAACCTCCTCTAAGTGGTCGCAAGGTGCTTTTTGTTGTTCTCCTTTGGTCATTATGAGGTTGCATAGTAATCACTGAAGTCACTGGAAACCTGGAATGAAGTAAAGACCTACAAAACGCTCAAAGAGACATCAAATCCTAAAAAATAAAGATGTAAAAGGAGGGATCAGACTATCCTCAGTTATCACAATGGTGATATTATGACTAAGCAATGCAATACATCTCATACCCAATGTAGTATCTATGTGTGTGTGTAGAATTGTGCCCTAGGTGGCTCTTGTGCATGTCACACTTGATATTGAGCAAGTAAGCTATATGTAAAGAAATGTAATACATGTGTTCATGAAATAGAATGAACTTCCCTCCTATGAACTGTATGCAAAATAACCATCCCTTGTGTCCCTAGGATGGCGCTAGATGGATGCAATGGAGCTCTTAGATTCTTGATGGATGCAGCCTTAGATGGTGATAGCTAATTATTAATGTTTGGTCCTTTATTATGATCACATAAGTTTATATTTATATGATTCGTTTGCTTGAATTTTGTAATTAACCCTGAAAAGGTTAAAAACCAAAAAGATAAGATGCTAAAACAGATAGAAAGTAACCAAAAAGTGTGAAGAAAGTATACTAAGATCAGGGGCACCCATAGGGAACAAGGGCGCTTGGCGTTGTTGTTCTGGGTGGGCGATGATGTCTAGGATGATAAATGTTGATGTGTAAAAAGGAATACTGAGCAAGCATGTAAGACCAAAAGTGACAATAGAAAGATAAGAAAGGTGGCCAAATACATGGGTTAATTAGTATTTTTCTTACTTAGGAATCATATGAATAGTAATATGTAATTAGGACTAGATAATTACCCAAATTGTCTGGTTTTGTGTCTACACCCCCATAGTCTTTATACGGTTTCCATATAATGGCCTTGAGGCCCATCTGATCTATCACCAACCTATATGTGGTCATACCCATCCTCCTACTATGGGTACCCACCCACCTCGCCATAAATATCTCTAGTTGAGCATAATCAGCTTGTGGCCCACTAAGTGGCCTCAATATAGCAATATGTTCATATGCCCATACATATAACAAAGTAGTCACTCATATGTCACCACCATGATCCTCCTATGTAAAATGATACAAATCCTTGTATAAATGGGCCACCACACACCATTCCCATGCATATATATAGTACATGTCTCCTCTATAATACAAGAAATATCATGCATCCTATATAAAATCCCAACTCCACCACCCTCCACAACCATCGACAAAGCTAATATCACCAAAATAAATTTCCACAATTGCATAACCCCCAATCTCATAATCACATCCAAGCTAATATATGGCTCATCCTATACTTAAGACCCTAAAAATATCATTGTGTTGCCCTCATCTAACTACAGGAATCCAATATGGTCATGATCTATACTCTATTGCCAACTATAGGAAACCACAATATCATATATATATCCTCCAATATCACTATCATCTCACTTGTTGGCAACCAAAATGTACAAGTATCTATGCACCATATCTCACACAATACAATCAATAAAGGCATATTATGGGGTATCTCCCCCAATCTGGTAATGTGTCGCAGGTCGACATGGCCCAATATATCCCACTCATCATCTAACAACCCCAAACCAAGTAATGTGCTCAAGTGACGGCCCGCTCGAAACTCCCTAGAGTGTAAATCTCTTTGCACAACACAAAAAAGAAACCAAAACGCAATATCAGCACATCATACATACTTTAAAATCAATCATAACAACCTCACATTAATCAAAATACATTCATTTCACACTACAGTGCTAAAATCCTACCCCTAGACACTAGCACCCATGAGTTGGACACTAGAGCCCAGATGCAGGTCATTAGCACCAGGAACTGGGCACTAGTGTCCCAAAGGATAGAAACGACCTATCCGCTTCCATCCTTGTTAGAAACACCAAATACTACAAAAGTTCAAATTTTACTAAAACTGATAAAAAAACATTCTTAACAAAAATTTCCAAAAATAGTCACACATACCATCTCCTCGATCATCTGTGAAGCCACGACCACCACCACTCTCTCAAATATTGTTAGACTAATTGCTCTAATGCATGGAATTCTCACATCTCAAAGCTCAAATCTCAAGTACTCTCAATATGAATGAAATTACCATTCACTTTTTCCATATTATTATGTATAGTAATTCCCAATTTACTTTGTGTTATAGTTCTTACTTGCCTCCATTCTTACAACTAATACATGACATCACGGTTTCACTCATATCTTGAGCCTCATTACTTTGCTTTCCTCCCCATTCACACTATCTGGATCATAGTCTCCTATAGCACTGTACTATACAAATTTTCACCATTCCATATTCAAATCTAGAAAATTTACTAATCAACACATGCACATACTTTGTCAATACTACTACCACTCCTATACTATTTGTCATTTACTATTTCAACTTGTTACATCCTTTCTTTTGGTTCAATGCTCATTTCTTCACCCTTCACCATTTCCCTAAAAGGGGGGCATATAATATGGATCATCTTATAATACATGTCAGGATACAACATAATTAATTGGCACTCCTAATATATTACTATCACAATTTTCTTTGATCTCATTCAAACACGGTTACAATTATTCTATACGACAGTCAACACTTACTATTATTTAAAATTTATCCCCTCAAATGACCTAATCAGAGGGAAAAACAAAACCTCTCTATGATTAACCTACTAAATACATCTTATTCAATTAACTACTATGATTCAAATCAATCAATCAATACAATGATCACAGTTACTATCATTCCTAGATGACCTAGCTTAGAGCCGCATTACATTACTATTGCTTACAAATGACCTAACTTGGAAACCATCTAGCATTATTCGAATTGAAACACCAATTACTATAAGAGTGATGGAAATGAGATGTAATTGCCTTTCCAATACCGCTCCTATGTGGGTTCTTCAATCAGGAACAAACAGGTTATAATCGGAACTAATAAGGTAATAAATTCAATATTTATCCATCTGCAATAGTTGGAACTTTTTGGGAAGCATCATGGAAGGAGAGAAAAATAGACCTCTCTTCCCAACACTCTTCCTCTAGCAGTAGGATGCCCAAATTCTCCCATTATCGACAAATTGGGTTGATAGTTGATCATTCCCTACCCCCTCTATCACCTTTGACAAAAAATCCAACATCTCTAATGACATCACAACTATTTCTCCAATTTGCTCTATATGAAACTTTATTATCTCCTCTTACGTTGTGTGGTTCAAAGTTTTGATCAATGGTTCTCCACGGTACAAGATCTTATATTCTAAGTGCACTCTGCAATATGCCTTCTTCGGAATCTGTACAGGTATGTTCCTTACTTCCTTTACACTACTTGAATTTCATTTAAATAAAATAAAGGGGGGAATTGTATACACAAAATCACACCCATATTACTATTTTACTATGTCGTCAGTATGTTGTTATATGCATGAATCTTAAGTAAGAAAAACATTCATTGGTGACAATATCTCGTCCATCCATGTTCTTTAATTGTTATCTATTGAGAATCTCTTCTACATTTATCATTTACGTACCCACTTCTAGTTAGGTCATAAGGATCCCTATCTGTCTGTTTGTTCACATCTATCATTATTTATCCTAGGACACTAGCGCCCACACTAGACACTAGCACCCAGGTGCTTGTTTCCATTTTGGGTGCTTCTATCCTACCTATTATTTTTACACATTTTGAGATTTTTGGTCGACCTTTTCATTTTTCTTATCCTTATTTGTGTTCATATTCACCCTTTTAGTTTTGTGTCACTAGCGTTGGAATTCAAACAAGATACTCATATATATACACAACATACACATTATTATTCTAGTTGGCAATTCAAAGGGGCTATCACATATACATACTATCACTACTATCAAAAGGGACTACATTTTGGGCTACATACATTACATAACAAGGGGAAGTGTTAAACTCCATACCACACATTTACATCAAAGCTATCTATAGCTCGCTATTTTGGTGTCGTTAGCGCGAGGGAAAACCTAAGGACACTTTTTCACACACATAACTACATGGAGTTTGAAATGTAGTGCAATGCTCGGTGCTAAGTTCACTCATCAGGTGATCATTGGGGTAAATTTGAATTCATATATTACATATTTTATTTAGATCTAATGTGTTTATGAGCTTGTGTCTATAGCTAGGGTTTTTTTTAAGGTCATAGGTGTGATTGAAACCCTAACGTTTAAGTCAGAGTGACAAAGCATATATTGGAGTAAAAATCATCAAACCCAAAACAGTAACAGATCCTGAATATTCACACAGACACTAGCACTCAAGATCTCTTGTCATCCTATAAGAACACATGTCTTGCATAGTACCAAGTTTCATAACTCTCTGTCAGCCACTTTTATATCATTCTCAGTCAGATCCAATGGATACCCAGTCCTAATTGCCTCTAGACTACATAAGGATCAGTTAAGTCATATATCTCTCTCATTTAATCATAGTTTTTCATTGTTAAGTACTTATCACTTGTATATTATTGTATATTATCATTTGTATATCCCTTACCACATTAGTTACTCTAAAATTAGATTTAATTCAATTTAAATTAAATCACAACTAATCTCCTATCAGTTTATCAGATTACTCACCTTGGTCAGGGGATGTGGGTTGATTTCACTCTAAATTCCATTTATGTCAAAGAGCTACATAGTGATAATATATTTTTAGTTAGTATAGTTGATCATCACACTCAGTTTTACTCCTTTTATCACTTTTTTCCTCCTACAGATTATTCATCCGACTCACCTAGATTTGATGATATTTTTGAGCTCAAGAACACTTCTATTGATGATGACCTATCTTCTAGCATAGTTGATTTCCATAGTCATGGGGACCCACATCCACCATCCAATTATCACCCACCACATCTTAAGGAATTATTTCTTGATTCACTAAAAAAATTTCAGGGAGAAGGCACTTTGATTCAGGACTCATCAGACATTAGGCACTCTACTTATATACCGTTACAGGACATTCCATCTTCCTTCTTTATCACTACTTTAGATACACCATCCCTTCATAGAGTAGTTGTAACTTCTACCTCACATATGGAGCATCGTTCCTTGGATGGGAACAACACCTTATCACTCTGGGGATCTTCTTCTTCTTCACTTGGTACATGGTGGCTTTTGACATGTTCATCTTCTTGGGAGGCTAGATACAATTTCTTCATCTCCTCATCTTCTTCTTGTATAAAGATTTTTGTTTGTACACGGGTACCTTATCAGGATTTTAGTTGTCGAGACCCATTTGAGGCATATTTCTTTGTTTTTTAGGGGAGTCTTCTTTCTCTTATAAGTGGATGTCTTTCCCATTGAATTTTCCTCCATTACTTGAGATCTTTATTGTACATGGGCATCTCATCAGGTGTAGCATCTGGGACCCAATTTCTTTGTCTTTTATTACTTGCCTTATCTCATCCTAAGTTACGATGAAAGGGGGTGTTAGTGTGAGTGGTATTTTTCATATTTTACTAATTAATTAGGTGAATTTCAACCTCACAAGGTGATTCATTAGGTTTCATTATGAGTTATATGATAGATTCTATCATAGAATTTTTCATATGTGTCAGTGTGCATCATACAAGAGCTACATTCCATTCCTACATTGTAACTCCTCTTCTCCCTTATGGAGGTATTATGGGTCTTGCATTGGGAGTTACACAACACTCCTATTTGTACCTTTTTAGTTTGATCTATGAGAATGACTAGACATGTTTTCTTTGCATGCACAATTCCTGTGATTGAACTTTTGCTTTTTATCTTGGAGAAACTTCACATCTCAATTTGAGTGCAACTTATTTGATGTGCATGTATTCCTTCTTGATCCTTGTGTTTCCTCACTCTCACATAAACATATAATTTTAACATGGTAAATAAAAATTACATAACTATCAGTGTTTATTTGATCATTATGTTCCACATACTCCAAAAGCACAAAAAGGATACTTGTCATCACTACAAGACCTTTATATCTAAAATAATGAGTATGGAAAAATAAATTATAAATGGAAAATTACTAGATTCGTAGAAAACACTCAAACTAACACCTTACTCTTTAATAACACCTTCAAATCCTAGGCAACAATGCTAAAAAATGACGAATGTTGTTAATAATCACACTTTAATAGTTCAATATTATGTCAATATCAAGGCATTATCCAAGGCTATTTGTAACAAAGAAATGTTTTGAAACTAATTGGCTATTTAACTTAATCAAATGAGAAATAAAAAACTGCTATCACTAAGGATCTAACACAAACTTATCGGAACTAATAAAATAAAACAAATGAAAATGCTTATAATTCTATAACTGTGAAGAACTAAAGCATGAAAAAATAAAACTACAATTTGAATAAATGATAAATAGTAATGTTAAAAGTAAAACAAACTAAAATATATGAACCAGAAATAAACATCACTTTCATTCACATTGGGGAGGAGTGGCCCTTACTCCTTCCCTCCAATCTTCTTGCAACATCTTACTCACGAAAATATAATTGATTCCAAAATCATGCCCTATATTTATCACTAGTTTGTCTTACAATGCACTTCCTATTTTAAAAATTAAAATCCCACATTTATTCTATAATGATAACGCTTTATATATTAGGTGAAGTCTAATTCTCTTTCCAATAGAACGTATTATTCTGGAGTATATGTAGGAGTTAACTAAACATATTTATATCAAAACAATAAAATAAATGGTAATTATCAAGTCGATGTACAATTGTGCTTGTAGATTTCTAGTCGAACATATTTTCTTTATGGAGGAGTTTTGTAAACAATACTTGACTGAATCTGGAGATCTTTGGAGGTTTAGAAAAACTTAAGTAATCACTCTCCTTGTAAGGTGGAGAATTCAATGGATGAAGAACTAGTTACTATCAATTATATTTTTAATGTAATGATTAAATCATGTCAACTTGATTTGGTTGCCACCTAAGTAGAACATGTTCTGTGATGGACTTGATGTTGACTAGGCGATTCCATGAATTGTGCAAATCTTGTGCCGACTAGGTGAGTCATGCACTCGGTTATATGAGTCATGCACTCGACTATGTGAGTCTTGCACTCGACTATGTGAGCCCTACACTTGTTTACGTGAGTCCTTAATTCACATATGTTAGCTCCAAAAATTAATTTATATCAACGATTCAACAAATCATACAAAAGATAAAATGTAACCAAGACATGTGCTCAAAACATCTCTTTAAGTCAAAAAAGTTTTATTTATAATAAAAATAATATTATTTTAATACAAGGTAAGATGGTCATAGTATGAAAAATGGGGCTTGGATTATGGATTTCTAAAGGCTCATCACATTACATTCAAGAGGTAGTTCAAATCCAAATCGATTGGCAAGATGGTCCAAGCTAGAATTCATATTATGCTCATCATTATGAACATTCTTATAAATAGTATGGATCTTTTGAATAGGGAGAAGGGAATCCATGTAAGACCTATGCCTTTAGGTGTATTAGGTACCCTTAGGACATGCTTAATGGGTATATTATTGATATGATTACTTTGGTGGAAGGCTATAAAAGAAAAACATGTACAAGATTGAAATGAAACCATAGGGGTCTATAATAGAAGGTTTGATTTTGAATATGGTATCCGAGGCCAAATAGATAAAGGGATTGATCAATGGGTGAGTTAACCAAATGATTTATCCCTAAATAAATAAGAGGGTTCTAATTATGCTTCTCTTATTTATCACATTAGGATCAAGGGTTAGAAACATGTAATATAATATGATTAATAAATTAATATTAATGCATATATCAAAATATACTATTATTTGCAATTCACAAGATAAAATATTACGAGAAATTTATAATAAGGTGAAAACATAAAGAGGGTGCACTTAGTCAATTATATGCTTAGAAGGTTTATCTAGAAGTGAAAGAAGGATAAGAAGCCTGAAAATGTTATGGAAGTGTTTCGTCTCTGATCTCATAAGTGAAAATTGAGTAGGTGTGGTATTATTGAATGTGTAGGCATAATTTAGTTGTTTCATACCTATTTATAATTTTATTATGACAAGATGCAAAATTCCTAGTGAATTCATGTATGTGTTAGCTTCTAAAATATGCATCACTATGAAACCCTAGGTGTCACACGTGTGTGAAACCATTTGTCTGATTATAAATAACTTCAAACCCTACCCATGGGTAGGAAACCTTACAAAAAGGTTAGTGGTTGGTTTAAAGTGAAATTAATTCACCACCCACTACTCTCAAGATGACTCAAAACACATGTAGTTTTCCACCATGTACGTGATATCTATATGGATGCAACTAGCTTTGGCAATTTGATCACTTGATAATACAACAATGGTTTGGTGAGTTCAACTTAACTTGGCTTGGATGGTCTCTATCTTGAGAAACACGATTATATATCATGGTTGATTTTTCTTTATACTTGTGCAGGGGATACTTATAGGTTGTGTTGTTAATCTTTAGGAATTTAGGAGAGCTTGGAGTACTTTGGGAATGATATTTACAACAAGCTTGCTTGAAATTGCTAGGTGAGTAAATGAGTGAATTTTAATTTCTTATATAAGTGTTAGTAGGTATAATTTTACATGAAATCTAACCCATAAGGAAAGTACCAACCCATTAAAAGTATATCAAATTGAAAAATAGATTGTTGGGTGGTTAGGGATAAAACTTCCAATTTTAGACCAAACTGTTGGACAATTTGGTCCCTGTTTTGTGGTCCCATATGGGTAGAGAGTGAGGTCTTTGAAAATTTTAGGCATGAAACTTGGAGGTGATAGGCTATTGTGGACTAATACAAGAAATAATGTGAGTGATCGATGCATTCTATTGAGGAGAGAAAGTCATGCATGGGACTAAGGATAGACAATCAAGTTTGGAATGTGCACACAATTCATACTTTAGGGATAAAGTCAATGTTGTCATTGACAAATGATAAATTATAAAATTTAGGTGTCTACAGTTCTTTATTCAATTGATCCTCAAGATCATAAGGATGAACATTTGCCATTATGACAAGAAACACACAAGCCAAACAAAATTTTATAGTAACTACCCAAGAATCAATCTTGATGTTAAAAAAATATCTTGGAAATATGAAACCATAGGGGTGAGGAGTGAGACTGTAGATTGATGTGGTTTATTATATAAGTATATATGCTAAAATCTAATATGGTAATTAGGTTTAGGGTCTAATTAATGTTACTAATTGCAAAACATAATTCATAACAACATAATGATAATCATAACAATCCTAAATTATTTATATTAGATTATACCAATATATATGCCAATGAAAACACATATAAGGTTTTAATGTTAGAGAAATAGACCATGTTACCAAGGTCAGATTGTGTGACATAGTGTTGAAACTAGGTATAAAAGTATATCAAAGTGTTACCAAGATGTCTGTAAAGTATGAGGGCACGAGAATGTGCATATGATAAGTTTTTCAGAAGGAGGATAAGTTTGTGACCAAACTTGTCTCTAAGCTATGAATATTTACCCTAGTGCTCTGAGTCAAATTCTAATTTTGGGATTTAGTTTGCTTGGGTCACAATATTTAGAATTTGGGTTCATGTTGATGCACTAACATGATGATTGTGTTATGACTGGGTATTTCTCTTCCTCATTTTTAGCCCTAAAAAATGTTAGTAATAAATTGAGATAGACTAACCTCACCACACCCCTTATGATGTAATAAGCATTTCATTGTGTACCAATACTCTAAAGATGGATCAAACCGTATGTAGATCTCCCAACCCTATGCTGATATGGGGAGTAATAAACAATATAAATAAGACATAGCTCGTGATTCAATCCTCACACTTGGAAATAGACACTTGTGACTCAATTGCAACTCATGGATTATGATCTAGGACAATGATGGAGATGTATTCAAAATTTTGTTGGTTTACAATAGTAGTGTTATAAGAAATAGGTGCTTTAAATGCTTACTCATTGTCCTTATTAGATTTTTCATTGATACAAGATCCCTAGATGCCCCTAAAGGGTTAGGCCAGATATGTTTATATATGTAACCATTTGAATGATTTCCTACTAAATCGACCCAAAATTAGAACCTAGGATAAGTAAGCTAAATTATACATTTGAAAATATGATTGTTGTTGTGAACATGTATAAATTAGAAAAGCTATAGAAATGAGGCTAGAACACTAAAGAAACCTCAAATCTTTACCAACTCAACTATGAACCATCAAGATAAGATATGAACAAGAGCTACTCCTATGCATGCATTATAACTTTGACAAAACATCAAACTATTATGTATATAATATTCTCTACTCTTTGAATGCTACAAAACATGAACCTATGAAGATCCTAGAAATCAAATTTGATCATTTGATGCTCAAGGTTTTGAGAGTGAAGGCCTACCATTAATGGCTACAAGATCATGTGGTTCCCATCATTTACTCAAGCTTGAGTTTAGAATATGCAATGGGAGATAATAACTCAATAACAATGGAAGAATACTCAATATCCTAGAAAGATACTATAATTATATTAAAGAAGGAGAAGTGTTCTTGGTAAAAGTGAGGGGGGTAGAGGTCTATTTATAGTTTTCTAATTTCAAGAAAGGGATTGTTTGGATGTATTTGTGACAAAAAGGCCCAAAAGGTGAAATCCAAATGAAATGGACTTTGGAAAGTTAAATCCACTTTTAGAAAGGTAGGTTCCTTTTAGAAAGTGAAAGGGGATTAATTAACCCTAAGTGGCTTAATTAATAGGGATAGGCTTGTGGAAGTCGTTTGGAGGGGTATTAGTGTGATTTAGGGGATTAGAGAGAGTTAGGTTGGTTATTTAACTAGCATAGTGTAGTTAATTAACGGGGATTACAATAATTAGTGCAAGTTTAGTAATAAAGTTTCTTTGATCAAACTATAGGTGTATACAGTTACAAGAATAAAGGACATGCTCGTACTAGGTGAGACATGTTTGTGGCCAAACCTATTATGGAACCACAAACTTATCCAAGATAAGGCTAGAACTAATTCTAAGGCAAGTGGTACCATGTAAAAACAATCCATAAAATGTAGTGATTTTAGAAGTGCCAAATTGGAGAACAATTGTGGACTAGTGGAATTAGGATACATGATAGAGAAAAATAAGCTTTAAATTGGTCAATTAATAATTAGATGGGAATAATGTCAAAAAAAATCCAAAATGATATTTCCAAGTACAAAAGACCAAGTTTTAGGTATAAAAACACAAAATAATTTATCTAAGCATAAACCAAAGCATTATTAGCATGTATAAGAAAACAATTGAAATATGACAAAGTGTCTATAACATGCATAAGATGCTTTTAAAGTAGGTATTACCCCAATGTGAAAAGGTTGCCTTGTGGGTGAGAAAATAAAGTTACTAAGTATTAGTAAATTTATGGTCATGCGTACCATGTATACCCTGTATCCAAATTCAAGATATTGTGAAAAACATATGCGTAAATAATGTATATCACATGCACTGTGATAAGTAACATTGTATGCAAATATGTACCAATAAAGAAAGTAGCGCATAGGTCCTAGTTTTATATTCTTTAATTTTTTAACAACATACAAAAGTCTATCAAGCATGGAGACATAGCCTGCGAAATAGAAGAATATGAAGAGTTTTGAACGAACTACAACTTTTCTTAGAACTCTATTTGTTCTAGAATCAATATACTTCATAAATAAGTATGTGTGTGTCATCATTGAGTCATTGGTATAAATAGTTAAAACAAGATAAGAAATAAAGAGGGCAAGGGCCATTGAAACAAAACAATCAAATCAAAACTAAGAGGTTAGAAGAATGATCAAGATTAGACAAACATCAATGTCAAGTCTCTCAAAATAATAAGGACAAATATTAATTAAATACTAATTAAATGATCAAATATTTATCACTTAAATTATCATTTAAATATTAATAATTAAATTACATAAATAAAATAACTAAGTAAAAAGTAAAAAGTAATCACATAACAATAAAATACAAGATTTTACGTGGGAAACCCTTTCGTAAAAAACCCACATAATCACTTATCTGTTAATATGAGAATTACAATTTCACCCAATACTCCCACAGTCTCCTCGCCTCCCACCACTCTTCCAACCTTTACACAATTTTAATAACTTTGCAAAATATAATTCTCACCTCTAAAAAAAGAGAGCCCCTATTAAATAGGGTTGGTGAAAATGGTTTACATGCAATGCACCATTTCACCCAACATTAGTTTATGTTTAAATAAATTTCATCCACATAAGTGGATTGTGGTGATCCGACATGTTTTATAAATAAAACATTTGGTGGGTTTAATTAATTAAGTGTATATGACCACTTAATATTACAACCATGACAAAGTCAACATAGAAAAATGGAGGAAGCGTCATTGAAATTAAGAGAGAGTGATCTAACAAAAACGAATAAGAAATTATGTACAGTAATTTGTATAGTTGAACTGGCATACGAGGCAAGGTAGGGATATTAATATATGATCTCATCAATGGGATAATCATGTGGAAGCTTAGGATCAATTGGTGTAAAATCATACGTTATGGGTGTGAATGTGTAGGTATGTCATTATCAAAATCTAAAAAATAGTTAGGTATGCTATGATAACTTAAATCATTCGCACTAGAAATATAATGTATATGTCTGTGTGTGTGTGTGTGTGTGTGTGTGTGTGTGTGTGTGTGTGTGTGTGTGTGTGTGTGTGTGTGTGTGTGTACACACACACACATATATTGTGTATCTCTAGAAGTTGTATGAACCTCATGTTTAATTATCCATGATCATTGCATTTGTATTTTTTGTTGCTATTTGTTAAATGCCTTAGGGATAATAGTAACAAATTTTACACTCTATTACATACTATGTCACATATGACAATATTTAAATTAGTTACATGGAAAGTTTATGAAGAGTGTGGCTTAAAGAGACAAGTGTTATGCGTGTACATGAATTAGTTAACAAAGCAAAGGAAATCAAAGCTAACACCTAATAGCTTCATTACAATGCTAACTAGATAAATATACCATCATGCTTAGAGCTTAAGCAAAGCTAATCTATTAACATATTTGCATTAGAACATGAAATGAAGATTCAAACTAACATGCTAAACAAATTAACCTCTATATCTAATTGAATGTTATTGAATGCTAATGAAATGAACCTATTTAGATCCTTAACAATCAAAGGGTTTGATTGTATGATTGAATCCCAAGGTTTCAAGAATGGAGTCTTGTCAATCCATGGCTACACGACCATTTGACATATCTCCATATGACTTCAAACTTGGAAGAATGAATACAAGAAATAAAAAATAGCTAGCTCCTCCAATGAAGAATGATCTAAGATGATAAAATGGCTATAGCTTAGACTCTATGCTCATTTAGGTATATAAAGGTGTAAGAAGAAAGGCTAGACGGAGGGTATGCTTTATATAACCCAATGGATAAAAGAAGTATCTGCATCCCTTTACATGTGGGATAATAGCAAGGTTGAGTTAGTTGTGGATAAGGATGGTTTAGAGACTCATGGGGTTGAGGTCAACCTTAGGAGAGTTTAATTTGTCCTTTAGTGACCCATGGGAATTGAAGGGGTCAATTAATGTATTAATTAACCTATATTGATGAATTGATTTAATTAATAGATAGGTGTGGCTTATAGAAGCTCCTTAGAAGAACAGTTAGTATGATTGGGGGTTTAGGAAGGTGTTTAATCTAAATAAATGATGACTTATTGATCTTATAGAAGGGGAAGCCTTAATTACTTACGAAATAATTAATTAGTTTCAGAGTATAAAGGGGAATGGATTAACGAAAGGTTGTTAACTAGTGTCTTTGCTAGGATAGGAAGGGTTATTTAACCAACGTAATGTAATTAATTAGCGACGATAGAAGAGAAAATGTGCGACATTGACAGATACGTTGTCAATTTACAGGAAAGTAGTATAATTAGTGAAATTTAAGAATTTAAATTACGTGGATCCAAATTATAGGTGTCTACATTTTCCCCTCTTTGGGGTGGTGTAAGTGATTCCACTTCAAAGATATAGTAGACAGGTAAAATTTTGAAGGAATAGAAGAAAAATTAGTATAAGTGAGAGATGCTCCCTCGAGTGTCGATGGTGTGATGAAAGAAGGTGATCGACGATCGAAAAAGGTGAGAGAAATATATAGAAGAAATGGGAAGGGGCAGTGATGCCCTAAGTGAAGTAGAATAATAATTTTGATAGGAGAATGATCAAGAAGAAAGAGATGAAGATGAGCGAGGAAAGGAACTGAGTCTTTCATCCATTGTATTGAAAACAATTTTCTCATCATCATATTGCCAAGGATCTATGTCATCGGTCCTTATTAAAGACATGTAAGCATACAACAAAAGTAGAATGAAATGAAAATCCATACTAAAAAAAATTGTCCATTGTTGAAAATACCTAACCCATGCAACATACAAAATGTAATGCAATACAAAATATGCCTAACTCCCTGCAGCATACATAATGCAATGCAATAGGAGAAAGTAACTAAACTAACCTGAGAGAGAAACATAATGCAATGTATTTGTTACCAAGCTTTTATTCTGACTTGTGTGAATTAATGACAAGGGTTAACAACTGGTGCCCCAAGAAAGGATACATGCAAGGGGAATAACAGAGGACATTTAGGTCCTATGAAAAACAATCATGCTCTATGAAGCAGTACCAAGAAACTCATTGTGCCCCAGAGTACAGACATAGTAAGGAAACCAACTTTGTTAATGGAGGTAGATCAAGATGATCCATGAGTTGCACATAAGAACACGCGAGAACCAAAGGGCGATGTTTTGTAGGATGATTTTTTATTTTTCTAGAAACATATTTGAATGTTTTTTTTTTTCACAATATTTGAATGTTTTTGAAAGTTTTTCTACATTTTTTTCCGAAGCTATGTACATGAAGATGAAGATAAGCGTGGATACCCCCAATGATAAATGCAATGTACAAGGGCAGAATGCCACACGTATGCAGCAAGAAAGTGAAGATGTGAAAATTCCCTCGCACATTAGACTGGGAGTATTCAAAGGTAAATTTCTTCATGCATGACATTGTATCAGGGCCAATATGGATATGTTCATACCTGATGATGAACACAAACCCAATGACATGCTGGGAAGGAAGCAAAAATACACCCAATGTAAGCTGGCCAAGAAACACATGATAGAAAGGAAGTGGGTTGATTGATTTATTAAAGGGGGACAAAGGTGTCCACAAACATCGCAAAAAATAAATATTATACACATGGATGTTCTGAATGAAGCCAAAGAATAGAAATGTTATGAAAATATTTAGAAGGAGGTAAATGAAACAAGTGATTAGCCTAAGGCACAAATCATGAAACAAGACACATGCTAAAGAAAAAGTTTGAACAAGGTCCAAAAAACAACACTTTGTAACATACTAATCATCATTTACTCATTGAGATCTCATTTGTGAACATGGATGAAGAATTGAATTACCTCTTGAAGGAAAGAGTTGATAGACAGTAAGTGAAAACACTAGCCAATGTGTAGGAATGATTTAGAATGAAAGGTGATTTGTGCAAATGGATTGTGGAAGGAGAGTTGTACATTGCTTCGCTACCAGCCAGGTGTTCATAGCCCCAGATGGAGATTTATTTGATTCTAATCACAACATTACTCTATTTCCAATTAGGCATCCATAGCCCTAGGTAGATATTATTAGAAATACCCCAAGAGAGATTTATATAGTCAATTTACTTTTGCTTTTAGCTTTTGCTTTTTGATTGATTGATTTTTATTCTTTTGCTTTCTGAAAACTTATTTAAGCTCTCTTGTTTGACAAGGGGTTAAGAATCACCGATGTCTTGATGGAAGGATGTAGACATTGATTGTGATGATGAAATTGGCTATTGTCAACAAATATGCCCAAAAATTCTTCCCAACAACTTTATTATGTGTAGATAGTGATAGGATCTCTAAGAGGTCAGTCCTTCTTTAATTTACCAAGGTGATGAAAGACCAAGGTCCAATGGATACCATAGAGATAAATGTCACAAAATGCATGTGCGAGTAGGCTAACCACAATAACATCAAAGGGATAAAAATGTTGGATGATTTGCAAAGGAATATGAAAGAAAGGGAAGAAAGAACATCCATGTGTACGCAATACCTGATTGCAATGTTTGATCTTTATACCTTCGATTTTTATTTTATTTTTATATTTTTTTTGTTTTGAATTTTTTCTCATTTTTTTGTATTTTTGAAAAAAAAAATTATGATTTTTGAACTGTTTTAAGATTTTTGTTGATTTTTAATGGTTATTAGAATGAAACATGTCACTCTGCGTGATAGGTTCCAACAACGATGTTCAAGATTTCCTTGATAAGAGAGACTAAGCGTGTTTTTTTATAAAGAGTGATATTATCCCCGATCTTGGTGATCATGGTGAGTTCACACTCAACAAATGACTGTGATTTGTTTTGAAATATCGGTTTTGTATGCAGAATCTTGAGTTCCATATCCATAGGTTTTTGTACTTTGTACCATACTTGATGGGTACATTGGTATGTATTCTGGAATCGCGTTTGATTTTGAATTTTATGATCATTTGAGTTGTTAGGAGCTTTGGAGCCCTTCGGCGTTTTGGTCTTAGCTTGGTAAAAAACTTGTCTAGGTTTCTTATAAGCTAATGCATGAATTTTTTGATCCCGAGTGGTGCGAGAAGAATGTGGACGATTAGAATTGATGGGAGGAATGTGAGGAATGATGGTGGGCTTGCCATAATCATTGATAGAAGAAAAATGTGATAGATGAAAATGATATGGTCCGAGAATGGAAGAAGAGGGACTACCAGGAGGTGAGCCATGGATAAAAGATGAAGGGCTACTAGGATGTGGCCCAAGAATAGAAGAAGAAGGGTTGCTAGGACACGACCCATAGATGGAAGAAGATTGGCTACTAGGATGTGGCCCAAGAATAGAAGATGATGGACTACCAGGATGTGTCCCATAGATAAAAGAAAATGGTGGGTTATTAGGATGTGGCCCATGAATAGAAGACAAGGAAATAGTTAGTCGTGGCCCAAGAATAGAAGGTAATGGGCTACCCGGAGGATACCCATAGATAGATGATGAAGGGAAACTTAGAGGTGGCCCATATATAGAAGAAGATGATGGGCTACTTGGTGATAACCCAAAATGAGATTGTGATTGAGGAACCATGATAGATAAAGAAGAATTGGGTAATGAAAAGATAGACCATGGATCAATGACAAAACCAGAATTTCTCCATGTAATGAGGATGACAAAGAAAAAAGAATAAGAGGAGGATCAAGTTGCATGATTGAGAATCTTCCTCTATTTTCTGATAAAAGGAATCAACTTCTTTCATACAATACGTGAATGCATCGAGGTCTAAAGAGAATCCTTACACATAATCTACTAGAGGAATATCTTTTTGTGCTCCTATAAATGCCACGATCGCTCCTTCGTTTTGAAATAAATCAATCAGTATGAGTTGTTGATCGACCACCAGGGGTTGATTGGAAGAAAGAGGTTTAATTGGTGTGGAAGACTTAAAATATGTTTGATGATGATTGATAGAAGAAGATGACTCAAGAGACGAAGTAGAATTAGGGATATATGTCCTTATGAATAGAAGAAGATTTGGAATTGGTTGGTATAGGTTTCCCTATAAGACAACGACATGGAGGAATAAAAGGAGGATTTTGTATATAAAATTCCATAGATTGCAATGTAAGATTCGACTTAAACGATTGAATAGAAGGAATTTGAGTCACATGAATCTTCAAAGGAGGAAGAGTTTGTTGAGGTGACTGATAAAAGAGGTCCTACAAAAAAGGGGGGGGACCGTAATTAGGATTTGAATTGGATGAATCTGAATAGTAGTTTGGATCTGAATCATCAAAAGAATCAGAGGAAATATTTTGGATTGGAATCCTCAAAAGAAGAGTAAATTTTTGAATTAGACTCAAAAGAAGAGTGGGGGGAAAACTGAATAATAATTTGGATCAGAAGTGTCCAAACCATACCACTGACTATGAGATGAAGGTGGGAAACGGATTTCTGAATGGGTTCTCTAACAACAAGAACCAAACGTGGTTCAGTCATGATAGACATATTTTGATGTGAACGTCGAAACTTTGATTCTTTATTTTTGTATGTATAAGGGACCTTACAAGTAATCACTCATTTTTGGTGTGTGTTGGGTTCAAAGGCCTAGACATAGATTGTATGATCAAACTTATTCCAAAGTGAATAAGGTTTCATGTTGATTTGGGCACATAATAACAACCAAATAGACATTTCGTAAAGATGGGGATGTTTGTGTGATTTGCCAAAAGGGAAGCTAAGGAAAAACATACATCGTGATGAATTAAGATTTATAATCCAACAAGGTTTGGACAACAAGTTTAGAGGGTGTAACTGTTAAAGGGTTTGATCAAATTTTAAGCAATGTAAAGGATACAAGGGAAATATTTCCAATGTTTGATTGATACAAAAGTTTCTTGATAGGAAATTTTTTTGCCAAGGTTTGAAAGATATGTTCAAAAATGACCATGAACTTAGGAAAAAACAAGAAGATCAAGAGGGTCAACAAGACCCAAAGGATTGTCCCTAGAAATGATTTTTATACAATGGATACGCACAAGGAAAAAATCACGCAAACGTTCAAAACACAAAGCCAAATTAATGACCAAATAATAATGAATGATAAAGAATCAATGAATCAAAGTGACTATCTGATCCATAGGGATCCAAAATGACTCTACTTCATCAGATCAGCCAACATGACAGAAGAAGGAAAATGATACACAGAGGTTCCATGTCTTTTATGTTAACAAAACTGCTGCTCTGTGTAGAGTGGTGGTTACAAAACCACCACCTAACCCAAGCGGCAGTCCTATGACTTCCACCTAGCCAAGGTGGCGGTGTTGAGCATCTATTGGATAGAAAAATAAAATTTGAAACATGAACAGTCCTCAGAATTGGAAAGGTTATCTCATTTCTTTTCTCCTCCATGACCTTTCTCATCCTCCAGTGCACGGGGAGGATATGAAGAAAGGCTATAAATACATGTTATGGAAGGAGAGTTTTTGATTATCAAAGCATGAAAGCAAGTGAGCAAGGAAGCTCTTAGTGCTGGAATTGTGATTTGTAGAAGAAAGGAGTAATTGAGGTAGAGAAAACAAGTAATTGGGAGGAAGTGTGAAATATTATCTACTTCTCTTTCATACTTATTGTAAATTTTGTACTTCTTACTTGAATTCTCCAATGAAAAGTGGGAAGAAAAATCATTTTCCCTTCCCGGCTGGTTTTCCTCCTCTGGAGGTTTCCAGGATAAAAATTGTTGGTGTTCATGAGTTTATATTCTTTCCTTTCCTATAATTGTGGATTCTAAGCATAAGAAAATTCATTCACTAGCTATCTCTATCATTTTCTAATCAAAATTAGAACAACGTTTAATTATGATTCTATGAACAATTCCAAAGTAGAGAGTTTATAGATCATTTTGATATTAGAGCTAACACATATTCGGGACTGTGGTATGTGTTCTTGGATTTGTATGACAGTGACGAGATCTAAAGGAAAAGAGGCTTTACCTTGCGATCCACATATTTCTACAAGGAAATGGAAACAGAGAATTCGGAGACAAATGGAGGAAGAAAACTTGGTCCGTAGAATCGAGATGTTGGAGACCATGATGGGTAGGATGTTTAGAAGACAAGAACTTGCAGATTTATAGAAGATGGCTTCTTTTAAGCAAGACTCCATGGAATCAGTGGTTCAAGGCTTAGCTGAAAAGTTTGGCATAGGGAGGAGCCACCATGAGGAGGATTATGGGGAAGAACGTGAAGAGGAGACTTCAAATGCAAGAGAAAAGGTAAAATCTGATCACGCTCCTTTTAAAGTTGAGAAGAAAGTTGAAATTAAAAGATTTGAAGGAAAGGTAGATGCAGAGTTGCTTGATTAATGGCTAAAACTATTAGAAGTCTACTTTAGCATCAATAATGTCACTGAGGCATAGAGGATCACCTTTCCACATCTCAAAATGGAGGGACACACTCTGGTTTGGTGGGAAACCTATCTAGCCACTTGTGAAAAGAAGAAACGTCCTATTGTGAAATATTGGCAAGAATTTAAGGAATTATTTAGAGCTAACTTCTATCCTATTGGCCACAAGACTGACCAAATGATTAAATGGAAGTATTTTAGTAAAGGCAATGGTCAAAGTGTGTAGGACTATACTATGGAGTTTCAGAGGCAGGCCATGTTTCTGAACATGGACTTGGAGGATGAGGATATTTGACTAAGTACTTGGGAGGACTTCACACTCACCTTCGAAGAAAATTCATCTCCACAAAACCCAAAGATCTCAATGAGGCATGTGTGCAGGCATACTACATAGATGATGAAAAGAAGCAAGGAGAAGCAGAGCCAAGGGAAAAGTAGTCGACAAAGTAGTAGAAGAAAGAACATGGGAAAACAAGTAAAAAAGGTAAGTGGAAAGGTAAAGGTAAACAAGCTGCCACTACTTTAAATACTTGTAAAGATCCCAAGAATTTTTGTAAGAACTGTGATATCAATGGTCATACTGACGCTACATGTTGGAAGTTACATCCGAAGAACCGAATCAAGGACTCAAAGAAGTCTATGATAGTTGTAAAGATAGAAGAGGAGGTGGAAATTGAAGATGACTCTGATGTAGACGAGAGGCTTGGATGCACAGCCACCAACATGGAGTGCCAGGAAGAGGAGATGAGTATACTATTCCAGATCAAAATCCAGATCAAGAGAACTAAGGTATATGCTTTAGTTGATACCGGTTCTCAATCTAATTTGATTTATGAAGCAGTTGTAAAGAAGCTTGGTCTTGAGACTTAGAAGCATCCACACCCTTATCCTTTGGGTTAGGTGAAGAAGGGTGTTGAAATTCAAGTAAAAGAAAGATGCAAGGTCATGTTTGGGATAAATTCCTAGTATATTGATGTATTGGAAGCTGATGTTATTCCACTTGATTCTTTTGATGTTGTTTTCGGGCGTCCTTACTTGTATATCAGGGATGCTATATTTATGAGAAGGAAAAAATGATATAGATGGGTCAAGGATGGGATCATTTACAACATCTGAGCACACCAGCGTAAGACACGGGTTACTATGGTGAGTGTTAACCAAGCAAAATGACTTAATCAGGTAAATCATTATCATTTTTGTTTACTTTTGTTAAAGGATAAACAAGATGGGGTAGTAGTTTCAAATATTTCTAACCAGGGAAAACAGGATTTGGATAGTATTATTCAGTCTTTTTAGGAAGTTTTTCAAGCTCCCAGTGGGTTACCACCAAAACGGGAATTAGAGCATGAGATTCAGATGTTTCCAGAGTCCCCTCTACCGAACATCGGGTTGTATAGGCCATCCTTGTTGGAGAGTACTAAAGTAAAGAAATAACTCTAGGAACTACTAGACCAGGGTGTGATACATCTGAACACCTCACCATGCGGTTCGCCTATTGTGATGGTGCCAAAGAAGGATGGTTCTTGGAGAATGTGCATCGACTACTACGCTTTGAACAAGATAACCATAAAGAAAAAATATCCACTTCCCTGCATAGATGATCTCTTGGACCAGCTTGAACCTGCCAAATTCTTCACGAAATTGGATCTAAAGTTAGGTTATCACTAGGTCAGATGATGGAGGAGGACATATGGAAGATTGCCTTCAAGAAAAAATAGGGTTTGTATGAGTTGTTAGTACTTCCATTTGGTTTATGCAATGCACCCGTACATTTATGAGACTGATGAATGATGTATTGTGGGATTACATAGATTCATGTGTCAGTTTTTATCTAGATGATATCTTGATTTTTAGTGCCTCACGGAAGGCACATCTAACTCATTTGTAGCAAGTCTTGCAGGTTCTCAAGGAGAGACAACTTCTTTGTAATATGAAGAAATTTGAATTTGCCAAACAGTCACTTGTCTATCTTGGGCACGTAGTTGGAGGAGGAGAGCTACGAGTGGATCCAAAGAAGGTGGCAGCCATCACTGGTTGGCCAACACCAACAGGAGCCACAGATACTAGGAGTTTTGTGGGAGCAGTACAGTACATGTGGAAGTTCAATCTGGGATTCTCCATGATTACATCACCTCTACACACATTGGCTACAAAGAGTAAGGGTTTTGACTGGGGTAAGGAACAAGACAAATCCTTTGAGTTATTGAAATACAAGATTAGTCATGCTCTAGTACTTGCTCTTCCTAATTTGCAGCAGCCCTTTAAAGTAGAGATAGATGCCAGTGATTATGCTATGGGTGTAGTGTTTCTTCAGGGAGGTAAACCCATATGCTATGATTTTGAAACTTTTACTTCAGCAGTTAAAGGATATTTAGTATATGATAAGGAAATGTATGCACTAGTTCAGGAAATTAAAAAACGGAAGCATTATTTGTTGGGTAAAGAAACTATTGTGCACACTGACCAAAAACTTCTCCAGTATTTGCAAGACAGTCTAAATTGCAGCAATCAAGGCACTACAAATGGATGGGGTTCCTTTAGCAGTTCCATCTAGTGATCAAATACAAGGGTAGTACAAACTTGGTGGCAGACATGTTGTCTAGGCCGCCCACACAGGAAAATTTCTCCTGCTTGGCCACTATCCCTCAGATCGAGCCCTTCACAAAGGAAGCTTATGGAGAGGCATATGCCCATGGATAGAGACTTTGGGGTGACATTTCAGCAGTTGCAGTCCTAAGGGGCTGAAAAGATAGGGATTGGAGATTGTTATCTCAAAGACGGGTTACTCTACCGATGGGGGAAGATTTGCGTGCCAAAAGAAGAAAGAATTCTATTGATGAGGGAAACACATAACTTGAAAGTAGCGGGACATTTCGGTGTTGGTAAGACTCTAGCCCACTTGCAAAGGTACATGTATTGGCCTAATATGCAAGAATAAGTATAAAAATTTATACGGGGATGTAAAATTTGTTGTACTAGCAAGCCTAAGACTAGGAAGGAGGGTTTGTATATGTCCTTTTCCAGTACCTACTCGTCTGTGGGAGGACATTTCTATGGATTTTGTAGGAGGATTACCTATGTCTAAACATGGCCATGACTATCTATATGTTGTTGTTGATAGATTCAGTAAGATGTGTATCCTTATGGCATGAAAAATGACAGTAAAAGCACATGAGGCAACAAATCTTTTCTTTGCTAATGTATGGGTGCATTTTAGTTTGCCAAAGTCTATTGTTTGTGACTTGGATTAGGTTCTTGGGGAAGTTTTGGATTACTTTGTTGGACAAGATGGATACCAGGTTACAGAGGAGCACATCTTTCCATCCATAGACAGATGGACAGACAGAGGTGTTAAACATGACTTTGGTACAGTTGATGAAAGGGTATAATAGAAAATATCCAAGGACTTGGGATGAGTTCTTAGCCTACATTCAGCATTCTTATAACCGAGCAGTACACACATCCACTATGAAGTCACCATTTTAAGCATGCTTGGGATATCTACCTACAAATCCACTGGACATAGCAGTTGGGACAGCAGGATGAGGAGGAGACATGAGACATAGAGGTGAATAGAGAAAACAAATTCATTGAGAGGATCTAGAAAATCCATCTCAAAGTCAAAGAACAGTTAGAGAAATCTCAAGCCAAGTACAAGGCTAGGCACGATCAGCACATAGACAGGAAACATAAGATTCATGTTGGAGATAGAGGTTTGGCTTTACTTGAGCAAGGAGAGACTATAAGGTCAAACACGGAAGCTCAAGCCACTACGATATGGAACCTTCACCATATTGGAACAGGTTAGAGAAAATGCCTTCTCGACTTGATTTACCACCATTCATGAGGATGTACTCTAGTAGTAAACTGTGAGAACTTGCACCTATATGAGCCATCCATGCTAGATGAAGATGAAGGACTACAGTTGCTACCTTCCATTGAGGATTACGTATTGGATTCACAAGGTGAATTGGATGAGGATGTACTACTACAATAAAATGTCAGAGAGACTAGGAGAGGTCCACATGAGTCTTGGTAGGTTGGACTGAAAGGAAAGACACCTAGGCAAGCCCGGTGGTATTTGAAGGAGCAAGTGAGAGAATTATTTCCTCATCTACTCCCCCACTAAGATTTTGTGGGACCAAAAGCCTCCTAAGTAGGGGATGTGTGATCCATAGGGATCCAAAATGACTCTACTTCATCAGATCAACCAGTACGATAGAAGAAAAAAAATGAAGAAAATGAAGGATCTATCTTTATAGTTAATAGAACCGCCACCCTATGTGCAGAGCGGCATTTATAGAACGGCCGCCCAACCTGGAGGGTCATGGCTGTCTGTAATGTCCCCATTTCTGAAGACACTTAGGCCTATAGTCCCGTGGGCTCTCGAGATGTGCAAGGGGAACATTTTTTATTAAATCCAATTAAATGATTATTGCCTGGAGCAATGAATTATTTAAGGTTATTCGTTATAAAATTCTCCTCTTAGATTTAATTCCCCAAAATATATAAAATTAAATGGGGACATTAGATTAAGGCTATAAACGCATGTTAGGTGGATTTCATTGAATAAAGATCACCCTTTGCAAAGGATGCCACACCTAGTGAAAAAAAACTGCTTTTAGCGTTGGATATTTTCCCTCTTGTAGGGTCATTATTAGGATTATGTTATGATGATAACCATTTTAAGCTCCATGCTTGGAGTTGGTATGTATGAGCATATGATCTACTTCTCTCTCTCTCTCTTATTGTAATTTATGTACTTATTATTGAATTGGTGAGTAAAAGTGGGAAGAAATAGCAATTGCCCTTCCCAATCTAGTTTTTCTCTCCTCGGGAGTGCCTTTTTCCAGGATAAAATTGTTGGTGTATGAGTTCTACTTGTTGGTTTCTTTCCCTTTCTACAAATTGTTGATTCTATTCAAAACTATGGTGACATTGAATAGGGCTATCTCTGTTAGCATGTTTCTAAGGGTGAATAGAGCTTTATTAGAAATCTGATCTGTGATTGGCTGTGGATAATTCCAAAGTTGAAGAGTTTACAGATCACTGTTTTAAGTGTATTGAAGGGCTCAATATGACGAATGCCGACACAATCACATTTAGTTGCCATTTACTCAAACCCTAGCAACTCAGTTTGGATTAATTCCTATGTTTGTTTTCAAATGGGATTTTAGTTATTAAGATTACGATCTATATGGAAATGATCTTACCATTTATAGAACTATTTGCATTTTATTTGAAGATGAAAACATGGTAAGTATTGACAGGAGGTTGATCATGATTTTAGAAGATTTCAGCTATACGTGCATGCTTCATGGTTGTTATCCAATTAAGACATATTCCAAAAAGTGGCAGTTACGATCGTGAGCGACACAACAGTTCCACCAAGATACGTTAACCAAACTTTGCGAGAAAGTAATCTATTAATATCAAGATGATATTAATATAACACCTACAAGTGGTAACACTAACACTTTTCAAAATCAAGGTAGTAATTGAAATCAAACTAAAGCTAGAGTATACCTAGGAATTGTTAAAGTGTATATAGTATAACATCACAATATAGATTTGGATTTAGGTTAAGTTTACAAGTTTCTAGAGACGTAAACATTAAAAATTGTAGTGACAGATATAAACAAGATAACAGTTCAAAGGAGAGTTAACGTGATGAATCGAGCATAACTACGATTAACGATCTTGACTTGGGTATTGTTGGGTTTTAAAATTGTACCTTAACAAACCACAGTCAGGGGACAACAAGTCCCTCCTCTTTATGGGAGAGGTTCCCTTATTGAAAGCAAGCATCAAAGCTTATATACAAATGTACAACTTTCAAAGTGTGGATTCCTGATACTTTGAAACCTTTTAAGCTCGAAAGATTATTAGTACGAAAAAAATAGAAGAACCAAGGAGATGAGAGAGGAAGAACATAAAAATGTTGTCAGGAAATATAGATAGCAGAGTATAACCTTATACGTATTGATCAAGGGAGATGTAGAATAGAATCATTCACTTTCACAACATTGATATAATTCCATGGACACAAAGTTCCAGAAATCATATAAACAAGAACACAAAGTTTCTTATCATAAAAGATTAATGATCTGTGGGTTTCCAACGAGGAAAGAAGGAATAACAGATGGAAATGAAGTGGAAATTCTTTCCTGTATTGATTAATTTTGAATCTATAACATTTCAAGAATGCTAGGATCTAACCCCCTGAATAAAAGTAGAGAACCCGTTAAATAGCTTTCAAAAATGGTTACATTCAGTTAGAACTTATTTTAATCAAAAGATTAAGAACTAATTAGGAATTAAAAGAAGTGTTTCAAGATCTTAAAGAAGAAACACTCGACTGAAGTTCAGAGGTGCCAACTGGCTCAAGAATCTAATGTTTTAAATTCTTCAACACCTCTGTTATTTCCATGCCTGGCGGAAAAACCAAACTCATTGAATCACAGCCGTTAAGTGGCCCACTTTTACAACTTTAAAAATGGGTTGTCCACGTGGAAGAGATTTGTTGAAAGGGCGCTGGGGGTACCTTTTTCATTTTATGATTTTTATAGAGATTGTGCATTTTAGACATTTTGGTCTGCCCATCCACATTTGATATAGGCCTGACATGTGGCTTCACTTGAGTGTTGATGGAGTCGCAACTCACTTTTATAATTTTAATTCTTTTCAAAGAAAAGCTCATAAAACTCAAAGTTCTCCGCCGATGCCTCTCTGCTTTGACTTTTCAACACAAGCTCAAGACCCCAGTAGAGTCGTGGATCATTTTATAACTTTTAAATCTCTTTTTGGAAATAAAACCAAAATTCCCAAATCACTTAGATGGCTCACCTTCCCACTTTGACTTTTCAACACAGGCATCAACACGTGGCTTCACCTGGGTGCCAACGGGGTTGTGCTTCACTTTATAACTTTACTCTTTCTTCATAATGCCTCAAAACATGAAAAGGGCCCAAGCCTTTCCACCAAATAGCCAATTAGGATCCTTCGGGGCCATAGGGCCAATTTGACACTTTTGCTAAAAAAACCAAAAATGACAAGTTCGTAAAAAGAACCCATCCTACCACATCCAATTAGAGATGTTCATGTACCTATGGATGTTGGGGCAAAAATTCAAAGGGAAGATACACCGTAAAAGATAAAACGAAGGGGGAAAACTCCACCATTCATGCCCAGATTACAAATTTCTTTTCACAAGAAGAAAACTGCAAATGACACAAGGCTCGATGTGATCCTCAGCCAAAGAGAAGGATTGAAAACAACATTCCAATGAAGGAAACAAATTTTTAAGCATCTCAGATGGGAATACATAAAGTTTATCAAACCACGCAGACTAGAGAATTTTAAATGAAAGGGGCGAGATTAAAAACTGAGCACCAACAACTTCAAAGCTCCGAATTTCTCCATCTCTCCAGTCTTCTTACTCTGTTCTAAACATTCCTCAAAGGCACCAACTCAAAATTTTCAAAACTTGACTTGGAAAATGAGGGGGATTTTGAGGGTGACAACAGGTATCAAGACCAAAAAGGCTACCAATGATATGAAAACATATTCACACACTTAAGACGTTTAACAAATAGGCCGTCAAATATGGATGAACATAAATAGACACAAAAGTGGCGAATACAAATCAATTAGCAATACAAGGGTAGTCACTCTTCTCATGATGAAAAAAGTGTAAAAGAAAGTGAAGGGAGTAGATCAATTGGTGTTGAAGAGAGTTTGGCCTCACTTTGGCAGAGTTTTGCTTCACCTTAGGGCGAGTGAAAAACTAAGAAAAAGTAATGCTTCATAATCTCCATGATGAATGATGCGTCATTTGAACTTTAATGGAATCTCCTGTTGTTCGACAAACAAGATAAAGACGATTCCAAGAAATTTCTCCCTTTGCGATGGCTCTCAACTCAAATTGGTTTTGATATGGTCAAAGTTGGCTCCTGGATAAGATAACTTCCTAGGTGGTTCACTCAACTAGGTGTCACAAGTTATCTAGATGCGAACTCGGTTTGCCAAGGTTTCCCATGGATTATCCCAAATTTACTTTACCCCCTTTAAGTACATTGTGCAATAAATGCATCCATAGTGTACTCTCGTTAGGGTCGTGATACAAATAATTTTGATGCTAAATCTCACAAATGGTAAAACTAGTCAAGTAGGTTATGTGGAACACTTCCTATTTTGTCCACAAGGTTCCTTCTTGCGTGGACTACTTTAGGGTTCCTAGACCCACCCCCATTGTTGTAGCTTAAGGCATTATGCCAAAGGGGTTATATTCTAGTTAAGCAGATAAGGACGTACCCTTTTTTGAAAATTTAAAATACAGTGTGATGTTTGTGGTGTGGTTTTTATCTTGTTTAGCTTAAAGTGGTTTGTTTGAACACCTTTTGACAACCTGCATGGAATTGTATTAGTAGCTATGTTTTGGCTCGATTTAACCTTAAATCTCTTTGACAAGTGTTTTATGTCATGTATGGCGGATTAGTAATTTTCCATACAAACAAAGAGGAAAAACATCATTTTTGATTCTCAAGAGATGTCCTAAGATGCAAGAGAAGAGCATACGTGATGCAAGATCCAACTAAGAAATCAACAAATGGAAAATACTTAATTCAAATGTGACATATATTCATTTTAACCAAATTTGACATTCCCAATGTTTTTCAAAGCAAACAAAAGAGATAAGAATTGTTTATGATTCCCAAGATCGCCTAAAAGGCATGAGGCAAGAAAATACATGACTTTAGTCTTATGATTAAACATGCAATGTTTATCCAAATTTAATATAATTTAAACAAAGACATGTAAATACACCCTACTTCATTAGATCAGTCAGCACTAAGAAGGATAAATAATACACGGAGGTTCTATATTTATAGTAACAGGACCGCCACTCTGTGCAGATAGGTGGTTATAGAACCGCTGCCCAACCAGGGCGGCGGTCCTGGCTCTTTCAGACAGAAAATAAAAACATGAAATGAATAGCCCTAGAATTTGAAAGTTTTTCTGTGTCTCTTCTCCTCCACGACCTTTCCCATTCTCTAGTGCACGGGAGGACATGAGAAAGGCTATAAATACATGTTGTAGAAGAGAATAAGATTATGGAAGCATGAAAGAAAGTGAGCAAGAAGTTCTTAGTGCTGGAATTGTGTTTTTTAGAAGAAAGGAGTGTTGAGCAGAGCAAGCAAGTAATTGGGAGGAAGTGTGAGATATTATCTACTTCTCTTTCATACTTATTGTAAATTTTGTACTTATTGTTTGAATTGGCTAATAAAAAGTGGGAAGAAAGAGAAATTACCCTTCCCGACTGGTTTTTCCTCCTCTGGAGGTTTCCAGGATAAAACTTGTTGGTGCTTGTGAGTTCATATTCTTTCCTTTCCTGCAATTGTTGATTCTAAGCAAAATTCATTCATTAGTTATCGTTGTCATTTTCTAATCGAAAGTAGAACATCAATGTTTTAATTTGTGATTCTATGGATAATTCCAAAGTTGAAGAGTTTACAGATCATTTTGGTATTAGATCTAACAAGTATCTAGAACTCCGGTATTCGTTCTTGGATTTGTATGACAGTGACGAGATCTAAAGGAAAAGAGGCTTTACCTTGTGATCCAGAAATTTATACAAGGAAGTGGAAATAGAGAATTTGAGAACAAATGGAGGAAGAGAACTTGATCCGCTATAGACCATGATGGATATGATGTTTAGAAGGCAAGAAGAACTTGCAGATTTGTAGAAAACAACTTTTGTCAATCAAGACTCCATAGACTCAGTGGTTCAAGGCTTAGCTGAAAAGTTTGGCATAAGGAGGAGCCACCATGAGGAAAATTATGGGGAAGAACATGAAGAAAAGACTTCAAACACAAGAGAAAAGGTAAAATCTGATCATACTCCTTTTAAAGTTGAGATTAAAAGCTTTGAAGGACAAGTAGATGTAGAGTTGCTTGATAAATTGTTAAAACAATTAGAAGTCTACTTTAGCATCCATAATGTCACTGAGGCACAAAGGATCACCTTTGCATGTCTCAAAATGGAGGGACATGCTCTGGTTTGGTGGGAAACCCATCTAACCACTTGTGAAAAGAAGAAGCGTCCTATTGTGAAATCTTGACAAGAATTTAAAGAATTACTTAGAGCTAACTTCTATCCTATTGGCCACAAGACTGACCAAATGATTAAATGGTAGTATTTTAGACAAGGTAATGGTCAAAGTGTGTAGGACTATACTATAGAGTTTCGGAGGCAGGCCATGTTGCTAAACATGGACTTGAGGATGAGGATATTATGACTAAGTACTTGGGAGGACTTCACACTCACCTTCAAAGAAAATTCATCTCCACAAAGCCCAAAGATCTCAACAAGGCATGTGTGCAGGCATACTACATAGATGATGAAAAGAAGAAAGGAGAAGTAGAGCCAAGGGAAAAGCAGTCGACAAATCAGCAGAAAAAAGAGTATGGGCAAACAAGTAACAAGGGTAAGTGGAAAGGGAAAGGTAAACAAGTTGTCACTACTTTAAATACTTATAAAGATCCCAAGAATTTTTGCAAGAACTGTGATATAAATGGTCATACTGATGCTACATGTTGGAAGTTACATCCGGTAGTTACATTCGAAGAACCGAACCAAGGACTTAAAGAAGTCCATGACAACTATAAAAACAGAAGGGGGGTGGAAATCGAAGATGACTCTGATGTAGATGAAAGGCTTGGATATACGGCCACCAACATGGACAGATAGGAAGAGGAGATGAGTAGACTATTCCAGATCAAAATCCAGATCAAGAGAACTAAGGTAAATGCTTTGGTTTATACTGGTTCTCAGTCTAACTTGATTTATGAAGCAATTGTAAATAAGCTTGGTCTTAAGACTTACGAGCATCCACACCCTTATCCTTTGGGTTGGGGAAAGAAGGGTGTTGAAATTCAGGTAATAAGAAGATGTAAGGTCAAGTTTTGGATAAATTCCCAGTATATTGATGTTTTGGAAGCTGACGTTATTCCACTTGATGCTTTTGGTGTTGTATTCAGGAGTCCTTACTTGTATATCAGGGATGTTATATTTATGAGAACAGAAAATTGGTACAGATGGGTCAAGGATGGGATCAACTACAACATCCAAGAACACCAATGTAAGACATGGGTTGCTATGGTAAGTGTTGACGAAGCAAAATGACTTATTCAGGAAAATCATAATCAGTTTTGTTTACTTTTTCTAAAGGATAAACAAGATGGGGTGGAAGTTTTAGAGATTTCTAACCATGGAAAAAATGATTTGGATAGTATTATTCAGTCTTTTCAGGAAGTATTTCAGTCTCCCAGTGAGTTACCACCAAAACAGGAAGTAGAGAATGAGATTCAACTATTGCTAGAGTCCCCTCTACCGAACATCAGGTTGTATAGGCAATCCTTTCTTGAGAGTATTGAAGTAAAGAAGCAACTCCACGAACTACTAGACCAAAGGGTGATACATCCGAGAACCTCACCATGTGGTTCGCCTAATGTGATGGTGCCAAAGAAGGATGGTTCTTGGAGAATGTGCATCGATTACCGCACTTTGAACAAGATCACCATAAAGAACAGATATCCACTTCCCCGCCATTATGATCTCTTGGACTAGCTTCAGCATGCAAAATTCTTCATGAAGTTTGATCTCAAGTCATGTTATCACCAAGTTAGAGTGAAGGAGGAGGATATATGGAAGACTGCCTTCAAGACAAAACAAGGTTTGTATGAATGGTTAGTACTTCCTTTTGGATTATGCAATGCACCTATTACATTTATGAGATTGATGAATGATGTATTGCGGGATTTCATAGATTCATGTGTCATTGTGTATCTAGACGATATCTTGATTTTTAGTGCCACATGGGAAGAACATCTAACTCATTTTTATAGCAAGTATTGCAAGTTCTCAGGGAGAAACAACTGCTTTGTAATATGAATAAATGTGAATTTTCCAAACAGTCACTTGTCTATCTTGGGCATGTGGTTGGAGGAGGAGAGCTACGAGTGGATCCAAAGAAGGTGGAAGCTATTACTAATTGACCAACACCAATAGGAGCCACAAATACTAGGAGTTTTGTGGGAGAAGTACAATACATGCGGAAGTTCATTCTGGGATTCTCCGTGATTGCAACACCTCTACACACAGTGGCCGCAAAGAGTAAGGGTTTTGATTGGGGTAAGGAACAAGAAAAATCATTTGAGTTATTGAAATACAAGATTAGTCATGCTCCAGTACTTGCTCTTCCTAATTTGCAGTAGCCTTTTGAAGTAGAGATAGATGCTTGTGATTACGTTATGGGCACAATTTTGCTTCAAGGAGGTAAACTTGTATGCTATCATTATGAAACTTTCACTTTAGCTGTCAAAGGATATTCAGTATATGATAAGGAAATGTATGCACTAATTTAGGAAATTAAAAATGGAAGCATTATTTGTTGGGTAAAGAAACTATTATGCACATTGACCACAAACCTCTCTAGTACTTACAAGCACAATCTAAATTACAGTAGGCAAGGCACTAAAAATGGATGGGGAACAGTTCCATCTGGTGATCAAATACAAGAAGGGTAGTACATATTTGGTGGCAGACATGTTGTCTAGGCCGCCCACACAAGAAAAGTTCTCCTGTTTGGCCACTATCTCTCAGATCGAGCCCTTCACGAAGGAATCTTATGTAGAGGTATATGCCTAGGACAGAGACTTTGGGGTGAAATTTCAGCAGTTGCAGTCCCAAGGGACTGAAAGGACAAGGATAAAAGATTTTTATCTCAAGGACAGGTTGTTCTACCGATGGGGAAAGCTTTGCGTGCCTAAAGAAGAAAGACTTCTATTGATGAGAGAAGCACATACCTCGAAAGTAGTGGGACATTTTGGTATTGATAAGACCCTAGCCCACTTGCAAAGGTACGTGTATTGGCCCAATATGTAAGAAGAAGTATCAAAATTTATACGTGGATGTAAACTTTGTTATACCAATAAGCCTAAGACTAGGAATGAGGGTTTGTATATGCCTTTGCTAGTACCTACTCGTCCGTGGGAGGACATTTCTATGGATTTTGTAGGAGGATTACCTATGTCTAAACATGGCCACGACTATCTCTATGTTGTTGTTGATAGATTCAATAAGATGTGTATTCTTATGGCATGTAAAAAGACAATAAAAGCACATAAGGCAACAAATATTTTCTTTGCTAATGTATGGGTGCATTTTGGTTTGCCAAAGTCTATTTTTTTTGAAATGGATTCCAGGTTCTTGGAGAATTTTTGGACTACTTTGTGGGACAAGATGGATACCAGGTTACAAAGGAGCACAACTTTCCATCCACAAATAGATGTACAGACATAGGTGGTGAATAGGGCTTTGGTACAGTTGATCAGAGGGTATAACAAAAAATACCCAAGGACTTGGGATGAGTCTTTAGCATACATTCAGCATTCCTATAACCAGGCAGTACACACATCCACTATGAAGTCACCGTTTGAAGTATGCTTGGGATATCTACCTACAAATCTGCTGGACATAGCAATTGGGCAACATGATGAGGAGGAAACACGAGACACAAAGGTGACTAGATCAAACAAATTCATTAAGAGGATCTGAAAAATCCATCTCAAAGTCAAAGAACAACTAGAGAAATCTCAAGCCAAGTACAAAGCTAGGAACGGTCAACATAGGAGGGAACATAAGCATCGTGTTGGAGATAGAGTTTGGCTTTACTTGAGAAAGGAAAGACTGCAAAGTCAAGCATGAAAGCTCAAGCCACTACGATATGGGCCCTTCACCATATTGGAGCAGGTTGGAGAAAATGTCTTTCAACTTGATTTACCATCCTTTATGAGGATGTACTCTGTAGTAAACTGTGAGAACTTGCACCTATATGAGCCATCCATGTTAGATGAAGATGAAGGACTACAATTGCTACCTTCCATTGGGGATTGCATCTTAGACTCATGAGGTGAATTGGAGGAGGATGTAGTGCTACAACATAAGGTCAAAGAGACTAGGAGAGGTCCGCAGGAGTCTTGGCAGATTGGACTGAAAGGAAAGACACCAAGATAGACTCAATGGTACTCAAAGGAGCAAGTGAGGGAATTATTTCCTCATCTACTCCCCCACTAAGCTTTTGTGGGACCAAAAGCCTCCTAAGCAAGGGAGGTGTGATCCATAGGGATCCAAAATGACTCTACTTCAAAAGATCAGTCAACATGAAGAAGGAAAAATAATACACAGAGGTTATGTCTTTATAGTAACAGGACCGCCGCTCTGTGCAGAGCGGCGGTTACAGAACCACCGCCTAACCATGGCGGCGGTCCTAATACTACCGGTATGCATTGGGCGGCGGTCTTGGCTCTTTCAGACAAAAAATAAAAACATGAAATGAACAACCCCAGAATTTGAAAGGTTGTCTGTGTCTCTTATCCTCTATGACATTTTCCATTCTCTAGTGCATTGGAGGACATGAGAAAGGCTACAAATACATGTTGTAGAAGAGAATAAGATCATGGAAGCATGAAAGCAAGTGAGCAAGAAGTTCTTAGTGCTGGAATTGTGTTTTGCAGAAGAAAGGAGTGTTGAGACAGAGCAAGCAAGTAATTGGGAGAAAGTGTGAGATATTATCTACTTCTCTTTCACACTTATTGTAAATTCTATACTTATTGTTTGAATTGGCCAGTAAAAAGTGGGAAGAAAGAGCAATTTCCCTTCCCGACTGGTTTTTCCTCCTCTGGAGGTTTCCAGGATAAAACTTGTTAGTGTTTGTGAGTTTATATTCTTTCCTTTCCTGTAATTGTTGATTCTAAGCATAAGCAAAATTCATTCATTAGCTATCATTGTCATTTTCTAATCAAAAGTAGAAAAACAATGTTTTAATTTGTAATTTTGTGGATAATTCTAAAGTTGAAGATTTTACATATCAAAAACAGAAATTAATCAAAGTAAACTTGCAAGATGTTAGTATTTTAATGACACAAGCTTTTATAAATGTTAAATTGATATGCAATTCTAGACTGTGGTACCTGCGCTCAAATTAGGGTGTATGTGCATGGATTAAGGTGCCTATGCACCTCTGTGTGGACTAGTAGAGCTACAGAGTGCCTACGTGGCCAGAGAAATGCATGCACCCACCTCAACATGCATGTGCTAATGGATAGATGTGTGCGTGCAGGAAGCAAAACATAGAGTCAAACAAATATGACAATGCGTGTGCGCTGAAAAAATGATGTTTGCGCTAGGAAATGGGTGTATGCACAACTATGTAGGACACAAAAGTGTGTGCGCCATCATAAGGTTGTATGCGCTATGGTTTAGGCGCCTGTGCGGGTCTAACAATTTTGACAGAAATAGGGCATAATACTGCAGCAGTGTGTGTGTGTGTGCTGGCAGAATGATGTTTGTGTTAGGAAATGAGTACTTGCGCGCCCTTTGAAAAAAAATGTACCTGGCGATGATGTCCAAATACGACACAATGACGTAAGAAAGCTCAAAAAGCTCAAATTTTTAACATGTTAGCTCAAAATTGACAATAACACCTCAAAATTAAACCCCTAAACAAGACTCAACACATGCAAAGTTAGCAAAATCATAAGAAATTTAACATTATTTCACACACGTGCATATCAAGGGTTAGCCAAATATTGAAATAACAACAAAAATTGAACTACAATGCTAAGAGACTAAGGACTCGTCCCACCGGGCGTGCCAAATGTGTACATGAATTAGTTAACAAAGTAAATGAAATCAAAGGTAACACCTTTCATTATAATGCTAACTAGATCAATAAACCATCATGCTTAGAGCTTAAACAAAGCTAATCTATTAATATATTTGCATTAGAACATGAAATGAAGATTCAAACTAACATGCTAAACAAAGTAACCTCTATCTCTAATTGAATGCTAATGAAATGAACCTATTTAGATCCTTAGAAATCAAAGGGTTTGATTGTATGCTTGAATCTCGAGGTTTCAAAAATGGAGTCTTGTCAATCCATGACTACAAGACCATTTGACATATCTCCATATGACTTCAAACTTGGAAGAATGAATGCAAGAAATGAAAATAGCTAGCTCCTCCAATGAACAATGCTCTAAGATGATAAAATGACTATAGCTTAGACTCTATGCCCATTTAGGTATATAAAGGTGTAAGTAGAAAGGTTGGAGGAGGGTTCTTTTTATAACCCAATGGATAAAAGAATCTCTACATCCCTTTACATGTGGGATAATAGCTAGGTTGAGTTAGTTGGGGGTGACTATGGTTGAAAAGGGGGATGAGTCAATCTTAGGAGAGTTTAATTTGTCTTGTAGTGACTCATGGGGTTTGAGAGGATTTATTAATTAACCCAAGTGATTAATTAATAGGTAGGTGTGGCTTATAGAAGCTTTTTAGAAGAACAATTAGTATGATTAAGGGAATAAAAAAGGTTTAGGCTAAATAAATGACAATTTATTTATCCAATAGAAGAGGAAACTTAATTAATTACGAATAATTAATTAAATTCAAGTAGCAAGGGGTTTAATTAACTAAAGGTCGTTAATTGTCATCTTTGTTGGATAGAAGGGTCAATTAATTAGAGTAAAGTAATTAATTAACGACGATAGAAGAGAGAGTGTGCTATATTGATGATATGTCATCAATTTGCGGGAAGTAGTATAATTAGCGCAATTTAAGTTTTTAAATTGCTGGAGCTAAATTATAGGTGTCTATATTATGGTTCAAGGGAAAACTGGTAAGTGAGTCCACCTATGAAGCATCTTCATTGAACGTCACAAGTTTGAGTTGACTCACCACTATAACCCCGACAGTGGCGTAAATACTCCACTACCGTAATGCATTTACTATGGGAACAAACCTTTATATTAATATACAAAAGTCTTACAACAACGAAGACGATAAAAAACTCACAGTCCACAAACCACAAAACACCACGAAGACGAGGAAAAACACGCCATAAAGTAACCGAGACAAAACCTAATGCATCTAGATTGAAGACTCAAATCAAAACCTCTTTACCTCCCCGCCAACCAAGAAGCTTAAAAGGGGTGAATATTAAAAGAATCTAAGAATCTCACTCTAGAGAAATGACTTCTTCAAAGAAAACACCAAGAAAACTAGGCAATAGTAAGTACTTTGGACGAACTTTCTTGTTCTCTTTTTAATTTTATTTTTATCATATCCACCATGTGGGTACCACTAAAACCAAGAGAGTACTAAGCCTAACCTGGAAAACACCACCGCGGATAGGTGGTCCCATCCAGGCCGTCAAATCCGTCAATCGACGGACAAAACTCCATCAGTATTTACAAAAAGTTCTGTCGGGAATACCCTGAACATCAGGACAGGGCAAAACAGACAATTACCTATAGTTTACTCACGACACTTAACAGAATTCATCTACTTTAACCCCTCCTGTTTGCGCGTGACGGAAAATTCATGATTATACCTAAACACTCCTCTGAAAGAATATAAATTCATGATTTTTCAAAGCCCGCAAAAAATTTGTACGTTCAGCGTGCAATTTTTCTGTCGCCGCCGTCGCAGATATAAATAAATAATTTATTCGCATCTTTTTTACAAAAGGCAACTTATTTTTTAAAATCTGCAAAGTCGCAGACACCCAACAGTGTCTGTTAACTGTCAGAAACAATTGTTTTTTACATGCAGAGCAGAGTAATCATGAACTGTGTGAAAATGTTGTTTTAACATTTTTTTTACTCCGTCGCGCATTGACCTTTTTATTCCTTATTTGACTGCAAATTTGACCCTGACAGACATCAAATTCTATGCTTAGAAAGTTGGATTGGTGGGCTTGCAGGGATGATTTTTAAGTAACAAGAGTGTTTTGAAGGGTTTGATTTGCGGATAATGAGGTGGATCGAAGCGGTATGTTTGCAGTGATTGATGATTTGATTGTTTGGGTCGATGTAAATCCTGATTTTGTGATTTGGGTAAGCAATGGATTATGATGGCGTTGATTGTGGTATTGGCGGGTGTATATATGTAGGGTTTGGAGATGGGGTATTTGAGTGTTCTGTGGAGAGGACAATGAGATGATGTGATTATTTGGGTTCGTATAATTTTTGATTATTGGATTGGTGGGCGTTTATATGAGAGGTTTTTGAGGGTTGTGCGGGAGAGCAAGACATTATTTGGGTTTGTGTAATTTCTGATAGTATGATTTGGGTAGGCAATAGCTTTTAATGGTGCTGATTATTGAATAGATGAGTGTATATATTTGGGTTTGGGAAGTGGAGTTTTTGAGTGTTTTGGGTAAGGGCATTGAGTGTATGTTTAGGTGGTTTTGGGTTGGTGTAGTTTGTGGGATTGCCATTAGGTAGGGAATAGATTTGAATAAGCATTATTGTGGGATGCGTGGGTGAGTGTATATGGGTGACTGGAATTGGGGGTTTGTGACGATTTTCAATAGGGCAATGGCTTCCGTGGGATGAGAAATTATTAGAGGCTCCAAAGGTTTTTTCTACTATGGATTATGAAGGCTTGTCATGGATGGGAGTGAGATTAGGAGTTGCAGCGGAGAGAGAGTTGTATGAGAGAACAAGGGAGGCAGCTGAAGAAGCACAGAGACAAGGTGCAGCCCAATTAATGGCAGCGGTGAAGGCAGGTGGAGCTCTGAAGCCTCTCTGTGATTCTTTCAACTGGTGGTCATTGGGTTTTCGGGATTCAAGACTTGAAGGAGCTTACAGGCTTAAATCTATTTCATATTCGGACAGCATTGCTTCCTTCCCTGTTGCATGTGAGCTGGCTGCTTGCACTCTCCACTTGTTCACGCCTGTATGGTTATTAACACCCATTTCTATGCCTTAATATTTAGTTTACACTTCTTTCTTTGTTTTTTGTTTTATTAATCAGAAATGGAAAAAAAAGATGTTGATCGAACCGAGACATTAATGTAAGATTATGTGTTTTTGCATTCCTAGTTTTTTATTCAGTCCACTGTTCTATGTTGTGGAGAATATACTTGATTTTAGGGCCTTTTTTGTTTGTGGTTTCACTTTCAGTTAGTTATGCGCACTTTACAATCTATAATTTTGTTGAGGAAGTTCTTTCATTTAAGATGGCAGTGGCTTGGAATCCTTGTTTCTGCAATTCTTCGAAACTCTAAGCCAGCTTCAAATGTGCTCAGCACTTAAATACCTTGGATGCTGGTTCACTTGAATCAGATACAAGAGGAGTTGATTAAGCCTTAGTTTGTACCAAACTTCTATTTCCTCCGATTTTCCATTGCTTATGTGGTGTGTGGTGCTTAAAGCATTTTGCCTTTTATTTTAAAGTTCTCTAGTAAAAGTGAAAATAAAGGTAGTCCTGCGGTTCTTGGGTCAATTGGGCCTTTGTACAAGTGGGTAGGAACGATAAGTCATTTGTAAAATTTATTTGGATCTTCTTGGTAACAAACTCGTCCATTGGCACAGGTATGAAGTTTTCTGAGTTATAACTTGAGCCATTTAATTCACATATCCACTGAATATGCCGATCATAGGGATACTTGTGATGTCCTTTTTACTTCTACACTACTTTGGATCTAATTTTAAACTTAGCTCACGTGTATTTCCATGATTTTTTGGAGAGACTGCTATTGAAGTCTATTCAGATATGTGTATTGGTTGACGTTCCCCTATGGGCTATTGGTCTTTTACTTTCTACATATGTCCCCATATGGAGATGCACAAAAGACACTTTTTGGCCTTTTGGGCACAACAAACTTAGCTGTTTCTCATTCCTTAGCTCACACTTGATGTCTGAAGAAAGCTTAGATGAAAAGGGACCAAGCAAAGGGAAAATGAAGTCAAGCAAAATACTCTGAACAACATACAGAAGAATACACTGAAGAATTCCTGCTATTCCACAAGTAAAACTTTGCTAAGTCTGCAGTAGTTAATCCAAATAGAATAGTTACAACATGGAGAACTTTGGAAAGTAGAGTTTCTTAATATAGATTGGTAGAAACTTAAGCATAAGCCGTGTTTTACTCTCTTCAGTTGTTATGTCTATGTCAATGAAAATAGGGCTAGCTATTTTCTATATTTTGTAAGACTGCACTATTTTTTTTTTCTTAATTGCTGAATTTTAATATATGCTCAGCAATTAGAATTCAAACTTTATGCGGATTTGCAATTTCACTCTTTTTTTTCCCTTAGTTATTACAAAACACATACGGAAATGTCTCTCCTGTGCAGGCAACAAACGGTTAAAAATTAAAACACATTTAGAAGGTATATACATAAAACAATGTTGCACTCTTAGACTGGACTACTCTCCTTCTTCCGCCTAACATTGTTGCAGGTTCTTAACAATTCCACGAGGAAAGCAAGAAAGTAAAAATAACAAACTGCTATTTTAAGTAGAGGACATGAGGCTAAAGAGGGTTCTCAGTACCAACGCTTGCTTATTGCATCATTTATGTTTCTCTAATGCCTTTGAAAGAAACATGACTTAGATATGCTAAGTCTTTACAAGTGACTGAATTGTTTGCACATTATTCAACTAGTAAGATGTTGTATAACATGACTTTGAATCAATGCTAGAGTTGGTTGGGTTTCTGACTTGCAACTTCAAATAAAATTATCCTGTTAAAAACACTGGTTCCTGTTGCCTTTACTTCTGCTTAATTTTTTGCTTTAGTTTGAATGGAGAAATGCTAGCTATTTTCTTACTGGCGGATTTTTTTTCGTTAGCAGAAAATGATCAGTGATTCACCATCTTCCCTGGTACATTTGTTGGGTCGCATTTGGATTGCCGTATGCTGTGTTACAGTGCTGAGTTCTCAGATACTATTCTCTAAATGGTAAACTGCTCTTCTTTATTTCTGGCGGGAGAGACTTCTTTATTTTTTTTGTAGTTTGTGAAATTATCTCATTTTAATAGCAGGTTCAGAAGAGCAAGTATATTCATCAGATAAGGTTTCCTTTCTCTCTCTCTTTCTTTTATTGTTCAGTCCACATGACATTACATTACCATAATTTCTTCACCTAAGTTGCATGAAGCATGCAAGTAGGGCAGCATAAAATCTTTCCTAAAAAATAGACACGAAAGATCCCAGAGGAATAGAAGAGTGGAACCGATTTGCATAAAATGCATGGAGAAATGGAAGAACAAAAAACAGAATTCCTTCATGCATGCCTTGGCTAGAGAAAACGAGCTGATTTAGGTCAGACAATGTTTCTAAGCAAGGGCAAGCAAATAGGGTGGAATTAACTGCTTAGTCCATTTGGTAGTCTCAGTCACCTGACTGGCCAAGTAGTTCCAAACATGATATGAGATAATTTGGAGGATTTTCTGTGTGGATTAGGTTAAAAAATATGGTTTTTGAATGCCATTGGAAGTGGGAAGCTACGCATTAGTTGATTAATTGTACTAGGATTTTTGATACTAAAAATTCCATTAGTAGCGAACTGTAGAAAATGGCTAGTTGTTTAGCAAGGCTTATAAGTCATGGTAGAATTGGGTATTTCCTCATAACATTTATGGTTGACATAAATGTTCTGCTTTCTGATAAACTAGAGCTTATGGTCTGCTAAAATTCAGTTTGTTGTTAAATGCCTCTTTCTGATGAATAACCCAAATGGTCCTTCAGGTATCAAGGCTGTAGGGGTATCATCCTGCAGTATGTGACAATAATGCTATGGATCTGGGAAAGTATTCAGATCTTCCTAATGGTTGATAATGTAAGATATCTTATCTTGTCGTTTTTTATTTAAGATGCTGTTTTTCAAGTAAACATTTTGCAGCTACCCTATAATCAATTTTGACTTAATGATGACTTGCTTATGGAGTTGTCTCTACAGAGGGCTTCATTCATTTAGGGTTTTGCTGATTAAGGCAGAAACTTGTTTCATATGTTTAAGCAGGAGTGGACTTACATTGCTTATCATGCTCTAGCCCTTTCCACATGCATGAGTATCCTTTACCAGGTTCCCTTTTGGTAAGTAACGAGCATGATTATAAAATTAGTTTTCTTTGGATGTTTTTCCATATGGCAGAGTATTTTGTTTTTAATTTAATCTGAAGTATAAAATTCGTACTTTCTTCAGGTAATTATCGTGATTGGAAATCTACGATTTTTCTTTGTTTGTTTCAGAGTTGATAATTCTTTATCTTATTGAGTGCATCCTTGTTGAACATGTGAAATGCCAAATTTTTGCAACAGCATGCATCTGCGGTTAAGGTTTTTGGGGCTAGCATGTCAAGCCGCTGCTATTTCAGCAAGAGGCAAACTACAAGATAGTCTAGCTTTATTGTTTGTGATTACAGCTAGTCATTTGCTGGGTGTTTTCTTGGCTTACATTATTGACCGAAGAGCAAGGCTGCATTTTCTAAAGTCAATGCCATACTGGAAACCAGAGGATGCGACTGGAGTTCCCAGTACTATAGAGTCACAGTTTTCAAAGCCGTGGGGGGATTCTATCTTCAGGCAGTACTGGAATATGTTCTGTAACCAATCACTCGAGAAGTCATCTTCAAATTTGAGCACAGTGACGGTTGCTCCTGTTGATCGAATCATACCTCACAGGGCTCTTGGGGGATTTGCGGGTGGCTTTGCTGGTGTTTCAGGCCTGAAATGCAGAATTCCCCCCCCCTTCCATGCCTTTATTTTCATTTAGTGATAGCCGCTCAGAGCATGATAGGATGTCAGATTCTGAATTGAGCAATGATACAAATAGCTCAAAAGAAATTTCAAACATGATTTTGCTGCACAAGCATAATAAGATTGAAAAAAGATGGATGCTGGAAACAACTGCTGATAGTGCTTGTTCTCAGATTGAAGGCCGATGTATCACCCCCAAGATGTTGCAGCTTGGTGGCCAATGGTTAATTAATGCATCGAGTTATTTGCGATTGTGGCATTTTACCATTCACGTGAATCAGATGTCAATATGCGTCAAGGCATTTGATGAGAAATTATTTGTAAGATTCATCTGAAATTGGTTGCATATTGAGCAGGGAGCAACTTGATTTTATGACTTGTCACATACCCAGCATTTTGCACCAAAAAAAGAGTCTCTATTTAGCTGCTTTTGTTGTCCAGTGGAGGAGGACATATTTACACAGCTCTGGGGTGAAAGCTTTATGGTATGAAACATCTTTGCAGAGATTTGTGGATGTATCAATTTTCTATTGCCCCTTTGTATAGTTCCCCTTGGTTTTGTTTTGAATCGCAATTTTGTTGCATCATATATCGATTTTTTATCACGCCTTTGTATTGTGCCCGAGTATCATGTTTTGAATCACTATTTGTTTGGCATCATATATCAATTTTCTATTATTCCTTTATTGTGCCCAAGGATTATGTTTTGTATCACAGTTTCCTTTTTCTTTCATCCAGAGGTAACCCAAGCTTTATAACAGTTTCCTTTTTCTTTCATCCAGAGGTAACCCAAGCTTTATAACAGTTTTTTTTTCAGGATCTTTGGCAAGCTTGTGTTCCTTAAACACGTATAGTTATTAGAGGGTCCTTCCAAATTTGTTAGGGTTGTAGTCCAATTGGTGTGAATGGTGATAAAGTGATTCTTGTTCCTCGTACAAATATTTAAAAATCTCTGATTAGAAAGAAACAAATATGTAAAAAAATCTGATTAAGAAAGAGACAAATGCTTGGAGATAACTGATTAAGAAGGATAATAATGGGTTCAAATCCCATGCCAAGTTAGCATAATAGATACCTTTCAGTTTTGGTTGATTATTCGTACACTATACTCAGAATTGTTAAGCCTAGAGTAAAAAATACAAATTAATAAAACAAACTCATGATTAAAAAATACAAATTAATAAAACAAACTCATTCAGGGAGAAAATTCAAAAGAGCAAAATCTTTGTAAATGCGAAGAACATTGAAATTTAAAGATAAAACGTAAAAGCGAAGTGAATGAAGAGTATTTAAAACAGTGAAGAGATTGGCTTTGAAATTCCGAGTTTAAAATTTCATTTATGATTTTTCCATTAATAAAATCTATGAAAATTTTAAAAAAATGATTAAACAGTTCTACTTTAATTAAAAGAGCATGCCCAATTCAAACATTACACGTAAGAGCATTTATACAATGATTATATTTTACATTATAATCTGTAATACCAATTGAAGTTGATTGATACAAAATTACAAAATAACAACTTAATGATTTTTGTTTAATAAAATACTTTAAAAAATCTGAAGTATCTTAGTGGGCATTAATAAACTTGAAAAATATCAAATATTGCCAATTCCAAAGTGGATAATTTGTTCAAAGGTGCTAATGTGTCTATGCAGGTAGATGCCATGGAGTTAAACACAATACCATGCTTGTGACATGAACAAATGCCACGTCAACAAATACCACATGAGCATATTTAAGTGAAACCCAAAGTTAACTTTAGGTGTTGGGTCACATTCTTCCACCTAAAATTTGAAAAATAAAACAAAAATGGTTTATATTTTAAAGTTTTTAAGTGTGAAAGGTGAATGGGTTTTACACTAGCTTCCCAATTTTGCAATTAAGAAGAAATTTGTTGTGTGATGCTTTAGCTTCTATAAAATTTCATTCTTGATTTTGGATATTTATGTTGTGAAATTCTCAAGTGACTTGAATCTGATGTCATCTCTTGTGATGTCAAGTATTTGTATTCAATAAGAATTACTTTTTCCTCTCAAAAGGCCTGAGTTTATCTATTGGGAATGTTTCAACTTTGTCTAGTTCTGTAGATGAAGTTTTTACAAGAATGATCCTTGTGCAACACTGCAAGGTAGGGATTTCTGTGCAAAGAATAGTACATAGTGGCATTGTGTAAGGATTGTGCCATGTAGACTCTATAATTGTGTGTAACATTCACCACCCATTGCACTGTATATTGGAAGATTTGTGTACAAGATAGTTGTAGGATGGTGTGCAGTGAAGTTGCTCACTATGGTAATACAACATATGATGTTTAAAAGGTGTTATAAAACTCCTTTCTAATTGAATTCGATTATATAGGTGTGTAACCAACATTTTGATAATGTTTTGACACGGTGGTGCATTACGAAATTCTATCTCTACTTCTGCAGTTGGAGAGAATTTGCATTTTTTGTGGTGTGTGAGGATTACAAAGTTGCATTGATTTAAAGACACGTACTCTTAAGGAGTGTATGTCAGAAACAACTACAACAATCTCATATATTGTCAAGATGTTTAGTCGGCTACGTTTTATGCATTTTTTTGTTGGTTCAGAATGTGGATTATAATAGAATTATACGGTGTAGTGTATGCATTGTATGATAGTCACAAAACCTTGAAGAGTGTCTTTATATTATGACGATTGATGTGTTAGGTTTTCAACCTGAAAAAGTTTTCCTAGGTGAAACACTGTCTATTTTGAGTGTCAATTTCTTACACATTGTTTGGATCCCTATCTAGTATAGATCCTCTATTTTAGCTTAATGCATAAGGGCCAAATCCCAACATATGGTACTAGATCTAGATGGAGCTCAATGAGAGTTGGATTTTCCTATGATGAGTGGCTGGTTTGGGTGGGAGCTTTGTGATGAAAAATCTTGTTTGTTTGTAAATGTCACGATGCATAGTAATAGAGATTGACAAGTTTAATTGTCAGCATTTTGAGTTATGGAAACTCAAAATAGAAGATCTCTTGATAGATAATGATTAGTGGATTGTTGTGTCAAAAACAACACTTGTAGGATTGAAACACGAAGAGCGGGGAACAAGGTTGATACAAAGCTAAAAGTTGTATTAGACTTTTCTTATCAAATTCAATTCTATTGGATACATATGATGAAATATGGGAAAAGAAATGTGGGACAAGTTGGGAGTGTTGTACCAATCTAAATCTTGTTTAAACACATTTGTCTCTGCACAAGAAGCTATATTCATTACAAATGAATGATGGTGACTCGGTTACAAAGCACCTCGATGCCTTCAACATTGTGATCAACCATTGATTGTTCACAAAAATAAAGATGGATGGTGATGAAAGGTGTGCTACGTTTGGTGTTCTTTGCTAGACTCTTGTGATAATCTAGTAATGGCCATCACTAGCACTACATCTAAGTTAAAAATAGAAAAGACAATCACAACCTTATTGTTTGGGGAAATGAGGTGGAAATCTACCATTGACTATCAAACCAAGGATGCATTAGTTAAGCGAGGGAGATCATAGGAGAAAAGTAAGTGGAAAACTGTGGATAAGTGTCCATAATCTAAGGTAGGTCTAAGACTTCAAAGAGACCTTCCTTGAGAGAAATTGTGGCAAAACAAGGCATTTCTAAAGGGAGTGCAGAGTCAAAACAATGTAGACAAGAGCAAACCACCAAAAGATTTATCCTTGGTGACAACAAAATCTCTATTGATGAGATTGGAAATGTATATCTCGCAACTTCAACTACAGATGCATCTCATGATGCATGGTTGATTGTTTCAGGTGCCTCTTATTATATGGCTTCCATATCCTAATGCCTTTAACATCGCTAAAATGAAATGTCATTCAATACAATCATATACTTTTTTGAGATCAATTTTCACATAACGACGAACCCACTCCATAGTACTCAATTACATTTTAATTTTTTTTTTTTTCACTTCTCACTCCTTCAGAGACAAGATAACCTTAATTTTGAGAGAATTTCAGTTATAATTTGGGAAAAAACGTCTCTTTTAAAATGTAGTAATGTAGTATTAGGTTGAATGTTTTTTTATCTCTACAGAGACCAGACTTATAATTAGAGAGGTTGAAGCCAACACAAATTGGCTAAAAATCCTTTCTTCTCTAATCTCATTGAGACATATCGATATAGCAAATGGTCCTATATAAACAGGCATAAAAACTGATATCATCCCCCCAAAATATATAAGCGAGAGGAAGCGTAAGGTTTAAAAATCCAAAAGATTTACATTTGTGTCATATGATAGAAACACTCTTATAACAGATTTCTTTGACAACTAATTTGATTTTAAATTTAATATTGATTGTTCAATTTTTGTAGAGTACATACTAATGCTACTTGTTTAGAGGCCCACTAAATGCTCAATCTTGGCTTATCGTAGGAGACTTTATCTTCAATCTCATTAGCAACTGTGAACATCATCATCCACAACAATTAACTGCTGTAAGAAGGAGCTATTTTCAAAAACTTCCTCAATTTCAAAGCAGGTTCTGCAGCATCCTGTTGAAAAGCACAATCAACAATTTTGTGTTTCTTCAACGGTTCATCTGCCCTTAAACTCGCATTACTTGATTACTGTTCCTACAGTCAATCTGGCCCTTAAACTTATAGGTCTAATTGAAGAGTATGTGCCCTGTTCCCACATTCAAATTACCCTTAAAAACTACCTTATCTTTATCATTATAATTGCATCCATCTCTGATACAATCTTCATCTCCATCTTTATTAATAGAGTAGTGATTTGACTGGAATGCATTGCCTGTTCTAGAAAACTCCATTATTTCTTAGCTCTATAATTTTCATTTAGAAACTATTGCAAGCTATATTATTTCTACAAACACCCTTATCAATTTTCTACATAAGCGGGAATGAATGGAGACCATATCTTCACAAAAAACTAGCTCAGACCCATTTCAGTATGACATGCATCAAATTGAAGCAGTCCTAATAATTTCTGTATACACATTATTGAATATGTATTTACAATTGATTTGTAATATATACTTTTTTTTTTTGTTATAATTTTTCAATTTTCACTGGAGAACAAACCAATCCGTTGGTATATAATGAAGAATTGAACCTGGGTGAGCTCGTTGTCAATAAGCATTTTCCATCAGTCAGATTTCACCCACTTAGATTTTAATACATAAATTGAGAAAATGATCCTATGAGCAAAAATAAACTATTGAAACATGCAATTCAGCTCAGATTGATGTCTTTCCCATCTTGAGTGATTATGAAGGCCAGTTTCTGTACCAACCAGCCCAAGCAGAAACAAGTCCGCTGATCCCTAACGTTAATGTATGATTACAGAATGGATTAGGCTCAATATCTGCTATTGCTATGAACAGGTCGGCAACATTAGCAGAGATGGCCATGACCAGCATCACCCTCTGCCTCCTCACATTGCTTAACTTCTTCCTCTTCTCCTCCACAACGACAGACTCACATACACTATTCATCTCTTCTATCTGTTTTTTAAGCTCCTTTTCCAGCATAATTCCTTCTCTTATATTAATCAAATCAGCAATTATGAAAAATACATAACCAAATGACTCACCAAATGCAGAGATGAAGGACATTTTCCTGGCCAAATGGGTGTTAAGGACTCCTATCCTGGCTAACCAGAGAAGATGGTCAAAGAAGAAGTAAATCATTTCTCCTCCATTGGCAAGAACTGCTAATGTTTGAAGCTTCCAACTGGGGCATGGATTTCTTCTCAGGGTGTTGAAACCTGTTAAGAATCTGCCAGTTCTAAAAGCCTTTCTGCTAAGTCCAGAGGATACTTCCCAGTTTTTGGCTCTCTCTGCCATAGAAGAATAATTGTTTCTCTGCAGCTGCCAATGAGCCAATTTTGATAAGTATTGAAATGTCTTGACAAGCTTGTCTATGCCATCTCGTTTCGCCAGAAATATGACGAGCCTGTCCAATGAATCTTGGTTAGCCCCCATATCCACAACTAAACGCACTTGAATAACAATAATATTGGGATGGATGACCTTCCTTAAATCTCCCTGATTTCAATCCCACCTCTCCATCCTTATGAACATAACCTAATACACAATGAGTAGACCTTGAAATTCAAGGTCATGAGAGATTCCAGCAATTACCCACCTGAATACTAATATTTGATAATGTTGGACTGCAAAAATTCAGATACTTCAAAGTTTAAATCTCTTTCAATCCATGAGACTATAATCCATGGCATTACACTACCACCACATTATGTGTATAGATTTTTAATTATATATGGAAGAAAGTAAATGGGCAATATAAAGCATATTGCAGCTAATAACTTCCGCCACTTAAACCATACAGTCTCAGAATGACTATTATCTTATCATTATCCAATGTCCATAAACTTCAGGATCTGGTATCCACCACAGAAACAAATTTATCTTTTTTTTTATCCAACATTATCTTGTCTGCAAATTGAAAATGGGCAAGTGGGTAAACTGGTGTCTTTTCATTTGGATTTACCTTTTAATCACCAAGATAATTTAATAGATTTATTTCGGACGTATAAAAAAAGGGTGTGATTTTGTAAGTGAGGACCTATCTATATTTTTCCTAAGCTTTAAAAAAAGAACAAAAAATTTCTAAATTTTTCCTAAATAAAAGTTATATAATTTTTTTTTAAATTATTGGTAAATGGTTTTTTGGGGGGGGACCATGCCCAGAGAATGGTTTTGAAGGGGATCATACCCCGAAAGACAGAAAGGTTCAAAAGCCGGATGTGATGCGAGGAGTAAAGACAAAAAGGCCTAGAAGCCATGAAGGACAATGAAGCACAAAGGCAGTGGACAAACTGCCACAAGAAGCCCAAAGACAACCCGAAAGCAGCTCCACACAGTTGCCCGACCCACAACACAACAAACAACCGCAAAACGATTGTAAAACAAAGACTAACACATGGATGGCCTAAAAACCACAAAAAACAGTTGAAACCCTGAGTTAGCCAAGAGAAGGACACACTACTAGAATCGTTTGCCTTGACTGCGGGTCATGACAGAATGAACCGAATGTGGAGCTTTCTTCTTAACACTTGTCCATTCGTCATAGCCTTCGTTCGGGACAAAGATGTCCACCTTCCCCAGATTCTCATTGTGAACAATGAATACTTTATTATCCTTGGGGAGGGGACCCACCACCTTGGTAGCAATAACGGTTGTACCAACTTGTATTTCTACTTTTTCGAGTTCCTCATATTTCCTCTCCAAATCATAAATCAGCGAATCAACCATAAATGCTTCATAATTAGTAGTTTCCCCCAAAATCTACTTTTTCTCCATGGTTGAGTTGTCACTACAGATAGTGCATTGACTCCCACCAACTTCGCCCTTGGGATTTGGCCCACCATTCTTTAGAGGATTCAAATTAGGTTTGGACGGTATTTTCTCTGGTGAATTTGAAATGAGCGGTATATCCGCCTCTCCCAAATCACCGTCAGCCAAAACCACATTCTCTATACTGTTGTTTCCCAACTGTAGCCTGTCATGGCAATGGTTTTCCAGTTTTAGGGTATTATCCCCCTCAGTCCTCGGTTCTGCCTTATTTCCCTATCCCTGCGAGTTCTCAAATTCAACTATCTCATTAGCACATGGGCTGGAAGTATTTATTTTGATGAATCTTGTTGTGACCCCTCGTGCTCCAACAGAGCCGCGTTTGAGCCACTCACACAATCATTTTGCTGCGTTTGATTTATCTTCCTTGATTTGTTGGGCTGTGTCCCTTTGCATCCATAGCTTCCATGGCCCACACTCCCACAATTGCTGCAATATACAAGCGAATCTTCATAACACATTTATTGTTTCTATACACCATCCCTAGTTAGCAAGTTAATGGCATCATGAGGTGTTGAGCCAACTAGGACATTTACACACACTCTGGCTGCAATGAATCTTGCCCTGGAAATAGTAGTCGGGTCTAGTGCTAACAGTTCACCAATTGCTTTTGCTATACCCATCAAAACATCCATTTCCCAGAACTCCAGTGGCAGTCCAGGAAGCCTAACCCAGACCAGGCATGTTGTTGGAGTGTGTGTTTTAGCTCCAGACTTCCATATTACGATGGAGAGTGTAGTTATACCATAGAACCATGGACCCCCCTGCATAACATTTTCAAGATCTTCTTCAAGAGAAAAAACAAACAAGAAGCTTTTTTCAGAGAGAGCAAGGGTATTGACCTGCCCCCAAGTCATCCATTTCTTCTTAACCCAACTTCTTACCTGGTAGATATTTGGTCGGATTCCAGCAAAACATCCAATCAAAGCAAAGTTGTATCTTCTGCATGCTCTATCTACAATTGTGTCTAGGACATTTAGCCATGGAGAGACCTGTTTCCATTCCGAATCCAACTGTTGCATTGGTTCCTGCGAATGTGACTATTTTTTGAGCAATTTTGCCAATGAACCCTGCTTCCATGCTGAGCTCTCCCCTGATTCCAACAACAACCCAATAAAATTTATATAAGTTGCCATCGAGTATAATTCCCCAAAATATCAATTTGTTAAATGATGTACCTGGGGTGAAAGGGAGAGAACCAAAAAAACTGAACCCATTTCCAATTACTCTAGGCATGAATTCAAGTCTAAAAGAGGATGATCTCCATGAAACAACCTCGCATACGGTTGATGATAAGACTTTTGGTCATGGTCTACCATGCAAAGTTTATAAAGCATGGTGGGATATGATCGGTAATGACCATTTTTAGGTGTATATGCTTATAGTACTGATTCTTTTGGTCAATTTATAAATAGGGGCCACAACAACTTTATATCAAATATGGGGACTCAGATCTCATTTGCAATTGGCAATTAATTACTTTGTGAAACGTCTCCTACAAGATCATTGCCAAAGCTTTGGCTATGCATATCCACCACATTTTACACGTAATTGTCTGGAAAAAACATGGTTTGTTCAAAGCACACAATATTATTGCAGTTTGTAATGGCATGGAGTGGGCTTGTTGCTCTCAATAGAAAGCCATGTTCATTAAAATTGATTTTGAAAAATCCCACGACCGTCTAAAATGTCAACTTATTTTTGATATCCTTTAAACATTAAGATTTGGTCATTCCTATCTTTGCTTTATGTAAGTATTTTTCTCAAATGCTTCATCTTACCTTTATGTTAGTGGATTCAACTTGAGAATTTTGACTCTTTTGCTCTATTCTCCAAGGATACCCCCTTGCCCCTACTTTATATGTCTTAGCTACTAAGGGGTTTGGATATCTTTTGTCGAATGCCATTAACCAAGGTATGGTTAAAGGTATTTTCCTACCAAGAATGATAGTTGCACAACTAGTTAGTGGCCATTTTGTTGATGATTCATGCTTTACTTTAATTAAAGAGGGGCAAAATATTAAAATATTGTGCATTGCCTTAACGTGCATGTGCATGGAAATGGGGGACCAAAAAACAACCAAAATTATGCTTTTTGGCCATTTTCCACATAACTCACTCACATTATGACTCGGTTGCATTATAACATGACCGTGTTATAACAAGCTCACATTACAGATTGAAATTTCCAAGGCATAACATGTTCATGTTATAACGCGAGTGAGTTATGACTGTAAAAAAGGGGCTCAACCGAGACCGAGCCATTTCATTTCTTTTCACCAAAAAATGTGATTGGGCAAATAATTTGTGCAGGAAATAATGCGAGCATGTTCTATGGAGCTGATTCCTTGCATGCACTTGACAATTTGACAGTGACAAGGACTCCACCAGGTAAGTTTTGATTGAATTTAGGTTAGTTCTATATATTAAACTTGTCTTTTCTTGCATTCTTCCTGATTCATTTAATTTTTATTCTCAGTGGATCTAATCTTTTCACTTGAAAACCCTCCTTCACCTGGAGACCAAGGTGAAAAAAACCTACCTCAAACATCTCCTTCAATTCCTATACATCCCCTTAATAACCAATAAAACCTTTTAGGGAAGTTTCATAATAACAAAGATCAAATTTAAGGTTTAACAAAAACCCTAAGAAACCCCAATGCCACAAGTACCCATTACGAAACTCTTACGTTGTCATTAGAGTCATTCATATATAATATTCATAATGTGATGGGTCAAATAAACACGTGGGAGGATTACAAAACCATTTGTCATAAATTTTTTTACATAAAACAAATTGTCTTATGATGAGCTGAAGAAAAAATATCACCAAAGACAAGTTGTGTGCTTTATTCACTAACCCCAAAACCAATGCACCCTTACTATTGAACTGTAGAAGATTCTTGATCCATTGTGTAACCATGAGGAGTTAAAAAACAATTTTTGGGATGGATGATGGATAGTTTTTTACCAACCACCTTGTAATAACTTTGAGGTACCACAATATTTCTTGTGGAAACTCCCCTCTTTTGAAGTCAAGTTTCAAAAATTTTGAGTCTGTACCTTGGAGTATTGGATCACGTCAAGCCTGGCATTGTTTGCAGTTTTCCCATTCATGGAGAACAATTTGAAAGTCAGGCGTAATGGTGAAGTTTCTTCCCTTCTTTTTATTTTCTTCCCGCAGTCGGGAATGACAGGCGTATCTTCCCCATTAATTTTTGCCCCAACATCCATGGGTAGTACGTGGACATCTCTGATTGGATGTGGTTTGGCCATGTTTCAAGTGACAACGGAAGCCTCCACGCGTCCAAATGGCACAACTCTAGGGGCAGGGCCCAAGGGACAGTCCTCAAATAAGCGCAGGCTTTCCATGTGTCCCAGGTTCAAAATGAAGGTAAAACAAGCTCAAATCAGCTAAGTATGGAAGGTTCAGTGGATGGTGCCATGTGCCTCATCGGCACGTAGCTTCAAGAGTCAAAGCTGGGGGTAGTTCTCAAACTTGCGCCAGTCCTCCATGTGTCCCAGGTCCAAAAAGAGAAAGAGCCGATCGTTAAAATTGACTAAGTATGGGTGGGTTGGCGGAAGTCTCCACGTGCCTTAACGACGTAATTTTGGAAGTGAAATCAAAGGGTCAATCTTCAAATGAGCGCCAGCTCACCACGTGGTTAAAGTCAATGGAGAGACAGAGTTGGCCATTGAAAAGTCCAAGACCGGCAGAAGGAGACACGCGTCAGCTCGGTGTAATTTTAAGAGGCGTTTCCAAAATGGAAACTCAAATGAGCACCAGCCCTCCACGTGTCTAGGGGTCAACATAGGTCAAGCAGGAAATAGGCCCGAATCGGCTAAGTATAAAGGAACCTGGTGGAGCTCTCCACGTGTCAGCCTGGTGCAGCTTCAAAGGAAAAAAATGCAAAAGGTGTCTGCAGGCCCACTCCAATCAATTCCTTCCATGTGGGTGGCCCAAATTTAAAGTTGTAGAAGCAAATCGAATGGCCCATGTTTTAACTGGTGAAATAATGTAATGGCCGTATATTTAAAAACCTATTTTTTCCACCATTAACGTTTCTTTGCAAATCAAGAATTCGAAAGGGCGTGGATGATTGGAATAAGTTGTAACTGTTTCTTGCTTGCTCGAGGAAGTTGTAACCTGTCTCTTGTGAGCTATATCATGGGCTTTCAAAGCCATTGTACGGGTTGGAATTTTGATATTCTGGAACTGTAATTTCTAATTGGAAGAAATCAATACAAAGGTTTTCCCCTTTTTCCTCTGCTTTCTCTTTCCTTCTTGCTCTGATCTGTGAATCATTTAATCCTTGCATGCTTAGAAACTTTGTGTTCTAGTTTATACAATCTCAAGAACTTTGAGTCTGCGGATTGTGCCCATTATAAACGTGAATGGTTCTACTCTATATCTCATTTTCTCAATACATATAAGGGTTTTCTCTGCCATCTCTTTTCCCTGAAAGTATTGTCTTCTTCTACCTCCCTCCTCTCTTCAAGTCTTCTATCCTCATGTATTGATAACTTTCCAGGCATAAAACACATTTCAAGATATCGGGAAACCACCATTGAATGAAATATTGTGTATTTGTACATAGGTTTTTGCCCCTGCTTTCAATAAGGGAACCTCTCCCATTAAAGAGGAGGGACTTGCTTGTCCCCTGACTGTGGTTTCATTCCAAGTGCAAATCTGAAACCCAACAGTTTTTGGCGACTCTACTGGGGAATTTGTTCAACAAATTTCCTTTCTAAAAAGAACAACTAATTTGATCATTTCTTTGATCTGGTGACTCTAAGATATACTCGTGGTAGAAGGGCTCTTGGAATTGAAGATCCCCAATTTCAACTCTTGGATCAACAAGGTTTTCAACTTCCTCCAACAAGAAGAAATAGAAGAGCTCATTCCACAAGCACACCTCCTGTTGAAGACAGAGCTTCTGGTAGTAGCATTCCTCAAGCACAACTTAGCCCTAATCTCCGTGCCCTAATTCTTGTTGGTGTCTCAGTTCCACTTCAAGCAATATTTCCAAGGATGGCAGCACCTCGGCCTTGGGGACAAAGAGTTGGGCCTCTGGCTCTTCCTCAACCATTGCATGAGTTACCTAGGGGTAACAGGAAGAATTTTCCCAAATTTAGAGGTGATGGAAAAGTACACCCTGATGAACACATTGCAGCCTTCATTGTTGCATGTGGGGTCCTTGGAGTTGAACATGAGGATGTCTCTGTTAGGTTGTTTGTGGAAACCTTGCAAGACAATGTTGCAGATTGGTTTTACCATCTTCCTGCTGGGACCATCATCGATTGGACTACTATGAGGACTGAATTTGAGCAGCGTTTCAAACCTGCTGAGGATGTGCATGCTTTGCTAGCTCAGATTTCTCAAATCAAGAAGGAGCCACATGAGCCTATGAGAGAATTTGTGGCCAAGTTCAACAAGTTGGTTAACAAGATTCCACTAGATACTAGGCCTGTTGATCAGATTCAGAAGTGTTTCTTCTTGAATGCTCAATTTCTGGAAGTAAGCTATGCCCTGAGGAGAGAAAATCTTGCAACTTTGGATGTTGATCAAGAGATTGGCTGTCAGTGTGGAAGATGACTTGATCATGTCTGGCAAGCTGAAAAGGGAGTCTTTCAAATCCAAAGCATCTTCTTCTTCCTCTTCTCCTGGAGGTAATGCAGATCAGTTGGTGCAAAAGCTGGCTAATGACCTCATTGCCATCAAGAAACAATTGGCTCAGCATGCTCCATATCAAGATGTTCCAAGGAAGAACTTTCAGCCTAGGAACCGCTTGCCCTCTTCTCAAACCAGGTTGGCCATTGAAGGTCCACCCCTCAAGGTGCCTGTCAATGCTACTTGTGAAGTTCTTGAGCCTGATGATGAGGAAGAAAATGGGCTCTATGATGAACAAGAAGAGGAAGCTGATGAAGAACTGGAGGATCCTGGTGGTTCTTGAGTTCATTTCCTCACCACTGAAGGTGTGGATGATGAAGATGACTATGATGATGTAGTGGCTGAGATGAACAGTGAGTCATATGTTGTTATGACCTGGGAGTAGACCAACAAAAAGGAAAAAGTGGTGCAACCTGAAAAAAGATCCAAGGAGTACCCCATCACCATCCCGGTGATTGCAAGAAGAGGAGCTCCTATTCCTACTACTTCCACCCAAAAGGTAAGCTCTGCTAGTCCTTCTTCCTCTACTTCTACTTCTGAGAATTCTTGTCCAACAAATGATAAAGCTGATAGATCAAAAGCTCCTCCTACTCCTAGTAGTGATTCCCCATCCACATCTGGATCTTTTGACATTATAGACCATCTTAAAAAGACCAAGATTCAGATTTCTGAGGCAGAGTTCTATCAAACCCATCCTAAAGCCTTTGCCAAAATGGTTAACTTTGTAAATTCTAAATCTAAAACCCCAGCCCATTCTTCTAAAGGCCTTTTTCCCACTCCTTCTTCTCCACCTCAACCCAGCCTTGTGGCTGCAGTCACTTCACCCAATGAGAAGATCAAACCCTTCTATGTGACTCTCCTCATAGCTGGCCACAAGCTTAGCAATTGTGTCATTGATTCTGGTGCATCTGATAATGTAATGCCTACAAAAGTGGCTCATGCTTTGGGTCTAACCCTAACCCACACTTATGGCTCTTGCTATTCCATGGAAAGTAGAGAAGTGCCTTTGGTTGGGAGAATCAAGGATGCACAAGTAGCTTTTGCTGCTTTACCAGAGAAGAAGGTCTTGGCTACCATCTTGGTTGTTGATATCCCTCCTTCCTATGGCATGTTGCTAAGTAGGAACTTTTGCAAAGATGTTGGAGGTGAGATCCAAATGGATTGGTCACATGCCTTGATCCCTGTCAATGGGAAGATGAAGAAGTTGTTGCCTGAGAAACAAAGCAGAGTATATTGTGCAAAAGATAGATGATCCTAAAGCACAAATACTGTATGAAGACATTGGGCATGGGAACTACATGATCATGTCACAAGAGGAGACAAGTCTGCCAAAGGAAGTGTTGCTTGATCCTAATGGTGTGTGGACTTTGGAGTTTGATGGAAGCTACTCTTCAGCTGGTTCTGGAGCTGGTGTAGTGCTCATTTCTCCTAGGGGTAAGGTTCATCCTTTCTCCTTCAAATTTCAGTTTGAAAATACCAACAATACTGCCGAGTATGAGGCCCTTATTCTTGGGTTGAGCATGGTGAAGGAAATGGGAGTGAAGAACCTTCTTGCTCATGGAGATGCCAGAGCTAATTGTAAAACAAGTTAGAGACCTTTATCAGGTAAAGAACAGAAGGTTGAAACACTATAGGAATCTGGTCTGGGATTCCATTGAATTCCTTGATGCTTTTTCCATTGAAGTTGTGCCAAGGGAAAGGAACACTAGGGCTGACTCTCTAGCTATTTCGGGGTCCTTGTTGATTCCTCACCCTGATTTCCCTCAGGAGAAATTCACCATTGAGCTGATCCATAGACCCAGTGTGCCTGACAATGCAAATAATTGGCAAGTTTTCAATGATGACCAACATTTGCTTTCTTTCTTGGAGCTCAGAGACAACTTTGATCAGCTGTACTTTGAAGGAAGTGACAATCTACCTAGAGAGTGTGTGTCATCAAATGAAGAGGGTGTCAAAGAAGAGATGGATCAAGATGGATGCATCAAACTGAAAGGAAACAAAATTCCTAAAGGGCTGGTGAGTTTGGAGGATATTTTTGATAAACATGATAGATATATGAAGTCTAAAGTTTCCCAAGGAGCCCGACAATCTGCTGAGACTGAGAAAGTGAATATTGGGAGTCTTGATGATCCCAAAATGGTCAACATTGGAAAATGCTGCACTCAGGAAGAGAAAAAGAAGGTGGTGAATCTGTTGAAGAGGTATGTTGATGTTCTGGCTTACTCTTATGATGATCTTAAGGCTTTTCAGCCTAAAGAAATGCAACATTTCATTCCTCTTAAGCCTGGGATCAAACCCTTCAAACAGAAAGCAAAGGCAATATAATCCAAAGATAGCTGATACAATTTTCCAAGAAATACAAAAGCTTCTGAAGGCTAGGATCATCTTCCCCATCCACCATTCAACGTGGATTGCTAATATAGTGCCTGTCAGGAAGAAGAATGGTGAGATCTGGATCTGTGTGGACTTCAGAAATCTAAATCAGGGTTCTTTGAAGGACAACTACCCTCTCCCCATGATGGACCAAGTATTGCAAGTTGTCACAGGCTCGGAGATGCTATCTATGTTAGATGGATTCTCGGGGTACAATCAAGTAGAGGTGAATACTGCAGATCAACATAAGACTACCTTTACTACTCCTTGGGGCACCTTTGCATACAAGAGGATGCCATTTGGTCTCATCAATGTTGGTGCTACTTTCCAGAGGGCCATGGACTTGGCTTTTGGTAGTTTGAAAGGGAAATGCATTGTTGTGTATTTGGATGACTTGACAGTGTTTTCTAAAGCAAGAAAAGATCACTTCCAACACCTTGAAACAGTATTGCAGAAGTGTAGAGAGCATGGAATTTCTTTAAACCCTAAGAAGTCTATGTTTTGTGTCACAGAAGGAAAGTTGTTGGGACACATTGTTTCAAAGGAAGGGATCAAGATTGATCCAGAGAGAGTTCAGGCCATCCAACAAATTCCTCTTCCATCAAGTAAGAAAGGTGTCCATTCTTTCTTTGGTAAGATCAATTTCCTAAGGAGATTCATCCCTGATTTTGTAGAACTTACTATGAGCATTGCTCACATGATGCAAGGGAAGAAAACTTTTGGTTGGTCCTCTGAAGGGAAGAAATCATTTGAGGACATTAAACAGGCTATTGCAAAGACTCCAATCTTGGTGTGCCCTGACTTTAGCAAAGATTTCATTATCTATTGTTATGCCACTGAAAATACCCTAGCTGTTGTGTTAGCCCAGAAGAATGTTGAAGATCATGAGCTCCCAATTGCATTCATGAGTTATGTCTTGAAAACTCATGAGCTGAAGTACACCATGATGGAGAAACATGCTTTTGCAGTTGTCAAAGTTGTCAAGCAGTTTAGGTTTTACATCCTTAATTCTCATTCTGTGGTGTTGGTGCCTGATACAACAATCAAATCCATTCTTACTCAGCAAGAATTTGGAACCAAGAGAGGTAATTGGGTAGCAAAGGTGCAAGAGTATGATCTTGATATCAGGCCAACAAAGCTGGTTCGGGGTAAGGGCCTGTGTGAACTCATTGCTGAGGGAGCTGCCAAGGAGTTGTCCAAAGATGGAGTTGATGTCCCTGTTGTTCTGTTCCTCAGCTCGATTAGATGTATGGTATGCTGACATTGCTCACTTTCTGACCTATGGAGAGTGTCCATCTCACTTGAGTGCCAAAGAGAAGAGAGCCATCAAACTGAGGTCTGCACAATATGTGCTATGGGAGAATGCTTTGTTCAAACGAGGCATAGATGGAAGGTTTTTGAAGTGTGTAGACAAGGAGCAACAAAAGAAGTTGTTCTCTACTTTTCATGACCAGGCTTGTGGAGGTCATTTCTCCTCTGTTGTAACAGCTCATAAAATACTTCATGTTGGTTATTATTGGCCCACTCTATTCAGAGATGCATCAAAATGGGTTGGTAAATGTGAAGCATGCCAAACGTTTGTTGGAAGACCTAAGTTGGCTGCTTTTCCACTAAATCCAGTAGTGATTGATGAGCCCTTTCAACAGTGGGGATTGGATTTCATTGGAACTCTTAACCCACCTTCCAGTGCTAGACATACCCATGTGTTGACTACCACAGATTACTTCACCAAGTGGGTGGAAGCCATCCCAGTTAAGAGCACTACTTCTGAGGTAGTTTGCAACTTCATTAAGGAGAACATATTGATCAGGTTTGGGACCCCAAACAAAATTGTGACTGACAATGCTTCCAAATTTTCTTCTGCTGAGATGATGGACTTCTGCTATGGGTATGGGATCTCACTTGCTCATTCTTCAGATTACTACCCCCAAGGGAATGGACAGGTAGAATCAACAAACAAGAACTTGGTGAACATAGTTAGAAAGCTTGTAAATGATTCTCAGAGGAATTGGCATAAGAAGCTATATGATGCACTTTGGGCTGATAGAATTACACCCAAGAGAGCAATTGGAATGTCTCCTTTCCAAGTGGTGTATGGTGTGGAAGCTCAACTACCAGTCATGGTGGAATTTCCAGCCTTGCATCTGATGAAAACCATTGAAGATTCAAGTTTCAGTAGCTCTTTGGACAAGAGAATTTTGTACCTTCAGAAGCTTGATGAGGACAGATTGCAAGTGGTTGACAGGATAGCAGCTCATCAGTTGAAAGTGAAGGCTTTGTTTGACAAGAAATCCAAACCCAGAGTTTTCCAAGTGGGAGACATTGTGCTGCTTTGGGACAAAAGACATGAGCCATGAGGAAGTCATGGTAAGTTTGATTCTCTTTGGCTTGGTCCTTTTAGAATCAGACATTTTGCTGGAGAGAACTCTTTTTATCTAGATTACATGGATGGTTCTCCTCTCCCACTTCCTTATAGTGGGAAGTATCTAAAGTTGTTCAAGTCCTAGGTGACTAGGAAGTCCTTCTGTATATTGCATTTAGTGTTTTGGTTTTGGTGTCTTTCCTTTGTGTTTTTTTTTTGTTCTTCCCTTTTGGTTTGTTTTGTTTCTTTTCCCATCTTGTGTGTGTTGCCTTGTATTGGTTTTTTTTTTGACTCCTTTTCCCAATGGATAAGACACTGGTCCTCTTTCCCAGAGTTATCTGTAGTTCTTGATCTTGCCTTGTGTCTTTGTTCCAAGCCAAGTCATCCCCAGAAAGAGCCAGTTGTTGTCATCCTCAAAATTCCCCTCTTTTGAAGTCAAGTTTCAAAAATTTTGAGTCTGTACCTTGGAGTATTGGATCACGTCGAGCCTGGCATTGTTTGTAGTTTTCCCATTCATGGAGAACAATTTGAAAGTCAGGCGTAATGGTGAAGTTTCTTCCCTTCTTTTTATTTTCTTCCCGCAGTCGGGAATGACAGGCATATCTTCCCCATTAATTTTTTCCCCAGCATCCATGGGTAGTACATGGATATTCCTAATTGGATGACATGGCCATGTTTCAAGTGACAGCGGAAGCCTCCATGCATGTCCAAATGACACAACTCTAGGGGTAGGGCCCAAGGGACAGTCCTCAAATAAGCGCAGGCTTTCCGCATGTCCCAGGTTCAAAATGAAGGTAAAACAAGCTCAAATGGCTAAGTATGGAAGGTTCAGCAGGATGACACCATGTGCCTCATCGGCACAGCTTCAAGAGTCAAAGCTGGGGGTAGTTCTCAAACTTGCACCAGTCCTCCACGTGTCCTAGGTCCAAAAAAGAGAAAGAGTCGATCGTTAAAATTGACTAAGTATGGGTGGGTTGGTGGAAGTCTCCACGTGCCTTAACGAGTGCCATTTCGGAAGTGAAATCAAAGGGTCAATCTTCAAATGAGTGCCAGCTCACCACGTGGTTAAAGTCAATGGAGAGACAGAGTTGGCCATTGAAAAGTCTAAGACCGGTGGAAGGAGACACGTGTCAGCTCGATGTAATTTTAAGAGGTGTTTCCAAAATGGAAACTCAAATGAGTGCCATCCCTCCATGTGTCTAGGGGTCAACATAGGTCAAGCAGGAAATAGGCCCGAATCAGCTAAGTATAAAGGAACCGGTGGAGCTCTCCACGTGTCATCCTGGCGCAACTTCAAAGGAAAAAAATGCAAAAGGTGTCTGCAGGCCCACTCCAATCAATTCCTTCCACGTGGGTGGCCCAAATTTAAAGTTGTAGAAGCAAATCGAATGGCCCATGTTTTAACTGGTGAAATAATGAAATGGCCGTATATTTAAAAACCTATTTTTTCTGCCATTAACGTTTCTTTGCAAATCAAGAATTTGAAAGGGCATGGATGATTGGAATAAGTTGTAACTATTTCTTGCTTGCTCGAGGAAGTTGTAACCATCTCTTGTGAGCTATATCATGAGCTTTCAAAGCCATTGTATGGGTTGGAATTTTGATATTCTGAAACTGTAATTTCTAATTGGAAGAAATCAATACAAAGGTTTTCCCCTTTTTCCTCTGCTTTCTCTTTCCTTCTTGCTCTGATCTGTGAATCATTTAATCCTTGCATGCTTAGAAACTTTGTGTTCTAGTTTATACAATCTCAAGAACTTTGAGTCTGCGGATTGTGCCCGTTATAAACGTGAATGGTTCTATTCTATATCTCATTTTCTCAATACATATAAGGGTTTTCTCTACCATCTCTTTTCCCTGAAAGTATTGTCTTCTTCTACCTCCCTCCTCTCTTCAAGTCTTCTATCCTCATGTATTGATAACTTTCCAGGCATAAAACACATTTCAAGATATCGGGAAACCACCATTGAATGAAAGATTGTGTATTTGTACATAGGTTTTGCCCCTGCTTTCAATAAGGGAACCTCTCCCATTAAAGAGGAGGGACTTGCTTGTCCCCTGACTGTGGTTTCATTCCAAGGCCATTTCATTTTTTTCACCAAAAAACATGATTGAGAAAATAATCTGAGCAAGAAATATCACAAGTAGGTTTTGTGGAGACGATTCCTTGCATGCACAACAATTTGAAAATGACAAGGACTTCACCAGGTAAGTTTTGATTGAATTTAAGTTATTTTTAGTGATTAAATTATTATTTTTTGCATTCTTCTTGATTCATTTTTTAAATTTTTAGTGGATCCAATCTTTTCACCTAAAAATCCTCATTCTCATGGAGACTAGGGTGAACAAAATCTACTTCAAATACCTCCAATTCCTAGACATCCCCCTACTACCAAAGAAAACCTTTTAGGAGAGTTTCATAATATCAAAGATCAAATTTCAAGGTTTAATAAAAACCCTAAGAAACCCCAATGCCACGAGTACCCATTGCAAAACTCTTACATTGTCATTGGAGTCATTCATATCTAATATTGATAATGTGATGGGTCAAATAAACACGTGGGAGGATTACAAAACCATTTGTCATAAAAATCTTACATTATAAAATTGTCTTACTATGAGGTGAAGAAAAAATATCACTAAAGACAAGTTGTGTGCTTTGTTCACTAACCCTAAAACCAAATGCACCCTTACTATTGAACTACAGAAGATTCCTAATCCATTGGTGTAATCATGAGGAGATCCAAAATAATTTTTGGGATAAATGGTGCGCCCTATTATAATTTTGAGGTACCACAAAATTTCTTGAGGAAACTCTATTGTAACTTCATCCTTGATGAAATAAAAAAATATTTTGATATTAGTGTAGACACAAAATCATTCACTTTAGGCATTATTTAGCTCTGTCTTATACTACTATTTAGTGGTTCTCAAGTGGATAAAGTACTAATTAATCCCACCTTTTGGCCATCTTTATTTTATATTTTATTTTGTCATTCCCGCATATTTTATTGCACTTATCCGCCCATTTCACAACTACCCCATCATTTAAGCCCAAAATTAGGGCGCCCCAGTCTGTACTGAGGCGGCCCGGTCCCACTTTGGGCACGCTGGTCTATGCACATCCTTTCCTGCTTATTTTTGGGGCCTTTCTAGCCATTTATTGTCTTTATGTTTTGCCCAGTCGGCCTTGTCGGAATTAATTACAAAATTAAGCTTAAGAGCCCTATAAATATAAAGCTATAAGACCATAATAAAGGTCCTAGGTCATAGTGTCACATACTACTATCACTCCATCTAGAGTTGCATCCATTACATCACTTGTATCCACATAGTGTCATGCATCAAGGCTAGGAGATCTGTATCACACACACTGTATAGGGGGAGAGATTATACTCTATTTATGCTATTTACATTTTCTATAGTTACTATTGTTTGCTACTTCACAAAGTACGACTGGCATGAGAGCACCTATGACATGACATGCACACACAAACACACAAGAACTACATCTGGGTCCAAAATGTAGTACAACACTTAGTGATAAGTCCACTAGTTTGGCGGTTGAGGTCAGTCTGACCCATTCATTTACATCTTTTATTTTTCTAGGGTTTGATACTTCCTTTTGCATTGTAGGTAATTTTCTAGCTCATCCGGAAAATCCAACGCGCTAGACGATAAATATTTGAATACACCTTGCAACCTTATCAAAATTAGGTTTTGAGCATTTACAATGCTCAGAGTGCCCAAATTATAGACCAAGGTGCCCCGGGTTGCCCCAGTACACTCCCAGGCACCCTAATCATCTCAGATCCTCTAGATATGTCCTTTGTAGGGTTCTCGAGTGTTTATCTACACTTCTTGATTTCATTTCCAAATCTATGACAACTTGTGATAGTCACTTCCAATCAACTAAGCTATTTCTCTTGCACATTTAGGGTTTTATTTCACTTAGAATAGTTTTCTTGCATTCATTCCATACTATTTTAGTCTATTTAATACAACATTTTAGTCCTCCTAATTAGATTAACATTAATACCCTAGTGTCCCCTTTTAGGCCAACTAAATCATTATTTTTGTTAATCATTTTGGTGAACCCGATCCTCTTTCATTACACCTCCTAGGTCTTGTATTTAAGCATCATGAGCATCTCTATTTTTTTATTATTTGATCACATTTAGCATGCATCCCCTTTCGACATCCCACACATTAGGTTTCATGCAAATTGCTACTCATCTTCCATCTAGGTTGTTTTTGAGTTTCTACACCATGAATATCTCTCTCCATACTTATCTACAAAATAACCATGATTGTATGACTAATATTAGAGAATATTTAGCTACTGAATTCATCCCTCCTCATACTTCACCCGAATATGTCTATAAAAAATTTACCTCTGCTTTATCTTTTGACGAAGATCACATAACTTTCACTACAAATGATTTACCCTCCCATGAAATACTACAACATGACCCACCGTTGTATATCCAAGTTTATATCAATAAAGTAGGTGTAAAAAGGGCATTAGTTGATAATGGATTTGGCCTCAATATTTGTAATGTTACCTTTCTTCACCACTTAGGTATTTTGGAATCATTTCTCACTCCATCATCTATTTCCATCTATGGCTTTGATAACATCCCTAAGCATGTGTTAGGTATTGTAAAAATACCTATTACCATTGGTCCAAAAACAGTTACCATTCTATGCCATGTCATGCCCAATGACCTCAATTATAACATCCTCCTCAGAAGACCTTGGATCCATGCCATACATGGGGTCCCTTCTACACTCCATGAGCGTTTTAAATTTTGACATCAAAGCACTATCTATGATGTGTTGGCCATCCCCTATTGAATTGTAACTCAATTGAGCAATCTAGTGATCCTTCTACTAAAAATTCCCATGATTTTTCGAAGTATGGTTCAGGGTATGAATATTTACAATGTTATGGTTTTACTAATACTAGTACACAAGACCCTAAAGTCACAGTTTCTTGGGATCTTCCTACACAAGCACATAAGCATGGGTTAGGCTATCCCTCTTTACTCTCTACAAATGTTTATAATGCCTTCCATCCTCCTCCACCTAATCAACCCTTATTAGAATCAATTCAGGCTATACATTCATTGTTTCATGACAAGATTCAAGCTATAGAATCCATTATTACATCTTTCAAATCTGAAATCCAACAACTTAAAGACGCTTCTCAATCACATGTTTCTCCTCCTCTTACATATCATATACAATCTACGTCCACTACATGTCATATAATTGACCCTTAGGACATGCCATCACCTGAGCCTCTTATACTTGAACGTAATAATAATGCTACATCCCAATGGATTCCTATCCCCGAGTCATCAATACCTAATGATCAAACACCACCTCAGCAACCTCCTCTAGAAATCAATTCAACACCTCCTCTCAAGTCATCCACACCACCACCAAGTCAAAATATGCAACCACCTCTCACAAACAATCCACCTCCTCCTCCTACCAACACTTCTATAGCATCACCAATCCCACATAAGCTCCAACCAATCACTGTTGAAAAAGACACTACTCCTTCTACTAACGGGCAATCCACATTTCCAACTCCTTCATCGTCGCATGGTTTTAATGTTGTTTTAGCCTATCATTGTGTTGGCCATCTTTCCTATCATGACACAACCAATTTTCTCCCATAGTTGCATGACACCTCTTGTGTGGCTGCATAGATTGCTACCATCATAGTACACTTGGGGGGCATAACACCCTTATCCCCTACTCACTCGCACATCTGTCATCTTTATATAGGCATATAATATCACGCATTATAGCACTGTCATTACTCGATGATGCACTCTTGTGCTTCGGTTCACACTGGAATGTTGAGAGATTACCATTACATTGAACCCCACACACTGCAATATAGATTATACACACTTATCATATCACATACATTTCACATCCTACACTATCCATTCAACACTTAGTCTACATCCTACATTATCCTACATCCCTCTCATGCACATATTCATCATTTATACATACTACACTAATCGTCATTTCATCTGCATCTAGTTTTGCATCCCTTTATTACATTCTATATTTATGTTAGGTCACAATATACATGGGGATAGCTTTACTCTGTCATCACTACATATTCTATCTATACCTATCACCACATCTTACATAGCCTACACACCATACACATCCTACATTGCATTGCCCACACTGTGCATGTACATATTCATCACTTGATCATTTCTACTACGTTGTGTTCTATATGCTGTGCTTACCACCCTATGACACACTCTAGTTCCTGGGTTCATACTCGACTTCCGAGGGTTTACTAATCAAATGGACCTTACATTCACCAATGTGACATTTTACTCATCCACCATTTCGCGCATTAGTGACATACACCTTAGGTTAAATTGTCACCCCTTATTATCATCTTGTAGTGGTATACGCTTTAGGATAAATCACCACCCCCCATTCTATCATTTGGTAGTGGCCTACAACTTCGGGTACATCACCTTTCCTTTCTTGTCCATCCCATAGTGACATATGCTTTAGGCTAAATCGTCACCCATTCTCACCTTTTCATTTCATAGTGATATATGCTTACGACTAAATTATCACTTCTACATTCAACATGTCGTGGTATACGCTTAGGCTACATGGTCCACACACATATTTCCATATATTTCATCTCCATCCACTCATCCTATAGTGATATACGCTTAGGGATAAATCATCACTCTTCCATTTAACAAGTCGTGATATACACTTTGACTATAGGGTTCACGCACATCTCTCCACATGTCACATTTCATCACCACTACACATACACACTCATCACTGTAGACACCTATAATTTAGCTCGATCAATTAAAATACTTAAATTGCGCTAATTATACCATTTCCCACAAATTGATGACATATTGTCAATATCACACATTTTCTCTGCTATTGTCATTAATTAATTACATTACGCTAGTTAATTAACTCTGAATCTATCCAACAACAACGCCAATTAACGACCTTCCGTTAATCAACTCCCCTTTCTATCTAGATTAATTAATTATTTCTAATTAATTAATAACCCTTTCTATCTAGATTAATTAATTATTCTTAATTAATTAATTCTCTCTTTTATTTAATCAATAAATCGTCATTTATTTGATTAAAATCCTCTCATAACATAAATCATACTGACTATTCCTCTAAAAATCTTCTCTAAGTTTGCACACCTATTAATTAATCACTTTGGTTAATTAATAAACCCCCTCAATCCCCACAAGTCACTAGAGGACAAACTAAACTCTCATAAAGTAAACTCAACCACTTCTAAACCATGCTTATCCATAATGAACCTAGCTTTTCTATTATCCCACATATAATAGGATGTAAAGCTTTTTCAAACCATTGGGTTATAAAAGGAACCCTCCTCTAACCTTTCTACTTACACCTAAATGATCATAGAGCTTATACTATAGCCATTTTATCATCTTAGAGAATTCTTCCATTAGAGGAGCTAGCTATCTTTATTTCTTGCATTCATCCATCCAAGTTTTGAAGTCATACGGAGATATGTCAAATGGTCTTGTAGCCATGGATTGACAAGACTCCATTATTGAAAAACCTTGGGATTCAAGCATACAATCAACCCTTGTGATTGCTAAGGATCTAAATAGGTTCATTTCATTAGCATTCAATTAGAGATAGAGGTTAATTTGTTTAACATGTTAGTTTGAATCTTCATTTCATATTCTAATGCAAATATGTTAATAGATTAGCTTTGCTTAAGCTCTAAGCATGATGGTATATTGATCTAGTTAGCATTGTATTGAAGCTATTAAGCGTTAGCTTTGATTTCCTTTGCATTGTTAACTAATTCATATACACAATCACAACGCGCTAGATACAACTTACACTACTTGACCATTTCCCGTTGACCCACTCTTGTTTACGGTTCATTCTTGACTGCTAAAGGGGGGAAATTAAAATGAACCTCATTGCATACACTTCCATCCACTCGGGGGGCATGTTGCTCCTATCATTCCATCTTGCATTCCATTCCATCCATCCACAACATACTGCATTGTCTTGGGTGCATTTACTCTTGTTTACTAGTGTTTTACATGATCACTTTCATACACATGTTAGATTGCTTTCTTATATGTCATTATCATACACACATGTGTGTTCACACCTTTGTTTTAGTATGATCGCAGATACATGACTCTAAATGCGACATGAATGCTCGCCTTCTACCCTTCCTATACTGGTCGCTGGGGGCATCCACATTCATCTTATCCATGTGTTATTGTTCCATTTTGTACTTAGCATATTATACTACATTGCTCATACATGTTTTGACATATTGATTATCAATCTAACATGCTAACGAGTGTTCCTTTTGTGCAACACTTGTTTTATAGGATTACATGTTTCCATGAACAACTTGTTTGTTTCTACTTGTCTACTTTTGTTTGCCATTGTATGTGGGCTTTGCCCTTTGGATTGTGTGCACACTTGTATGTTGTTTGCGGCCAAGATGGCCTTGTGTGTCTTGCAACATCGTGAGTGATGTCTCATGTTTGAAACCTTCTTTGTGTGGTCTTCTTGTTCTTTCATCGTTTTAACACTATTTTGTTTGGTAGTTTCTATATTAGCAATATATTTTCCACTTATTGCATGCATGTGTTTTGGAATAACACTTGTTTTGATTAGCCATCCACTTTTGTGTGCGCCTTGGTATCTACCAAGAAGTTCCATTTCCCCCTGCAGGGTAGAGTTCTATAGGTCAAAGTGTGGTTGGGTCCTCTTTTTGGGCCGCATTGTCATTTCTGTGACGTTGCATGCACCCCCAAAGAGGGGGGACATAATTGATGGTTTTCTACTAACATAATGTATTTACACCGGTTCAGAACACAACGAGTGAGTTCAAAACATTCTACAAACTCCATACACAACAGACCATAATAGGACATGGTGTCCTTTCGGAAATATTATGGAGCAGTTACAGGCTTGAGGGATATAGTGGGTGTGCCTCTCTACACTTCTCCGTCTAGTGGCATCGGATCACCAAAAAACCTAGGACAATACAAATATCTATTCACAACATTTCAGTAGAAGTGATTAAAGTTGGAGGACACAGAGTATTTCCTCCCTATACTTCTTTAACCATGGTGGCATGAGATCACCCAAAAAACTCGCGACAATACATGATATCCTTCTACACCCTTTTTCTCAAACATGGATCAGGTGCACATTTTCCATTTACAACTTTTTATAGTGTATTTTACATTTGTGTACTTTACACATGCATATTTTACACAACGTTTTTACATACATACATATTTGACTTCTTTGATCATTTTTCTCCTTGTAGGTCTGCTATATGAGAAACAAGTAGTCAAATTGGGGGAAACAACAACAGTGACAACAGTGACAACGACAACACACTGCTACAAGGCACTTGGATTTAATAACCATGTAAGTACACTACACACAACAACAACTACACATGCGTTCTGCCCTAGGTTCACTCTCATCACTTTTTATGCGCATTTTTCAATCTTTAGAATCCACGCTCCACATTTTTCTTTTTGACATTCCACACTTTAGTCTAGTCCATTGAAATGTCTTCTTCTACACTATAAATGGATATCAGAGACACATCTCTATCTACTTTATGTTACCGAGCGTTCCGCTCACCAACATAAAGTAGGGGGAAAAATGTAGACATAGAATCATGCACTTTAGGAATTATTTAGCCCAGTCTAATACTACTATTTAGAAGGTTATCAAGTGGATAAAGTACCAATTAATCCCACCTTTTTGCCATCTTTATTTTTTATATTTAAATTCATCATTCTTACATATTTTATTGCAATTATCCACCCATTTCGCAACCACCCTGTCATTCTAGCATAAAATCAAAGCGCCCCAGCCTATACTGGGGTGTGCCGGTCCCACTTTGGGAACCTCAGTCTATGCACATCCTTTTCACTTATTTTTGGGGTGTTTCTAGCCATTTATTGTCTTTATCTTTTTCCCAGTCAGTCTTGTCGAGGATTAATTACAAAACTAAGCTTGAGAGCCCTATAACTATAAAGTTATAAGCCCATAATAAAGGGTCCTAGGTCAATAGTGTAACATATTACTATCACTCTCATCTAGAGTTGCAATCCATTGTATCACTTGCATCCACATAATTCCATACTTCAAGGATAGGTGATTTGTAACACACACATTGCATAGGGGGAGGGATTAGTATTATATTCCATGGCACACATGTTATTGACATTCTTTATAGTTACTATTGCTCGCTACTTCACAAAGTGCATTTAGAACGAGAGCACCTAGGGCACGACATGCACTCACACACCTAAAACTACATCCGGGTCTGAAATGTAGTGCAATGCTCAGTGATAAGTCCACTAGTTTGCGCGGCCGAGGGTTAGTCCAACCCATTCATTTACATATTTTTATTTTTCTAGGGTTTGATACTTCTAATTAACAAAAAAGGGTCTAGTTGACGTAAAAGGGGACACTAGGATATTAATGCTAATCTAATTAGGAGGACTAAAACGCTGTAATAAAACACTAAAAAAATAAAGAGTAAATGTAATTAATTACTCTAAGTGAAAATAAAAACCTAAATATGCAAGAGAAGGAAGATAAATAGATTCAGTTGATTGGCAGTGACTATAACAGGTTGTCGCAGATCTGGATATGAAATCAAGAAGTGCAGACAAACAGTAAGAGACCTTGCGAAAGACATATCTGGAGGATCTGAGATGACTGGGGCACCTGTGAGTGGTACTGGGGTCATCCCAGGGGTGCTCTGGTCTGAAATCTAGGCATTATGAACACTATAAATGCTCAAAACATGAATATGACATGGTCGTAAGATGTATTCAAATAATTCCTTTCTGTCACGCTAGATTTTCCGGGTGAGTTGTGTAATGACTTGCAATGCAAAAAAGAAGTATCAAACCCTAGAAAAATAAAATATGAAAATGAATGGGTTAGACTGATCTCAGACGCCAAACTCGTGGTCTTATCACCGAGCGATATACTACATTTCAGACCCGGATGTAGTTCTGGTGAGTGTATGCATGTCGTACCCTAGGTGCTCTTGTGCTAATTCACATTTTGTCAAGTAGTGAGCAATAATAACTAAAGAAAATGTAAATAGCATGTGTGCATGGAATAAAATAGAACCCCTCCCCATATGCAGTAGTGTGTGTGATGAAGATCTCCTAGCCTTGATGCATGGCACTATGTGGATGTAACTCTAGATGGAGTGATAGTAGTGTTATGACCTAGGACCCTTATTATGGTCTTATAGCTTTATATTTATAGGGCTCTCAAGCTTAATTTTCGTAATTAATTCATGGTAAGGCTGATTGGGAAAAAAAATAAAGACAAAAAATGGCTAGAGAAAGGCCCCAAAAAATAAGCGGGAAAGGATGTGCATAGACCGGGGCGCCCAAAGTGGGATTGGGGCGCCCTGTAGTGCTGATTACAAGGTTGGGGCACCTTGATTTTTGGCTAGCAATGATGGGGGCAGTTACGAAATGGGTGGAGAAGTGAAATAAAATATGCGGGGAATGCCAAAATAAAATAAAAAATAAAGGTGGCTACAAGGTGGGATTAATTATTACTTTATCCACTTGAGAACCTTCTAAATAGTAGTATAAAGATTGGGCTAAATTATGTGTAAAGTGCATAATTATGTCTTACATTTTCCCCCACAATTTATGTTGGTGAGTGGAAAGCTCAGTAATATAAAGTAGATAGAGATATGTACTTGATATCCATGTAGAGTGTAGAAGAAGACGTGCCAATGGATTAAAATCAAGCGTGGAATGAAAAAGAAATAAAAATATGGAGAGCATCGGATTCTAAAGATGAAAAATGTGCATAAAAAGAGTGATGAGAGTGAACCTAGGGGAGGAAACACGTGTGTAGCTGTTTTGTTGTGTGTACGTGTACCTACATGGTTAGTAAAGGAAAATTCCTGTAGTGGTGTGTTGTCATTATCTTTGTCATTATTGTGGTTGTTGTTTCCCCCAATTTGACTGTTTGTTTCTCATACGACGGACCTGAAAGGAGAAAATGATCAAGTAGTCAAATATGTATGTATGTAAAAACATCATGTAAAATATGTATGTGTAAATTATGAAAATGTAAAATATGCTAGAATATAAAAGTGTAAATGAAACATGTGTACCTGAACCATGTCGAGAAAAAGGGGTGTAGAAGGATATCATGTATTGTCGCAAGTTTTTTTGGGTGATCTCATGCCACTCTGGTTGAAGAAGTATAGGGAGGAAATGCGTTTGTGTCCTCCAACTTTAACCACTTTTGCTAAAATATGTGAAAATATCTCTGTGTTACTCTCCTGGTTTTTTTGGGTGATCTGATGCTAGATGGAGAAGTGTAGAGAGGCACACCCATGGTAACCCCCAAATCTGTAACTTCTCCTTAGAATTTTCCGAAGGACACCATGTCCCTGTTATGGCCAATGTGTATGGAGTTCGTAGACTAGTATGAACTCACTCGCTATGTATGAACCCGGTGTAAATACACTGTGTTAGTAGAAAACCCTCAATGATGTCCCCCCTCTTTGGGGGCACATGCGATGCCGTGGAAAGGAGAATGCGGCCCCACAAAAGAGGACCCAACCCACACTCTAACCTGTAGAACTCTACCCTGTAGGGGAAAGGGAAACATTTGGTAGATACCAAGGCACACACAAAAGGGGATGGCTAGCTAATACAAGTGTTAGTATGAAAACACATGCATGTAATAAGACAAGTGTAAATATGCAGACAATGTAGTAACTACCAAACAAAGTAGTGTAAACATGCAAGATTAATAAATCAAACCACACCAAGAGGGTTTCAAACTTGGGACATCACTCATGATGTCTTAAGACAGGCAAGGCCATCATGGCCACAAATAGCAGAACAAGTGTGCACACAAGTAAAGGGAAAATCCCGCATATAATGGTAAACACAAGAGAACAAGTAGAATCAAACAAGTAGTCATGGAGACATGTAATCCTGTAAAACAAGTGTTGCACATGGAACACCCATTAGTATGTTAGAATGATAACCAATATGGTCAAAATGTGTATGAGCAAGTAGTATAATATGCCTAAGGAAAAATGAAACAATAACACCTAGATAAGCCAAATGTGGATGCCCCCAGATGACCGATATAGGAAGGGTAGAAAGTGAGCATCCATGTCGTGTGTAGGGTCCTATATCTGCGATCACACTAAAAAAAGGTGTGTATGCATGTGTGTATGATAATGACATATAAGAAAGCAAGATAACATGTGTAATAAAGTGAGAGCATGCAGCAAACACTAGTAAGCAAGAGTAAATGCCCCCAAAACAATGCAATATGTCAGTGGATGGATGGAATGGAATGGAATGAAAAATGGAATGATAGGAGCAATGTGCCCCCCCCAGTGGATGAAATGTGTATGTAAGCGAGGTTCATTTTTGTTCCCCCCCCTTAGTAGTCAAGAATGAACCATAGACGAGAGTGCGACACTCGAGAAATGGCCAAGTAGTGTAGGTTGTGTCTAGCATGTTGTGATGAATATGTATGTGTAGTGGTGATGAAATGCGACATGGGGAGAAGATGTGCGTAAAACCTATTGCCGAAGCGTATATCAAAAATTTCTTGAACGGAGGAGTGGTGATTTATCCCTAAGCGAATATATCACTATAGAATGAGTGAATGGGAATGAGATATATGGATAATATATGTGCATGGGATCTTATAGCCCTAAGCGTATACCATGACTTGTGGAATGTGTGAGTGATGATTTAGCCCTAATTGTATATCACTATAGGATGAGTGGACTGTGGATGGTGAGGAGACTTATGGAACTATATGCATGGGACCCTATAGCCTAAGCGTATACCACAAATTTTTGAATGGACGAGTGATGATTTAGCCCTTAAGCATATATCACTATGAGATGAAGGAGTGAAAATGGGTGACGATTTATCCTAAAGTGTATGTCACTATGGGATGAACAAGAAGGGTGAAATGAGGTACCCTAAAGTGTATGCCACTACAAAGATGATAATGGGGTGGTGATTTAGCTTAAAGTGTATACCACTACAAGATGATAGAATGGGTGACAATTTAACCTAAGGTGTATGCCACTAACGTTGGAAATGTTAGACGAGAAAGATGTCGCATGATGAAAGGGAGGTCCATTTGATTGGTAAACCCTTGGCAGTCAAGTATGGAACAAAGGAACTAAAGTGGCATCATAGGGTGTTGAGTGCAGTGCATAGAAGGACAACGTAGAGTAAACGAAAAAGTGAGGAATACATGAGGTAAATTACAGTGTGAACAATGCAAATGTAGGATGTGTAATGGGTATGGAATGTGTAATGTAATAACTGTGCAGATAGAAATAAAATGTGTAATGATGATAGGTAAAACTGGACCCATGTATAAATAAATCTAGTGTAGCATGTAGGATAGGTAGGATGCAAAGTGGGTATGTAGGAGGTATATGTAATGTGTGAAATGTAGTAGGCAATATAGATAGTAATGGAAGATGCATGGAGGATGGAGGAAACTATACCCATATATAATGGAATCTTGTGTATTATAGAATGAATCAGATGGATGGATGCACCATGCGAAGAAGACAATGTAATGTAAGATGTGGATATATGTGTGGATAGAATATGTAGTGATGAGAGGTAAAGATGAGATCCATTAGATAATGTAACCTAGCGTAAATATAGAATATATGGATGAAATCTAAAACTAGACCCATATATATAATGATGACTTAGTGTAGCATGTATGGGATGAATGATGGAGAAATGACTAATAGATGAGGTATGTATAGGATAATGTAAGATGTGGGCTATGTATAGAAATTATGGTGGAATGTAAATGTGTAGACCTAGCGTGTAGTGTGTGGGGGTTCAGTGTAAAGGTAATCCCTTAATTAGTCCCAGTGTGAACCAAAGCACAAGAGTGCGTCATCAATTAACAAGGGTGTGCTGTAATACGTGAAGTGGATATGAGATGACAATAAGTGAGAGAGATGAAGTGTAGGATGTAAAAGGGTACAACCATGTTAAGTGAGGGAGGGAAGTATGTCATGCGATATGCCCCCAATTGGTAGTGAGGGAAGAGGCTATGTGAACTCATCGAGGAGATCTTCATCCTCTGGGTCAAAGTCAAATGGATCAGGATTGACAACCATGGTATGTTATACTATGAGGTTGATCATGTAATGAGCCGGTAAGGTGTAAACGATACATGCCCGTAGCATATTCTTTGTCAATGAATGGGGGATGCGGGTAAATGTGTGTGGGACCATCGAGTTTAGATTGGTGAATAGCCAAGAAAGGAACTATTGCAAATGAAAACATGACCAAAAGATATAGGGAATGAAATATCAGTGTGACTGGGGTCTATGCTGTGAAAAGGCGGTCCAAAAACGTATCATACATGGAATTTGGATGCATGTCAATAGAAACATTGGTAGTAACAAAGAGGGTTTGAACTCGATGAAGTAAATCAAGGTGGTTAAGTAGGTATTCAGTGACATAGATATTCATTGGTGGTAGAATGAAAATCCCGTAGAAGGTGCTAGAAGGAGACGTCAGGTTCACCAAAATGATTAACAAAAATAAGGGTCTAGACCTAAAAGGGAACACTAGGGTATTAATGTAAATCTAATTAGGAGGACTAAAACATAGTAATAAAAGACTAAAACAGTAAAGAGCAGATGTAATTAATTACTCTAAGTGAAATAAAACCCTAAATGTGTAAGAGAAGGAAGAGAAATAACCTTAGTTGATTGGAAGTGACTGTCATAGGTTGTCGCAGATCTAGAAATGAAATCAAGAAGTGCAAACAAACACTCAAAGACCTTGCAAAGGACAAATATGGAAGGTTTGAGATGACTGGGGTGCCTGGGAGTGTACAGGGGTGCCCTAAGGTTCCCTAGTCTGCAATATGGGCACTCTAAACACTGTAAATGCTCAAAACATGAATAAGATATGGTCGCAAGATGTTTTTGAATAATTCCTATTCTGTCACGCTGGATCTGCCCGGTGAGCTGTGTAATGGACCTGTAGTAAAAAAGGAAGTATCAAACCCTAGAAAAATAAAATATGCAAAGTGAATGGGTCATACTGACCTTAGCCGTCAAACTTGTGGTATTATCATTGAGTGCTGCACTACATTTCAGAACTGGATGTAGTTTTTGGTGAGTGTGTGCATGTCATGCCCTAGATGCTCTCACGCCCAATCATACTTTGTGAAGTAGCAAACAATAGTAACTATAGAAAATGTAAATAACATGTGTGCATGGAATAGAATATAATCCCTCCCCCTATGTAGTGTGTGTGATGTTGATCTCCTATCCTTTATGCATGGCAATATGTTGATGCAAGTGATGCAATGGATCCAACTCTAGATGGAGTGATAGTAGTGTTATGACCTAGGACCGTTATTATGGTCTTATAGCTTTATATTTATACTAGGAGATATTCAAGCCTTAATTTTGTAATTAATCTCAGACAATGCCGATTGGAAAAAAGATAAAGACAAACAATCAACTAGAAAGGCCCCCAAAAATAAGTGGGAAAGGATGTGCATAGACCAGGGTGCCCCGGGGCACCCCAATATAGGCTGGGGCACCCTGATTTTGAGCTAGAATGATGGGGCAGTTGTAAAATGGGTGGAGAAGTGCAATAAAATATGAGGGAATGCCGAAATAAAATATAAAATAAAGGTGGCCAAAAGGTGGGATTAATTAGTACTTTATCCACTTGAGAACCTTCTAAATAATAGTATAAGACTAGGCTAAATTATGTGTAAAGTGCATAATTTTATGTCTACAACTTCCTTTTGCATTGTAGGTCATTTTCTAGCACATCCGACAGATCTAGTATGACAGACATGAAATATTTGAAGACAACTTGTGACCTTATCATACTCAGGTTTTGACATTTACAGTGCATAGAGTGCTAAGATTGCAGACCAGGATGCCCTTGAGTGCCCACAATCATCTTAGATCATCAGCAATATATTCCTTCGCAGGGTCCTTGTATTGTTTTGTTTTCACTTCTTGATTTCATTTCAGATTTGGGATTAACCTGCGATCAGTCACTTCCAATCATTTACAGCTATTTCCTTCCTTGTCCTGCACATTTAGGGTTTCATTTCAACTTAGATAGCATTTTATTGCATTTCATTTCCATAATTGTCTTTAGTGCTATTTAATATACAACAGTTTTAGTCCTCCTTACTTAGACTAAACACAATCCGGGTCTGAAATGTGGTGCAATGCTCAGTGATGAATTCCACTACTTTGGCTGCTGAGTTCGTCCAACCCATTCATTTGCCATATTTGATTTTTCTAGGGTTTATACTCTACTTAAACAAAAAAGGGTCTGTAGTTGGACCTAAAAGGGACACTAGGATATTAATGCTAATCTAATTAGGAGGACTAAAACACTGTAATAAAACACTAAAAAAATAAAGAGTAAATGTAATTAATTACTCTAAGTGAAATAAAAACCTAAATGTGCAAGAGAAGGAAGATAAATAGATTAGTTTATTGGCAGTGACTATAACAGGTTGTCACAGATTTGGATATGAAATCAGGAAGTGTAGACGAACAGTAAGAGACCTTGCGAAAGACATATCTGGAGGATTTGAGATGACTGGGGCACCTGGGAGTGTACTGGGGCATCCCAGGGTGCTCTGGTCTGAAATCAAGGCATTATGAACACTATAAATGCTCAAAACATGAATATGATATGGTCGCAAGATGTCTTCGAATAATTCCTTTCTGTCACGCTAGATTTGCTAGTGAGTTGTGTAATGACTTGCAATGCAAAAAGAAGTATCAAACCCTAGAAAAATAAAAGATGAAAATGAATGGGTTAGATTGATCTCAGACGCCAAACTCGTGGTCTTATCGCCGAGTGATGTACTACATTTCAGACCCGGATGTAGTTCTAGTGAGTGTATGCATGTCGTACCCTAGGTGCTCTCATGCTAATCACATTTTGTCAAGTAGTGAGCAATAATAACTATAGAAAATGTAAATAGCATGTGCATGGAATAAAATAGAACCCCTCCCCATATGCAGTGTGTGTGATGAAGATCTCCTAGCCTTGATGCATGGCACTATGTGGATGTAACTCTAGATGGAGTGATAGTAGTGTTATGACCTAGGACCCTTATTATGGTCTTATAGCTTTATATTTATAGGGCTCTCAAGCTTAATTTCGTAATTAATTCTGGCAAGGCTGACTGGGAAAAATATAAAGACAAAAAATGGCTAGAAAGGCCCCAAAAATAAGCATGAAAGGATGTGCATAGATTGGGGCGCCCAAAGTGGGATTGGGGCGCCCTGTAGTGCTGATTACAGGTTGGGGCACCTTGATTTTTGGATAGAATGATGGGGCAGTTACGAAATGGGTGGAGAAGTGAAATAAAATATGCGGGAATGCCAAAATAAAATATAAAATAAAGGTGGCTACAAGGTGGGATTACTTGGTACTTTATCCACTTAAGAACCGTCTAAATAGTAGCATAAGACCAAGTTAAATTATGTGTAAAGTGAATTATTTTGTGTCTATAGTTTGCCCCCACTTTATGTTGGTGAGTGGAAATCTCGGTAACATAAAATAGATAGAGATGCGTACCTGATATCCATAAATGCACATAAAAATTGATGAGAGTGAACCTAGGGTGAAACACGTGTGTAGATGTTACTATGTGTAGTGTACCTACATAGTTAGTAAATGTAAGTACATGTCAGTAGTGTGTTTTCGGTTTCGTTGTCGAAGTTGTCTATTTTTTCTTTTTTGTCGTTGTTGCCCTCAATTTGACTGCTTGTTTCTCATACGGATTGGACCTGCAAGTAGAAAACAATCAAGTAATCAAATATGTGTGTGTGTAAAAATGTTGTGTAAAATACGCAAATGTATAGAAATATGTAAAGTACACAAATTTAGAATCTGGTGAAAAGAAAAATTGTAAATGGAACATGTGCACTATGATCCATCTCAAGAAAAAGGGTTTAAAAGGATATCATTTATTGATCACGAGTCTTTTTGGGCCATCTCACACCACCCTAGTTAAATACTTATAGGGAGGAAATACTCTTGTATCTTCCAACATTTAACTGCTTCTGTTGAAATGTGTGAAGAGATGTCTTTGTACTGTCCTAGTATTTTTCAGCGATTCTAACTCCATTAGAAGGAGATTAGTGTAGAGAGGCACACCCCACTGTAACCTCTAATCATGTAACCACTCCATATGAAATTGCCAAAGGATACCATGTCATGTTAGAGGCCACTATGAAAAAGTTCATAGAATGCTCTAAACTCACTCGTTGTTTGTAAATCCATAATGCCAAGGGTGAAAAGTCTGCACTATCAATGTAAATATGTTTTGTTATTAGAAAAAACTTGACGATTCCCCCCCTCTTTAGGGGTGCACATGTAATGTCATTAAAAGGAGAATGCTTCCCCAAAAGAGGACCCAACTATACTTTGACTTGTAGATACACTACCCTGTATAGGTGGGGAAGGGAAATCAACTTGGTAGATACCAATGTGCGTAGAAAAGGGGATAGATATCCAAAAAAAGTGTTATTCCAAAAACATGTGCATTTAAAAAAGACAAGTGTTAAATATGCAGATAATGTAGAAAATACGAAATAAGGTAGTGTAAACATGCAAGAAAACAATTAGACTGCATAAAGCAAGGTTGCAAACATGGGAAATCACACATAATTTCACAATACACGTAAGGCCATTGTGGCTGCAAATAATAATAGAAAAATGTTAACACAAGAAAATGGAAAATCCAACATAAAATAGCAAAAAAAGTAAGACAAGTGGAAACAAACAAGTAGTCATGGAAACATATAATCCTGAAAAACAAGTGTTTCACATAGAACAACCGTTAGCATGTTAGAATCAATAACCAATATGTCAAATCATGTATGAGCAAGTAGTATAAGATGTTGAGTACAAAATGAAACAATAAAACTTTGATAAGATGGATTTGGATGCCCCCAGCGAACTGGTATAGGAAGGCTAGAAGGTGAGCATCAATGCCGTGTGAAGATTCTTGTATCTGAAATGACACTAAACAAAGGTGATGAACACACATGTTTGGATGATAATAACATTTAAGAAATCAATTATAACATGTGTAGTAAAAAGAACATGTAAAAACACTTAATAAGTAATATTACATTCCCCTAAGATACCATGTAGTATGATGTGTCTAGATGGAATGGAATGCAAGATGGAATGATAGGAGCAACATGTGTCCCCCAAGTATATGGAATGTGTATGTAGTGAGGTTCATTTTGTCTTTCCCACTTCAACAGTCCAATATTTAACCGGATAAATGAGAGTACATCATCAGGAAGTGGTCGAGTAGTGTTAGGTTGTTTTTAGGGCGTGTTGCGATGAGTGTGTTTATGTAAGTGGTGATGGCATGGGACATGTAGAGAGATGTGTCATGAACCCTATAGACAAAGCGTATATCACGAAATTTGTTTAATATAGGAGTGATGGTTTAGCCCTATGCGTATATCACTATAGAATGAGTGAATGGGAATGAGATATAAGGAAGGATGTGAGTGGACCCTATAGCCTAAGCATATATCACTATAGAATGTGTTGTAGATGGATACGGGTGATGATTTTTCCTTAAAGCATATGTCATTATGAGATGAATAAATGACTGGCGATGTTAACCTAAGGAGTATACCACTTCATGGAAAGATGTGTGTAGGTACCCTATTCAATCTAAGGTGTATGTCACTAATGCGGAACTTGTTGCATTAAGGAGTGATTATTAAGCCCTAAGCGTATTTGACTATGAGTAAGAACCTCGGCAGTCAAGTATGGACTGAGGATTTAGCCTAAAGGGCATGTCATTATAGTTAGTGAATAACAAGTGAGTGCATAGAATGAAACGTAGAGGTAAATACCACTAGAATATGATGAAAAGGAGGGTATTTAATTGCACGTCTAATGCTTAATACCACTACATAGATGATAATAAGGGGTGAGTATGTAACCTAAGGTGTATGTCACTAATGACGTGAAATGGTGGATGAGGATAGGTTTTTCATAGTAATGGAATCCATGTAATGATGATAGGTACACCCCTTAGAACCCGTATGTAATGGAATCTAAGGTACTAGATGTAGTATCATAGGGTGGTGAGTGTATAACACTATAGAGGTATCAACACTAGGGTATAATAATGACCAAGATGATGAATTCAAAATGTGATGCTAACCATGTGTGGTGTGGAGCATGCAACATGTAAGAGGTACTAAAATATAATACATCTAACCTAGGCAATGTATATAGAAATGGACCAATCTAACATAGATGATATGTAAGCTAGACCCATGTATGGAATGTTATCTAGTAAAAAATGTAGAATGTAAATGATGAGGTAAATGTGCAATTGGAACTATACAATGTAGGATATGTAAGATGTGGATGTAAGTGTAGATAGAAGCATCTAGTTCTGCCATGTAAAGACCATAGGCACCATGAGAGTAATGTGTCCTAGCATAAATAGGTAGAGATGTGTGGATGACAATCTAAAGTCCTAGACTCACTATGTAGATGAAGATAGTGTAGCGTGTATAAGATAACATGATGGAGAAATGGAATAATAGGTGAAGATATGTGTAGGATAATGTAGGGTGTAGGATATGAGATAGTAATGAATAATACAGTGATGCTCTATAAGTGGACCAAGAAGTTTTTCTCTCTACCATGTATCATCTAGGAGAACCACCTAGTTACATGAACTAACCATACCCCTATCACTATGCACATAGGAGGGGCTGTCCGTATCATTTATGTAATGAATAGAGATAGAATACATCGATAACTTGACCTTCTAAAGATCAGGAGGAAATTCATTAGTAACCATGGGAGCTTGTTGAGATGGATCTAGAGTAATCAAAAGAGAAATAATCTTAGGAGCCCATGTGGGTGTGAAATTTGGAAGGAGATGTTTTGTACTAAATTAAATAATGCCCTTGATGAGTAAGACTTTCGATTAGAGGATGGTTCAGGGTGTCCTCTTCAAGCATTTACATTATGATAAATTGATTCAATGATATGTTTGATAATATTCGATGTCGAGAAAAAAATATTTTTCTAATCGTCCTAAGGTAAAAACTCGAAAGAGTAGGACCATGCATCTAATGAGATGCATCAACTTACGACTAAGGATTATGTAGTATAGTCTGTTCATATGGTGTGGTATTATGCTCAAACCCTATGAGAGGCATTGGCGAATGACATGTCTTTTGGTTCAAACTAGATGACATAAGTAGTGGACATCAGATTGCATAGTAAGATGTATAAGGAACACAAACATCCCTGATTGTGAAGCATCCTTAAGCTATTGTCAAGGATTTAGCATATCTAAGGGATTTGATGGTTCCATAATCCATAATAACCATATCCATGAGAATAATTTGGTGATTGAGACAGAATATAAGTAAGCTATTAGACTTCTCATAATCACTAAAATCAAGTGTGACCATGTTAATTCCATAGATATTAGAGACATAAAGGATGTATATCCAATTGAGAATGCATCCATTAGACTATTGACCCTCATATCTAGATGATATATGATTGTGGATATGACATGATCATAAGTCAGATTTTACTCATGTACAGGCTTGCATCATGGACTCTAAGATGGGTTGGTTAGATGGAGGGTCATCAAGGTCAGGGTCGCAAATGAATACATATGATAGCAGGTGGGGAACTTAATTCCGTGTGGTACCGCCTATGTATTCTCATAAAAAGTACTTGGTGTCTATGGATTGTTGGAAGAATAGCCTGAATAGTGGGATACCTACATTAAGTAAATCTAGATAGAAGAATGCAAGCTCCGACCCTATTAATATATCATCTTGAGTTAAGGATCCTAGTTTTGCATCCTATTAATAACTGTATGTGCATGTTTGAACTGCAAAACGATTAACTAAAAATGGAAGGGTCTATTTAACTCTAATACTATGAGGACACTATAGCCACTAATGTTAATCTAACTAGGAGGACTAAATGATTTGTAATAAAATGCACTAAAGTAGTAATGATAATAATTGCAAATGATTACTACTAAATGAAATAAAATCCTAAATGTGTAAGGGTAGGAAGGAAAATAGCTTAGTCTAATTCGATAATGACTATGGTAGGTTATCGTTGGTCTCGATAATAAAATCTAGAAGGCGTAGGAAGGAACAATCAACAATTCCATGAAAAGGTCAAATCTAGGAGGATTTGAGTATGACTGAGATGCCTAGGAATTTACTGGGGGCCCCAGGGGCACCCTAGTCTATAGATCTAGACACCTCTGAACATTATAAATTCTCCAAACCTAGTTTTTACATTGTCAAAAGTTGTATTCTGAAACCCTTCTCTATTTAGTCACATTAGATCTTTCGAGCTGCCCTGAGCTGTTGAATAATCAAGTGACAACCTATAATAAAGGAAGTATTAAAACCCTGTGGAAAAATAAAAGATGCAAATGAATGGTTCAGAATGACCTTAGTTGTCAAACTTATTTTCTTATCACTGAGCATTGCACTACATTTTAGACCTAGATGTAGTTCTAGTGTGTGTGTGTGTTGTGTGTGTGTGTGTGTGTGTGTGTGTGTGTGTGTGTGTGTGTGTGTGTGTGCATGTTGTTCCCTAGGTGATCTCATGCTAGTCACACTTTGTGAAGTAGACAAGCAATGGTAACTATAGAAAATTTAAATACCATGTTTGCATGGAATAGAATAGAATCCCTCCCCCTATGCAGTGTGTGTGATGCATGATATCGTAGCCTTGATGCATTACACTATGTGGATACAAGTGATGTAATGGATGCAACTCTAGATGGCGTGATAGTAGTGTTATGACCTAGGACCCTTATTATGGTCTTATAGATTTATATTTATAGGAATCTCAAGCTTAATTTTTGTAATTAATCTTGACAAGTGTTAAGTGGAAAAAATATAAAGATAACAAATCAACTAAAAAGGCCCCCAAAAAGAACTAGGAAAAGGATGTGCATAGACTAGGGTGCCTCAAAGTGGGATCGGGGTGCCCCAGGGTGCCCCAGTACATGATGGGGTGCCCTGATTTCGGGATAGAATGATGGGGAATTTGTAGAAATGGGTAGATACAGTGCAATAAAATATGAGGGGAATGATGAAATAAAATATAAAATTAAGGTTGCCAAAAGGTTGGATTAATTAGTACTTTTATCCACTTGAGAACCTTCTAAATATTAGTATAAGACTAGGCTAAATTATGTGTAAAGTGCATAATTTTATGTCTACAACTTCCTTTTGCATTGTAGGTCATTTTCTAGCACATCCGACAGATCTAGTATGACAGACATGAAATATTTGAAGACAACTTGTGACCTTATCGATACTCAGGTTTTGAACATTTACAGTGCTTAGAGTGCTAAGATTGCAGACCAGGATGCCCTTGAGTGCCCCAATCATCTTAGATCATCCAGATATTTCCTCTCGCAGGGTCCTTTATTGTTTGTTTTCACTTCTTGATTTCATTTCCAGATTTGGGATAACCTGCGATAGTCACTTCCAATCATTTAAGCTATTTCTCTTCCTTGTCCTGCACATTTAGGGTTTTATTTCACTTAGAATAGTTTACTTGCATTCATTCCATATTGTTTTAGTCTATTTAATACAAAGTTTTAGTCCTCCTACTTAGATTAACATTAATACCCTAGTGTCCCTAGATCATTATTTTTGTTACTCAATTAGAGAGTTCTAGGGCAGAGGCAAAGGCTATGTATAGGATATAGTGAGGGAAAAATGTTTATAGAACCAACCATTTAGACCTCTGACTCAGCCATCTATTCAACATGCTTTGGTCCATTCAATTGTGAAGGAGATCATGGAGTTTGAGACACTCCAGTCTATTAATTATTTCACACATTATATAGTTTAACATGATGCCCATCTCTCCAGGCTGATGAGGTTAGGATTTTAAGGCATCAAACATCATATAACATAGTTTTTCATGCTTTGGGGAGTCTAGGAACCTACGTGGTTGATGAGTGTAGACACCTAAATATGCTTACACTTAACATTTCCTCCAATTCAACTGATTAATGACACTTCGTTAATTCCCTATTCTTCACCCCATTATCAGATGCCCATTCACGACACCTTCTCGGTTGTATTCCTCCTATAATCAACTAATTAGGCTAATATCTCTCTTATTAGCTAAACATTCCTCCTTTCGACCATTCAAAACCTCCCTAGTTCTCTCTGAACCACTTCTATTGGCTTCATAGGCTATCTATCAGTCACAATTAATTCTCCATACCCCTCTTAACTCTCAATGAGTCTCTAATCACTTGCTAATCAAGTTTAACTAGCGTAAACCTTAGTTAACTAGCCTAAACCAAGCTTAACTAAGCCTAAAACATGTTTATCCTAATCTAATCCTAAAGTGCTTTTTGAGCTTTAGTCCCACATGCACCCAAAGTTCAAACTGTTCCATTTAGAAAACTATAAATACAAGACTAAGGCTTTCCTTTCAAAGGGTCCTTCTCTCTCGTATTTGGAGATCTTGGCATTAGAAATCATTTGTGATAGCTTTAAGCTATAGAACATTTGGATCTTGGTCATACTCCATTGTGAGGATCTTGCATCCATCTTGCATCCATCCACTCCAAATATAGTTAGTAAGGGAAGATCTAAATCTTGGCCATGTAGCCAACTTGGAGAGATCTCTTCACTATGTTTAGGGAGTAAAACAACACACAATTTGATTTCTTAGAATCTAACTAGGTTCAATTTCATTAAGCTTTCATGGAGTAGAGAGTAGTATATATTTAGGGTTTGAATGTTTGTTTCAAATTTATATATGCATACATAGTTTCTTGTTTAGCTCTTATCTCATGGTGCATGGTTGAGTTTAGTAAAGCTTTGAGGTTCTTTAACCTATTTCCATAGCTTTGCAAACCTTTCCATTGCATACATTTGGCACGCTCGGTGGGACACTTAGTCCATCACCCATTAATGGGGTCTTTTTTAAAGCTTTTATTTCATTTTTTAACTTTTTACATGTTTTTTGTGGTGTTAAAAATTTTACCTTGGACTTTTTGGCAAAGTTTTAGGTAGTTAACCCTCATTTTCATGCTTTTTTGTTAAGTTTATACTAAAAACTGCATTTAATGGCTGATTTCAAGCCAGTTGACACTTTTGAAATTTCATTTTCCATGTTTTTTGGTGGTTTTCCATACAAGAGATACACACCTTTCTATCAGCGCATGAGGCTTCAACTGTCATTTTTTAGTAGAGGTGCACATGCACTCAAAACCATGCGTAGGCACCTTAAACTGGGTGCACACACCTTTTTGCCAGCACAGGTGCCTTCAAAACTATCATTTTTTTAGCATAGGTGTGCAGGCACACAAAACCACACACAGAAACCTTAAACCAGGTGCACACGCCCAAACCATGGCACACACACATTTTTGCTAGCGTAGATGCCTTCAAAACTGTTATTTTTTAGTAGAGGTGCGCAAGCACCCAAAACCATGTGCATACACCTTGAAGGGCATGCACACGCAGGACTATGTTCATAGCCTATCTTCCGGAGGCCATAAATTTTGCTCCCGACCTTGAAACGACTCTGTTTTTGTTGCGTTGGAAAGGTATTGAAGAAAACTACGTAATTGAAACATAAAATTAGGATTTTTCCTTACAAAAAATTTATGGTTTTAATTATTAGATAACTAGTCATTTTCTAACAGGTGATTGCAGGCTTCTTTTGGGCTATTTAACTAACACAGTCTAAGTGTTTCTCTTTTTTAGTTAGAAAGAGATTTCATGAATTTGTATGCTCTCTCCTTGGACCTTCTAGGTGATCTTGGGGATCAAAAAAACTTCTAGGAAACCCTTTTTCCACTTTCGAACACACTTATTTTACATTTCCTAATTGGGTTAACCTTTCAAAGTTGGTTAAAAAGAACTCTACCTTTTTCAAACCACACTTAAAGTATTTTCCATAAAAAATGCTTGTTTTAGTAGATTTTCCATGTTGTGTATGCTCTTCCTTCACACCTTTTGGTGATCTTAGGAATCAAAAGTAACATGCAAACTCCCTTGATATTTTTATTTGTGGTGGAAAATTACTAACTCTTGGTGTATAGGACTAAAAAATGATTGTCAAAGAAAGGAGGAGCTATGACTAAACGAAACCCTCTAATACATTTGTTTTCATACAGGTTGCCAAATGGTGTGCTACTTAAAACCACATTAAGTTAAGCAAGATAAAAAACACACTATTTCACTTCACATTGTATTGCAAGTTTCGAAAAAGGGTACGTCCCTTTCCGCTCAACTAGAACCTAACCCCTTTGGCATAACGCCTTAATCTACAACAATGGGGGTGGTTCCAGGAACCCTAAAGTAATCCACCACTGAGTGACCTCGTGGATGAAAAAAGAAGTGCTCCACTTACCCAATTGACTAGTACGCCTTGTGAGTTAGAGCCAAAGATTGTCCGTATCGTGGTTCTAGTGACACTACAACTGAATGCACTAGTTGCTCATTGTATTGGAAGGGGGTAAATTAAAGTCGAGATACTCCCAAATCAGTCATTGCGATTTTTTGGGAAAATTACGTTCACATTAGACAATCTTATGACACCTAGTTGAGAGAAGCTATTAAGGAGGCCATTTTGTCTTGGAGCCCACTTTGGTAGTCTGTTGTCGCGTCAGGCCATCACGAAGTGACGAATCACTTGGAGTCTGAACCTTGTTTCTCAAACAAGGAAAAGAAACCACGTAAGTTTGACCTAAGTGTCTTTCATCACAAAATCAAACGACATCCCACTTAGCTCAGTTTCATTCTCATCTTCAGATGAGGCGGAACTCTACTCAAGTGGTGCTTAGTTTATTTTCATCCTTTTTTGATCTGTACCCTTGCATTCTCGCTTCCCATTTTTGGGGTGAGAAGGAGGCATACCTTGCGCGTTTTATCAAAGATACTACTCGCCACTTTTTTTTTTCCGTTTACGCCCATCCATGTTTGTGGCTGGGTTGTTAAATGTCTAAAGTGCGTAGGTACACTTTTGTATCTTTGGTAAGGTCTTTCATCTTGATTTCAAGATCATCTTCACTACTACAAGTTTGGTTCATCATTTGATCCCCTTTGACGTGTTACCTTGTTCGCGTTTGCCTCGACACAATTAGGATACTTATGTCACGTTTCTCGTAAATTTGATCTAAGTGTCCACATTGTGGCATTATGTTGCGCACATTTTAGCACATCCTTAGTATACTTGACTTGGTTTAAATTCAAACATTGCTTCAAATGTTTACGGGTGTCGCTTACTTTATTTTACGTTGTTTTGGTACCAATTTGAGACTAATATCTCGCTTCTCCGTGAATCTTGATAGATGTGGCCAATTGGTGGGGTTACGCCCCTGTTATAAATATATTGTGACATTATTAATAAATTGTAATATTATCAATAATGAGTTAATACAACTCATATTAATAATATAGTTAATAGTTGTGTGTGAGTGAAGTTATTGAATAAACAACTCACGTAACTATTTTGGAGTGTGAGTGATCCTAGGGATAAGCTTGAGAGATTTATGGAGAGAGATATGAGGAAGACTAAGTGATAAGACTTGACTCCTAGATTATAGGATCAAGCATTTGTATAAGAAGCTATCTCTAGATGAATGCAATATCCCGAATGATTTCTAAATTGAATATAATTATATTCAGTGTTTTTTTTATATAATTGTGCAATGTTTAACAGTGGTATCAGAGCAGGGATTCTAGGATGAGATTCTTTGAATAAAACTCTCTCATTGCAATGTCCATGACCTGGTAAGGTGGATATACTGATTGCATCATCCTACGTATTGGAGCATTCTGCCCACAAATTGAATCATTCTACCTGCGCATTGCATAGTTGTTCATACGTATTGCGACATCCTTCTGCCTAGGTATTCTATCGAGTGTCCTATGTATTACATCTCCATTCTGGTAACTTTGATCTGCCTGTGTATTGTATCGCCATTTTGGTAATTCTACATTTTTTATTTTTTTTCCATTTTTGGACATACTGAAAAAAATGCAATTTTTGGAAAGGGTCCGGAAAGAAGTTGAATTTAAAACTTGTAAGCACGATAAATTTCAGCTGATAACTCGGATTGAGGTATCATTTTTTTTTAAATGTGTATTTTTTCAAGTTCTATGCATTGATCCTATTCTTTTTGTTGCTGGATAAAAAAATATTATTTTTCCATTTTTGGAAAGTTAAAAAATAATAAAAAATTGTTTCACTTTTGTTTGGATGAACTTTCGCTAGTATGTGACGTCCATAGTGAGGGGGTTCATTATCGGTTGAAACTGACACCTGAGAGAATTGTAATATGAGCCTAAAATATATATTTGTTAACTAAGTAGCAAACTGATGGAGGCTGGAGGCAATAGAGGAAGGAGGTTGATCAGTGACCTCTCGTCAGGCACCATCGATGAGGCCGTAGTACTGATTTGGTGGCCAAGTATTTTCAGTTGTGTGTTTGCTTTCAGCTGTGTGGTAGATAATAAAAATAGATGATACATTCTTGTTATAGTAATGTGTGAGAAATTCCTATATGTAACCTCCTAGAAGAAAACATTGTAGATTATGTCTCTAAGTTTATTGTAACACTCATAGATTTGGAAAGGGTTGGTGGTAGATCCAGAAAACCACATATGTAAAAAGGTAGATAAAATTTTACTGATGTAGTGGTCCTCTGACTACCTTCCTTCTTTATGAAGATGATCTGCTAGTGGAATGCTGAGTGCGTTCTTTTCATGGATTAAATGTGGGATGCGTTCCTTCGCATAGTTGTGGTCATGTGCAGCAAGACAGTCAACCAGTTGGAAGTTTACACACCTTTCTTTGATCCAGATTATGAGGCAAGCCCCTGCAACACGTTACAGAAAAAGGAGTTATGTTATACCATGTCAATATTAGGGGAGTGTATATTGGGAATTAATAATGTTAACAATAGGGGAGTGAATGTTACAAATATATTATGACAGTATTAATAAATTGTAATATTATTAATAATGATTTAATACAAATCATATTAATAATATAGTTAATAGTTGTCTGTGAGTGAAGTTGTTGAATAAACAACTCACGTAGCTATTTTAGAGTGTGAGTGATCCTAGGTATAAGCTTGAGAGATTTATGGAGAGAGATATGAGGAAGACTAAGTGATAAGACTTGACTCCTAGATTATAGGATCAAGAATTTGTATAAGAAGCTATCTCTAGATGAATACAATATCCTGAATGATTTCTAAATTGAATATAATTATATTCGGTGTTTTTTTAATATAATTGTGCAGTGTTTAACAGTCCCTTATATTTGTAATCCTCTCCCTTTGACATTTAGAACCTTGCTTGTCTATAAACTGGTCGTAGTATCCTTTAAGTGGGGATTTGTATTTACCCTTTGTGTAATATTTACACCTTGTTCATTTCAAGATTGACGTAAGTATTCACATTGTGTTGATCATATTTGCATCGAAGCTATCATTTTTCACACACATTTTACATAGGGAGTATTTCCTTATTGATTGGATTTGTGTTTCACACTTGCATGATTGTTCCTTGCATGATTATTCATCTGAAAAATCATTGACTTTTCTAGGAAAATCCTTTTGGATATCATCAAAATTGTGTCATCACGATGTCTATTTTCCTTAGACCTTCTTCATGGAAAATCATGCACGCATCTCCATACTTTACAAATGACTAGTTGGTTTCTCATTATGCTACTCAAATCGTCATCAGATCCTTCCCCTTTGAAGGAGTTCCATCACACTATCTAGATCCAAGACATTTTTGCTTAAACAATAGCCAAAAATGATTAACTATCGCATGGTTTCTCACACTTACAAAAATGCAGAACCTAGGTTTAGGAATTCAAATCAAAAGATTCCCATTACGAACTAAGCCTCATTTGCTTCTTCATGCTAGAGGGCCCATTCAGGAACCTGTTCCCCACCTTTAATCTCATAGTCAGTGGTATGGTTTGGATGCTTCTGATCCAAATTATTATTCAGGTTTCCCCCCCACTCTTCTTCTGATTCAGATCCAAACTACCATTTCAGATTCCCACTCTTCTTCTAAAGATTTGAATCCCAACTATTGTTTGGATACCCCTAGATCAAATCTCTGAATCCCAGTCCTCCCTTCCTTCATAGGACCTTTATTCCAAATCACCTCAATGATTTCTTCCTCCTTTGAAGACTTGTGTGACTCCAAGTTCCATCGATCAAACATCTAATTCGGTTCTTGAGTCACGGTCCTCCCTTCCTTCGCAGGACCTATCTTTATCCAAGTCACCTCAACAACCCTCTTCCTCCATCAGAGAGACTTTCCATGACTCAGATTCCCTCTAGTCAATCATCTAATTTGAATCTTATGTCGCAACTTAATGGATGGATATACAATCCTACTTTCCAACCTACATTCATTGTCATATTCATGGAAAAGATGATCTAGGTCTGGACCCAAATCTTCAATTCATGAATGCTCCACTTCCAAGCCTACTTCCTCTCTTGAGTCATCTTTCTTCTATCAATCCAAATTCAATACCCCTTCAGCCCTTGAGCCCTTTCAACCATATCATAGCCATTTCCTCATGTCATCTTCTAAATATCATTGTCTGTGACCATGTTAAACCATTACAAGAAATCTATGTGCTAAGATGATCTTGTCAAAGCACTATCAAAACTCTTCATGGGAGTGATAAGGTCTAGCTTTCCCCAATCGTCTACATCATCAAACATCTTCATCTTCTTCTATCAATCAATCTTCCCCGCTTATCAGGTCCATGTTTCTTCTAGTTCAACCTCCTATGGTTGAAGAACAACAACCTCTACTAATTGATTTCTCTCAGAATGAAGGAAACAATTAGACTACATGAAGATATCCCTTTAGAGGATTGCAAACAAGGATTATTTCTAGAACTTGATACGCTCGTGTATTGGGGAAAAATAAGTTTTATCCCTTTGTCATAATATAGATGAACATAATTCATGGAAGATCTGGTAAAGTCATGGAGAGCTTGATTCTTCTTCTGGTATTCCATCTTCACCTTCTTCTGAACATGATGAGATGTTCGGGGTCTAGCATTGATCCATGACCTATCTTCTCTTTACCAAAATCATTCCTTATCTATCATCATTCCTCAATCAAAATATCTACCTTGGGTCACCGCTGAGTAGCCCATCGTCTTCTTCTATCCTGGAGCCACCCCTGGGTAGCCCTCCATTTTCTACTTGTGGGTCACCTCTTAGTAGCCTATTACCTTCTATTCTTGGGCCACATCCTAGTAGCCCTTCATCCTCTTCTATCAATGGGATACCCTCATGAGTAGTCCCTCCTCATCTATACTTGGGATCACACCCTAGCATTTCCTCATCATATTCTTCTATTCTTAGGGTCGTGTCCTCAGTAGCCCTTCACTTCTTACTATCTTATGGGCCACACCTCTAGCCCATCATCATCTTCTTCTATTCTTGGGTCATTTCCTCATAGCCCAATTTATTCCATCTTAGGGCCATATCCTGGTAGCCCTTCATCATCTTCTATTAGTGGCTCACCTCCTCGTAGCCCATCCTCTTCAATTCTTGGACCATATCCTATTCATCCATCACATCATCCTTCTACCAATGACTAGGAAAAGCCCACCATCATTTCTCTAGTTCCTGTCATCAATCATAAACATTCACTTTCTCCCACTTCTCAGGATCAGACAAGTCATGCCTTAGCCTTATAAGAAACCCAAACAGATTCATAATCAAGCTCAAGTCAAAACTTCCAAGATCTTTAAATCCCCCAACAACTCGAACAATCTCAAAATTGTAAATCAAGTGTGATTCAAGAACACACATCAACATAACCATAAAGTATGGTGCAAAGTGTAGAAACCTCTGGATAGGGAACTCAAGCTCCCACATACGAAATCCATGTTTCAAGATAAATCGTAGTTATTTGTTGAGTATGAGCTCACCTCGATCATTGAGATCGGAGAAAATAGTAGGCTTAATAAACAAACACGCCTAGTCTCCCTTATCAAGGAAGTCACAGAAATTTTTATTAGATCTTACCACACGGAGTGACTCTGGTGTTCCCACCTTTCCACAAAATATCAAAAATCAAAAAATCAAAAACAATATCAAAAATACAAAAACATTGAGAAAACATAAGAAAAAAATCAAAGGTACAAAGATCAAACATTGCAATCAGGTATTGCATACACATGAATGTTTCTTTCTTCCCTTTCTTATCATTCCTCTACAAGTCTTCCTACCATTTTCATCCCTTTGGTGATATTTTGGTCATCCTATTCGCACACATTTTGTGAAATTTGTATCTATGGCATCTGTTTGACCTTGGTCTTTCATCACCTTGGTAAATTAAAGAACAACTGACCTCTTAGAGATCCTATCACATTCAACATCTAATAATCTTGTTGCGAAGAAATTTTGGACATATTTTTTGTTGAAACTAGCCAATGTCGTCATCACATTCACTTCCATTTCCTTCCATCAAGCCATCTGTCGTTCTTAACCCCTTGTCAAAAAAAAGAGCTGAAATAAGTTTTTCAAAAACAAAAGAATCAAAATCAAAATCAAAACTCAAAAGCTAAAAGAAAATTGATATATTACTTTGTCTTGGGATATTTCCAATAAACTCTATTAGGGATATGGATGCCTGACTGGCAATAGAGCAATGTTGCAATTATAATCAAATACATCTCCATCGGGGCTATGGATGCTTGGCTGGCAGCGGAGCAATGTACAACTATACTTCCACCCTTTATTCACATATCATATATCACCTATCAAAATAAATCATTCCTACACAATTGGATAGGGTGTCTTCACTTGTTGTCTATTAAATCTTACCTTCAAGAGGTAATTAAATTCCATGTACACACACTGGATCTCTATGAGTAGGCAGGATTAGTATGTTACCAAGTGTCTTTTTTTGGAACTTGTTCAAACTCTTACTCTAGTCCATATCTTATCTCACGATTTGTGCCTTTGGAAAATCACTTCTTCATCGTGAGGCTTCTAAGCTACATTCATATCATTCACATTGTTCTTCTACTTCGTTCAAAACATCCATGTGTATAAGATTACCTTTTTTCCATGTTTACAGACACCTTTGTCACCTTTCACAAAAATTAATCTTCCACTTCCTTTCTATCATGTGCTTTTAGGCCAACTTACGTAGGGGACATCCTTGATCCTTCCCAACACTTCATTGGTTTACATTCATCATCATGTTGAGCCTATCCATAATGGCCTTGGGTCCACTTCTACCTATGAAGAGTTTTCCTTTGAATACTCCCACCTAATCGTTGGGGCATTTTTGCATCTTCACCTTTCTCATACGCATGGCATTCTGCCCTTGTGCAGACCATCTATCTCTAGGGGAATCCATGCTTCCTCGTCTTCCTGTACATAGTTTCAGAAAACTTTCAAAATCACAAAAACATTCAAATATGTTTCAGGATAAAAAACAATATAAATCATCCTACAAAATGTCACTTTTTTGGTTTTCTTGTTCATGTGCATGAACTCTGGATCATCTTGATCCATACCTCCATCAACAAAAGATTTTCTTACCTTTGGGGCACAACGAGTTTCCTTACTATTTCATAGTTCACTTTTCAAGATATAGAAGTGTCCTCCGTTATTCCCCTTGCATGTTCCTTTTTTGAGGAACCATCGTCACCCTTTCGTTAAAACATTGAAACTGAAGCTCGATAACAAAAACATTACATTATTTTCTGTTGTTTACGGCTTGTTTACCTTTCTCGTATTGCATTCACAATGTATTTTGCGTGGAGTTAATCTTCCACTTTCTTGTATTTATCTCATTTTGTATGTTGCATGGAGTGTTTTTGGCAATGGACATTACGTTCATATATGGCATCCTTTCATGTCATCCTACACTTTTGTTCATTCATTGTTTTTAAGGACGATGATAAAGATCATAGCAATCATGATGAAAAATCCAAGTTATTTAAAATGGCATTGGATGGATGTTCTCATTCCCTCTTCCTCATACTTTTCTCTAAATCCCCTTTTCTTCCTTCACACTAATCTTTCTTCTATTCTCTTCTCTGTCACCTTTTCAATGGGGAATTCTTTATCACCCCATCGACAATCAGGGGGCATCTTTCATTCTACTCATTTTTCTTCTATCCCTTCAAAAATTTCTACTTGTTTATGCTTGTCTACTATCTTTGAAGTGACGTCACTTACACGCTTCCCAAAAGAGGGTAAAATGTATACAAAAATATGCTTACACTTAAATTTCATCCAATCCATTCACATTCAACGATATGTTAATTAAATTCTTCGCTCCAAAAATGCCCATTCATGACACTCTTTCAAGATTAGTGTGTTACCAAGTGTCTTTTTTTGGCTACCTTGTTCAAACTCTTACTCTAGTCCATATCTTGTCTCACGATTTGTGAACCTCCCTTTAGAAAATCACTTCTTCATCACAAGGCTTCTAAGCTACATTCATATCATTCACATTGTTCTTCTACTTTGTTCAAAACATCCATGTGTATAAGATTTTTTTTAATCCATGTTTTATGGACACCTTTGTCCCCTTTCACAAAAAATAATCTTCCACTTCCTTTCTATCATGTTCTTTTAGGCCAACTTACGCCTTGGGGCATCCTTTCTCCTTCCCAACACTTCCTTGGTTTACATTCATCATCATGTTGAACCTCTCATAATGGCCTTGGGTCCCACTTCTACCTGTGAAGAGTTTGACCTTTGAATAGTCCCACCTAATTGCATTGGGGCAATTTTTAACATCTTCACCTTTCTCGTATGTAACATGGCATTCTACCCTTGTGCAGCCCATCTATCTCTAGGGGCATCCACACTTCCTCGTCTTCTTGTACATAGTTTCAGAAAACTTTCAAAATCACAAAAACATTCAAATATGTTAGAAAAAACAAAAAACATTCAAATATGTTAGAAAAATCAAGCATTCAAATATGTTTCCGGAAATTTATAAAAATTATAAATCATCCTACAAAACATCACTCTTTAGTTCTCACTTGTTCATGTGTGTGACTTGAGTGGATCATCTTGATCTACAACCATCAACAAAATCTAGCTGCTTACAAATCTTTCCTCTATACTCTGGGGCACAACGAGTTTCCTGGTACTGTTTCATAGTGCACATTGCTTTTTTCGTCGGACCCAAGTGTCCTCCATTATTCCCCTTGCATGTATCCTTACTTGGGGCACCGTCCAACCCTTGTCGTTAATTTGCATAGGTGGAACTGAAGCTCAACAACAAAAACATTGCATTTGTTTCTATGTTAGTTTAGCTTGTTTACTTTCTTGTATTACATTACATTATGTATGTTACATGGAGTTAGGCATATTTTACTTTCTCGTATTGCATTACATTTTGTGTGTTGTATGGAGTTGGTGTTTTTAACAATGGGCATTTGTTCATTTATGGATTTCAATGTCATACTACACTTTTGTTCATTATTTTTAATAAGAACCGATGATGAAGATCACTAGCAATATGATGTTCTGAATAAATTTGTTTAAAAGGAACTAGATGGATGTTAGCTCAATCCCCCTTCCTCATACTCCTTTTCTTCTATATCCCCTTTCTTCTTCTTCAGCACTATTCTTTCTTTTGTTCTCTTTCTGTCATCTTTTCAATCGTCAATTGAGTTCTTCTATCACCCCATCGACAATCAAGGGAATCCTCCATTCTACTCATTTTTCTTCTATCCCTTCAAAAATTTCTACTTGTTTATGCTTGTCTACTTTCTTTGAAGTGGCGTCGCTTATGCCACCTCAAAGAGGGGTAAATGTAGACACCTAATATATGCTTACACTTAGCATTTCATCTAATCCATTCAAATTAACGAAACTTTGTTAATTCCCTATTCTTTGCTCCATTCTCAGATGCCCATTCACTGAAACTCTTTCAGTCATATTCCCCTTATTCAACTTATGGCTAATAACTCTCTTATTAGCTAAACATTCCTCCTTTCGACCATTTAGAACCTCCCTAGTTCTCTCTGAACCAGTTCTATTGGCTTCATAGGTTATCTATCAGTCACAATTGGTTATCTAGACCCCTCCCAACTCTCAATGAGTCTCTAATCACTTACTAATCAAAGTTTAACTAGCCTAAACCCTAGTTAACTAGCCTAAACCAAGCTTAACTAAACCTAAAGCATGTTTATCCTAATCTAATCTAAAGTGCTTTTTGAGCTTTAGTCCCACATGCACCCAAAGTTCAAACTCTTCCATTTGGAAAACTATAAATAAAAGGGTCACCCCTCCCTCTCAACCTTACAACTTCACTCACAATGTGGTCCTTCTCTCTCAAGCACTTTGGAAAGGCATTAGAAATCATTTGTGATAGCTTTAAGCTATAAAACATTTGGATCTTGGTCATACTCCATTGTTGAGATCTCCTTCATCTTGCATCCATCCATTCTAAATATAGTTAGTAGGGGAAGATCTAAAGTTTGGCCATGTAGCCAACTTGGAGAGATCTCTTCACTATGTTTGGGAGTAAACAACACACAATTTGATTGCTTAGAATCTAACTAGGTTCATCATTTCATTAAGCTTTCATGGAGTAGAGAGTAGCTTTATCATGCTATTTTTTGATGTTTTTGTCAAAGTTAAAACATTTCATGTTAGTTTCCCTTGTTTAGTAGTTATCTCATGGTGCATGGATGAGTTAGCAAAGCTTTGAGGTTCTTGTTCCTACTCATCCATTTGATTTGTTAGGACCATTCTCATCCAAATTGCTTGACATGATACTCCCATTGCTGCTACATACTCTAGTATTGCTAACAAAGCATGCCATTGTGATATTTTTTGGATGCCCGAACTACAACCACTTTTTAGGTCAATGTTGCGCCTAAAATTGACATTTTTAGGCTTTTTGGAAATGTTTCCATCCAGAATTCATTTAAAAAAATGTGGCAAAAATGTGACAGGAATCTAGACATTTTTAAATGTATTTATTTTACGCCACATTTGTCCCAACAACTTGATGGAGCAAATATGACTCAAAACTTGGTCAACATATTTTTTTAATAAAAATTTAGGGTCAAAAAACACATCATGTATCACATTCCACTTTCTCACATTTGTTTGTGGGCCCGATAACTCCTCATGTCTAAATTTGTAATAAATTAGTAAATATTTTATGTGTTAATTTATTTTTCTTATAAAAATGTTACCTAAAAAAACAATTAGTTGTTGAACAAGGGGCAACTAGCCCTTACACATCCAAAGATGTTGGTATGAGGGAACATGTTGGGGAATTCATTGATGCGATTTTTAATAGTTTTAGTATTTATGAAGATAAAGAATTATATTTAATGTATGCAAATAATGTCATGTAACTTATATGTGCATAAATTTCATTTTTGGTTAAATAACCTTGTTCTTATTTTCAATTGATGATGTCATTAGAGTTTCCTCCCGACATTCAATGATCATTAGACATTTGAGTTGCTATGGAACTAACGTCTAGTGTACCTTTTACACATGTATGAGCTAGTATTGTAAATTTCATAATGAATTCATTATATTAAATAACTGTAGACATCATTTTCATCCCTAGGTGACCCGACATACATTAATCACAGTATCATAATTATCATTATTATCCATATTATAAGTACACTTTAAAATTACCATCGTAAATCCTTCATTATACATGATAAATCCTCATTTACCCTACCCTAACTACTCAAAACCCCCCTAACCTAATTTAATCTACCCATCTTAACCCCCTAACTTCTTCACAACCTGAATCCCTAACCTCCCACCATGTACTAAACAACCTAAAACCTCATATGACAAGTGGTTTCAACCATTTTCCATCTTTCCTTTGTTGGTTTGTAGCCTTTGCTGGAAAAATAAATGATGATCTATGATCACTGGCGATCATTTGCGGTCGCTGTTGGTTCTATTTAACTAGCCTCTTCCTCTATTTCCCATCTAGTTAGAATCTAGATTTTGAGGACAAACTGATGCACTTGCAAACAACATCATTATGTCCCAAGACTCATAAAAAATCTATTACCAAATCCTTGGAAATTATTCATCAGATCACCAGACCAATTACCATTTGGGAGATCCATGACCTTCACAAAAATTATCAAGGTTGGTACCATTATTTATTTCACATATTTGTCAATTTGTTTTACATAAATTATAAGCCCACAATATGTCATCTACATCACCTTTCAAAGCCTTCCCAAGCCATTTTCCTCTCATTTATTCATTTATCCTAACTTTTAGAATATTTATAGTTTTAAACAAAGATCACCATGTCGATTCCAGATCGCAATTGATTCTAGATCACCTTTGATTGGCCCCTGATCTTTGTTACCTTCATTTTCCTCCTAAAAACTTCCTGAATATCTATTTCCTGAATTTAACAGGTTTCCTATATTCCTCATAGTCTACCTTATCATTTTCAAACCTTTTTGTCATCAATCGGCGTTTATTTTATGAAGTAGTTTTGTTCAAAAGTTAGCATTTTGTCTCTTGATCACCATCGATCCCCAATCATTCATTAATCCCTGTAATTTTAAAAATCATTTTTTAGCATACATCATACTTTCAAAAATCTATCTTGGATCTAATTTAGTTGTTTGCAAGATGGATGATTCTATAGATTACTATTCTAGGTCCTTCACACCCAATCACCATCATATATGATCTCTCCAATCATCTAACAACCATTCGTGTGAGAATAATTTGACATTGTCTACAAAATCATCATCGCATTCTTTCCTACCATAGATCAAACATATCGAAGATCAAATAGAAATCATTCAAGAAGAGCGAGAAGTATGTTGAAGAGTTCTGGTACGACTACTTCGAGGATTTTAAGATTATTACCGCCCTAGCCTTGGCCACTTACAACACTGAAGCATGATCTTTCAAATCCCCCTTGAATTATGATATATCATTGTTATCATTTATCTTATCATTATCAAATATCTTAATTTTATAAAAAGAGTTGAACACCCTTCAAGGAAGTCCTTTGGATTCCTAGGATTGGACATTTTCGATGAGAAACTCATTCTCATCTTTATCTAATATCTTCATTTGTTTCATTGGTCTACATATCATGTCTTCTCACTTGGTGAAAGGAGGAGCCGCATTTCCATTGTCTTGAGCATCACATCATTCCGACATTCCATGCACTGTCGGGTGCAGGTATCAGTAAACCCTAACCTTATTTGATTTTTTGGTATTTTCAACATTTATAGCACCTAACCCAAAAACACCATAAACATACTGGAAGCAGGGCCTGGTGGGACCTTTAGTCCATTTTTTATTTATATTCATATCTTTCATTCTTCTCCTTATAAATTGCATCTAACCTTTCAGCTTAGAAGTGCCTTGTTTTTTATTGCTTAAAACATTAAAATAAAAAAATTAAAAAGGAAAAACAATACTAGGTACACTCTTGTCTTTTCATTTTATTTCTTTTAACATTTCATCTTGTGTGTTTATTTTCATCGAATTAAAACACTTCCTTTGGATCTTAAAAAAACATTCATACTAGCTTCCTCATTTAGACAGCTTAATTAGGAGTTAAAGATAATTGACATTCACAAAAAATCCCTTCACACACAACCAAACCATACCAAACTTAATTCACATCTAAACACTCCTTCCATGTGGACCTACTTGGATTTCATCACCAAGAGGATAAGCTAACTTGGTGTTCTTGGCCTAAGTATAAAAAATCTAGTGGGTGGTATATTGGCTAAGCACTTAACACCCTTATCACTATGAGACCATGAAGTGAGGGGGTAGGCCCCAATACCATGCCTCATACCGACACCAACATAGATTCAGGCCTCACGTACCTTTAGGTATATCAAGGACTCCATCCATTAACTTACCTAAAACTAGGACCTTTAGAAAACCTTCTCTTAGTACCCTGTTTAGCCATTTTTCACATTTCACACCTTTCTTAATTTAATCAAGATAATCAAAAAATTCTTGTCTGATATTTTCTACAATTTTTGTTAATCAACCACTTTTGCTTTTTATTTTATTCATTGATTATTTGTTTAGTTCATGGTTCTAACTAGACAACAATCTCACCGTTTACAAAACATTGATAACATGTCAAACCAATGTTTCCAACAAATCCTTGGATAATATTAAGACCCACCTTCAAAACATTCCCAGGTGTAATTAGAAAACTCTGATCACCCTTCAGTAGACAAATCAAGAACCTCCACATTCTCCAAGTATCCTAATCAGCCACATCAGAAGTATCCTAGATCCATTCAAGCCCATACTTCTTCAATAGTGGTGATCTAGTCTTTTACACAGATTCTGGATTCTAACCCATGTGGCACTTAATACCTACCTAGCTTCAAAGGTGTCTTCCTCCAACAACCAACACCTCAAACAATCAACCTCCCATCACTAATCTCACCTTTGACAAATCCCGATCTCATTGACCCTAATCACGAGTCTAGTTATCAAAAAACTTCATCTCTACTCCACTGTTGGTGGAATGGGGCCATCAGTCCCTGTTTCATCAGTCTCAGTCATCATTTTTTACTGTTAATATTTTTTCATCACAAGACACATCCAATCAATAACCATCCTTGTCATCATGATCCTTTCATCAATCTCATCATCTTACGTAAAAATACTAATGACATCTCCTTCCACATCTAGTCTCGTAGCCTCCAGTGTCACTCTATGCCTCCTGTCATCTCATGGTAAGCTCAGTTGTTATTCTCAACCCATAATACAAAACCCTCTTATGTCCTCTCACAAAAACTCATGTCCTCCATCTAGACTTTAGTCATGTTCTATTACCATCCCCACATCTATACCTCTCATGCCCCTAATACATAGTTCCATTTCTATATACTCACATCCTAACCATTGCGTATTAAACTATCTATTTCTCTTAGTCTCATAGTAATTTATCAACACCATTCCATACTCAGTATGTACTACAACCATCTCAATCTCTTATCAACACTTCCATTCCATCTCAGTATATACCTCAGCCATCTCAACCCCTTATCAACATGTCCATTCCTATCCCCTATTATTATATCCAACCATCACAACCTTTGGTTTTTCAACATTACCTACAATATTCCCATGAACATTCCTCTTTAACCTAATGTCTCGTTACCCTATCATCTATACCAACAATCAAATCCAAATGTCCATAATCAACCTATCTCATCATCATTCAACCCCCCAAAAATCATTCACAAAATGATCCTTTACAAGACATTAATGAATAGTGATTTCAAGTCTTGAAGCCACCACCATGGGTCCTTAAAAGCACCCTATCATATGAATAAATATGTAATGAAACTATTCATCCATCAAGTACCTTTCAAATCCTATCCCCCACACTGGGAACTCTCAAAGTTCATTAAATTCTATAGTAAGGAGGACCCTCAACAACACATCTGAGGTTCCTTACATGCATGTTATCTTATCACACATGATCAAGACCTTATGTTGAGGAAATTTCCTATATCCTTAGCAAGGCCCAGACTTGATTGGTATAATAGTATCCCACATTATTCCCTCTTTTCCTTTTACAACTCTGCATAATTATTATTAGAACACTTCTCCATCAATATCACCCGTAAGATCTCCATTATAGATATTTATGCTATTAAATAGTTTGAAGATGAGTCTATTGCAAACTTCATCACCTGAGTGGCACGGGATCATCAATCAATTATCCTTCTCACTCCCACAAACCAAATTGATTGAGATTTATTTTCTCAATCGTATGCTAAACACATATCATCAACACTTCAGATATAATCTTTTCAAACATTTGACAAAGCCTTTACCATGGCCCAAAAATTAGAACTTGTTGTCTCTTGAAGATGGTAAAGTCAAAATAAGATCAAAGAAACCTAAATCTTGAGTCCTTCATTCAAACCTTCTTCCTGATAACGATAATTCTAAAGGCTTAGAAAATGTGACGGTCATCATAAAATCTACATGTCTAAAGTTCATTTGGATTCTGAACAATGCACCCAACTACAACACAATCTATACACCTAAAAGAATCCTATAGTGCATTATCTTCGATAAGCTCCTAGTCGTGTGTATGATCCATGCTTCCTTCCTATTCTCCATCCTATCAACATATCCCGTTTCAAAACCCTCATGGTATCGAGAAAATGAATATTGTAAATACCATTGGGTTCTGAGGTCATGACATTGAAAGGTGTCATTATTTAGAAACATCCATCTAGGATCTTATTGACCGAGGTGACCTACAACTTGACAATCTAACAAACCTCAGAATCAGAACTTGGACGTCTTTAAACAGCCCTTTCCATAATCATGTCCCCATCCACTAGTCAACCTCAATCCAATGTCGTCAAGTCTCATCACACCATTAACACTATTAAATATCTCTCACCCATAGCCTCCAACACCTAGTAGTTTCTACTATGGAAATGCACCAACTGAATCATCCAACTCCTCTAATCTTGGCACTGACGATGACCTTATGAACCCTTCAACATCTACCATCATCTACTTCAAACCCGCTCGTGGTCTCTTTAAAAGTATCATAAAATAAACCCATCATGGAAATTAAAAAAATCTCTTTCGATGATCACATGTCACCTGACATCACATGCAGAGCCTCAATAAATCCACTATAAAACCCCCAAACCACTTATCTAGAAAAACATAATCTATATCAAAAAATCATCAAACAACCTCGTCACAAAATAAAAAGCCCTTTCCTTCCATCTTAAGGTCCTCATCCCTTCATCTAAATTAACGGTCATTGTTACAGAATCTAAGATCATTCCTCAACTGACACCTAAGCATGTATCACACAAACAATTGACCTCGACTTGCCTCGGGATCCAAATTATCAAACGAAACACAAATCCCCTCAACCTGAACTTCGACTGGGGTACTACACTAGAACCATTGAAAAAAGCATCCAACTATCCATCATAACATTACCTCCTCTCAAGGTCATCTAGCTCTCGAGGGTGGAAACCCTCTTGGCATAACTTTCAAAGCATTATGTGCAGTATCATGGTACTTTAGGACATTCTACCATGAGGACTGTAAATCCCACGACACTATTATTCGAAGCCTTACTAAGAAATATATTCTCCCTATGTAGATCTATGACATCCAAATAAAATATAATAAAATTCATCCAATCCCTAAAGTCCATGTCATTCGAACCATCATCCAACACTACATCCAAATCCAACAAGGGTGAGGCCTATTCTGAGTAAGACCTCGACTCCATCAAATCAATTTTCTCATATAACTACCAGTGCCCACACACAAGACCCTAAGGATTTAGATAAAAAATATGCACAAGGTATCTTGATTTCCACTTAGCTCTTGAATCACCCTAACCCTCCATCCTTATTCTAAGGCAAAGGTATCCATCCTTGCTCCTCCACACACCCAGTCCACCTCCTTTCGTACAAAATACCGTCATCAAAAAACTTCATCAAGCTCCCATGAAGATGTCCCTTTACGATCTTGTCCAAACTTTTCTACACCATCGACAAGTGATGATTGAGACCCTTGAATCTATATCAATACCATCAGATGATCCTCTAACCATTCACAAACCTGCTCTGGCACCCTCAAAAATGTCTGCCACCATTATTTCTTTCGATGATTCCAGAAATCCCATCTCTATACACTCCAAAGATCATGATCTCCCACCCTTTTTTCACTGTCCAAATTGACGATACTCTCGTTAAAAGAGTTATGATTGAAAACATGGATACTAGCATTAATATCATATCTTCTCACGCATTTCAACCATAGCCAAAACTACCTAACTCCATCGTCACTTCAGTTGCACCTATAGTATTATGTGCCTTTAACGACACCAGTGGACCCTTACATTAGGCATAAGGTTATCTTACCTATCAAAGTAGGTGTTAAGTGTCTTCACAAACTATTCTATCTCATGTAGAAGGAGAGTTTCAATAAAATATGCTACTAGGCTAACCTTAGATACGCGGCTATGTGTTGTATCCCATCCACCTTACATTAATGTCTAAAATAAAAACACAAAAGTAAAACCTTTATTGTTCCATGCCAACCCGAATCCTTTTTAAGAATATCATATCACCTATACCGACCTAATGACATGCTCATTCCTAAGATAAAACTTGGGATCCTCTGACCAATATTCTACCAAGTTCTTCTGTCTCCACATCTAAGTTACTAGACAATAGCTCTTTCACATTGACGAGTGATGATTGAGGCCCTTCAATCTATATCAATACCATTAGATGATCCCTAACCATTCACAAATATGGTCTACATCCTCAAAATGTCTACCGCAATCACTTTAGATGATTCAGACATCCCATCCTTACAATCCAAAGATCATGATCTTGCACTCTTTGTCACCACCCAAATCGATGATACTCTCATCAAGAGAGTTATGATTGAAAACAATACTAGCATTAATATCATATCATCTCATGCATTTAACTAGCCAAAACTACCTAACGCTATCATCGCTCAGTTGCCCACAGTCCTACGTGCCTTTAGCAACACCATTACCCTTATATTAGATAAGGTTGTATTACCTATTAAATTAGGTGTTAAAAGCCTTCACGAACTCTTCTATCTCATGGAAGGAGAGTTTCAATAAAATATTCTATTAAGATGTCCTTGGATATGTGCTATACATTGTATCCCATTCACCTTACATCACTATCTAAATATGAACATAAAGGTAAAACCTTTACTGTTCCATCTGACCCAAACCCTTTTAAAGTGTGTCATATGAATTACCGATCGAATGACATACTCATTCCAAAGTAAAATTTGGGGTCCTTTGATGAGGCTTCTACCAACTCTTCTATATTTTCATCTAAGTTACTAGACAATAGCTCCTTCGAGGATGTTATGCAACATATTTTTGTTGGGGGAGTATTGCCTACTAGCCCTTAAATCACTTCCTACACTGAAAACATATGAGAGACCAGACAAGAAACTGATGTACGAACCCAATCTTGGAGATATAATCTCCTTCGACCCTCCTCATCTTAAAAATAATCTTATCTATGGAGGGATGAATTGTCCTTCCCCACATCACAAAAATCAACACCATGCTAAACCATTTGTATATGATTTTTCATTCTTATACAACCAATATTTCGCTCAAATATATCTTCATCGCTATGCATAGAAAGGCTTTGTCCTGGGACACTATGAATAATGAATACATGACTTGGTCTTTTACTAGTCTTGTAAACCTCACGAGAAATATGGACTAGGTTTCGAAAAACCTTCCTCAGACACCTCCACGATCACCGCATCTGGACCTGTAGCAGAACCAAAGTCATCCTCTTCATGCTCACATGACCACTCTATCAACATGGATGATGCCATTTCCATCCCATCCAACTTTTTTTAATCAATACGATCACATTAGGACTGCTCGCGTATAAGAATAACGATGAAACTAAGACTCTTCCGCTTATATTTTGTAAAATGGTAGAGGAAAACTCCCCTATCATTGATATTCTTCAATTTCATGATGAATAATCCATCCTATCTTATATGGGGGAAGAGGACCATTACCTTCAAAAGACTCTACCATCAGGCACATCGAAACTCCTTAAAAAATCCACTATTGACATTAACATAGGGAATTCACAAGACCCTCACATAGTTAAAGTTAGTCAGTCCATAGATTCAGAAGAATAAAAAGACTTCACCACCTTCCTTTCCAAACATAGTTAGACCTTCACATGGTCATATAGTGACATGTCAGGTATTGACCCTAATATCATTGTTTATAACATCATCACAATCCCTAATGATAAGTATGTCAAACAAAAACTATGTAGGGTGCACCCTCGCGCAACCCTTCTCATAAAAAAAGAGTTGCAATGTCTTCTTTATGTTAACTTCATACTACCCATTGACTATCCACAATGGGTTTCCAATATTGTACCTGTAACCAAAGCCTCTAGAAATTTTTGCATTCACACAGAATTCTGAGACCTCAACCTCACTTTTCCTAAATATGACTTCTCACTTACTAATATTGACTGACTTTTCGATACTATCGCAGGCCATGAAATGTTATCTCTCATGGCTACATTTTCTGGCTATAATCAAATCCTTATCGCGACTAATAACCAACATAAAAAAACTCCTTCATTACTCCATGGGGTAATTTTTTCTACCGTTTTATGCCCTTCAGACTTACAAATGCGAAGCCACTTATCAACCCGCTATGACATACATCTTCCATGATCTCATTCATAAGATTGTGGAAGACTACGTTGATGATATCTTAGGTAAATATAAATAACATAAAGACCACCTCACCATACTTGATGTATTTTCTCCCATCTTATCAAATAAATCCTCTACCTTAACCCAGCCAAATGTGTATTTGGTGTTCTCACTGATAAGCTCCTAGGATTCATCATTTCTATTAGGGGAATTGAAGTATACCCTACCAAAGTTAAAGCTATCATCATGTTGACTAGACTTTATGCATGGTTAGATACACAAACCTAGGTAGTCATGGGATAAATCCCCTTCATTTAACATGGTGAAGCTCCCGTGTAAGGTATTTATTTATTCTAATTATTTTCTGGGGGTATTACTTTAATTACAAAGATCATGAACCATAACTTGGAAATTTTGCAACAAGTAAGCATTGTGTTTGGGAAAGTTGTGCAAAAAGAAGAGGATGTATAGCAATGGTGAGAAAAAGAGAGGATGCACTTCACAATAAGTAGATCGCATAGAGCTTATTGCAGTCGTACAGAATAAATAAATACTTTAAAAATGTCATAGTTTTAGCAGATGAAAAATAAATTGATTCAGATTTAGATTTTAAGTAACACAAAGTTTACCATAAAATCCTCACAGAATCGCACAATGAGACTTCTTGGACACAAAGTTTCTCTAGAAATTCATCTTCTTCTTATTTAATTCCAGCAAAGTTATACAAAGAACATTCTATAGTCTCAACAAAAAGTCTGATATCTTTAAATTCTTGCATAAAATTACAATAACTGGTTGCCAAAAAAGTTCCATCCCTTGGCCCGTAGGCCTCTCTTTCTATTTATAGCCTCCATAAGGTAGTTACAAGATAGAAAATATCTCATTATATTTCCATAAGTGCCTAACTACTAAACTACCAGGAGTTGAGCATTTTCCTCCTTGAAATCCTCATTGCATGACACACATGAAATTGGAATGTTCTGATGTGCCACATGTTTATAAGTAATTGACATTTTCAAACAACTTGAAGTAATGGATTTTAACTGGATTACTTAAGTTTTACAATTAAGCTCAATTAATTTATTACATCATCAGGAAAGAATAAGAAGAAGAAGAAGAAGAAGAAGAAGAAGAAATTCCAGCTGAAGAACTTCATTCATGCTTTTCTCCCTTTTTTCCGAAGAAGAAATCTGCCCACATTGCGGTAGCACTGCTACCTGAAACTATTCACTTCATGCTGAAAGTGTTCTTTTTTTCATTTATTTCTTCTCTCAGATACTCCACAAAAAAACTTATTTTCATGATTCCATTGTGTAGAGGAGGTCGAGAGCTTTCTGAGAAAGTCCAAGATCTCAGAAAAACTGAGCACTAGAGAAAAAGTTATGGCCAATCAAGGTTTTGACCTCCCATTACTTTCCCATTAACGTGTTGGAGATGTTTTTTCCGATTTTTCTCTCACTTACTCCCACCAAAAACTTATTTTTGTGATTCCCATTGTGTAGAGGATGTCGATAGCTTTCCAGAAAGTTCATAGGATCTCAAAAAATGAGAGCACTGAGAGTAAAAGTTATGGCCAAAATAAGTTGTCAAAAACTCCCTTATTTGCGTGAATGTGACCCCCCATTACTTATTACTTGTAAAAGTAAAACAGCTTCTCTTTTTATTGCGGAATTCTACAACTGATTTACTTAGTTACTCTATGAAGTAAAGTATCTCCATTTTTCTGCATTACTCTCTTATTTTTTCTTCTTGGTGGCTTTTTACAACTACTTTACTTAGTTACTTTATGAAGTAAGGTAACTAGCTCTATTTTTCCACATTACTCTCTTCTTTTTTCTTCTTTGTGGATTTTTGCAACTGCTTTATTTAGTTACTTTATGAAGTAAAATAGCTTCATTTGTTCTACATTATTTTTTTTGTCTTCTTTGTGGCTTTTTGAGATAGCTTTACGTTCGTTAGCTTTTTAAAAGAAGTAAAACACCTTCTAAAGACCGTTTTAACTTAAGTGACTTAGTAATGCGGCTTTCAGGAACTGATTTACATGATATAATTCTTTGAGAAGTAAAGTAGTTTGGTTTTAGCACAAAGAGGGCAAGTAGTAACGTGTTCATTCAGTGCAATGAATAACTTAGCTTTGCGGTGTTTAAGAAGTACTTTACTTGCTTAATAGCAAGAAGTACATCAGTGAATTACTGGTTTAGTTATGCAACATTTAAGAAATAGAAGCATTACTTGCTTTCACACATAACATACAAGAAGTAGAAGTAGTTTGGTTTTAGCGTAGAACTAGGGAGTAGAAGTCATTCAATTTAGCATAGAACTAAGAAGTAGAAGCACTAGCTTTGCGGGGTTTAATGATTACTTTACTTGACGATTTTAATCAAGTAAAAACATTTCTATTCAATGAAAAGAAGGAGAATAATGTGAATCATGTTTTGAGAGGTGGGAAACTGTAATATGGAAGTAAAACACTTTGAGAAACCAGATAAACTAAGAGAGCAAGTACTTAGCTATTTAGGGACTTTTAGGCATTTTAAGTAAATGGGTATTTCTCCAACTACTTCCAAGTAACTTCTTGTAACCACATGAAGAAATCCTCAGCAAATCTATAAAAATTTAAAAGGGGTATCCCAAGATTTCTAAGTGAAATATTTGGAGACACCACATCGAGATCCTGCCACCTTCTAATATCAAACAACTTCGTAGTCTCCAAGGTTGACTTTAATTAGTTTTCTGCTTCATCTCACAACTTTCAGACCACTATTGACCTTTTCACCACCTCCCTCAAAAAGATGCCCATTTCAAATGGGATCGTAACTGTAAAAAATACTTCAAGGACCTTAAATAATATTTTCTATCACCACTTGTACTCACACCTCCACGTGAGGGGTAGTCATTTTATCTGTACATATCAACTATTGACCATGCCCTAGGTGCCATGCTAGCACATTGAGATGAGCAGGGTAGAGAGCATTCTGTCTACTACATAAGTCGCACACTTCATGACTATGAAACATGTTACACTGAAGCAGGAAAGTTGTGTTGTGCCTTATACTTTCCAACTTCCAACCTTCAATACTATCTCCTTAATCATAAAACTTACGTCGTTACTAGTTTGAACCCCCTCAAAGATATGCATCCTAAAACATACCACAATGACTATATCACTTGATGGCTCATGCTCATGATGGAATTTTATATGGAATTCATGTCACATAAATCTATTAAGGGGAAATCCATCACTTACTAGCTTGCAGAAGCTCCCCTTATAGATAATCAACTACCTTACAAATAGTTTCCCAATGAATCCATTAACACCATCGATCAAGAATACACTCCTCTCAGAATGACACTTTTCTTCAATGGATCTAAGTGTCAACAAGGGGAGGTACCAATATCCCCATCATACCTCCCTGGGGGAATCCTATCCCTCTATCATTTAAACTAAATTTTAAATGAACTAATAACATGGCCGAACACGAAGCTCTCATCATAGTTCTCCAAACTGCACTCATTCTTGGTATTCAAATTCTGGACATGTATGAAGACTCTCAAATCATCATAAACCAAATCAAAGGAATTTATCAATACAAAAACGAAGTTTTACAAAAAAAATAAACACATTTTGAAATTCCTCCTAGAATTTTTTGATCAATACACCACCCAAACAGTCTCACGATCTTCAAATAAATTTGTGCACACCATGACTTCTCTTGTGTCACTCATTCCATTTATCAACCGAAGATTCCAAATTGTTCGTTGTTGTGCATAGACTTGATTAACCATCTCACTCTAATGAACTCCCTTCTATCAATCTTATCAAAGAAATTCAAACAGATCTCTGGTACACTCAAACCTATGACTATTTCTCTCAATTAAGAATACCCTCTGATCTATCTAAAAACAATAAACGATCCTTTCTACAACACTCTAGATGATACGTCATCGTAGGTGGTATTCTGTATAAACACAGATTTGATGGCCTCTTACTTCGATTCCTCAAGTCTCATGAATCCACTAAAGCTATCCAAGAAGTCCACTATGGTATATCTGGTGGACACTTCAACAACTTAGCTTTTTTCAAACATGTCCTATAGATGGGCTATTACTGGCCCACCCTTGATCAAGACTATTGTGCATATGTCAAGAAGTGTGTTAAATGCCAACAAAATTCCAATCTCACTCATATTCCTAGTCATGTCCTACAACCCGCTCACAATTTGTGGCCTTTCTCACAATGGGGACTTGACCTCATTGGCCTCATCAACCCTTGATCATCGCAACAACATCACTCTATAATCACCATTACTAAATACTTCACAGAATGGGTGGAAGATATTCCCCTTGTCTCTACTAAAGAAAATAAAATCATCAATTTCATCTATCAACATATCATATGTCTATTTGGAATCCCTCAAAATCTCATCACAGATAATGGAAAGTATTTCAAAAATAAGGAAGTGAAGAAATTATGTGACACTTTCAACATCAAGCTAATATTTTCATATCCCTACTATCCACAAGCAAATGGTTAAGTAAAAGCCTCTAAAAAACACTCAACAAAATCCTCATGAAGACCATCGATCAAGTGGGTAGGAATTGACATCTCCAAATTCCATTTTCTCTCTAGGATTATAAAACTAGCATCCATACTCCTACAGGCACTATGCCCATCTCTTTAGTATGAAACTTTGAGGTGGCATTACCCCTTGAATTTAAAATCCCATCCCTCTGTGTGTTCCTCAGAGATTTTATCTCTGATGAGGATTATCGTCAAGAACACTTACCACAACTCTAACTGTTAGATGAATGTCGGCTAACAACTCTTGAACATCATCATATCTATCAAGAACGCATCAGAAGAGCATACAAAAAACATGTCAAAGAACGTGAATTTAACATTGGTGCTATTGTCCTCAAAGAGAATCAAAATGTCACTACTCTGGAAATGAATAAGCGTGGGAATTTTTCGCCTAACTGGATTAGTACATATGTCATCACTCAAAAATATGGGTTGGAAGCCTATTGTTTATCCTCCCTTGATGGTAAACATGAAAAGGAACCTCTAAATTTCTTGCACTTACTACCTTTATATTTTTGACACATCTACTTTCATGACATTAGTCACATCAAATATCTCACTCCATCACTAATCTATCATTTACTACTATAATGATTCAAAAGAACCTGGTCCCGCATCAGTATCTTATAATCATGACCTTAAAGATGAGCACCCCGAATCTATTCATTGCATCTCCCACATGGACAAGTTCCTCCTTAGGAACCATCCAATTATTACTTTCTCCTTATCCTTATCTACTAACTGAAAAAATGTTAAGGGTACATATGTGTGGTTTGTAAACACGTATTTTCCCCTCCTCAAATGGTCTACTAGGCCTAATCTCAATGTAAAAATAAAAGTCAAAAATATACCCATGAATATATATCATCAAAAATATAGACTAATCCCTCGAAGGAAAACTATTAATCATACTATAAAAACATAGATTGATCCCTCGAAGAACAACTGTCAATCAAAATATAGACCGATCCCGTGAAGGACAATTATCTCTATCAAAAATCAAAATCGTAGACCACTCCCTCAATGGATGGCTACCCATATCATTACAAAAAGGCTTCCCACATTGATCAACCTTCATCTAAAAATCATATTATAAAAAAGTGTCACACCCACAATTTTGACACACAAATACAACAACAAAATACTAGAATAATTTTTTTAATTACATTACTTAATACACGACACCACATGTAAAAACCTAGGATAACACACATAATGTGAGATGTTCCTTTTAAAACAAACTCACACATGTACGAAATGATAACATTAGATGCACTACAATGTCATACTTCCTGAACGAATAATTACAAAAAAAGGAACATCACGATTAAGCACCTTCCACGACACAACGTTTCCAAGGTTGACTCTTTATTATAATTAGGTTCCATTTCTTAACCTTATACATTCAAAGGGCATTTAAAAGGTAAGTATATATTCCATGCTCAAGCTACATATTCTTTATTTCGTTTAACATCTTGTTTAACTACATTTGTATGTACAAGTTATGTGTTCATGTCTCAAAGTTACGTTTTACATTTCACTAGGTTGTTTAATCATCAACGAAGCTCTCCTTTATCTTCCTACATTTCATGATCACATTAGGCCTATTTGTTGGTTTAACATTGTTCAAGGTGCCTATGATTTTTGCAGCACTCATTCTATAGCTTAATCTCATTTATCATTGATCTTATTACATTTACGTTGTTACTTTGGTCTTGTGTTGACATCGCTTTAGAACAATTGAAATTCATATAATACTTATTCTACATTTTTCAATGAGCGCTTCCCACACCACAATATTTTGCTAGTTAAGCTATCTAATTAAGCTCCCAAAATATATTCATAATTCCCTGTTCATGCTACGTACTAAAGGATTTTGGTGGAGGAAAAAGATAGAATTTTAGAAGAAGAGGGTACCTAGTGCACTCTAGCGAGTCAAGAAAGTTCACGCATAGAGCCACACACCGCATATGAGATCCATAGAAGGCTGGTTTGGGTAGATTGGATTTTGATTATATTAGATTGGTTTTGATTTGGATTGTGTTGCAGAACACAATTTTTGGTCTATAAGTTTTGATTCAAAGTAACATTTACAAACAAAAAGTAAACAATTATTTTTTTGATTCATTTTGTCTTAAAGGAAAAAATACCGTTAGGTAATGTAAAGTATATGATAATGCAATCAAGTCTTATGCCATGAAATGGATGAATGTAAATGATATTATAACTCTAATAGACGCGCCTTTTGATATATCCTAGATCTGATATACAATATTTATACAAGGTCAAAAGTGGTACGTGGAACCCTTGGAATACTAAAAGAGACTCACCTAATCAGTTGTAACCGTCTTAGAGGAGTGAATCACTACTCCAATTATGGGTTTTATGATTAGGTGGTAGGGTAATGCGGGAATGATACGTGAATGGTGTATTTATTTCTCCCAGAAGAATTTACAGGGATGATGCCACAAACTTCATTGTTACAACTATTTTAGGCATATGTTCTCAGTAACCCATCATGACGACTTTACCTGTAAGCGGGGTACAAAAGCAAGTAAAGCACCAGACATTGATTGAGACTAGGTCTCAAGTGCAAAACAATGCAATATGAGTGGTGCATGGTAGTGAACTCCATGTCACTAGTGTAGGTAAGTGGTGATGAAATCCACGTTGCTATGTGCTGATATAGTATGAGTGATTAATATGTGATTTTTTAAATATGCGATATATCTCAAACCAACTTAATGAATGAACTGAAAATTTTTCAGTGACCTCTAAACAACAAAAATAACATGAAAATGATGTTAGATTTCTAAAATATGATAAAAAAATTGTGGGTGTTCCATTGGGTGTGCCATAATGTATACAAGGGAAAATGTAAATAAAGAAACAAACAAACAACATAAATGAAGCACAAACCTTTCTTAAAAAAGCTCCTTATAACCTTAGATTAGACCAGCTGAAGAGTGGGGTCAACTGAAACTCTTGTTGGATCCTGATGAGTGATTAGATTTATTTAATTTGTTGTTTCTTTAATATATTTCAAATGGAAGTGAAGCCAAGATACAAACAACGTAGATTGATTGATTTGAGTGGTTGTATGATTGGGTAATCAATTAGACAACATAACAATATGCAAGAGTGATTTCCAATGGTAGTTTGATATAGTAACACTACATTCCTCAAGATTTTAATGATAATTTTAGAGGAATGTAGATTCTTATTTATAGATGCAAAAGAATCCATGGATTGAGGATGGTGGAATCAAACGAGTTGCATGCTATTGATTGCATTTTCCTTATTTAGCATGGCTGATTTATTTTGTGTAGTTGACCCTTTGAATGAGAAATAAAGAGGTTTTATTTCAAATTAGTTGGCTCTTGAATTATTTCAGATTGTATGTGCATATTTTCTTCCATGTTTTTAGGATTCTAGAACTTGAGTGGGATGACTAGCCAACTTGAAAAAGTTGGCTAGTGAAGTGGAGATGAGTGGAATGTGAGGCATTTTAATTTGTTTTATTTATTTAAATATCTAATTGTATTAGCCAAAGGGGTGTATAATGTATAGTGAGAGTAATATAATTAATTAAATTAATTCTAGAAGTGGGATATGGGTGAATAATGTACCAAATATTATTTGTGAATGTTGTGCAACAATTATGGGAGGATATCGGTGTTTCTAGAGGTTATAATGTGTAATGGGTATTTTTAGGGTGCATACACTCATAAAACACTCCTAGACCATGGAAGCTTCATTTTTGTTTTATTTGCAGGACAATCATCCATAAAATCATAAAGGAGAGGGATTTATATAAACATGGTTGCATGGAGCAGACCCAAATGTACAAGCTTCATTTTTGTGTCATTTTCTTGTAGACACATAAGTTCAGTGGTTGGGGTTTATAAATACATGGATGACATGGATGTTTTTTTGTTGCTTCAGGGCCAAAGACGGACCTTCTGGGATGTGCCTACTATTTTGAGAAAACTTTAAACTTTTTTCATCAACATACTAACTAAACACGTGGTGGTTGTGTGGATTTGTTTGCTGGGAACTTGCATATTTCCCAAGAGGATAAAACTAGGAGTATTCTACAAAAATACTCCTCTTTTCATTTTGGATTTGTTCCTAAAAATGTTGCACCTTATGGTCTTCTATTAAATGTCTTTGCAGTTTTGGTGGTTGTGTTATTTTGGAATTACTAATAATTCTCTATAATAACATAGTGTTTCCCTTTTTTAAATGATGTAATTGATTGAACCTATCACAAAAATTTGGATTAAAATAATTTGGGAGATGATCTTGGTTTTAGTGGAAAGTCAACTCATACTTGAAGGATCTTGATGACTCCAATAGTTGTGCGGGAAGGGTAGAAAAGGCATGTGCACTATTCAATCGAATGCCTCAACGGGGCGTGTCTTCAGGGACCGCAATGGTTATGAGATATGCATAGAATGGGTGTGATGAAAAGGCTTTAGAACCCTGCAAGCAAATGCAACTAGCACATGTATTGTCAAACTCATCAACTCTTTCTCATTGGATTGTTATAAACATGGATTCATTCCTCCTTTACTACTTATTTTTGGATTCTCACTCCATTATAATAATTTAAATCTTAAATCAATCTTATTATTGATGTTTGGTTGTCATATTCATATTATAAACCCCATAAAATAATTTCCACTTCATGTTAAACCCATGCCACAAATAGCCGCCTTGGACAATGTATAAAAACATTAGGCCTTGAACTTGATCGAAATAAAACTATAACGTGTTCACCATGGCTCATGTACCATGATAGTCAAACTTGATTGATAAACATGATTTATAACACAAAATGACAATTTTAAACAACCCTCAACATATGCCAAATGCCTTTCTAAATAGACAAGTAAGAAGCATCTCTAAACCTCATTTTTGATTTTAAAATATGGTAACCTCTCCTTGTCGTATGGAGACCTCATTACAACATGAGAAAATCTTTAAAATGTTTGATGATCATGTTTTTGAAGTTGATTTCTGACATACGTAGGAAAAATGGTTACTGGGAGCAACCACTTACTACGATCGAACCCTCCTGGAATCACCTCAAATATTGTGCATATGGATTCTAAAAGTAAAATTTGAGTCTGCAAACCTCTTTATTACTATAAAAAGAATATCGTAGTGTATTTTGTTTTAACCATTCCATCTAAAAATCATATTTAACATGCCTATATTTATCCAAATTGGCTTAGTTTTTTGGGGGGTAAACAACCGAATTTAGCCAATTGGCTCTAGAGACAAAACCTTCCGTGGTTCATAGGAAGTGATTCACGTAAAAAAGGATGATAGCCGCGAAACCCGCGAAGGTAAGATGGACCAAGGAAAGGAAGATAAAAGAGTCGTGCGTAATGCGAAACAAAAAAAATCCGCATAGGGGTCCAAAATGATGGTACAAGGTAAAATACGTGTGAAAACCAATAATTGCATGTAAACCTACGTGAAAATTACTATTGCGTAGAGAGATCCGCGCATGAAGAATCCCGTATAAAAAAGGCGCGGAAGGCCGTGCAAAGGGAAGAAAATAGAGAAAAATAAAATTAATAGCCGCACACTTCAATAGTTACTAGGGGAGAGTTGCGCAAAGGTCCGCACGATGAAGGAAATCAAAAGTCTTTGGGCCCCAATAATAAATCATGGGAATGCTTCTTCCCAAGTACAAGCCAAAACTAGTGTACAAAATCTTTATCTCACAAACCTTTGCACAACCAAAGGTTTTTTTTGCTAAGGTACCACATCTATTTGTGAGGATAAAAAGGGATTCAACTCAATAGTTTTATACTTAGGTAACTTACAACATAGGTTCCAATCGTGTCATTTAAATATCTCTAATGATATTATTTGAAGGTAATACACCCTAGAACAATTTATAACGCTTTGGCCAATCGCTAGAGCACCAAAGTCAACACACATGAAGAATAGCTTGTTCAAAAGGAGACTAGAATTATGAAACCTAGGGAAAATGATCATACTCACACCCAATGTGGTAGGGTACACATAGTGTAGCATTTTCCTCACACAACGTACCTAAGTTATGGACATGGTCTTGCGAGGCTTGTCTCAAGTATAAAAAGAGAAACCACTTGTGAAAGGTCTAAGTATTTTCTTAACATGATATGGGTTTTCAAGGTCCAATGCCTCAGTAGTAAGTAAATGACATACGCCATTACCAGTCTATTACTATTCACATGTACAATTACAATACCTACTATGGAACCCACATACTCACGATAGTATTTGACCATTAACATTCCTACCAGATGGGTTCGTGACAATGTCACTAAGCGTACATACTATGTTGATAAATTGAATTTGGGTTCTTATTTCCCTTAGCTAGGAGATGCCGTCTAGAATAAGGAACTAGGCTCCTCCTAAATTTTCAATATTATATGTTATGCAAGTGCTCGTACAAAAAGGTAAATCAACACAAGAATATTACTATGAGTTTGACCATTTATTTAATTTCCTTTCCTACACTTCCAAGTAAATAACACAATACACAAGAAATTTAATCATTAATTTCACACTGAAACACACTGTAAGAGATCAATTCATTTTTAGTTAGTACAAACATCCACACTTTTTACAAATACATAATCCTAGATCAAATTAACACCTATGATTGAATGCCCATTTCCCAAACACCCCAAAATGCTAATAATTTCATATACTCATCACAAAATTCAATAATTAACATTTTGATATATAACAATATTGTAGATATAGAATATACAATTACATTTTTGTAAATAACATGTTACTATGAAATCACCGATACACTTCACTTTCTCCTTGTCTAGGTAATTGTAACCACAACATGGTTAGAACAACTGCTGGCATGGAATATACCTAAAATCTAGCATAATTCACACTTTAATTTTTACATTCAAAAATCCTAATATTTTACACACAACAAGAGAGAGTTAGAGATTCATTCATTGTATTTCACTTCATTTCTTAACTAAAAGAGCAGAGAGAAATAGAGAGAGGAGAGAGAGGAGAGAGAGAGAGAGAGAGAGAGAGAGAGAGAGAGAGAGAGAGAGAGAGAGAGAGAGAGAGAAACACTATTTTCCCAAAATTAAAAATTCTTAAAACAAGCAACAAAATAGAGTTCCATATGGTCGTGTAAAAGTGTCTACAAGTTTTCTCGCTGGTTACTTGATTTGAGGACGATCCTATGACTGTATTTCACATTTTCCTACTAGTTGTGAAAAATGTCAAATTTTAGCTTAAGGGCTAAGAAACCACATTCAAAAATTGAATTCTAATGGCAAACACACAATGGAAAAATTAATACATGCTCTCCTATATATAGAGAACTCACAGGAGTTGACGAACCTTAGAATTGATGAACGGGTTACAAACACCGACTAGTTTTCTAGAGCCACCAATTGTAATTTAACTAGTATGACCTGGTCAACATGCAACCATAGGACTATAAAAAAACCTTTGCAAAAATATCTAGCGAGGTGTTTCTATTTGAACTAAGGGTTGTAGGAAATTTTAATATTAAAATACTAGAGGTTTATGAAGGCAGATAATCATTCCTTCGCTCGAGGTCGAAACGGAAAGCCAAAATGAAACCCAATTTTAAACTTTTAGCAGCTACCCGATGCTGCAAACAGGGTCAACATGAATCCTAGAGGGGTCATGAAAAGAGCACAAACGGTCATTCAAGGTCATTCCAAGGATTGATACAATACCCCAAATGACAAGGAGCACAAAATACTTGATTTTTCATTTCCGAAGTTCGGAAAGGTGTTTTGCGGGTCTCCAAAAATCACGTTTTACTAAATTTGCAAAGTAAACAAAAGGTTTTTTTAGTTGAAGACTCATCTAACTCTCTCAAGTACAAGTGGGCATGAAAACTAATTAGGATACCTTCATTTAACAATATATATAAGGTTTTTTGTTGTAGCCACGATTGATTTATCAATCGGGTTACGTAGGAAGAGGCCCCTTTTGTCGTCATTTAAAAGTACAGCTTGATTATTTAAGACATTTAGGTTTCGTCAAGCATGAAGTAGATCATGTTATTGGTACTACAAATTCATTTTAAAAGACCAAAAATATAATATATTATGAGCTTTTAAATTTCTATTTCATTACAAAAGAAAAACTAAAATATGAAAATTATAAAGGAAAAGGTAAGAAAAACCATGTCTGTAAACGATCAACGCACAAGAGTGGTGGATTTGTCTTTTGGAACGATCTAACCCTTTTCCAAAATCTGTTTTATGCATACTCTTTTTCACCACTAAACGTGAACTCCCATTTTGCTTCCCCGTAAATTCATCAAATAGTTTGTGTGCATTTGAAAAACTCTTCCATTTGCCTTTGCTTAAAGATATTGAAATCCGCTTCAGCTAAACCATTTGTGCATACCCAGAAATCAAAGCATTCCATGAGGCTACATTTGTCTGAGAAATTTTTTCAAACAGTCCACATGCTATGTGCATGCTTCCATATTTTCATAGATCTGTTGTCTTGCTCCACTTTACAATCTTGGTCACGCTCACATTATTCATGCATGTGTAGATAACTCTCTAATTTACAAGGAGGGTTTTTTACTAATAAAACAATCAAAGTGCACCATGAAATGACTAGGTTCGAAAGAGATTGCTTGTTTTCTTAATATAAGATTTGATGTACTTACTTTAGGTTAAAACAACTGATATCTTGCTAGTTCTAGCCATGGTATACGTAAAGAAAAGAGTTGATAGCCTTAACAATCAAAGAATAATTTAACTCTAAGCATTGTGCAATGGTCGTAAATAGAGATAAAAAAGAGATAAAGATGGTGGCAATGATTCATGAGGATTCCTATATTTCCTTTGAAAACTGCTTCGTTGGTGTGGAGGGCACATCAACCAAATGCATCCCTTTAAGGCATTTTCACAAACCCATTTTCTGCATTTCCAGCAACCATTGCATATGAAAGATTGGGAACATGAGATGGCTTTACAAATCATTCCTACGTGTTTAATTATTCCTTGTCTCCTCACCCAAGTTTTTTATTCACCACACCAATTATTTCCTCTAAAAATCTCAAGCATACACCAACAGAGCTCCCAACATGGTGCAAGCAGGGAGGATGATGGCAAAGGTTTCTGGGTTTGGCATGAGAGTGAGAATGCTAAGAATTTTTTTGGAGGATGTATACACTCCTTCTCTTTACATTTTATTGGAAGTTTTGAAATAATTTTCAACAACACCATTCTGTGCATACTCTGAAGTCAACTCCCTTTAAAGTATAGGTTGGGAGGTTGCTGGCAATGGACAATTGATTAGGTTGGACACATGTTCATTGCATTTTTTGAAATGAATGCTATGTTGCATGAGGATGTCCAGCTTTTCTGAAGCTTCCTCATTGGTGTGAATGGTATAGATAGGTGGGGAAGGGGTCACTACAAAAACAATGCCAACACCATCCAAAACCAATCTCAAATCTCCCGGATTTTGTTTTTGGCACAGGCATGGAGTATGGTGACAAAGGAGAACATATCAGTTTGGAGGTGAACTTCAACTTGGTGAGGGTGCCCATGCATTTCCCTTGACATCCCCAACCCCTCGTACCACACTCCACCACCCTCCATTAAGTTTCACCAACTCCACCAAACCATCACTTCTCCATTAAATTTACTTTTATTTATTTTCTTTTATTTTTATTTTTAGTTTAGTGAGCTAGGCACTACATTTCCCTCCCCTTATAAGAGTATAGTTTGTAATGTGACATAACATTGAGGATGCAAAGGTAATTGAGCTAGGAAGTTAGCAATGACAAGACCTATCTAAGGATGATAACTTTGTCACTAAAACGTGACCACGAGCTAGAAGGAAAGTTTTGACAATTTCTTAATGTTATGTGAAGATTGGTATATCTCTTTTACTTATCAATCAACTAGTATTTTCCTCTAAAAAAATTATTATTCCTAAAGCTCGTGATATTTCATTATTTATGATTTTTATTTTTGTGGGTTCCCAACATAACATAACATCACAATGTCACAAAAATCTCGAACACAACATTAAGACCCTCAAAACATCTTGTTACACACTTTCATGATTGTACCACGTCGTAATATCCCAATCCAACCATTGATAGAACAAACAATCCACACAACATAATACTCAACTTACATGCCCTGACATATATAGTACTCTCAATAAAAGCTTGTTATGACAAAATAACCCCCAACAATACACATACACAGGTTTCACACAACTCAACAACTACAACTGTAACTATACAGTGACAAGATGTGATCAACATCGTATCAACAATAAGGAACTATACGTCCCTGAAATTGTAGGGTACTGCATCACCGAAACAATATTACACATACCCCAATGATGATATAGGTCTCCTCGCAAGGTGTTCAGAATCTAGAAAGGCTCTCCAATTGTACGCTTGTATCCCGCATGCCCCGCTCAACCTCTGCATGCTTTGTTTTTCCCTTTCACCCTATTTTCTTAATTTTTAGGCTTCAGTGACGAAACTGCCACCCTGTCTGGGTGGCAGTCCCGTGACCGCCGCCCAGGACAAGGCGGCGGTCCCGAAACTGCCGCCCTATGCAGGGCAGCGGTCTTGTTCACATTTTCCAGATTCTTCAGATGATTGCGTCAAACGTAAATCTTCAAATTTACACGCTTTCTTCAACCACTTTGGCTTGCATTAATGTTTTTAGTTCCTTGGTAATAGTGTTTTTCCATTGTTTATAGTAAAAGAGTTCAAATGGGAGTTACTCTCTGGTAAATGCATTGGTTATAAATAGCTAGCTTGTTTTCAAGAAAATGGCCCCTCATCTTCTCAATTCTCTTATACAGTATTTCAATTTCTTGCTTAGAATTCTATCAATTTCATGTTTTGCTTCCATTGTTGGTCTTTTAGAGGTCATATAATCTTCTTGTTTCAGTCTTGTTCCATTGTTGCTTCATACAATCAGTTTAGCATAGAATAACTTCATTTCTAGACTAGAATCCATTAAAGTTGCAGGTTTTGTTTTATCACAAGGATAGATTCTAAAACTCTCGGTACACTTGTGTTGTATTCCCACAATAAATCCCGCTAGGAATTGCATAGTCAAGCTCTGTTCACTTGCGCTATCCCTTTCCTACTCGCATTGTATTTGGTCTATATCCAAAGCTGTCATTGTTTGAATGCCATCTTCTGTTGATACTATCATATACACACTTTCTGGATTCATGAGGAGATCACACTGAGGGGATGAAATCACACACAACTGGATTTACCACTGTTCTGTAAATGACAGGTTTTAGCTATCAAAGTTCTAGTTACAACATATCAAATAGAGTAGTGAATTATTTCATTTCAGTTAAAAGTTCACTCTCGATATCACCGAGGAAGCTGTGGGGATTGATAGTTTCTGAGAAACTGTGATTCATTCCCCACTTCTGAGGCAGGATCGATAGCCTTTCAATTTAATATATTTAGTTGATTAGATATTTAGGATAAAATCATAACTACATAGGCAAATAGCCATATTAGGCTACTTTGCTTGTTTTTATTCTGTTACTAGATTAATTGTCCATTTTATAGATATAATAGAGTAGATGTTCTTTAATGTCATTGAAATACATCATTGAAAATACAAAAATAGAAGGATGCTTGCATAGTATAAATACCTATTTCATAATCAGTTTGTTAATTTTAGTTAAAAGTTGAATCATTTTATATGACAATCACAGGACCTAGAGAGACTAGAGAGTATATATTTGAACCCATAGTGCCTCAGCCAAATCTACCCACAACATTAGCTGATATAGATCAGGACCTTAGGATACAGGTCTTCCAAGCAACAACAAACTTACAAGCGATTAGTGAACAACTGAGAGGGTTAAATATCGAAGACGACAACGCTTACACATTTTGGTCAAACCACCCTAACTATAGACTGCCTTGATAAAATACCCGAATGACCATACAAGGATTCAAAAGAGAACATACATTTGGTTACGATCCTTTAGTTCCACAGCCTGATGTAGGAGACATCCTTATTGACATAGATACTAGCCTACGCATTCAAGTTACCAGAATACCTGTTAGGTACTTTGCAAAAATCATATAACTTCTAGTTTTAAACGTAGAGGCTGAAAAGGCATACAATTACTGGATAGTTGGAAGAAGGGATTGATCCTTCACATGACCATAACAGGTCCACAATAACCACGAACTCACGGTTGTGACCCCTAAGTCCCACAACCCAACGGGCCTACAAATCAGTTGAGTATTAACATTGGCTTACGAACACTGGTATTTATATCCTCACCACTCCCGCCAGATATCATAGTATAGTTCTCTGTATTAAACATAGAAGCCAATCAATCTAATATTTTTTGGGCTAGACCAAAAATCACCCATAGTACACTACAAATCCACTAAACCACATATCACCATTTTCATGACCTTGTCTGGAGATATATACGAAGTTCCCACAGGTCACTTCCCACGTATCCAACAGCCAAGAAATAGGATCTCGGCAGAGATCGACATTGATTGGAGCCTTTGAACAACCATTATATCCGAACGAACCATTACACCAATTCAGGTTAGGAGGGCCTTCTTCACCTTAGATTCGCAGATTCCATTATTGCGTATTGAGAATATATGATTACCCAATTAGCTTGTCTGTATCTATTCACATTCAACATTCACCGGCTGTCTCGACATGACCTCAGGAGGTAAGGTACGAGGAAGAGGTACTTGTAGATTCCCATGCTCGCATGTCACTTTTCCATTGTACAAAATTGGTGAACCCGACGTGAACAAACAGTTCTTCCTTTTGTTATTTTTCATTTCTCTCATCCACCTTCACTCTTTCCCATTATTCTGTAGGTATTCATATACCCCCCGAATATGTCGGGATACGATGCATATGGCAGACCTCTCTCAGGTCTTGAAGCAAGTTATAGCCAAACAAATAGGCAACCATCACCCTCACTTTCTGCATGGGTTGATAACTATTCAAGTAATTACTTGTCGTCACAAACTCCCCCTCAAATAACTAGCTCAAGTTCTTCATTCTAAATTGAGGAGTTTGATCAGCTTGCACAAACACAATAGCCAGAGCCATCAAGCTCTAATAATATGACGTTTACTAGGGAATCCGCTTCATCTCCTCGGGTCTTGTTTAGACCACAGATCAGTAGACAATCAGACCCACTCCCCTTTTTGGATGAGGAATACTTAGCACGCTTCGCTAAAAGTGAACAACGTTTCCAAAACATGTATCCACCAATAGGAAGTTTGCAAATACAATCTGATACCCTATTCCAAGAAAACACCCCCATTCCTCTACCTATGGGAAATGCCCTCGTGAAGCTTGGCAGGGTAACGATCAATTCATAGCAGGGTATCACACCCCCTTACAACCTCAAGCTATACAACAAACACCCCTAAGGCAAAGCATTGTGTCTTCGCCAATGGAGGTCATTTCAGCCTTAGCTGAAAAGGTTAGAGGGCTGGAACTCGCTCAAGCAAACCAAAATTCATATTTTGGGCAAGTAGGAATCCCCAACCCTCCGCATCATCCCAGTTAGGTCGACCTCCTTACAGGAACAGGCACGTTAGGCATGCCTCCTCAAAATCCTTATAGTTACCCACAGCAAACACCAACTAGGACCGCATTTTCAAATGCCGTTCTAGTTGAAAACATGACACCTCCCGGCTTGGCACCAAACAACCCGTACCAGAACAATGCTCCTCCTTACTTAAACATTTATTCAAAGTCACCACAAGGAGACATGTTCTCTTCTCCCGGGATGTTTGTTCAACCACAGGGATTCCCTTATGTCCCTACAAATGCATATGCTATGCCATATCAACAACCCATTCCACCTCAACCCCCTCAGCAAGCCCCATCAATGGTCGAGGCCTACGCAGTAGGGACTTATTCAGAATATTTAAAAGAGCCCCTAGACTTCACCATACGAAGTGTTATGCTTCCAAGACCTCTCCCCGATTTACCCAAATACAAAGGGGAAGGGGACCCAAACACACACATTAAGGCCTATGCCACAACCATACGGGAGTTACTCCCTTGGGATGGGGTTGTCACTAAAATATTCCCTAAGACCTTAGAAGGTATTGCCCTTGATTGGTATTATAGAATACCTGAAGCCTCGATACACTCGTTTAAACAACTCGTGTCAGAATTCATCAAAGCTTTTGACATGAACAAATTATTAAGAATGGGAATCAGGGAGTTCTTGCATATCAAACAAGAACATAATGAATCTGATGCTCATTTTATTCAAAGATGGTGTATGGTTCTCTACTCATCAGCAAGTGCTCCAAACATGGATCAAATGGAACTATGTGATTTATTCCTTAATTCTCTCAATAGAGAGATAAAGGAAGAAGTCCAGAAGTTCCCACTAAGAACTTATGATGAAGTACTCGAGAGTGCTCTCCGAATCGACCAAACATCGATAGATAGTGGTCGTAAGACATATGGGACAAATGGGAAATTAACCACTCCCACTCAAAACACTGTGGCCTATTCTAATGCAGGGAACACTAATCAAGGACCTAAAATCCTTAACAAGAACCATGAAGTTACAACAGATGGAGTAACTGACCAATTTAAAAGGGAAAACGTTGTAAACATTTCGCCACCTATTAATAATCAACGAAATAATAATTTTACTCCAACAATCAATGGTGGATTTTAATCATCCACCACGGCAACAACAACAACAACAAAAAATGACAAATCCAAACACAAAGTCCAAATCAAAACTCAGCTGGATATCAGAGTCAAAACCAAAGGCAACAGCCTCAAAATTTTAACTCTAACAACCAGCAACCTTATCAGAATTTTGGGCCACAACAGGTTTTAAATCAACAGCCTCAAAATTATAATCCCAATTTATATTGTGGCTTCCACAAGATTCAAGGCCACGATACTAGGACTTATCGTGAATACAATAAATTCATGCAGTGTTTTCCAGAAGATCAAAAACAACTCTTTATAGATATGTTTTTAGCAAATTCTGTAGTACCCATGCCAAACACTTATGCAGGGGTAGTTTCCCCTCAAAATGCACCCCTCAAGATCTTTAATGATCTGCTCCTAAACCAGCTCTAACAATAACAAGCTAGATCCTAATGGAACAAACAAGGGTGTCATAACAGGAAACAATGATCATGAAGCTTCAACTTCATTAAATCCACCAGTCGCACCCCAATTAGGAACTCGACCTCAAACTAAGATAGTTGGTTTGGTGGAGTTAGACACCGAGCTACCTGTAGAAACCATAACAAGAACACGAGATTATTCATCCCAACCTACTCCAAGTTATCCATTGGAACTAGACAACAGTCAACAAGCATTGGTAAAACCCATAGCGCCTATGATTTAATTAATGATTTAACTAAAACCTTCTCTCACATCTCCTTTTTGGATTTGTTAAAAAACTCTCTCGCCCACAGAGCTTCCCTCTTAGAAGCATTAGGCCTTGGTCATTTAATCAACATCACTCCTCCCCCAGAAATGCAAGTAAACCATGTGGAATTTGACGTTTATCCTCCAGGGCAGCCAGATAGGGATACAAGAATTTATATTCGATATAAGCAAAATGCCAACAGATGCTGAAATTACATGAAGAGGTGACCCAACTTTACATTTACAAGTTTGGGTCTACAATAATTATGTTAAACGTGCAATGGTTGATGATGGGGCAGTAGTTAATATAGTCCCCTTCACTTTTCTTCAAAAGTTAGGATATGGAGAGACAAACTGTTCCACGACGTGAAATACGCTAAGAGGTTATGATAGCCTCAAAGCCACTTTGATTGGAACCATAGTTTTACCAGTCACTTTAGGACCCAAGATGGTCCTCACCGAGTTTTATATTATAGATCAGGAAACCAATTATAATATGATCCTTGGTCGGCCATGGATACACTGCATGAAGGCAATCCCTTCCACATTATTCCAAGAAATAAGATTTCTACACTTAGGGAAAATATTCGTGGCACAAGGTGACCCAAAACCCTTCGATATACACCTAGCTGATTTGAAGAAAAGACTGGGCGTTCACTCTGAGTTTGAACTCCCAAAAAATCAACTCATCAAACCAATTAATTCAAAACCAAAATAAGAGTTGATACCCACCACGGAGTTGGAGATTACAAATCTAGCCGAGGACATTCTAGCACTCAAAAATGAGACCAATGTTATAAAAATGTGTCACTAGGGACTACCACCAAAATTGTCGAATTGCTAGAGAAAGACTTACTATTCTCCTACCATTTGATTCCATGGGTATGGGACACACCCTGGGAATTGCTTCTCTTCCATCAGATGAAGTTTTTATGGTAGAAGTAACCGAAGCAAAAGAAATAGATACGACAGATATCCCAACATCCATTTTTCCAAACAAGTATTGGACTCTCCACTTCGATGGAGCTAGATGTCGCTTTGGAGCTTGGAGTGGGAGTGATCTTTACTTCACATGAGGGAAAGATCCTACCTTTCGCCTTTAAATTAAACTTTGAATGTACAAACAATGAGGGCTGAGTACGAAGCTCTCCTCCTTGGCCTCATTCTAGCTAAAAGAATGGGTGTTGACAACATTAGAGTGCTAGGAGACTTGCAATTGGTTACAAACCAAGTCTCTGAGGTATATGAAACTAGAGCTGAGCACTTACAACTCTATAAAATAGAACGGTATTAGATCTAAGTAAGGGATTTAGCTTCATATCAATTGAAGCAATCCCACAAGAGTAGAACCTTCTCACAGACTCGATAACAACCTCAGCTTCTCGTTTCACCCCAAATAGTGAGTTGGAGGATACAAATTTCATGGTATCACTTCGTACTGATCCATTAGTGCACAAAATACCAACAAACTCACTCCTAACTCATGGGGAAGCTGAGGATGATTTTTCTATCATGGATCACTTTAACAATGATAGAGTCACTCTCGAATATCTAAATGCCTATGTGGAGCTACACCTGGCTCACCGTATAGTTGATCTTTCCTTAATACCACATTCCTCTTCCTACTTTGGAAATCCCATGATAGAGTCTCCTCCATAGAAGGATCTCGATATCTATGAGATAGAAGATGGAGAAAGTTTGGAACTACCTTCAGCCCCACCTGAATTTGAAGAAGGTAATGCTTCTTTAATAGAAGAAACCATTGACATAAACATTGGAACGGAGGAAGAACCAAGAATTTTGAAGTTGGGATCCTTGTTAACTCCAGAGGAGATAGAAATACACACCCAAATCCTCAAAGAACATCAAAAGGCTTTTGCATTTAATTATAAATAAATGACGGGCATTGCACCACAAGTCACGGTACATAATCTTGTCACTAAACCAGATGCAAAACCAATTAAACAGAAGTCAAGACCAATGAAGCCAAAAGTGGCTCTCATGGTAAAAGAGGAAGTAATAAAACTTCTCCAAGTGGGATTCATCAAGCCCATTGACTATTCACAATGGGTATCTAATATCGTCCCTTTCCTAAAAAAGAATGGGAAGATACACATTTGCATAGATTTTTCAGGATATTAACAAAGCTTGTCCCAAGGATGACTTCCCATTACCATCCATTGACGTTATCATTGATGCAACAGCTGGATTTGAACTACTGTCCCTCATGGATGGGTTCTCAGGGTATAATCAGATTAAAATATCTGAACAGGATCAAGCCAAAACTATATTCATAACTCCCTGGGGAACTTATTGCTATACTGTCATGCCATTTGGTCTTAAGAACGCTGACTCTATGTATCAGTGGGCAATGACATATATATTCCATGATCTTATCCATAAAATTGTGGAATCATATGTGGATGACTTGTTGGCCAAGGCCAAGAAACACTGTGATCATCCAGAAGTGCTCCGTATCATCCTCTCACGATTAATTGAATATGGCGTCACATTAAATCCAGAGAAGTGTGTGTTTGGTGTGATAGGAGGAAAAATTCTGGGTTACATTATATCTTCATGAGGGATTGATGTTGATCTAGCCAAAATATGGGCTGTTCTCAAAATGATCCCACCATCAGATGAGTCTGGAATCAGGTCATTTCTTGGGAAACTTAGTGCAATCCATAGGTTCATCTCAGATCTAAGTTTTTCCATTCATCCAATCAACAATCTATTAAAGAAAGATTATAGCATTGATTGGACTGAAGAATGCAACGAGGCCTTCAAATTAGTTAAATGCTTCTTGTTGTCTCCACCCACACTAATGCCTCCCAAACCAGACTGCCCTTTGATCCTATACTCACGAGCCACTCATGTCTCATTGGCCTACATGCTGGCTCAAGAAGACAATGATAAATGGGAACGTGTGGTCTATTTCATTAGCCGAACGTTGCTCGATTATGAAACATGTTACACATAGGCAAAGAGAGAATGCCTTGCCATAGTCTTTGCAACAAAACATTTAAGACATTACATGTTAAACCAAGAAACAAGGGTCATTGTAAAAATAGATCATTTACGAACATTCCTTACGCAAGGGTCTTTATCTAAAAAGGATGGATGCGTTTCATAACCTTAATGGGTGAATTTGAGTTGACATTCGTAAACCAAAAATCTGTTAAGGGACAAATCATTGCAGATTGGTTAGTTGACAATCCACTAGATGGAGGCAATCTGGTAAATCTAGACTTTCTTGATGAGTGTATATACTTCATCGAAACCAGGCCTCCCATCTCTACATGTCCCTGGTATACTGATATCATTGATTTCATCATAGACCACACATACCGGAAAGGTGCCACATCACAACAAAGAAGGCGGTTACGCATTATTACCACTAAATATGTTGTCTTAGAATAGGTACTCTATCGTAAAGCCTTTGACGACATGCTTCTAAGATGCGTCGACATAGAAGAATCCAAGAAGATTCTTCATGAATCCCATAGTGGGATATGTGGAGGCCACTTTGGTGGTCACGCCACCACTCAAAAAATACATTGGATGGGCTATTTTTGGCCCACTCTTGAGCATGACGTAGTGGAATTTGTACATAAGTGCCACAAATGCCAAGACTTCTCTCACGAGATTCACATGCCAACACAATCTTTGCAACCAATAGCAATACCGTGGCCCTTCTCCATGTGGGGTCTGGACTTGATAGGGAAATTATCTCCCTCATCAACCGATGGCCATAACTTTATAATTATAGCCACAAAATATTTTACCAAATGGGTGGAGGCCATGCCTCTCACCATAGTACCAGGTTCGGTAATTGCCAAATTCATTCTAAACCAAATTATCTGTAGGTATGGTGTCCCACAAGTCATTACCTTAGATAATGGCACGTCCTTTAAAAATGACGAAGTCCGTGAGTTATGTAGCAATTTCAAGATAAACCATCACATGGCCTCTCTTTACTATCCTCAAGCCAATGGGCAGGCCGAAGCGACAAACAAAACATTAAAAGCTATTCTCCTCAAAACGGTCAAGGAGAACAAGTGAGATTGACATTTAAAACTATATCCAGCCTTGTGGGCCCATCAAACCTTAGTAAGAACACCAACAGGAGCAACTCCTTTCTTGCTGGTATTTGGGGTAGAAGCAGTTCTCTCGCTTGAGGTTGAAATACCCAGTCTGCATCTCATTACAAGGGATTCTGGATGAAGAAGCTTATAGGGAGGCACACCTCTCTCAACTAGAAAGCCTTGACGAGGTCAGGCTAAATGCCAAACAAAGGCACAGAGCCTATGCCGATCGGATGTGCCGGCAGTACAACAAAAAAGTCTATGAGTGAGAAATATATGAAGGAGATCTAGTTCTAAGACTAGACAACCAGATCGATAAGAAAACTAGCAAAGGAAGAAAGTTCTGGCCCAAATGGTTGGGCCCATACCAAGTCATGAAAGACTATGGAAATGGTGCATATCTCTTGTGCACACTAGAAGGTGAGGAATTCGGTGAAACTGTCAATTCCTTGCATCTTAAACGGTTTTACGCATAAAACATCAAAATCACCACTTGTACATTATAGCTACCTACATTGCATTAGTCATTTAGTTATTTCATTTTGTCCACTCATTTCATAAAAAAGGTAGCCCAGGAGCTTACTCTTAAGTAACTTGTTACAAATTTATGAAAATATTGGCAAAAGCATTCAAATCACATCTCTCTCAAACATCATCAACTATTTTCAAATCTTCTCATCAAGTTCGACAGACAAGTATTGACGAAAACCATACCAAGGCTTGCATACTTGGCTTTGCTCTTTCTTTCTACTAGGTGAAGTTGTCCTTGCCTACGGTCTATTCTAGAAGCTTCTTGGTGTCACATCTATCCCTCTTAAATCTCTTTGAACGAAAGGATATCCCAAAGTCATAGATCAGAAATGTCAAAATCAAATGAAATCAAAAGCACCAAGCAAACAAAATATTTTATTTTACACACTTCTTTGCCCCATCAACCTTCGGTGATAAGCCCACATCTCTTACTAGTGGTGTGAGGTTGGGAAAGGAAAGAAGTGCCCTTACTCACCTATATCCTACCTTTGGTGACAAACCCGTGCTTCTTACTAGTGGCATGAGGCAGGGTGTGGGGGGTCCAGTCACACAAATTAACAAATCTTGGTATGCTAAAAACACAAATCAAATTCTATTAAGAGAAAACAAATATCCAAATTCCAAAGAGATCAAATCCTCAAAACCAGATTTTGTCAACCAAGTTGCCATTTATGAATCTAAGTCTAGATAAACTGGAAAGTAAGTGGCCTTCTAAGCGTGGTAGTAGTTCTGAGTAGGGTAGGTGTGTAGGTCCAAATTTGGTTTCTGTTACTGGTTTGTCTATCTCTCATCATTCCATTCAGTCAAACTCATACAACTTGTGCCCTTCCTAACTCTTGGTGTTGAGCCCTCGCATCTTACTAGTTGCGTGGAATTAGGATTGGGGAAAGTTCATCTCTTTATCACTATGCATTCATCACGTTTTTCCAACATAAGAAGAAATTACAAATATTTCCCAAAGAGTTTAAAAGTTCAGTACTACCATATGTTAGTATCATCTCATATCAGCATTACAAAAAAACATACAAAGTAAAACATTCTGTTTACTATCATTTGTTATCCATTGCATACATTCTGAAAACATGAAAACAAATATTCTAAAAACATCTAAGTACACATGTGGAAACAAGTCACAAAATTCTAGGCACCAAGAGTCTGGATCCAAAAAATACTTGTTTTTCATATGTATATGGATAATATATATATATATATATATATATATATATATATATATATATATATATATAAATCAAGGTTCATATACAATGCCATCATGCACTAGGCATGGTCAAAACGCTCAATGAGCCGAAATGTACAAAAGCACTCATATAGATATATGAACAAAATGCTACAAAATGGTCTCTCAATCCCTATGGGATCCCTCAGAGGGTGCATGACCACGCCTAGGACTCCGGCTACGCCGGCATTCCAAATGTACTGAGGGCTCGCGGTCACGACCAGTAGCTTGCCATCTCACTACGAGAATGACTCCCTCATCAAGTGCTCGACTGTCCTATATCTAACTACCTCCGCGCAGAGAGAAGTCATGATCTTTACCGCATGCCAGATAGAGGAAAAACATCAGTATGCCTACCGGCTACTGAGGGCTCCCCCACATCCACATGGAAATCTCAGCACGAGTCTTCTCTGAGGGGAGAAGCAAGGTATCAGTGCATACTCGGTGAATCAAGTCTCGCCACTCATCAAGCAGTCACTACATGTAAAGGAGAAAACAAGTTAGAAAACGATCAAAAGATAAAACCAAGAGTAAACAAAACAAAAAGAAATAACAAACTAAGACAATTCTAACTAAAACAAATGTCAAGAGAAGAGTGACAACTCACTCGGATCACTAGGCCTCCAAGAAGGATCTCTAGGATCTGCACCTGCCACTGATGCCACCATTGACTGGTGTCCCTCTCCCACATCTAGGGCAATGTGACGGCCTGCAATAGACTCACCATCTCCACCTAAGTCCTGAGAGAGCAACTCCTTTGAAACCAGAGTCACCCTCTCTGCGCTCCGCTCCGCCCTCTTGGCTCGTAGGATCTCTTGAGTATCATGCCACTTCGGGATCACTATCATCCCCCCCACCCATCTCACTGATCTCCATCTCCTCTGTCTCCTCCTTGGTCTCTCCCCTAGTGAACTCCTTAGACTCAGAGTCCACGTCAATGGGCTCATCACTGTTATGGGTGGGACCGGTGGCAATCCGAAGTAAGGGTTCCTAAGGAGCACCGGCTCTCCCTTGAGCACGTACCACCCTCCTGGCCGCAATAGGAACACTGGGAGTAACAATAGTCCAACCTCAGCCTCTAGGACCTCCCCGAGCCTCATGGATAGATCTATACACTAGCCCCTGGAGGAAGCATGTCACTATAGGGGAGGCCGAACTGCTGTGGTACTCTATCAAAGGGGTGGATCTCCAACTTCCCTACCCTGTCTATCAACTGGCTGGTAGTCTGATAGGAAATCAATGTAATGGTCTCCTCTCCCCATACCCCTGCCATGGCCTGATAAGGAGTGGCCTCCATGTCTGCAGTGGTCAGAGAGGCCACTGGCTGGTGAGGTGCTCTAAGAACTATCATCCCCATCCACCTCACTACCCTGACAGCCCCGGGATCCTCTACCTCTACACCTCTCCCATATGGGGTAATATGCTCATACACCCAACTCATGACAAGAGTCAGGTGGCTCAGTGACTGTCCCTATAATCGGACTACCTTGTATAAATCATGGTAGGTAGTCCCGAGGATATCTGCTCCCCAAGCGTAGACACATCCATGGCCCTCAATCTATGTAATAATGGGGGCCCAACAATATAAGAGGGTGTCCCCTCCCTTGTCCCCAATTAGTTTGGATGCAAGGATGCCCATGATGGCCTTGTGGAGCACGAGAATGTCTGACTCAATGATAGAGCAGATCCTGACTCCCTTCTTCGATCCCATCGATACAACTACATCTCCCATGTAGGTGGCCCACTGAACCACCTGTGATCTCGATACTACTGTCTTAAGAGACAGCCGCCACCCAAGGATAGGAAACCCCAGTATATGGTAAACATCCTCCAGGGTGATGGACCACTCACCCCTAACTCCTGGAAATCAGAAGGTGTTCCGATCCGCATCCCAGTAAGAAAATAAGTCACACAGAATGTGACTAGTAGGTGCAACGTGAGGGACCTGCGCAATCCTCCAAATTCCATCCCTCTGAAGGGTATCTCGCTCTGCCTGAGAGAGTGCCTCTAACACTACTGGGAGCTAATCACACTCCCTCTCCTAGCTCCATCTAATATACTCCTCCTTCTTCTGCATACACCCAAAAACACAAAAAGGAGTAAGTTAGTACTAAAATCCAGTTGGAAAGACTATTAAAAACATGTAAAAATGCTAAACATGCAAAAATAAGTTAAGTTTTGTTTTGTTTTGGTTCTCTGTCATGGACCGCCGCCCTGTGCAGAGCGGTGGTTCCGTAACCGCCACCTTCTAAGGTGGTGGTCCCGTAACCACCGCCCTGCACAGGGTAGCGGTCCTGTCCCGCAAACATGAACGGGTTGTAAACCCTAAAAAATGCTTAAAAATAAACAAAAACACCATTTTAATAGAAAAAGAAACCTACCCTATGGGCGCCCCCCCTAGAGACACGTTTAAAACTAATATTTTCAAAAATGACCCCCCTGAGAGAAAGATTTCATCATTTCCACATTTTAGGTCTAAAAATGATAAATCGAGAAGAACTAACCTGAGACTTTACGGGTCGATGTTTCACTCTCAGAGGCATGATCACTATCTCACCACGAATGTTTTGACTATACTCTCATCAAAAACCATCACCGTGGGTCCTAGAGCTCAAAAACTATCAAATCAATCTGCACGCAAATGAATAGTGAAATGACTTCGTTTTATATAAATAACCCTCTTAATTTGATTTTGAATGTCTTTCACAGGGTTGAAGCGCCGACAGAGGTAAGTTATAAACCTCGTGTAGATGGTAAGTCCTCTTTTCATATCAATTCAGCCTTATTTCTCCAATTTATTTTATCTATCTACACTTGAGTCCCCTTTTTCATTTTACAGGTAGCGGGATCTTGGATGGTGACTCTCCAGCACACGGGCATGACAGGTATAACTCCTAACTCTCCATTTTAGGACCGCCATACTTAGATCCACCGTTTTACGCCTCTTCATGGCTAAGACGCTTCTCTGAGGGGGTAATATGTACGTACCTGAAATTATAGGGTACTACACTACTGGAACGATGTTACACATGCCCCAATGATGATACAGGTCTCCTTGCAAGGTGTTCGGAATCTAGAAAGGCTCGCCATGTATACACTTGTATCCCACATGCCCCACTCAGCCTTTGCATGCTTCATTTTTCCCTTTTCCCCCTGTTTTCTTGCATTTTTGGCTTCAGTGACGAAACCGCCACCTGGATGGTGGTGCGACCACTACCCAAGACAGGGCGGGTTCCGTGACCGCCACCCAGGTGGCGGTCCCGTAACTGCCCGCCCTGCATAGGGCGGCGGTTTTGTTCACATTTTCCAGATTCTTCTGACGATCGCGTCAAACGTAAATCTTCAAATTTACACACTTTCTTCAACAACTTTGGCTTGCATTAATGTTTTTTCTCCCCTGGTAACAGTGTTTTTCCATTCGTTTATAGTAAAAGAGATCAAATGGGAGTTACCCTCTGGTAAATGCATTGGTTATAAATAGCCAGCTTGTTTTCAAGCAAATGGCCCCTCATCTTCTCAATTCTCTTATTCATTCTTTCAATTTCTTGCTTAGAATTATACTAGCTTCATGTTTTGCATCAGTTATTAGTTTTCCTTTGTTTTTTAGAAGTCATTCAATCTTCTTGTTTCAGTCTTGTTCCATTGCTGCTCTCATACAAATCAGTTTAACATAGAATAGCTTCATTTCTAGACTAGAATCCATTAAAGTTGTAGGTTTTGTTTTGTCACAAGGATAGATTCTAAAACTCTTGGTACACTTGTGTTGTATTCCCGCAATAAATCCCGCTAGGAATTTCATAGTCAAGCTCTGTTCACTTGCACTATCTCTCTCCTACTCGCATTGTATTCGGTCTATATCCAAAGTTGTCATTGTTCGAATGCCATCTTCTGTTGATACTATCATATACACACTTTTTGGATTCACGAGGACACGAAGGAATAAGGAGATCATACTGAGGGGATGAAATCACACACAACTGGATTTAACACTATTCTATAAATGCCAGGTTTGAGCTATCAAAGTTATAGTTACAACATATCAAATAGAGTAGTGAATTATTTCATTTAAGTTAAAAGTTCACTCTCGATATCACCTAGGGAAGCTGTGGGGAATGATAGTTTCTGAGAAACTGTGATTCATTCCTCACTTATGAGGTAGGATTGAGAGCCTTTCAATTTAATATATTTAGTTGATTAGATATTTAGGATAAAATCACAACTGCACAGGCAAATAGCCATACCAGGCTACTTTGCTTGTTTTTATTCTATTACTAGATTAGTTTTCCATTTTATAAATATACTAGAGTAGCTGCTCTTCAATTTCATTGAAATACGTCATTGAAAAATACAAAAATAGAAGGATGCTTGCATAGTGTAAATACCTCTTTCGTAATCAGTTTATTAATTTTAGTTAAAAGTTGAATCATTTTGTATGACAATCACAGGACCTAGAGAGCCTAGAGAGTATATATTTGAACCCATAGTGCCTCAGCCAAATCTACCCACAACATTATCTGATATAGATCAGGACCTTAGGATACATGTCTTTCGAGCAACAACAAACTTACAAGTGATTAGTGAACAACTGAGAGGGTTAAATATCGAAGACGACAAAGCTTACACATTTTGGTCAAACCACCCTAACTATAGACTGCCTTGATAAAATACCGAATGACCGTACAAGGATTCGAAAGAGAACAAACATTTGGTTGTGATCCTTTAGTTCCACAGCCTGACATAGGAGACCTCCTCATTGACATAGATACTAGCCTATCCATTCAAGTTGCCAGAACACCTATTAGGTACTCTGAGAAAATCATACAACTTCTAGTTCTAAACATAGAGGCTGAAAAGGCATACGATTACTGGATAGTTGGAAGAAGGGATTAATTCTTCACATGACCATAATAGGTCCACAACAACCACAAACTCACGGTTGTGATCCCCAAGTCCCACAACCCAACGGGCCTACAAATCAGTTAAGTATTGACACTGACTTATGAACGCTGGTATTTAGATCCTCACCACTCCCGTTAGATATCATAGTACAGTTCTCCGTATTAAACATAGAAGCTAATCAATCTAATATTTTATGGGCTAGACCAGAAAATCACCCATAGTTACACTACAAATCCACTAAATCACCTATCACCATTTTCATGACCTTGTTCTGGAGATATATACGAAGCTCCCACAGGTCACTTCCCATGTATCCAACAACCAAGAAACAGGATCTCGGACAGAGCTCGACATTGATTGGAGCCTCCGAACAGCCATTATATCCAAACGAACCATTACACCAATTTAGGTTAGGAGGGCCTTCTTCACCTTAGATTCACAGATTCCATTATTGCGTATTGAGGATATAAGATTACCCAATTAGCTTGTTCTGTATCCATTCGCATTCAACATTCACCAACTATCTTGACACGACCTCGGGAGGTTGGGTACGAGGAAGAGGTAATTGTAGATTCCCATGCTCACATGTTACTTTTCCATCGTATAGGAACATCAAGCCTCAACAACATAAAACATAACTAGACTCACATGAGTACTCATAAATCATAATAAAAACTCCATATATCTCCCAATCTCCATAATCCTACCAAAACAACTCTATATACCTCCCAAACAACAAAATAAAGCCACATTTTCCTTTTCTCTCCACCAAAGAGGCTAGTCACCCTATGAATATAGGCACATAGAATCCAGGAACCTCTAATCCAAGTGACATAATAACTTGTGGTTTGACAACCACACCAGTTATCTATAACTCCTTGGGGCATACCCCTATACAATGAAGCGGGCCCATAGGTACCACCAATCCAGGATGAACCCATGTCTCTATTACAACACATAACAATATTAGAACCAACGTGCCAAAACAACAAGTAAAATTTCCAAGTGACATCAAAATCAATCGCTTTGGGCTAAGCGAGAAAATAAATTTGAAACTTAAGGAAGATCTTTAACTCAAATTCAACTTACAATCAAAGAAAAATAAATGGCTAATTAGCCACAGTTAGTGCAAAAATCATTATGTTAGTGCAACAGTCAATTTAAATGCCCAAAATTACAAACAATAACTTAACCAAAAGTGAAATGGTAGAAATTTATAGTTCTAGAAAAGGAAGAGAGACAAAAGTAAAATTTACGAATAAAATATGTATAGAGAAATATCACATCACAATCACTATGTGGACTTATACGAACACCCAATGAGTATTCATCGAGACGATGACACTCAGATATCGAGCCTCAAATCACAAAATATATAACAAAAAATGCAACATCACAAGTACATCGGATCTCGTTCAACATAGAGTATACATTTTGGCATCCTCATAAGGGCATCAAACCCTGTCTGGCATCAAGCACGAATCAAAATATAATTAATAACTGGTCAAATAATATATCTGCCATAATATCTATCTGAATCATCCCTCCAAACTCCCACAAGGCTCAACATAGGTGGTATCATGTAGGATTGTTCAGTGGACAACCCATATAGGAGAGAGAATTTGAGCCTTAGGTGGTGCACATTCCACAATATACTAAGCATGCTTGAAGTATATCAAATGGATAGAAGTGTATTTTCAGTCTACATAAGACTCCAGTTCCAAACCTCCTACTCGGCTCAAGGTTTATGAGTACTTGGATGCATGTCTTCTCTCTCTGCACATACACTCTCAACTAATTGCTTCCCTTAGGGTCAATGAGTGTAGGGTACACAACATAACACATAACTACATTACTAATGCAAAATGATGATTTACTCATGACAACCATAGCGCCTTACAGCATGGTATATTTACGTGGTATGAACACAACATCATTTCCACAACTATATAACACGTCACGTTTCCACATAATGCAAGCCAAAATTGCAAGTACATATGGTACAACGGGGGTTATAAGATCATCATATGCCCCCTAATTCACGACATGAATCCATCACATAAAACATGAAACATATGTATGATGAACATAGTGATTAACATCATAAGATACCAAGCAAGTACAATATAACATGGTGATACAACACAATACATCACAACACAATGGTAACATCACAATATGGTGTACAATTCACTATGAAGCAATTTTGTCATACAACACATTAACACTCATGTAATATCACGTGCTAATAAAACAATACAACACTTTCATAGTCCACAACAACATTCCTTTTACACAACAAAGCGGTACCTCACGCGTGAAAATTCACATCGAATTCACAAAAGAAAGAGAGTGAATACTCTCATCATGAAACACATCAACATCATAACAAAACCACACTAAGTGGTATGCACAACATGTGCATTCATAGTATCACAAGTACAACATGTTGGTCACATCACAACATAATATCACATTACTCTTCCCATCTCCTCCACCACCATGCATAATCATCATAACACCAACTATCCCAAAGGTTTGAGAGTATGAACCTCTGCTCTTGATACCAAATTTCACGCCCACAATTTTGACACACAAATATAGTTCAATAAAACCAGAATATATATTTTTGACTTACATTACTTAAAACATGACACCACCTATAAACACTTAGGATAATGCACATAACACAAGATGTTTGGTGGTAAACACTTAGGATAATGCACATCACACAAGATGTTTATACCAACATGGACTCACACGTGTACGACAAGATAACATTAGATGCACAACAATGTCATACTTCCTCAATGAACAATTACAAACACTAGTAACATCACGATTAGGCACCTTCTACGACACAACATTTCCAAGGTTAAATCTTTGTTATAATTAGGTTCCATTTCTTAACCTTATACATTCAAAGGGCATTTAATAGGTAAGTGTATAATCCATTTTCAAAGCTACATGTTCATTATTTCATTTTCATTTAGCATCATTGTTTAAACTACATTTGTATGTACAAATTATGTGTTCATGTCTCAAAATTACGTTTTCCATTTTAACACGTTGTTTAATCACCAACGGAACTCTCCTTTATTTTTCTACATTTTATGATCCCATTAGGCCTACTCGTTGGTGTGACATCATTCAAAGTGCCTACGATTTTTGTAGCAATCACTCTATAATTTAATCTCATTTATCCTTGTTCTTATTACATTTACATTGTTACTTTTGTCGTGTGTTGACATCGTTTTAGAAAAGTTTAACTTTATATAATACTTATACTACACTTACGAATGAGCACTTCCCGCGCCACTATATTTTCCTAGTTACTGTTATCCAATTAAGCTTCCTAAGCATATTCAGAATTACTTGTTCATGCCGCGTGTTAAAGGATTTTGGTGGGTGCAAAAGATAGAGGTTTAGGAGAAGAGGGTGCCTAGTGCACTCTAGTAAGTCAAGGAAGTTCACGCACAGAGCCGTGCACCAGATAAGAGATCTGTAGAAGGCTAAGGAGACAAAACACTGCCGCGGGTCATAAGAAGTGATCCACGTAACAAAGGATGATAGTTGTGAAAATCGCGAAGGTGAGATGGACCAAGGAAGGAAAGAGAAGAGTCGTGCGTATAGCCGTGCACAACGAAAAACAACAGATCCATGCAAGGGTCCAAAAGTGGTGTGACAAAGGAAAATTCCACGAGTTGTAGCCGCGCGCAAGCCGTGGGAAAAAGGTAACTCTATGTGCAATGGCCACGCGCACGCCGCGCGCGACAACCAATAGTTGCTTGTAAGGCCGCACACAAAATGACGTGACATTGGGAAACAAGCCCCACGTAAAGGTATGTGCTGAAAGGAAGACGAAGTTTGTGGAACATGGAAAACAACTGCGCGCAATGCCACGTGACATTGGCGGTTGCATAGAAAGACCCGTGCATCGTGAATCCCACGCAACAAAGGCATGCAAGGCCATGCAAAGTGATGGAATTGAGCAGAATAAAAGTAATAGCCGCACACTTCAACAGTTACCAGAGGAAAGTCGTGCAAAGGTCCGCATGATGAAGGGAAATCACAAAGTCCCGCACGATGTAGGAAGTCAAGAAGTCTTGCGCGATGAAGGAAATAAAAAAGTCTCGCACGCCCCAGTAATAAATCATGGAAATGTTGTTTCCCAAATATAAGCCAAAACTAGTGTCGAAAATCTTTATCTCACAAGACCTTTACACACCCAAAGGTTCTTCTTGCCAAGGTACCACTTCTTTTTGAGAGGAGAATAAGGGCTTCAACTTAATAATTCCATACTTAGGTAACTTACAACAGAAGTTCCACTCTTGTCATTTAAATCTCTCTAACGAGATCATTTGAAGGTAAAACACCCTAGTAAAATTTGTAATGCTTCGGCCAACCACTAGAGCACCAAGGAGAACACACACACGAATGATAACTTGATCAAGAGGAGACTAGAAATTATGGAAACTAGGGAAGATGATCGTACTCACACCTAATGTGATAGGGTACACATATTGCAACCCTATTCTCACACGGACCTACCAAAGTTATGGACAAGGTCTTGCGAGGCTTGTCCAACGTATAAACAATGAAATAACTGGAAAAAGTTTTTAGTCTTTTCTTAACATTATATGGGGTTTCCAGACTTGAATTGACTTGACTAAAAAGTGGAGGCATGAACAAAGGGGTTAGATACTCGTATTGTTTAGGTAACTAAGACAAGATAAGTTCACATGCACAATTACATTAGCTAAGTTGTTAAGAAGGAAAATATGACAATCCAGCGCGACAAATTTTTTTTAATACATTTGACCATCACAAGTTACAACTGGATGGGTCTAATACAACTCCACTATCCATTTTGATGCATACTATGATGATATCTGGAATTTGGGTTCTATATTTCATGCTATAAGCCATGATTGACGATTTCCGCCCAGAATGAAGGAACTACGATCATCCCTAAGTTGTTCATTCTTCCTAGGAGACTATGCATAGTTCTCATACTAGAAGTCGTACACCCCACCTAGCCATTGAATAAATTTAGCCATTCTCACTTTGTCACCATCAACTTATTCTGGTACAAACAACTTTTAAACTACGTCTGTTCAAGTAACATAGTCTAAGTATACAAGAAATTCAATCATTCGTTTACCTACATTGATTGCAAATACTATCTATAAGAGACCAGTTCTTTTGAAAACAAGTTCAACATAATACATCAACTTATTTTACTCTACCAACATACATAAAGTACTTTAAGTAGGAAATTATTCAAACTATGATAGAAGTGCAACAAATACGAAAATAACCCACTTTTCCCAAAATGGCTAACAATTTCATGTAATCATCACAGAAATTCAATAATTTACATTTCCTGATATATGACCATAATGTCACTGATATAGACATTTACAACTATATTATTTCTAAGATCACATGATAATATGCAAATTACCAATACACTCCACTTTGTCCTTATTCTCAGTACTTACATCCACCACATGATCAACACAAACTACTGGGATGACACCTACCAAAAAACTAGCATAACTCACGTTTTCATAGTATTCCATTCACAAAATTATAATACTTTGCACACATCAAGAAAGGGTTAAAAATACATTGATTGTCATTTTATTTCATCTCGCTTCTTAACTAAAGGAGGAGAGAGAAATAGAGACAAACACAATTTCCATTGACATAGTCAAATTTCTCAAAGCAAGGCACAATTATAAAGTTCCATGTGGTCGTTTACAAGTGTTTATCACGTTGGCTACTTGACCTGATGAGGATCTTGCCACGATTTTTTTTCACATTTACCTATTAGTGTGCGAAAACGTCAAATTTTGACCCGAAGTCTAAGGACACTGTGTTCACAAACTAATGAATTCCAATGGACGAACGTACCACGAGTCAAATTCCTATGCACTCACCTATATACCAAGAATTCACCAGGAGTTACGTAGAAGTTAGAACTAGTAAACGAGGTTACATATGGTGACTACTTTTTCGGAGCCACCGATTGTAATTTAACTAGTATGACCTAGTCAACCATGACTAGAGGCCTACAAAACCCATTTGAAAAACAATATAGTGAGGTGTTTTTCTCTTGATTAAGGGTTGCAGGTAATTTTCATAGAAAAATACTAGAGGTTTACAAAGGCGGATGATCATTCCTTCGCTCGGGGTCCAAATGACAAGCCAAAACGAAACTCACCTTTTAACTTTTAACCATTACCAGACGCTATAAGCATGGTCAACATGGCTCATAGAGGGGTCATGAAAAGATAACAAATGGTCATTCCAAGGCTTGATATGACACCCCACACGACAAGGAGCACAAAAAAGTCTTGAATTTTCATTATTCAGAGTTCGGAAAGGTGTTTTGCGAGTCTTCGAAAAATCACGTTTTACTAAGTTTACAAAGTAAACAAAAGGGTGGTTTAGTTGAAGACTCATATAACTCTCATCATCTAGTACAAGCATTCATGAACACCTAATTATGATTAATGGTCAATATATCAATCGGGATACATAGGAACATGCCCCTTTTGTTGTCATTTAAAACTACAACTTGATTATTTAATCCATTTAGGTTTCATCAAGCATGGGGTAGATCATGTTGTTGGTACTGCAAATTAATTTTAAAATACCAAAAGTATAATATATTCCAAGGGTTTAAATTTATATTTCATTGTAAAGGAAATACTAAAATACAAAAATTATGAAAGACAAGATAAGAAAAACCATGCCTATAAAAGATCAACAAACAAGAGTGGTGGAGTTATCTTTGGGAACCAGTTGCATTTTCTTGAACGCTCTAATCCTTTTCTTGTGCATACTCCTCGTCACCACTAAACATGAACTCCCATTTCACTGCCCGATATTTCGTCAAATATTTTGTGTGCATTCAAAAAACTCCATTTTCCTTTTGTTGAAGATCTCTAAATCCGCTTCAACAAAACCATTTGTGCATACCCAGAAATCAAAGCATTCCATGAAGCTATATTTTTCTAAGGATTTTTTTTTAACAATCCAAATACTACATGCATGCCTCCATATTTTTATAGATTTGTTTTCTTGCTCCACTTTACAGTCCTGGTCACACTCACATTATTCATGCATGTGTAGATAGATCTCTTATTTACAAGGAGGGGGGTTTTACTAATAAAACCATTAAAGTGCACCATGTAATGACTAGATCTAAAAGAGATTCCTTGTTTTATTAATATAAGATTTTATGTACTTACTATATGTTAAAGAAAATGATTTCTTTCCAGTTATAGCTTCGGTATATGTGAAGAAAAGAGTCGATAGCCATAAAAATCAAAGAAAAATTGAACTCCAAATATGTTGGATCTAAACGTGTCGCAACAAACCTAGAAAGAGTTAGCATAGAGAGAAGGACGGTGACAATAATTCATGAGGATGCCTAGAATTCCTTTGAAAATTACTTCATTTGTGTGGAGGGCACAACGACCAGATGCATCCCTTCAAGGCATTTTTACAAACCCATTTTCTGCATTTCCAGTGACCATTGCAGATGAAAGATCAGGAGCTTTCGATGCCTCTACAAATCCTTACTGTGTGTTTAAGTCTCTTTGTATCCTCATCTGGGTTACTTATTCACACACCAATTATTTCCTCTAAAAATCTCAAGCATACACCAAAAGATCTCCCAATATGGCGTGAGAAGGGAGGATGTTGGCAAAAGTTTTTGGGTTTGGCATGAAAATAAGAATGTTGGAAATAGTTTTGGAGGATGTCTACACTCCAAATATTTACATTTTCTTGGATGTTTTTAAATCCTTTTCAACAAAACCATTTTGTGAATACTATGAAGTCAACTCCCTTTGAAGTGCAGGTTGTGAGTTTGCTGGCAATGGACAATTGATTGGGTTGGACGCTTGTTCATTGCATTTGCTGAAATGACTATCATGTTGCATGAGGATGTCCACATTTTATGAAGCTAATTCATTAGTGTGAATGGTAAGAATAGGTGGGGGAATGGGTTGCTACAACAATAATGCCAACTCCATCTAAAACCAATCTCAAATATCTCATCTTTTGTTTTTGGTGCAGGCAGGGAGTATGGTGACAAAAGTGAAAAGATCAGATTGGGGGTGAACTACAACTTGGTGAGGGCATTCATGCCCTGCCCCTAACAACCCCATCCCCTCCCACCACACTCCACCGACCTTCATTAAGTTTCACCAAATCCACCAAACCCTCACTTCTCCATTTCATTTTCTTTTATTTTTTATTTTTAGCTTAGTGAGCTAGGCACTACAAAAAACATCCTAAGGAAAAATTTCCACATAAATTAAATTTCCCATCAAAAGAAAAATTCTTGCATCAATCAATTTGCACGGTAAAAATATAGCTGGGGCATAAGCCTACAACCCATCAAAAGGAGAACCTACTCCCCTCATACAAACTGCATATATCAACCCTTCATAGGTTGTAGGAAGGTATATAAGATTTTTTCCATCTACATATATGATCCTACATGTGACCAATTATTTTTAGTTATAAGTTAACATCTTTTATAAGGCCTCAAATGCTTTGTTATATGCATTTAATTTACCATCACATTACATATGAATCAAATCCAGCCCAAAAGGAAAACCATTTCACATTTATTCTTAACCACGATTAAAGTACATTTTGAAACATGTATATCAAGATCAATACATTTGGAATCACATCATATCAACATCAAACATCACATCAAATATCACATCTAAACATCTACGCATCTAACATCATAACAAACACATCTAAGATATATGATATTGAAAAACAATCCACAGATTAAACACAAAAATATAATTGATATATTATTCCTATATGAATTACAATGTATGGAGTGCTATTAAATAGCCATCCAAATAGGAAAACCAACTTCCTATAAAGTAGGAAGTATAAACAATATACAACCCGTATTAATATATTGTTATACATTTGTTATAACAATATATATAAAACTAACCATATAAATATTTACCAAGATGTAAATACTAATTCCTAACATTCCCCCCCTAAGTGTTTACATGGTAGAAAAACATCCACACGCTCCTCTGCAGTATGCTCACCCCTGTGGCATGTCCAACTCTGTGACTCATGACCTTGATCCAAAAAGAAAGGCTCTCTCCTTCCATGGTTTTAAATAGGATTACCACAAACCTTGACGTGACAGAAACCTCATCAACTGTCCACCTCGTGTGGTTTTCTGGATTCTCCCACAAACCCTTTCAAGATCCATGAACTGACTTACTCTGGTGCTACTGTTCACCACTATGCTTATACATCAGGGAATTATGTAGGAAACACAACTTGCATATCACAAAACTACACAATAGAAGATATAATGAAAAAAATTCACATTACTTCCTATAAGAATCGTAATGTTCTTAATCGTAGTCTCTGTCATTGATCGCTGCCACTCGATCTCGAACAACATAGAAAACTGCCACTGCCACTGGAAGCTTTCCTTGACTAAGTCGTTTTGGGTGTAGAATGGGAATGGAACATTGGTATGTATTCCCCCCCACAATGTGAAATTCCACTCATATAGATACTGAGAAGAAAACTGCATCGAAGAACATACTCCTGAATGGATCTTGCTAGTTAGGTCTTGCTGCACATGGTCACTAATGCTAGTGAACATATTCTTCTAGCTGACCATCTTCCAACAAAGTACGGCAGTTAGAGGACCAAGTCAGTCAGAGGATCACTGACAGTCATCTCCGCTCCAACACAAATCTCTTTCCAACATCCATCAAATACCACACAAAATAGGAACACTGCAAACAGAAGCACTCTGAGAAAATGGAAACCACACTGAAAATCATATACTCACACCATATATATGCCACCACAGATTTCTGCGTGGCCCCATCGTTGGTGACTGACGAGAGGTCGATGTCTGACCTCTAGCCTCCGATGCCTCCATCCTCCATTAATATGCTACTTAACTTAGCAGATTTGGAATTTGAGGTTCAAAAATTATACACCTTACCCAAACGTCGGATTCCACCAAAAATGCGTTCATAAGGCAAATTTATTTTTTATTTTTTGGACTTAATACAATGACATAACTTTAACTCTTGACAAGACAATAATCCTAAAATCACCTATTTAACATTGACTACCTATATTCACCTAAACACAATTTAACAATGTTGACAATACAACTTTTGTTTTTTCAACGTAACGATTTGACATAGACAAATTAATACTTTTGGCAATAAAAATACTATACCACTGAGATTATAACATACATGGGTTTTATTGATCTAAGAAAACAATAAATACCTATGACTAATGAATATTATGGCACCAACTAAACATAGCCTAAATACATAAATGGCTGATGTTGGAAGACAAAATATACCTATCGAAAAGTTATCACATTCATAAACATGCAAGTATGTGATAGGCGGTGCGAATCCAGCTTGTTTGTCTACAGAGCACCGGCCCTTGCCCTTTCGCATATTTGGCCGCCCAACAGGAGCACTGTTTACATCATGTACTGATGTAACTTCTTTAAGTCCAAGATCATAAGGTTTAATTGTATCTAAAAATGATCGTAAATTCTGAATGGCATCCGGCGAAGGCAACGTTCCAGGTGGCGAAAACGTCTCAACGCAAAGATCATAAAGCCTCTGCACGTTACTCTTCTTGTTATTCCCATTACTGTTACCATTACCATTATTATTCAAACCCTTGGCCACCGAGGGTTTCTTTTGTTCAATCCCCTGAATGGGACTTCCATTTTCGACAAATTTTATTCTTCTCGGCATGGCTACTCCGTCAAATGCTCAGATCTAGGACTTAGTCAACGCAAAATTTCTTGATGCAGATCTGTGGATCCGATGCCATCGAGCCAAGAGGGGTCTGATAGATGTCAAGCCGAGGCACAGTTGAAGCGGGTCTTGGTCACTGTGATGGTGTTTGACCTGTAGATGTTAGGAAACCAAACGATTCCCTCCGAGAGATAATTAAACGGAGACTACAGATTTAAAATGTAATCCAATAGCACTTTCCACACGGGCAGAATATAACAATGCAATGTATGAAAACTTTGATTCAGAAATAAACCTCCAATGCAATTTGCTGACTATTCTATCTATGATAGATCTTCCTCCACATAGATTCAGATCTGAATACGGAAAAGGCAGTGACTGTAGATGCACCCGATCCAAAAACAAATTCTTGTAGAGACGTCTCAGGCCTGATGATGATCAAATCATACGAGCTGAACTATATCTAGAATGCTCACAAAAAAAAAACTCTCATTAACTAGGGAAAACGTGAATAGCAAAAGATTTTCCCTATATAATATATCATGGATCCATAGTCGCTCTGGTACCAAATGAAAAACAATCCACATATTAAACACAAAAATATAATCGATATATTATTCCTATATGAATTACAATGTATGGAGTGCTAGTAAATAGCCATCCAAATAGGAAAACCAACTTCCTATAAAGTAGGAAGTATAAACAATATACAACCCGTATTAATATATTGTTATACATTTGTTATAACAATATATATATAACTAACCATATAAATATTTACCAAGATGTAAATATTAATTCCTAACAGATATCTCAAAACATCTAATCAAAAACTCATATACAACATCAACATCACAAGATTCCAAAATCATATTCACACACACACACACACACACACACACACACACACACACACACACACACACACACACACACACACACACACACACACACACACACACACACACACACACACACACACACACACACACACACACACACACACACACACCATCGAAAATTTCTATGCAAAATACCTCCAAAGGGATCATATTCAAAATCATCTACATCTGATTTATATACAAAACCCATAATACTATGTGGTAAAATCAAAATCTAACACTTGTTTGCCACCTTGGCCTCCTTCTACTCTTACATTAGGACCTGAATCTCTTTGAGGCTATGCAACACTCCCAGTTCTCACCAAGGTAGCTTTACGAGCTGATCTATGATCAATCACTCAAAAATTTACATGGCACAATGCACCAGGAAGGCACTATGTCACCAAGCACACATAATATCTCATATCCTTTTCCAATGCTTAATACTACTCAATAATCACAAAACCAGGCAACCCCATTTTCCCTCTTACTACTGGAAATACACCTGCATGGTACCATTACCTACCCTGTACTATGCCCTGATCCCTAGGCTACACTCCCAACAACCTCTAAACTGTCCCCACCTCCCCACACTTCTCCCAAAGTGCCTCCCATTTTTGGTGATATTTATCTCTCTTACTATTGATATGTGTCATTCTCTAAGCATGCCTTATCTCTCCTACTGTAGTATGTCTCACTCTTGGTGAGTGGTGTCACATTCTATCACCATCCTATCCTGTTCCAACAACAAAGTGTCATAAGATGCATGTAGCCTGGCCAACTCATCACCACCATCCTCCTCCTCCTCATCCTCTTCACCCCTTTACCTCCTCCCCACCCTATCTCCTTTAGCATCCCACTACTATGTATGCCACTCACTAAATCCCTCCACCACTCCAACATCATATACATCTATCACATCCATCTCCCATGCCTCCTCAATTGTCCCCACCTCATCTACTACTGGAATGGGTGAGTTCCTCTCCGAATCATCTCACCGATAGACAATCTAATCACCAGGTATCTGCTATGGAAACTTGAACTACCACCGCACCTAAGGAAACTAGACTACCTATATCATCTCCACTCTCCTCTCCCAAATCCACTGTAGCCACCTCAACCCTACCAACTCTATACCATCCCATGACATGCAATGAATCTCACATATGGCCTTTAGAGTACGTCATCAACAAATAAAATCTATATTCTATCGGCATAATAAGTCTGGTCTCTCTCCACTCCAACATCCCTCAGTCAATCAAAACTCCACCTTATAAATCCCACAACATACTCAGCTGGGTCTCCTGCTCTCCAAGGTAGGACTCTTGGCCTAAAAAAAACTATATGATCATATGCCCAACAATGCAATGAAAATCCCACATCCAATCCATACCTGCTCTCAGTCACAAACATCCACACCTCACGATATACCTAAGCTAACAGTGCACAACCCCAAGCATATATAGTCTGATGCTCCATAATCTAAGTCACGACACCTGTAAGTGTCCATGAAAATATTCCATCCCCTAAATTTGGAAGCGTATAACAATAAATCATCAACATCACCAATGACATCAGATGGTTACCCAACACCTATACAACATAGTAAGTCTCAATATGAAAGCCCCTTGCTTTATATCCAACATCTGGGGAAACATCTCCATATAGTCATCTCATGGTATCAAGACATGCCTCTCATGTGATAGGTACTATATTCTCACCCTAGATAGGCAATATCAAGATCATGTATACATCCTCTAATGTGATGGTCATCTCACCTGTATAGAACTATAATTTCCACGTACTCGGCTCCCATCTATCAATCAAAGATACCATTATCCTTCCATCTTGAGGAATTTTTTTGCAAGTGGTAGAATCCTTCTGAACCAACGACCACCAAATTATCCCACTCTACATCTATCACATCTACTCTAATCCTCTTCAACATCTTCGGGACTCCATCACGGAGATAGTTAAATCCCTCACTTGTAAAACACATAAAAAACATATCACTTAGCAATCCATCAAAAATCAAACAAATCATCATCGATTTAAGATCAGTGACGTTTTCACTAAACTAATTGATGATGATCGACCTGATCATAGATCAGGCATTCCCACCCCAAATTTCAAAAAATCACAAAAATAAAAGAAAAATAAAAGAAATACAAAAAAAAAAATTTAAACCTACTTACACCTTTCTTGGTTTGTTGCCTCTTCCTACCACTACCCGCTCACCTCCATCTTTCAAAAACACTCAAAAATTAAAAACCAAAGCTCTCAAATTGCACAATGACACATTACAAATGAGCCATTTATACACATAGTGTGGCTTATATATTTTCCATTTTTAGAATCTCTGGCTATCCTAAATTTCTGTTGATCACTGTCCCAAATGCCGAAAATCCATAATCACTGCCAATTTCAACTCTTTTTACAAAAATTATTAGTTTTGGTCACCTCAACCTCTCTTATCACATCACGATACCATAAAAAGATTCATGACTTTTATTTGATGCTCAAGACCTTGTCAAAAATCTTTTTTTTGACCATACATCAAGTTTTTGAACACCTTATGAATGTTTGCCCTTTGACCCTTTGGTGTAGGATTCACACATCCTCGCAAACATGATACCATTGGATCCTACCGATGTAGTAGTCTTCCTAAATCAAACATTTGCAGGTGGTCCACATTAGCATCGCCCTCTATATGCCATATAATGTCCCCTATGAAGTGTTTCCAAGATTACTACCATCTCTACAAACTCCTCCAACATGGTCATTTCAGAATATAACCAAAATCCCTGGAACATCTTAAAGTAAACCTATCCAAGCAATCCAACTTTATTCAATCCAATGATCAATGTAGTCGGTCATTGGCTTAAGGGGGAATAATATCAATATCACAAAACTTGGGCATCCTCACTCTAGTTTTTGTCTTGCATCTTGTGCCTACATATAAATCTACAAAATGGGAAAATGTAGACACCTCTTTTTTAACCCTAGGTGACCCAACCCACATTAATCACATTATCATAGTTATCATAATTATCCCTATCCTAATTACACTTTAAAATTACTATCATAAAACCATAATTACCCATGTAAACCTCATTTACCCTCCCCTAACCACTTAAAACCAACCTATCCTAATTTACCCTACCCATCTTAACCCTCTAGCCTCTTCCTACTCAAATTCCTAACCTCCCACCATTTACAAAACTGTCAGAGGAATGCCAAAGATTTGGAGGGAATCCGTGAGCATCAAAATGTTGCACTCAACCCCAAAATGATGTAGCTTCAATATCGAGGCAAGAAATCACCCATGAGAGCAATGTGCATGCATTAAGGGAAAACATGCTCAAATCCCATGCTCTATTCCATTCCATTGCTCAAGATGATGTAGCTTCAATATCGAGGCAAGAAATCACCCATGAGAGCAATGTGCATGCATTAAGGGAAAAAAGGCTCAAATCCCATACTCTATTCCATTCCATTGCTCGAGATGAAAGGGTGTAAATATATTAGTGGGGTTTGTAGCTCCCCCAAAAATGTAGTCGTCAAGAGGTGGGAGTTACATTCCTGGAATGAAGGTCAAATGTAACTCCTATGACGCTCTATGATGCGTGTAAGGCCATAATGACACCCTAAGACACCTAAGCATGGTGAATCACCTATGTGGAGGTAGTGGCAACTCTATTATTATCTCAAACCCATGCAAAGTGCTTAGTAGACTCTCTTCCAAAAATAGCTTATGTGTATTGTGCAAGTCTTTATCCAGTTTGTGTGCTCGACACGCTATCTCCAAAAATAGCCTGTACTCCTGAAAATGGCTGAGTCCCAAATTTTTCCTTGTCTTTCACATGCGTGTCCTTCCCTATCCTTCCGCACCTTTGAATGTGCCTTGTTCTCATGCATGAACCTTTTGTGTGTCTTCTGCTAAGTATCATACTTTGTCTGCTCAACATTATTAAATTGTGAAATTATTTTTAGATGTTATATATTTCAAATTCAAAAAGGATTCAATTATTTAATAAAAAGGTTAGTTTCAATAGTAAAAAGGATTTAGTTATTTAATAATTTAATAACTTATAATACGTTATTATTAAATATAAGTTATTTTTTCCTTAATATTAAAGTTATCAGTCCTTCCCTTTCCATTAGGAAAACACATGTTGGGATTCTGGGCCTCCTCAAGGCAAAGGCATTCCATGGACTCCAAGCTCGTGGAATGAACCGATTCAATAAATTTTCGGGTCTGCAGTGTTGGTGAGGTAAGGTAGAGTGGCATGTAAAATAAATGAATTTTTTAGTGCCTTATTATAGTCAAATTAGACAAAGGGTATTCACCAAACTAGTTACAGGAGTTTTGCCAATCGATTTCCAACTATTTTTATATTTATACCATTTTCACCGAAAGAGTGAAACATGTTACAGGGATATTCATCAGAACCATGAAACTAGTTACATGGATATTCACCAGAACCATGAAACTGGTTACAGGTATATTCACCACGATTTCTATAAGTTTTTTCCAGGGGGTTCCTTAAAATTTTCATTGGAAGGCATACAATAAAATTCCTACACATCAAAACTATGGGGTATCATTGAACAATTTGGTTCTCTTGGCCCACCAAGAAGATGAAGAACTAATCTCATAAGTGGAAATTTCCTTCCACCAATCAGACCTCGTATGCTCAAGGCATGATTGTAGTTCTACCTGTTAATACAAATAAACAATATACACATTAGTATACAAGTAATGACTTATAAAATGGAATTAGTTACAAATAAATACTTACTATAATATCAAAATCCCTCTGAATCAGCCTCTTCCTCTTATCATTGACCTGAGCAGGGGTAGAAACCTCAGAAGCATCAACCTTAGTGGCAGGTGCATGAACTAGAGTTCTCACATCCTCTTATGGTAACCATAAAGAGGAAAATTAGAATATGTGTGAATCCGAACTGGAGTTCTCACTTCCTCTTATGGAAACCATAAAGAGGAAAATTATAATATGTGTGAATCTCATTTATTTACACTAAATGATGTTATTATTTATGTTGTTTTTTGGTTACTACTATAAACGCTAAAAATACCAAAAAAACTCAAAAAAGGAAGGGTTAACCGATACATGCGCTGAAAATCACAATGTTGGGATGATGGGATGCTCAAGTAATGAAATAGGCTCCTCTTTTCACCAAGTGAGAAGACCTATATAAAAATAAAGCTAAACAAAAAAATATTAGATAAATATGAGAACAAGTCTCTCAGTGAATGTCGATCCCAGGAATCAAAAGGACTTCCTTAAAGGGTGTCAACTCATTTGATACACTTTAGTAGTTTGATAATGATAGGATAAATGATAACAATGATATATCAAAATTCAAGGGGATGAGAACATAATTCTTAACATTGTAAGTGGCCCAAGTTAATGAAGTAACAAGCTCAAAATCCTCTAAGTAATCTTACTAGAACTCTTCAGTGGCTTCTTTCTCTTCTTGAATGATTTCTAGCTGATCTTCGACATTTTCAATAATGGGAGTGAATGCAATGGCGCACAAGCTAAGTTCATGGAAAATTTCAAATTGTTCAAAAAAAGGTTATTAGATGATCCGAAGATAATATATGTTTGTGATTGGCTGTAAAGGAATTGGAACAGTCATCTACAGATCAAACATCTTTCTAACAACTAGTTGGATCCAAAATAGATTGCTAAAAATATGATATATGTCAAAACTGATTTAAAAAGATACGGATCGATGACGATCAAGAACCTACGAAGATCGAGGAAAAATTCTAACTTTTGATAAAAGACTGATAAAACATAAAATGTTTGAAGCTAGAAAAATTTGACAATGCTGAGATAAACTATAAGGATGTTAAAAACTTGTGAAATTCATAAAATAGAGATTCAAGAGTGTTTAGGAGGCTAATGAAAGGAATAGAGTTCAAGTGACCGATCAATAGAAACCGGGGATTGACGTATAGCTATTTTCAACATGCAACCTATTTTGATAATTATGCAAGTGGTGAAGGGAAAGTCCCCAACCTTATAAATTTGTAGTGATCTACGTAGTATAGGAGGACTGGATATAATTTATTGTGAAGTTAAACTACCAGACCTGATGTGCACATGAGCTTATGGTATTGTAAGAAGCTTCTGTGTATTTATTGTGTTTAATATAATGGAGTGTATTGATTGATTCAAGGTGTTAAACATGATTACAGCTAAATCTTGCATGGAAGAGTTCATTATGGCTATTAATTAAATCTATTATTCTTTATATTTAGATCTGGAATATGCTCTGTAGAATATTATACTAATTATGGATATGAATAAATTAACTCTTCATCTTGATAAAATCTTGTACAAGCAACCCTAAAGAGGGGCCTGGTACCTTTGCGCACTTTGGGTGAGCGCTCAGTTTAGGCTGAGTGATGTGCCAGCGTGCCTAGGTTATTATTGGTAAATTCTAGGTTGCATCATTGGTTCTATTTTTGTGACCCCTTTTTTAGTTCTTTTCAGGATGGTTCATGATGAAGACATACTGGTTTATCCTAGCAAGTGTTGAGCAGTGGATACAAGATCTAGAAGAAGAATACACACAGAGGTTCAACACCAGATCTAAGTTTAACACACGCACATGGGTGGAAAAAATATGTATGAGAGATTCTTCACTATTTTTCTAGTAGAACTACACGAGCAACTAGTTGCTTATGCATCTAAAAGGGATTTGAGGTATCACGCACTTGTCTGGATGCAGGAAGAATTTTAGGCTCTCTATGATGCTGATTTGATTTGGACACACATTGTGGATACTTGGTTTCATGGTGTTCTAAATAGCTATATTATGGAGTACTCAATTTCTACTTATTCTTTCCCAAAGGTAGCGATAATTCAATTTTTTACGATATCCCAAGGGGCACTTACCTGCAAGGCATTCCATTGGCGATCAAAATATTGATGGTAACCCTGAACTTGGAAATCAAACCGATGGCTAATTAAACCCCACCACACACGTGGGGACAGGAGTAGGTTTGGTGAAAGATGGCAGACCTAGCGGCAGAAAGGAAAAGAGAAGAAAGGTTACGTAATTATAATGAGGAACATGAGAGGGAGATAGAGATGTAATGGGATGTTATAGAGTGAATGGACAATGAGGAGATAGATGAATCGCAAAGGATTTGGAGCTCACACAAAATGTGCATAAAGATCTGGAGCATCAAGAACTCCCCTATTTGGGAAAGCATGACTGGGAACCCCCCTCGGCCTCACATGGAAGCATGCCAGTAGATAAAACCTAGGTTGTGGGCATGCATCTGAATCTACTTGGTGACCTCGCCCTTGCACTTGGTTTTCCATTATCTAGTATGAAAAATAGTCAGCAAGCTAATTTAGGCAGTGGAAGAGTAGGAGTAAGTAACATAACAAAGTACATCAGATGGAAGGGAAAACATATTCATTGTTGTTTGGAGGTACCTTTTTGGGTGCATCATCTGCACATAGAATTCGAGCGCATGTAAAATATTGGGCTCACTTCTGGATAGTGGTAACGCCTTCATAGATATGTAGGGGTTCAATTCAGTACTACTTTTGGGACACAGGGAAGTACATCCACTAGTCCACTTTTGGCTATAGGTGGATGATCAGGAGGTATAGGTGGTTCTATTTCTATTGGATCTGGTGGTTTTGAAGGTAGAGGAAACACAAGGAGGTTCTAGATTATATGGGAAAGTTCCACACTAACCCCAACATATTTACATGGAGATGTCTCTTTGTCTTACCCGAATATAGGGGCATAGAATATTCTACTGAACACGTGCACATGTGTCAAATATTGTGGTGCGCAAAGGGAATCATGTCTTCTGAGCACAAGGAAATTCTATTTGTCTACTACATTATAAGGGCGCGCACACAACTGGTACCTTAAATTTTGACCCTGATGAGACTTGGGTAGATTATGCAACATTAAAGAGTGTTTTCCTTAAACAGTTTCACATCCCCGTGTTCAAGCAGAAGAGTATAAGTGTACTCAAGGATATTAAACAAGGAATTGTTGAGAGTGTTCACTGATTATTATACCCATTTAAAAATTCTTTTATCTAAGCTTTCTTATGATATTCATGCAAGTCTAACATGCATATTGGTTCATTGGGGGTCTGATTACACCTTTTAAAAGGGTACTATCACATAAGACATACAATGATTTGGGTGAAGCACTTGAAGTAATATTTACACACTAAGGAATTTGAGAAGCATAGACACTAGATTCAACCCATTTTTTGGAAGCACATATTGCAGCTATGGATGAAGCAATTGGAGAAACTGTCGGAAAATTCAGCACATGAGACGCTGCACAGGGATTTGGTGTATGGATTGTGAAGTAGAAGGTCACACCAAGGATAGTTGTCACTGTAGATCAGTATGCATTCATTATTATTGGACTGTGAGATATGTCATTTTAACCATGATGCTAGCCACTTATCATTATTACAACGCATAATAAGGAAGAACGTCTCTTGCTATTGCATAAGAATTGTAGGTCCACGACTCACGATACAGAATACTGTACCGATTGATTGGTTAGATCCATTATGTTATAGATATTGGTGTGAAACAAACAGGAGTCTAAGATAACTCTAAAGGTAAGAATGAGCATAAGGATCAAGATCAAAATCAAGCGTGATATGATCGGAATGAAAGGTAATTTTTAAGGAGGTCATGGAAGAGGTTGAGGATATCATGGTGGATTTTGAGGATGAGGTTGTGGTGGTGGAAAGGGTGATTTTCCTTGCATAGATACATGTTATACATGTGGATCTCCTAACCACTACAAGCGCAAATGTCCTCAGAATATTACTTGTTCCTTCTATGGAAATAATCATAGCTATGAGGAATTCACTAGAATTATATGAGACATATTAGTAAGCATCATAAACAAGAAAACAAAGGCGAAAGGATGTTTAGGATACAACACATTGTGGAAAATCAATGGATGCCCAAGTTGGAACCATAATCTAAGGTATTTTCTGTAAATATCACTACCCACGCTGAAGCTACGTGCACCAAAGAAGCATTGCATAGTAGAAGCCTTCCATCACTAAGGAGGAGGTCCTACATGCATGGTACCCAAATCCTATCCATTAGAAGGAGGTGTATCAGGAAACCATGGAGGTACTTAGAAACCTTCAAGGTGAAATACAATATTTAAAGGAACAATCATGGAAGATAGAGCAAAAGAAATTCAACAGAGATGGTCCAATATTATATACATGACTTGAAGAAAGTGTGCAAAATGTTGCACCAAGAGAATATCATTCCATTATTAGGGAATTGGCTAAAGGGAAACACTCCGCACCTACGTACTAAGACTAGAAGACAAATCCTGTATACAAATAGTCCCCCTCATAGTTTACACCACAAAAAGGAAGTCACTCTGAATTATATTGTGGATGGATGGATTTTGAGTAATATATTGATTGATACAGGCACAAAAGTCAATGTTCTTACTTTAGATGCATGGATATAGATGGGGATTCCTCCATTGCAACCATCCTCGAATGTATTATTCATGGCTAACCAAACTAAGGCCACTCCCATTGGGGTTTTAAAATATGCATCCATTACTATACAAGGGAGCTAAGTTCATTGGGGATTTTGAGGTTTTAACACTTGCAGAGGTAGATAGCTTCCTGACTCTACTTGGGTACGCTTGGTGCTATGCAAATAATGTTGATATTTGGTTCAACAAGGGTTATATCAGTTTTGAAAATAAGGAGGAAAGAGTTATTATCTCTTTAACATATGGAAACTATATTCAATCTATGTTGAGCCTTTGAGTGAGGAATATATGAATAGGATTTATGTACACGCCATCTACGACCCAGAAGTGCTCAAACCATCTAAAGAAGGAATCCTTCAATGGGAAGATACACAATCTATTAGCAATACTATAAGTGTTTCTTGTGGTAATTGGGCTCATAGTACTTATGAGTTGGTAGATGCGTGAAGTAAGAGATCACATTTTCGCTGGAATAAGAAAACCTTGTTGTATCAAGAGAATAAATAACAACCTCGATACCTCGATACATTAGAGGAGGATATCCTACGATGTTTCTATGTGCACCATGGAGGAAAAATGGATAGACCAGTTAGAGAGATGGAATATGCTAGCATATAATCATGTGTGGGACAATAATGCGCTAGATGGGTGGTTCACAAGGATAATCTTGTAAAATTGAATGAAATCAAGATTGATATTTTTACTTTTTTTTCCATGAGCAATGCACCTACTCAAATCTACACTTATCATGGTAATCAACCTGTCCAACACTATGTTTAGCAGTGTGAGAGGCTCTGGACAGAGGGGCAGGAATATTTACCACCTTCGCTATGGGTGCACAAATTTTATTCCACTTTATAAGGTTGCACGTGCATGTTTGGTATGTATATGTGGAAACTTCATATAGAGACTGTAAATCAGAAGGATTTGATTGTACGGGATTGATCCATAGAATTTTGAATACTTTATCTACTAAACCTCTAGTAGAAGAGGCATTAAGGATTATAAAGCGGTCTTAACTATGGGAGATATTTCCAAGGAAGAGGAACTTATTTAGGATTTATTTGATTGAAATGATTCAGGAGTGATGTTTTGTTGAAGAAATAGAGACATATGCCACACTACTTAAGTGTGCTTGCCTTAAGAAAGAAAAAGGAAAGATGGTCTACTTATTGGATGATGAATAAGTAGAAAATATGGATGTAGATCATTCAATAGGTAGGTGTGAGATTTTGGATGGTGCAGATAAGACCACATGCGCACCTACCATGAACCTATGAAAACAAATAAAGTGAATATTGGATCAGATGTTGAGCCTAAGGAATCCATAATTGGGGCCTATTGGTCTGACTCTGAAGTGGAAAAAATCATTGAGTTACTACGCGATTATCGGGACTTATTTCCTAGGGGATACCATGAACTAAAAGGCATGCATGAATCATTAGGAGAAATGAAGATAAATCTTAAGGAAGGTGCATGCACTCAGTCAAGAAGAGACCCTACAAAATGAACCCCAACATGTGTGAAAAGGTTAGAGGAATAAATTGACAAAATGTTGAATTCTGGAATCATCAAGCACCTGGACGAGTTAGAATGGGTTAGCTAAATGGTGTATCAGTATAAAGAAAAATGGCCGGATCAGGATCTATGTGGACTACAGGGAGATGAATGTTGCATGTGTGACTGATCCCTTTCCTACGTCATTCACCAAGGAAATATTAGAAGGTGTTGCAGGGCACGAGGTCTATTCCTTTACAAATGGATTCTCTGGGTATCATCAGGTTAGTATTGCATAGGAGGATTAGGAAAAGACAAATTTTACTACTGAATGGGGAATTTTTTCCTATATTGTGATGCCTTTTAGTCTGAAAAATGCACCTGCTATATTTTTGTGCATATTTGTCCAAGCATTCAAATATTTTATTTCACAACTTCTTGTAGGTTTATTTAGATGCCTGGACAGTGTATGGACTTGTTAAGGATCATTGTGACAATTTATGCTTAATGTTTGAAAGGTATATCACCTTGTTAAACATCTCTTTGAACATCAATAAATTTATATTTTCTACACCATTTGGCACATTGTTAGGGTACATCATCTGCAAAGAGGGTTTATTGGTTGATCTAGCTAAGGTTGCAGGTCATTATCGACCTGGAAGATCCTACCAGTCAAAGTGAGGTGCGTGGATTCTTAGGTCACACTGGGTATTATAGAAAAATTATAAAAGGGTATGCTAAGGTTTTCACACCCTTGGAAGAGTTACTAAAAGGAAAAGGGACGTTATACTAGGGAGAACCATAGTAATTTACATTCGAGACATTAAAGGATAAACTTACTACAATGCACTTAAATTTTGTGCTTTCTCTCATGGGACCAACTATTTTATGTACATGTGGATGCTTTTAACATAGACCATTGACGCATGGTGTTGGCTCATCCTGGAGATTTTATTATAGATCCTCCTCTCTATTTTGCTAGTAGAAAGTTGACTCCTATGCAAAGCATAATTATACAACTACAAAGTGCGAAGCTTTGTCAATGATCTAAGCACTACATAAATTCAGAAAGTACCTATTAGCAATACCATTTGTATTCTATATCTGACCACATGGCACTCAAAGTATTTGGTAAACAATCCTATTTTACATGGGTGCACATATGCACGATAGGTACTCTTATTCCAAGAATTTGATTTTACATCTGTGGTAAATCCAGGGAAAAGTAATTTTGGATCTGAAGCATCTATCTAGAATACAGTTAGGAGAAGACGTGTAGAAAATTGAAGATACCATGCCCGATGCACATTTGTACAAGTTACAACGCATGTACCAATCAGAATTAGAGGACATTTTTGTCTTTCTACGTGCATAGTATGGCACCAAAAGGGATGAAATAATTAGAGAAGAAACAACTTACCATTCATGTGGCACTGTTTATGTTGATTAGTGGTGACTTGTACAAGTTAGTCTGAGATGAAGTATTGCATCGATGTGTAATGGAATATGAGTGCACACAGATATTATGGAGGAGGCTCATGGTGGTATTGCAGGTGGGAATTATGTAGGTGAGCCACTTCGTGGAATATTCTACTCATTTGATTATGGTGGGAGACCATGTATAAATATCGTAAGGCATATTTCAAGGCTTATGATCACTGCCAGCACCATGGAAAACTAGGATCAAAGAGATGAAATGACTTTAAGGCCTATCCCTAGTCCATAACCATTTGAGAAATGGGCTATAGATTTTTTGGGTCCTATTTCACCAACCGTGTGTAGGAACTTGATCGTGTTATATCATCACTTGCACAAATTATCTGACAAGGTGGGTAGAAGAAACCCCTACAAAGGATTGTACAACAGCTACAACAATTAGGTTTCTATGGGAAAATATTATTACAAGGTATGGATTCTAGTTGAGTTTGACAAAGTGATAGGGGCACACATTTTTTGAATGAGACAATCATGAATTCTATTAGATGATTTCATGATTACCCACTATAATACTACACCATATCATCCTCAAGTAAATGGGATTGCTGAGGCTTTCAACAAGATCTTGAGCCAGACATTGACAAAAAATTTGTGATGTTGGAAGGAAGGATTGGGATGATAAAGTTTCTATGCAAGGATTTGGGCGTATATAGCAACATACAAGTGGTTAAATAAGGCCACACCCTTTCAATTGGTGTTTGGCATAGCAGTAGTTCTTCCTATGGAATTCATATTACCTTCTTTGTGTATTACATGTGTTGGAGGTCTAGCTAACAAGAAATAATTAGAAGGAATAATTGAATAGTTAATTAATTTGGATGAGTGATAAGCAATAACACGCTAGAGTCAGAAGCAAAAAAAAAAGATAGGAAGAAAGCATGGCATGACAGACACATCAGGAACAAAAATATTGAGATAGGACAGATGGTGCTTCTTTATGATTCTTAGTTTCTGCACCATCCAGGAAAACTCAAAGTACATTGGTTAGGACCATATGTTATCACTTACATACTTGAAACTAGATCTTGTCAGTTAGAAATGCTTGATGGAATATAGTTACCTAGTTACTTCAATGGAAGTAGGCTGAAGCACTACTATAAATAAGTCTTCTTGGTATTTGTAATAAGGTAGTGTTGACATTTAGAATAGGTTTTCAATTATGTATTCCATTAATGTATTTCCTTTTTCATCTACTATTCTTTGTCAATTTAGTTAGTATTTTGTGAAATAAGTGCATTTTCTCACCAGAAGCTAATTACAATTTGTAGTATGTTTATCGTAGAGGACTACACATACCATTTGTGTGGGGTGGTTATTGGAAAATGGATACACATGAAGGAACAAACTACTACATGTACTATTCAAGTTTTGAGAGTTGGTGGATAGAAGATATGCTTCCAAATAAGGACCAAAGAAGGGGATAAATAAAGGAACGGTATAACACAAAGTAAGCAATGATCGTGGAGACTACCAGGAGAAGGAGCAGTGGTGAGGTACTCAGGTGCATGGAGTGCATGCTGAAGATAATTCTATAACTAGAAGGTAGGAAGGTGAGCTAAAAGGTTATAGCTAAGGTGTGAAGATGTAGTCACACGAAAATTGTGAAAATGGTCAATTAATGAGAGGATTGTTGGTAGGTGAAGGAGCAATAAATGCACTAAACTTTTGAAAATCTATATAAGGATGGTGTATGAGTTCATTTTTACCATTGTAATCACAAAAATTTGAATGAGCTAAGTTCAAAATGATTTGATCGAATCATGTTGAGGTGCAAAGAGTGTGAAACCAGATGTGGAGAGCATATTTATGTGCATAGGAGAAGCTTACATCCCCATTGGTGAAGGGTTTGAGCGAAGCAGAGCATTGTGAAAGAGCTAGGGCACATGATTTCAACTAGGGCACACAAATTTGAGCTAGGGTTTGGAATTACTCATTACAGAAGATAGAAGGAAAGCATTTTTACACTACAAAGGAAAGAAAGTTATGATTTATAGATGACACCAAAGAAAGTAGCTGAGCCTTAGGAGCCAAGGGAAAGAAGAAAGTGGAAGCAGAGGTTGAAATTTCTCCCAAGAGTAATTTCTCGGAGATGTAATACCCAAAAGGTGTGATAGTGGGACAAGAATGGGATTCTCACATCTGTAATTGCAAGATAAGTGATTACAACCACCGTACACATCAGATAATAAAAAGGAATTGGACGCACTATTGAGTACGAAGACAAACAAGCACACAACAGAGGACATGCCAGTGTATGATGACACTGGAGAGAAGTTGTTAAAACATAATTGGAGTCTACCAGTTATATGAGCTCCATATTTCAGAAAGTATGAACCTTTGTACCAGTGGTTGATGAGAAGAGTACATGAAGACTTTTTCTATTTCGCCTTGAATGAAGGGTAAGGATTCCAACCACATTGATTTCAATAATAACTAGATTAAAGGGCATAGGAGTGGATCTAGATAATGACTTGATAAATAAATCAGGAATCTTAAAGATGTGGAAGGAGTTAGGGTATACCAAGGGTCTGCACAAAATGGATATCGACAAATTTAAGAAGTACCCAGTGGTACAGGTAGTTGCACATCTAGTGACCAAATTGAATGATCAAGAGAGATGGTCACAGGTGAATACAATGTGGCTACACATTGCAAGGAGAATGTCACATGGAATAATTTACAACATATTAGGATATATTGTAGATACTATCATCAAGGAAGTACACATAGAAGAGAAAATCAGTTTTGGTTCTATCCTATTGTCCCTTGTAATTATGGAGATCGGAGTGCCTAGATGGGCCAAACAACAATATCTGGGAGTATCCCATGCAAAACAAGTCCTTTGTAGAAAGATATGACAAGTACCTATGTGAAGGGTCAATGAGTGGGACATTCAAGCAGAGGGAAGAGATGTGGTATGATCATTTTCATGCAGACATTTGAAGAGGAGTGGATGCATCCCCAAGGAGTTCCCTTTGGTGGTGGCAAAGGTAGTGTAGTTCACAGTATACCAGCACTTCTGCATCACGTGATTTACAATGAAGGATGGGGCTTAGATCCCGTGGTGTAAACTATTGTATGACTTCACATCACACTACTTCCAGACATCAATCCACCATTTTACTAATGTGCCACCTAAATTTTGTTACAGACAAGGTAGACTGTGACTACCACATGCTGAGGAAGACATATGTATATCCAGGTCAGACTGCCTATATTAAGAGGTTAATTTCACACATGATAAACATGAATCCTATTAGTTTTGTGATTGGAGATAATGGAGCCGTGCTTATATACCTTCAACTTAAACCTAATTTGGAGGGTGACAAGTATGTAGAGAATGAAATTGCGTTCCCAGGGCCACCTAAGGGGAAGCATACAATTGAGAATGTACCAGCTCAAATTACCCCACCGAACCTATAGAGGTATATGATGATGAGTAAGAGTGTGAAGATAGTGGTGGGTTGGTATATAGAGGCCAAAGGAAACCCATGGATAGGGTAGAAGATGAAAACGCAAGTACTCCACCCTAGGAACAAGAAGAAGGAGACAACTGAGAAGAGAAGGAGAAAATTAAAGCTGGACAAGGAGGTGGAAGAGTTTGTAGAGAGCATGCCTAGATCTTCAATACAACTAGAGGATGTGGAAGAGCCCAAGGATGAAGAAATGAAGGCTGAAGAAGGAGTAAAGAAGCCAGAAAAAACATAGCAAGATACTACTTAGGACATAGAGTATCCAACTCCAAACCTTGGTGCTCAAGTTCCTAAGGGGCCAAGATCAAGAAGGGAAATTGGAGAGTATGTTGCACCAGTCATGGGCTATGATGAGGACACAAGTAAAATTTTCTGCACGTGATTCCAAAATACAGTGGGCCTTAAGGACTTGTATGGGTGGGATTTGATGGACCCTGACATGGAAACCATGCGTGCGAGGAAAAAATTGTCATGGTCCATGCAAAATCACATGGACGAAGCCTACTTTTGATGTGTGTGAAGAGTCTTGTGTGTTAAGGAGAATGAGGAAGACACCAAAAAACAGGCACATAACCATCAAGCCAACTGTTATGACTGATGAACAGGTGAGTAATGCCTTAGTGAAGGTATATACAGAGGTGGCATGCGTAGGAATGTGGATAAAGCTTCCACTATCAAAGAACTAAGAGAAGAGATCAAATGTCAAAGATGTAGAGATCACACGTCTAAAAGGAGAGAAGGACCTAGAGAAAAATAATAATGGGGTTGTCATCAGCATGGCAGAGGAGATCAGAGATCATGTCCTGCAAGTAAGAACATGCACTTGCAGCCCAAGGTACCCAAAAATTTCCCTTTGGCTATGCACTATGTGCATACCCTAGTTGATTTGGTGCTTGAGGATGGATTAGTTCAGATGCCAGAGCCAAAGGATCTTGAGAAGGAAATAGAGAGAGCAAGGGATTTAGTGGTAAGGAAGATGTCATCATATGAGGCATTGCTTCAAACATTATAGGAGGAATCTGAAGAAGGTAGATACTAGGCATTGAACATATGTACAGCTCCAGAGGTAGTAATAAGGATCATGACCATAATAGAGTACAATGAAGTCCTGAAGGTAATGAAAGATGATACATTGGGACATGCAGAGAGATTGGCACTAGTGAAGTAGAAGTGTGAGGCCCTTACAACAGCCCAAGACCCCCACAAGGACAAGGTGGATGAAATTAGGAAACTTATAGCCTAGAAGATGGATCTTCTAGAAGGAAGGGTGACTACAATATCCAACATTATTATCATATTGCAAAACAAGAAGGAAGATATTGCACAAGAAGAGTTAGACTCTATTACATCATATATTCTAGAAAAGGAAGAAGCCGTGGTGAGTGATTGGCAAATCCTTAGAGGTTAAAGTCAAAGAGGAATATCCAAAGTTGATTCTTCAAGTCGAAATAGAGGACGTTGCAGGGTGAAGGTCATTATTTGTACAAAAATTCTTTACTTTCCATTCATTCCATTCCTTATTCTTTATTCTTTAAAAATATTAGGAGGAAACCATTGTTGGGGAAACAATGCAGTTTTGTGTGGGGTAATGTTGAGCAAACAAAGTATGATACTTACAAAAAGGCACACAGGTTCACAATGAGAATAGGGCACATTCAAAGGCGCTGAAGGATAGGGAAGGACACGTGTGAAAGACAAGGAAAGATTTGGGAATTATCCATTTTCAGGAGTACAGGCTATTTTTGGAGATAGTGTAAAGCACACAAACCAGATAAAGACTTGTGCGACATGCATAGGATATTTTGGGAAGAGTGTCTACTAAGTTATTTACATGGGTTCGATCCTAATAATAGAGTTGCTACTGCCAATTAACTAGAAGAGATCTATTGTTAGCACACTTGTCATGCGTGCATATTATTGTAAAGGTGCATATCTATTTTCAGCATGCGACCTATTTTGGGAATTATGCAAGCGGTGAAGGGAAAGTCCCCACCCTTATAAATATGTAGTGATCTATGTGTAGTATACGTGAGGACTAGATATAGGACTGGTTATTATGAAGTTATGCTTCCAGATCTAATGTGTGCATGAGCTTATGGGTATTGTAAGAAGCTTATGTGTATTTATTGTGTTTAATATAATGGAGTGTATTGACTGATTCAAGGTGTTAAACATGATTACAACTAAATCTTGCATGGAAGAGTTCATTGTGGCTATTACTTAAATATATTACTCTTTAGATTTAGATCTGGAATATGCTCTGTAGAATGTTATACTAATTATGGATATGAATACATTACCTCTTCATCTTGCTAACATCCTGCATGAGAAACCCTAAAGAGGGGCCTGACACCTTTGCACACTTCGGGTGAGCGCTCAGTCTAGGTTGAGTGATATGCCAACATGCTTGGGTTATTACTGGTAAATTCTAGGCTGCATCAAATAAATTAATAACAATAACATATATTTCAAAAAAGAAACAAACTCTTTGTTATTCCTGAAACAAACTCTTTGGAGAAATTTAGTAATTTACATGGTATGATGGTTAATATTAAATGCAAATCTATGGTGGATTTGGAGAAATTTACACCATACATGTGTCCTCTGAACGAGGGTATGATAGTTAATATTAAATGGAAATCTTGTCCAAAAAATCGTTATTAAATAATTGAATCCTTTTTACTATTGGAAGTTTGGAACTTCTCTTTATATTAAATAACTGAATCCTTTTTGAAATATATAACATCTAAAAGTTATTTCATAATTTAATAACTTATAACATTTATTTCAAAATTATAAGTTATTAAATTATTTTTAGATGTTATTAATTTTGACATTTGTTAATTGTCTTTCCATTTATTATATATTTGTCAATTCTTACTTATGTTATTTTAACTTATAGAAAACATGAGTATGGAGGAAACATTTAGGAGTATCTAATTTAAATATTATTGTTCTCAAACTAGAATGTACTTTCCTTAGGCAAAAAATATAACCATTGCATACAATTCATGACATACCTCTCATATATTTGTTGAAACATAAACATTACATATCATAACATAGGCATACCAAAAAAGCTATAACTATATTATAACATAAATATTACATATCATAATATATTTCTCAATTCTTGTACTGCTTTCCTAGCTACATCGGTATCAATATTTTTCATTAGAGTGTCAACCAGGGTTAGTATCATGACACATTATTTATCAATGATAGCTCTACTGGCGTCTATTAAGTCTTTTTAGGTTTTAAGCACTTCAAAATCTCACTGCAACTTTGCAAGGATGGAAGACACCATTTTGAGCTGACTATCCATCTGAGGGGTTGCCACTGGGGATTGATTGTCATCAATTTCCATATCCACATCATTTGTAATAGCATGTGGAGAATCCATAGGTTCTGGGCCCAGGGATTCTAGATAAATAATAGAGAGTTCCAGTAATACTTCGGGAATTGGCTTCTTAGACAGAGAATCTAGATGGAGCTTTATAGGATAATTTCCAAGATAATGAAGGGGAACAGTGGTAGCAGTCAAGTGGCCAGGAGAGGGGGGGTGGAAGCACGATAAAAAGGAGAACTAGAAGTAGAGAGGGTGAAGATTTCCCAACAATAACCTCATCTGAATCCATATCAGAACTAGAAGAAATATTGACGTATTCATGGCTTGATACTGGTTTGATGCACTCAATTTAGTCCCCCATGATTTTACAAAAGAAAGTAAGTGTCGAAAAATGACCATGGGCCTTGAATTTATAATTTTTGAGTGAGTTCTTTGACTGAACCTTTACACGTGTCCACCAAACCTTGGGTATGAATTGATGGTTAATATTAAATACAAATCATGGTGAAAAAAATCACCTTTAAACTGACGCATCACTATCCCTCGTGCCTCCTCTGTTTAAACATCCTTTTATCATGATGAATATGATATCATTAAGGATAGAATGCTATACATTAAATCAATAATAACTTCCTTCTTAATAAATATATCGAGATTCGAGCAATATATTAAGGGAGAGGAGCTAATCATCGAGCATGGACCAATAAATTATAATGGTATTGGTGAGGGTAGATGTAAATACTAAAGATAGGGACTAGTACTTGCCAATTTATCACTTAAAATTTGATACAAAAGTAGTCAATAAAATATGTCACATGAAATCACATCAATCAAATGCTACTACAACTATGAGTAATTATTCAACAATATTCTCAGAACAAAATGGGGTTCTATTTTAGGGGCCCCTACCCTTGAAAGCATATATATACACATACATACATACATGATATTACAAAATACATATTACATATTGCTTTATAAAGATAAAATATAATGGTCATTCTTATGAAGACACAGATTCATCCGGAAACATTGGAGCACATTTTAGCAGCCTGTCCCTACATTGGATAAACACGTCTTTGGCCACTGCGCTGAAAACGAATTGGATATCTCCCACTAAATCCCGTAACATGCCCATATTTAGCAGCTCCTAGACTCCCACCCAAGGCCCATTCAGTATTTCAGTGAATTCTCTTTTCCTTTTATGTGATTTTATCCACTCATAAAGAGAGTCTCCCTCTCTTATGTATGCTTTGGTTTTCTTCCCTAAAGAAAGTTGAGCTACAGGGAATTGAGGAATTCTGCCAGTGCTAAAAGAGCCCTCCCTCATGATCCTCCTTTTCTTGAGAGGAAAGGCATGGGTGCTTACCATGGACCGTACTTTGGTGAGGGTGGTTTCTAATGATGTCAACCACTTCTTTGTTTCATTCTCTGAAAAATTTGGGGGTTGTTCTTCCCCCTGTTGAGTAGGTAGTGAGCTTGGTATTGAGAGCTCTGCGGTCAATAAATGAGGTTTGTAAAAATATAGGTTGAAACCCCACTGATCACCTAAGACATAGGGACAGTGGCGTATCCAGTGGTACTTTAATTTTTTGGTGTTCATGTGATAATATGGGTGAATTAGGTGGAAATGGAGAGCTTGGAAAATAGGAAATGAAGGACATAATTCATACAAGTGATGCAAGAAAGATAAAAGCATATAATCCGGGGAGGAAATATTGGGAGATTTGGCCCTGGTGTCTGGTATGTTGAGAATGTGGTGGAAGAAGGCCTCATTTGGCCCTGTCAGCTGGAAACACTCACCCAAATGGGTGAGTTTTCATTAAGAGGATTCAATTATGTAGATGAAGAAGACATGGACACAAGATGGTTGATTGAAAGTAGATGGTGGAGGACACTTGGAAAATTTATGTGGTAAGTCGGTAACATGTCATCACTAGGTTTAAATAAGCATGTCTTTTGAGTTGATGTGTGAGGGAGAAATCATTTCGCCATCAATACCATATCCTCCCAAAATCGATAGCCTCGGCCCTTGACTTGAATTTTAATTGAAATTAATTACCTATTCATGTAAAGTGTGTTGCCAAAGATTTAATCCACACCCTCGTAGTTAAGAAATGTCTTATCAAATTTAATTCTTGGTCACGTTATATTTTCTAGCATGAAGGTCTAGGAAACAAGATATTTAATAAATATGGAAAAGACTTTTTTCATAAAAGCGACATATTTAATAAATATGGAAAATACTTTTTCAATAACTTTAGTCTTTAAAGTGATGCATTTAAATTTTATTATTTAAATTTTTTAGATTTGTTTAGATTTCATCACATATATGAGGAGACACGTTTGGAAAAAAAGAAACTAACTACATATATAAAATATAAGAAATGATATTTTAGAAATTTGGAAGTGACATATTTTAGTTGTCATGTATATTCAAAAGTTACTAAGCTTTATGAAAAGGGCACTTTCCTGCAAAATATATTGAAACGGCCATCATTGCATTCAGTGATCAAATTTGAAGGGCTCCCCATACTTTAATTTGACTGGCTAGGTTAAGCTTTACCCTTCGTAAATGAGATATTAGAAAACACATTACCCTTCACAGAAAAAAATGAAAATGTTAATTTTCTTTCAATATATATCTGATTAATTTGAATAAAGTAAATATGAAAAATGTCAAAATTATGAAATATATAACATCTAAAAATAATTTTGAAAACACTATATAAATGTGAAAACACTATATTTCATCAGTAATGACATCAACAATTCTGAATTCTATTTAAAAACAACATTTTCGTTAGTTACTTCAATTCAAATAGTAAATAATATTAAGCAACATTTGATTTTATTCATATTCATTTTCTTTAGAAAGACTTCCTTTGATCTATTTTCATCTATGGATATTTGGTTTTGTATTTTGAAAATTGAACTTGTGATAGAGTTTTAATTTATTGAAAACTTTAAATTAATGTAAGAAAGCAAGAATATAATTTAAGAAATCACTAATGTAAATACTATATATATATATATATATATATATATATAATATGTTGGGGCCCATCATTATATATATATATATATATATATATGTTGGGGCCCATCATATATTCCATGACCAACAATGAACAAATATACCTAGACCTGAAATTTTAATTCATCCTACCTAAATCCGGGAGGTTTACATCTGTGGGGGCAAGGCAAAAAGAAATCCACAGAATTCTTCCGCATGGCATGGGAAAAACGGGGGTGATAGATTTTTAATTTATTGAAAACTTTAAATTAATTTAAGAAAGAAATAACCCAATTTAAGAAATCAATAATGTTTCAACGACCCACAAAAATTTCAACAACCAAGTCATTAAATGCCCACACCCGTCACCGTGGACCCAAAACTTTATTGAATCAGTTTATTCTGTGGGCTTGGAGTCTGGGGAATGCTTTTGCCTTGAGGAGGCCCAGAATCCTACCACGTGGCCATCTGATAAGGAGGCTAAATTTTACGTCTTCAAATTACATTGAAAGACATAATCATTTATAGTGATGTGGACCATGGTACTGTTTGCAAGTTACAAGGTGATATTAAACGTCCACTCACAATTAAAATTCTGTTTCTAGAAGGCATACTGCAATAGAAGGCAGGATAGATTCATAGAAGTTACGGACCGTGTAAAACTCAAAATTTTCATATTTCTGAGTAAGTTTCATCCTACATTTGAATCTTGATTCTTTAAATATTATCTTTTTATAAGTAACATTGTATAAGCCTTCACTTTGAAATATTTCAATATAAGGGTTGAGGGTTTCCAGAGGTAGAATCCAAACTTCCAAACATGTCTACTTCCACAGGAACCTAAAGTAAAAGTAAAACCCAAATCCCATATGCCAAACTGCTTAAAACCCCTAGTTTTACTGATGAATATCATGATATTTATGATCCTGTAATTGGCACAAGAACTTCACATCTTAGTTACTTATATGAGAATAAGGCAATTAAAAGTAAATGTTTGGACCCATCAGGTAAACTGAAACATAAAGGTTGGATAACATGGGGGTCTGGATTGGGACGCATGATGCTCCACTAGGTTTTACCCTGCCCTGAATTTTTCATTCTATGTGCCCATAATTACGATAGGAAGAAAAAGTAATTATTGCAAATGGCACCAAAGAAGATGTTTTTTCCATTAGGGAGGTAAATCTTGGCCATACGTTGGGGTTTGAAAGAAAAGATTTAGGAACCATCAGCATAAACCTAGAAAACATTGCTAGCGATTATCATGCCACCACTCAAAATGCTCAGAGATGATTTTTTGTGAAAATTAACAGTTGATGGAGCATTACCAAAATGGAAGCCTTCACATTTAATTGATATGTTTAAACTGTCGGTCTAGGGATACCATTTCTATGCTAGTATTTTTCCTTGGCTTTGATAGCGATGAGAAAGTGGATGAAACCCTCCTAGTAAATGGTATACAATATCCATTTCATTTCTCCACCTTGTGCATACAGATTTGTTGGGAACATTGCAGAATCTATGCATAAACAATTCTTAACCATCAAAGAAGGATATGACACTAAGACCTTTAGGTTCACTTCCTACTTGTGCTATTTAATCCTATGGCAGTTTGTTGAATGGTTTGGCAACAAAAAACTTGCAATTCAGCCCTATAATGTTGAGGCCCAGCCAAAAGTGATTCGTCCATTAACTGAGTGGACCCCCAAGATAAGGATGTTTGATAATAGAAGGGACTACAGTCAATTTGTGGATTATTTTTGGGCTCTAATTTATAAAGCAATTTCAAAAAGTACATTGGCTAGATTTCCTATGAACTGTAGAGATTACATTCAACTGGGATCATAAATACAGTTAGCATAATGGTACTTCATGGAGGAATATACTGTGCTAAGGTTTTATGGATTAGGAGTACAACCTTGCAAATTTCCAATACATGTGACATAGAGATTTTTTGCCTTGGAATATATACGGAAGATGGAAAACACAGATAAAATCTATTTTGTTACTAAACAAAAGAGGAGTATATTTCCTTCCTTACCATTTTTATGTGGAGGGTTCACATTTGAAAGAAAAGCATTCAATGTGGCACATTTAATCTTAGATATTTTAAAGTTTGATATTGATTTTCACTGGGTGTATGACCCGTGTGAGGTGATTAAAGCAAGGTTAGTGGTGAACAAGAAATTTGCCACTAAAATTCAACATGAAAGCAAACCCTTTCTAGAAAAATTTAAAAACAAGAACTCTTGGGATGAAGTAAAAATAAAAATGGATGAAATTGATGTTGAGAAAGGAATTAGTTTTCAAGAGTTGTCAACACAAATTTTTGGATTGCCTTAGCCTCCACAAAAATAGGCAAAGGATTTTCAATCTTCCAAATTTTATGTAAAATCTGATAAAAATTCCTCTAAAAGCATGCCATAGGAATTACATCATGAACTAAATTGACAAGGTCAAATAATTACTATCTTTTGGTCTATGAGGCAGGACCTAGGCCATCTAGAATCTGTTTCAGAGTATGATTCTATTCCAGAAGATGTAGCATTCAAAAAATTGTGGAATGATGTACATCTTGGAGTGGTAAGTAGTGATGATGACACTGACTCTAAGGAATTACACACTCCCCCTAGAACATATAAACCAAGTATAGATGAAGGCTTGAAACAAATATATTCTACATGAGCAGTTATTGTTGAAAAGATGGGTTTTAGTGGTGGTGGTTTGGGTTCAATAGGAAAAGGCATTTGGCTTCCACCAGAGGCACAACCTAGAAGAGTTTTTGATAAGTCAGGCCTTGGAAATTTTCCTTCGGAGAAAGGACCACTGCATACTAAAACATCTAAAAGTGGTAATCCAATGCAATTTACTTCAGATTCAAATCCTCAACAAACAGTTCAACCACACGTTGAAAATCCTAGAGGAGAAGTTGGCCATGAATATGTTAGTATTGCTAATGTTGGTAGTAGTCAATAGAGTATTGTAAACTTAAAGAGGCCAATATAGACAATTGAATTTCCTATGGCTATTGTCCAACAAGGAATCGAGAAGAGGCAAAAGACAGAGGTAAACATAGGTACAATTACTCTTGCCTCAAGGAAACTAATTACAGAAGGCGGTGCCACTGCCACCCCTCAAGAATTTTCCATTCCATAGGGAAGTTCTCCCCAAAATTCAATTACTCCTCCATTAAAGGTGAAACCATGCATTCCTAAAAACACCTTAGGTTTTGATTATAGAGTTGAGTTTTCCAATAAATTAGAAAGAGATTAAAAAACAAGAAGAAAATGCTACATGCTACTGTAAGTTCATATCTTGCCATAATGAGGGTATTTCCAACATATAACCCAATCACAGATACAATGGAATACATGTATGATGTGCCCAAATTTTTAATACCAGAGAATGAAATGGTTTCCAGTGACTACGAGGTGACCTCCATTTAAATGGATTTTAAGGTAATGAAACCTTCTAACAAAATTAATGTATCGAAAAGGAACAATGATGTGGTTTACACAACATTACTAAAGGAAAAGAGGGAGAACAATAATTTGAATAATAAGATTCAAAAGTTGGAGGCATACCTGGAAAATGAGAAAGAAAAAGGAAAAGCGGCACTTAATAAGACAAGTGAGTTAGAGAGGAAGATAAAATCATCTTCCTCTATGACTGCAGTTGCTGCGAATGAACATGCATAGGTAGAACTAGAAGAATCCAAGAAAAAGTTACAAGAAACAATGAGTAAAAATAATAGAGTAGAGAAAACATTGGGAAAATTGAAAGAGGTTCTGAAGGAAGAGAAATAAAATGCCAAAAAATGGAAATATAGCCTAGATGAAGAGAGAAAACTCAAGGGCAGAATGTAGAAGGAAGAGAAAAAACAAAATGAAATATTGCAACAGGAGTTGGAAAAAGTGAAAAAGGATATATAGTCTTCCAACATCAAATTATTTAAATTTTATAAAAATTCATTGATTAATATGACAGATAATGTTTGGGGGAAAATAAACTAAAAAATGATGATTTTATTAGATTGATTGAATTCATGGCTGATCTATAGAGATTCTATGATAAGATTTGTGAATACATAATTGGTAGCAGAAAAGTGATGGCTTTAAGAGAGGATACACCACGGAAAATTTTGGAAGCTATCTCAAAATTTAGTGACACATAACTGACATCCAGAGGAATTCAAGACCGGTTTGATGCCTCAGTAAAGGTATCATCTATCATTCGGAAGTGTGTGATGCTAGGCGAAACAAAAGAATTGTTGAATAAGTGTTGAATAATGTTACAGGAGCTGCATGGAAAGGTACATGAGTTCACAAAGCTTGTTTTGCCAATGCCTTTTGAAAAAACACACCAATTCATTAAGAAGGATGCATTCCATAAGAATATGAAGGAAAAAATGATGCAAGAGAAGAACCAAATTCCTGAGAAGCTAGATGAGAATTTTTTTGGCTTTGTTAAACCATTGATAACCTTGTCAGTAAGTTTGCATACAATAGTAAAGGAAATCTCCACTCTCAGTTATGAATTGCTAAAAATGTTACATGTCAGTCACTCTGATTTACGACAAATTGTAAATCGGATAGATGAAGAGTGGAGCATATTATAGAAGATGATATAATTAAGAGTAATTTGATTTTGAAAATTGTTCCATTTGTTGCAATATTCAATTTTTTCATATAAGGCATGTCTCAAGCAAGCTGAATGAGGAATAATGTTATTTTAAAATTGAATTTTCACCATTTTTGTTTCATATTTTTTTGGCTTGTGTACCATGGCTCTTTACATTCTAGTTCAAGCTTCACAAGGAGAAAACAAGTTCATGTAACTATCTGAGATTCTTGGGCTTCTTTTTGGACTAGAGAAACGAGAAAACTTAATTATAATTTCATCACTATTACACTTGAAGGATTTCATCATACTACATACAACACTATTGCACTTGAAGGATTTCATCAAACTAATTTTCTCTTGTAGGAGAGAAAAAGAACTTCATGAAACCTAAAAAAAACATTGAACAACATTTTGCTAAAGAAATTGAAGCTTGAAGGCTTAAGACCAAGTGTTGGGTATTTGTGAGACCAACTTCCAGTTGTTTCAATCAAATTGCAACCTTGGAATTTCTCCATTAGTTTACAACAGTCATGTAAGTAGGTAAAGTGATGAACATACACAACAAAATCCTAGGTTTTGAGATAATTGCAAACTTGATGATCTTGAATAGTCATTTCAATTGATATGAAGGTTAACCATGACTACAACTCCATAGAAAATAGTACTAAAGAGGTTTCTATAGGTCAAGGATCAAGGAGATAAAAATAACTTCATGAAACCTAAAAAATACATTGAATAACATTTTTCTAAATAAATTCAAGATTGCAACACTATTACTAACCTGTAGACCATATGAAACCAACAATTCAACCTATACTTTTCCTTTAGAGACCAACCACTTGCCAATTTGATCTTGTAGCACCTTAAAACCAACATGGATGCACTACCAATCAACCTTCATTCCTTATACAGAGCCTCACTTCACCACTCACTACTTTTCCATCAATGCCACTTGACATCAATGACAACACCAATGACCTAGGGTTCAACATTTGGAGTTTTTTTTCAAAAAATATTTCGTAAGTACATGTAGGTTTGTTTATTGTTTTCCTTGTTAATTTACCTTTAGGAACATGTAAGTTTGAGGTGAATGTTAATCCTTGTTTGAAGAATGTTAATATTTTTTGAGTAAGTGTGAGATTTAGGTTGGATGGATACATGCTCATTTCAGTACATACTACAACAAATCAATGCAATGTATTTTAAGTTTCATTCCAAAGACTACAAATCGACATAGTTTAAAAATATATATAAATAAGAAAAAATATATTATTAGAACAATCTATTGAATATTTGAATATATTATTTATTAAATGAACATCTATATCATGGGATATCCAAAAATAGAATCTTCCAACTTGATGGACCTGGATCATCTCTATCATTTGATTCACCAGATATTTGAGACTGAATCTCTCTTTTTTGACAATCAACTACTACAATAGGGTCATTTTTTGTATTTGTGCCATTGTTTTCAACCCCTCTGCTTTCATTAATTGACTTCCATACTGCCAGAGCCCTGTCATAGGGAAAGTTATCCACTTCGTACCATGATGTATAAATTCTCAAACAATTTTTCTAAATTTTTGTCAAGCTTGTTTCACAATTTTGAACTTATAAAGGCCAAGACACTGAAAATTCTCTCATATTCAACCAAACCCAAAATCATTGTTTGACATAGATCAAATGATGAGAAAAACTTGGACATGGTTTGCTGTAAAATAGTACTCACCCCAATTTTTTTCCATAGATCGTTTATTGCTCCACACTCTAAGGGATTATCCAAATCTTTGAATTGCTAAATCATTATAGTGGAAAATTCATGAGATTGAGAAATAAAAATATCCTTTCTTAAAATACCTAGAAAATTCATTCAATTGATATCAAAATGCTTACAAAAATGTTGAATCAATGTAGTCAACCTCTTGAAGTAGTCTTCCTGCATATGAATTTCATTTTAGACAGGATTCCAAAAGGTGGTATTTACTACAGCCATTTCTTCAAGTAAAGCATCCCTTCTAAATCCCTCCCTTATTTCTTCTAGTAGGGATAGTGCAATTTCTCTTAACCTCACCCTGTTTGATGATACAATGTTTTTAAACAACGTCCCTGTTACTTTTACCTCCTCAACCTTACCGGATACTAATTTAAACATGTACATTGGTATCTCATATCCACGTACAGAAGCACATACTACCCCAAAAAAGTTGAGCTTCAGAAAGCTACTTGCATTTCCAATATTTATCAAATCATTCCAACCATTAAACTTTGGACCTGTAAAAGAAGTTTCATTGAGAAACAAATATTCTATTGTCATACAAACTCATTTCCTCAAACTACAAAAATCAACAATATAGATAGTTATTTCTTGTACTTATTTAATTAAATGATGAATTTATTCCAACATGGGAAGGATACCAAACAACATCATCAATGACTTTATTTTATTTAAACGATGTATCAAATCCTGAGCCTTGTCCACTCCCATGTGATTCTACCACATCACTCCTAATAAGGATTGATACTCTTCATACACCCTACGAACCGGTTGGTACAATGAGATCCACCTAGTGTTGACATATTTTAACAGTTTACACCCATTTGTTAGTCCTTCTACAAATATTTGGAATTCCATGAACCTTTTAGGACTACCGTAGAAATAAGCATGCACCTCTTGAATAAGGCTCTTCAACTTTTGCTACAAGTTTAAATTTGCCAACTATTTTGTAAGCTAGGTTCATTTTATGAGCCATATAATGAATGAAAATCATATAAGGGTAATGAGATGTTTGGAGTCTTACAAACATGCCATTACAATTACCTTGCATTATAGATGCCCTATCTTCCCTGAACACATACTGAATTTGATGCAATTGCAGCATCATCCATGTCATCTATCTCCTTCAAACTTTTTATCACCAACCCACAAAGGTTTTCAACATTGGAATTCTCTCTCATCTTGTGAATGGAAAGTAAGTGAGGCTATCTCACAGAATTATCAACAATATACACATGCATACACACCCAATTAGTATTATCTCCTATTGTAACCTCATCAATAGAAAAAGATATGTAACATGCAAACTTCAATTTCTCTTTTAAGTCTTATTTCTAAACCATAGCTAGGCATTTTTCCCAATCCCAATCACTACTTTATGACCAATGAGAATGAGAAAATGTGGGACACCAAGAAAAGAAAACATATTCTTTTGTTCAGGAAAATATCTTGGAGGACAACCTCTTTTCAAAATGTGAAAAACAATAGTTAGCTGAACTAAAATATGTTTTGAATGATCTTGTTGAATTGAGAGGTAATTTTCCCTCCATTCGATGCGACTATTATTTCATTTCTCTTGTTCTCTTAAAATTATTTTTCATACCTAATATGCAAACAATCATCCACAGTTTTCCATCTGGCAACATTCTTCTCAATGTCGTCTACAATTATATTTTCATATATCTTTCCTAGATACTTCTCAATAGTATCCAACTTAAGTTGAATTGTCTTGTCCATGCCCAATTTCCAGCCACAGATTGTACATTTGCATTCTTTGGGAGGTTAATATTTATTCTCATTTTCAACAGGTTCAATAAATTGAAACTTAGAAACCCACTCTAACCTGAAACTCCTTCCGAAGTCCCATTTTCTTTCCTTTTTCTTTCTTCTAGAAATAGGTGTCCGTTGAGTATTTACCTTGGTGGAATTTATATTTCATTGACTTCTACTGCTAGAAGTTTCACCTCCAAAATTCACTTGGGCACTAATAGTTGATGCAGTGTCATCTTCATTCAATTGGGTAGGTGGTACAATGTCAAACTCAACGTCATTAAATGGAATGTATTCAAGGGGAGGTATTTCATTTTTTTGTCATTGACAACATTAAGAAAATAAAAAATGAACCCATTCTCATTATGAGTTTCATTTTTAATGTAATCAGTATCCCTTGATTTTGATGGTTCTGCTAGAGAAGGATGGGTTTCCTTAGATTGTTTCTAAAAAAAAGATGCTATTTTTTGAATGCCAGTACCACTACCAGGAGGGGTTAGAATAAATTTTTTTACTGAGGTTGAGCTTCCCTTTTTAGGTTCCATTTTGCTAAATCAGTGAATCTTGTAGAATTGAAATAAAAAAGGATACAACATGTTAGAAATGATATTGATATGTGCACATACATCTCAACATGAGAAATATGTATAAAGAAAAATAGTATCCATGCAAATGCATTCAAATGAATTGATTTAGGTAGAAAGACAACAAAGAGAATAAATTCATCATGAAGCATCTCAAAGGAACTCTCATTGACTGATTTCTAATGTTAACATTGATTACAAAGAAGTGATTTAAATGTCCATATATCATGTTCTAAAAATACTAGATAGTGTATCTCAAGATGTATCACGTAATGGATGTCAATTGACATAAAATGCACAAAATTGCTGTAACGGATATCATGTAATGGATGTTAATCAACATTGCATCTTACAAGAAATAGAAAAATAAAAAATAAAAAATAAAAAGAAGAGTCATCATGGAAGCCTAGAAGAAGTTTAGATGTAAAAATAAGAAATCTAAGGAGAACAAAATGTAACTAATCCTAATTGAATTCTTCAAAGAGATTTGAATGATTTTCAAGTGATTTTTGCAAGAGTGTTACATTAGTATAAGAAGAAATTACAAAAAAAATTCCACAATGTTTCATGGTTTCTTGATTGACATGTTATATCAAATTGGATAAGGATTTCCTACCATTTATTCAGTTTCAATGCACTTGATATGTATTGGTCTGATCTACATGTTTTAGTACAAAAATCACAAGGTTTGACTCTTTTGAAATAAAAAATTGATAAAGAATAAAGTGAAAGGATGAGGTGATTTTTAGCTATCTCTCATATAACTTAGTTGGAAGGAATACAAATATTACTACAATCAGAATTAGAGCATACATGAAGCAAATTGAAGATGTATCAGAGGTTTGAGAAGAGAATAAGGAATGCAAATGATTTGTTGAGAAGCCAAAGACACTCTAATGATAAGACACTCTAGTTATAATAAGTCTCTGTTATAGCTAATCAAACATGAAATAGGTGATCTCAAGGTCTATGCTCAATTTTAAATCAAAGTATAGTATTTATCTACTCATGAAGGACTCTAAGTTCATTGATTCATCCAAGGTATGATCTATCTTTAGTTGATTAATGAAGGAGTATTGATGACTGAGCTCTGTCATAATGTATAGAGGTTTGTCATGTTGTATAGAGGTTCTGAATTTTTTCTTCAAGCCAAATAAGGTGTGCATCTGCTCATGAAGAAATTATTAATTCATCAAAGGTATGAGGTATGTCATAAGAAGATCCAATTACCAAGAGTGTTCATCATTTCAAAGGAGTTGAGACAAAATATATAGTCTTCTATCTATGACTCATTGTGGTATGAGACTGTGAATTCAAGGTTGAGAATGTATGTAGGGTTATTTGGCTTGACAATGAAATGGCAATGTGTCAAAGCTAGCTAAAGTATAATTATTCTTGAGAGAAGTTTGAATGATTTGATATGATGTTTCACATACGATACAATAATGAAAAGGGTATTGTTTGTATACTGTCATGTTCCTACTTGGAGAATGATTTCAAGAAACTTGAAGGATGCATGAATTAAAAAATATCCCCGGATCTTGATGTTTTTTTTAATATTAAATATTATAGACATGTTGTGTGCACTACAACAAGGATACGAAAAGTTGTCGAAGAGTGATCCCACTTCTATAATCTTCATGGAGGAAGAAGAGAAGGTGTAAAATTCTATATTCTTTTTTAAAAAAATTCTATGGAGAGATAGATTCCAACTTTTCCTCAACATCAATAAAAGTGAATTAGTATTAATATACAGTTTCTGATGGATTTATAACACAATTATTTTCATAGGTAGTGCTAGAAGTGAATGTGAAGATAAAGAAAGCATTTTTTCCTCCTCATATTGTTGAAGGAAATCCATTCTTGGAGTACATTCAATACATTATGTTTCCATGGTTTAAAATTTTTGAAGTACATCGCAGTGAGGAAAATGGTGGTAACAAGTAAGCATGCTACAACAAGGACAAGAAAATATGTCGAAGAGTTATCCCAATTCTGCAATCTTCATGGAGGAAGAAGAGGTGGTGTAAAATTCTACATTTTTTTTTAATTCTTGTTGTGGAGAGATAGATTCCAACTTTGCATCAACATTAATAAAAGTGAATTAGTATCGATATATAGTTTCTGATGGATTTATAACACAATTTTTTTCACAGGAGGTGCTAGAAGTGAATGTGAAGATAAAGAAATCATTTTTTTATCCTTAGATTATTGAATGAAATCCATGCTTGGAGTACATTCAATACATTATGTTTCCATGGTTTAAAAAGTTTGAAGTACATCACAACAAGGAAAATGGTGGTGACAAGTAAGCATGCTTGTGACAAGATGTCTGTACTTTTCCCACAACTGCTATTTTATTTATTTTGTTTTTCCAAATGCTAATTATCCAGTTTTTTATTATTGGAAAATAGTTTTGAAGGGACCATACATTGTTACGAAAAGGCTCAAGAGCTAGATATACAAGAAGAAATAGCAAAAATAGATCAAAATCTAGATATTACAAGAAGCCTAGCTGTATCAAAAAAAGAACTACAAAATGGATACAAGATAGGTATAAAACTACAAAAAGCAACGAGTAAACAACAATAGAACAACATCAAAACAACATAAAGACAACTCTACAGTAGATTATTTCTTAGAAGCCCTGTCAATTCTTGACTAAACAGTCTGAAATGAGGTAACGAGATCCAAGGTAGTGAAGCATCCTAGAATCTACTATAGAAAACCCATGCACGTTGGAACATCACTCAGCCTGAGCTAAGCACTCACCCAAAGCACGCAAAGGTACCAAGCCCCTCTTTAAAGTTGTTTGTGTAGGATATTAGTGTGATGGTGATAATACATATTCAGATCTATAACTAATCATAATCATTTCACAGTGCATAAACCAAATCTAGATCTTAGAGAATCATGAACTAAACAATAACTATATAATAAAACTAACCATACAAGAACCAGATTCAGTTGTTTCTAACACCATTATCTAGCCAATATAATCCATTGCATTAAACACTGTAAAACACATAAGCTTCTTACACTATAAAGTATCTCCATGAGTCATGCGTGTATTAAGTTCAACAACATAACTCTACAATAATTCACTCTCTAAACTACACAGTTCAATACATATTTATAGAGGTGGGGACTTGCCCTTCACCGCTCATGTACTTCTCAAAATATGTCACATGCTGATAATAGCCATGTGCCTTTATAATGTCTTACACACATGTAAATCTTCTAATAATAGATGTCATATAGTTAACTCAAGAAAAAACCTATTATTAGCCCAAGCTATGCATGGTGCTTAACAACCGCTTGTTCCCAAAATACCATTGCATGTAGTGAAAGTATTCATCTCTATGTGTGCTCTACACGCTATCTCTAGAAATATCCCTTAACCACAAAAATAGCTAAGTCCCAAGCCAAAGTGTTTTGGCACATGTTTCCTTCCCTATCTTCCTGTGCCTTCAAATGTGCCTTGTTCCCGCGCGCGTATCATTTGTGTGTCTTCTCCTTAGAGCAACATTATGTCAGCTCAACATTACCCCACACTAAAGTACATTATCATCCCGACAATGAGAATTCTTTCTGATGTTACCAATAATAAAGAATAAGTTATAAAATAATTAAGGAATCATTGTATAAAAGAATGATTTTCATTCTACAACACCTTCTTGTTCAACTGGGAGGATTAACTATGGGTATTCATTTTTGATTTCAGCCTCTAATGTCTGCCATTCATTTAGTGCGGTCCTTGTTTTTTCTGGAATATCTATGGATATGACATCCAGTTCATCCTGAGTAATATTTTCTTTCTCATTATGTAGTATGCAGACAACATTATCCATACCTAACATCATTCCTTCCAGGAGGTCCATATTTTACGCTATGAGCTTCCCAATCTCATCAATCCTCTCTTTGTGTGGATCCTGGGCTACTGTGAGGGCCTCACACTTTTGTGTCACTAGTGCCAATATTTCTACACACCCTACTGTCTCATCTTTCATTACCATGAGAACTTCATTATCTTCTACTAGAGTTCTTGTCCTTAGTACTGCTTCTGGTGCCACACATAAATTAAGAGCTTGATCGAATTTCTTCATCTCATCCTTCAAATCTTGGAGCAACACCTAATAAGTTGAAATTTTCCTAACCATAGAGGATTTTTCTCTATCCGCCTCTTGTTCAGAGCCTTTTGGTGCAGACATTCGAATTGGTCTGTCATCTAACACCAAATCGACCAAAGTGCACACATAATGCATAGTAGAAGGAAAATTTTCTGGTACCCGAGATTCTAGATGAGGCCTTGTTTTAAGGATGTAATCACCAATTTCATCTGCAATGCTAATGAAGGCCTCATTATTTTCCCGTTCTCATTCCTTCTATTCCTTTAAACGCGTTATCTTTGCAGTTTTATCCTTATTATCTTCAAGAGAAGCTCGAATGGTGGTGGCCTTATCAATGTTTCCTCCATGCCACCTTAGTAGATAATTTGACCATTGCATTACTAACCTACTCATCAAACATTAGAGTAGGTTTTATTTTCACGTGCCTCCTTTGGGGTTCCTTCTTCACTCTTCACGAGACACAAGAATCCTCACACACGTCAAAATCTGGCTCATCCATGGAGTCTACATGGACTAGGATAATTACTTCCTTGTGCATGTAGTGACCATATTTAGATCCATCGACTCCCACCCATATAACGCGTTAAGGCCCGCAATGCTCTAAAACTGGGCGCAATTTTTTTTCTTGATTTGGTCGCAAATAGCTCGCTTGAATACTTGTGATCGCAAAGGTATAATAAACCCCGCATCACATATTTATATAGAGTTGCTAAATTTTTTTACATTTATTTCTCCTTCACCTACCACCAATCCTCTCATTAACTAACCATTTTTCCAATTTTTGTGTGATACACCTACACGCCACAACTATAACCTTCTAGCATGCCTTCCAACCTTATAGCTACATACCTAATTTTGTGCAAGTCCATACGTCGAAGTACCTCACCATTATGCCATCCTCTAGTAGTTTCTACTGTCGTCACTTACCTCACGTTATACTATTCATTCATTTATTTCTAGATATGGTCTTCCTTAGGAGCAATCTTCTTTCTTGCAACTCCATTCCATTTTTGAATAGCACCTGTAATAATATGTTCTCATGTGTAACTATTTTTGAATAACAACCACCGCACACCAATGGTATGTGCAATCCTCTGTGCATAAAAATAATTCAGAATGTAATTAGATTCTAGTGCACAAATGTGCTAACTACACAAAACACCAAACTAAATTGACAAAACATAGCGATGAAGAAGGAAATACATTAAAAGAAATACAGAAAGGGAAACATATACTAAATGGCAATACTGCCTTATTACAAAAACTAAGAAGACTTATTTATAGCAGGGCATCAACCTACTCCTGTTAAAGTAACCAGGTAACCGTGTTCCATCAAGCACCTCTAACTGACAAGTGCTTGATTCAAGGATGTGAGTGATAACATATGGTCCTAACCAATGCACCTTAAGTTTTCCTAGATGGCGCAGAAACTTGGAATCATAAAGAAGTACCATCTTTCCAGGACTTTAATCTTCTTATACTTGATGTGTCTATCATGCCATGCCTTTTTCCTAGCCTTTTCCTGATTCTGACTCCAACGTGCTATGGCACGCCTCTCATCTAGCTATATTAACTTGCCAATTATTTATTCTAATGCTTGCTCATCAGCTAGACCTCCCATGTTTGCAATACGCATAGAAGATAACATGAATTCCATGGGAATATTTTCTTTTGCGCTAAACACAAACTAAAATGGTGTAGACTTATTTAACCTTTTGTAAGTTATTCTATATGCCCAAAGTACAGTAGAAAATTTATCATCCAAATATTTCCTTCCAACATCATAAATTTTTGTTATGGTTTGGCTCAATATCTTCTTGAAGGCATCAACAGTCCCATTTACTTGAGGATGATAAGGTGTCATCTTATGGTGTGTAACCATAAATTGATCCAACAATATCCTGATTGTGTCATTCAAGAAGTGTGTGCCCTTATAACTTGTCAAACTCAATAGACATCCATGTCCTAGTAAGAATATTATCCCATAAAAACCTTGGTACTGTACAATCCTTTGTAGGTGTTGCTTCTACCCATCGTGTAAGATAATTTATACAAGTGATGATGTAAGCATGATCTAGTTCTATGCGCAGTTGGGGAAATAGGACCCACAAAGTCTATTGCCCTTTTTTCAAATGGCTCTGCACTAGTAATAGGCCTCAAAGGAGTTTCATCTCTTTGTCTAGGTTTTCCAAGGAACTGATAGTGATCATATGCCTTACAATACTCATTATAATCCTTGTATAGGGTCTCCCACCATAATCCAATGAGTAGAATCTTGCGCGTGATGGTGTCACCTACATAATTCCCACCTATAATACATCCATGTGCATATTCCATGATATATGTGTGCTCATGTTCTAATACACACCGGTGCAATACTTCATCTCTACCTCGTTTGTATAAGTCACCACTGATCAACATGAAGGGTAGTTTTTTATTCTCTAAGGTTTTCATTCCTTCTGGCGCCTCCCATTTCTATGCATAAAAAGACAACAATATCCTCTAATTCTGAAGGCATGTGATAGAACCTGCATAAATGTGCATCTGACATTGTATCTTCAATTGTCTGTGCATTCTCTCCTGATTGAATTCTTGATAAGTGGTCTAGGCCAGAATTACTTTTACCTAGTTTTACCATGACTGTAAAGTCAAATTCTTCAAATAAAATAACCCATCGACATATGCACCCCTATAAAATAGGCTTATTTACAAAGTATTTTAGTTCAATGTGATCTGTATAAAATATAAAAAGTGTTACTAGCAAGTATTGTCTAAAATTATGCAACGCGTAGATCATCGACAAAGCCTTGCGCTCTGTAGTTCTATAATTCTATTCTGCAGGAGTCAATTTTCTACTAGAAAAACAGATAGGATGATCGATAATACCTTCTCCTGGATAAGCTAACACTGCGCCAATGGTCATGCTAGATGCATCCACATGTACATGAAATGGTTGGTTCCATGAGGAAAAATGTAGAATAGGTGTTGTAGTAAGTCTCTCCTTCAAAGCCTCAAATGCACGCTGATGCAGTTCTACCCAATAATATGTCTCTTTTCCCTTTAGTAACTCCTCCAGGGGCACTAAAATATTTACATATCATTTGATAATTTTTTTGTAATACCCTGTATGGCCCAAGAATCCACGCACCTCACTGTGATTGGTAGGCTCCTCTAGGCCTACAATAACTATAACCTTAGATAGATCTACTAACAAACCTTCTTTGTAGATGATATGCCCTACCAGAGTTGTAAAAGGTGTAGTAAATACACAAGTTTTGATGCTTAAAGAGATCTTAACTGTCAGCATCTTTCAAACATTAGATGCAAATTATCACAATGATCCTTAACAAGGCCATATACTGTCCAATTATCGAAGTAAACCTGCAAGAATTTGTGAATAAAATCCTGGAATGCTTGAACAACTATGCGCAAAAATACAGCAGACACGTCTTGATAATGAATACTTGAAAACAATATTTGACCCAAAATATTTGCACAGAAACAAAATGGTGCTTGCATAATTTTATTAATATCAAAATCAAGCATTACAAACAAATGAGAGAGCTGCAATATTTATAGATATTGGAAAACTTCTATCTCATCCACAATATATGGAAGACAAATAACCTAATCTGAGAAAATATGCAAAAATAACATATTGCCCCTAACTGCCCCTATTTCCCCTCATGGAAATCATCTTGGAACAAAATATGCAAGATAGAATATAATCCCACAAACATTGAGATGAGAACATTATCACTTAGTTAACTAACTAACTAAGGATAACTAATACCTATTGACATAATTTTAAAGTATTTAAATCAAATACTTTAACTTGATTACATTTATTCAAATACCAACTAATGACGAATTATGCTAAGTTTTATTCCTAACATTCCCCATGTTAATTCAGTATGGTCTCAAGTGAATAGGAGAGAATTTTTTAAAACCCTCAAATTCACCTCAAGCAAGTGACTTTGTGAAGACATCTGCATGTTACATATCTATTAGGAAATATTGGAGCTAAATGTTTTTGTTCTAAACATGTTCACAATTAAAATGTAATTGCACCTTAATGTGTTTTGTGCACTCATGAAAAACTAGATTCCAAACAAGTTTTACTACTCCTTTGTTATCAACATGTAGGATAGTTGGATCTTTCTGTGGTATTGCTAATCCTTCAAGTATAGGTCGGATCCATATCACTTTAGAGAAGCTCCACCCACTGCATGATATTATAATTCTGTGGATGACCTTGAAACACAAGTCTCCTTCTTATTCCCCCATGATATCAGTCTAGATTCCAAAAAGAATACAAATCCTAAAGTGGATTTCCTATCATCTATGTTTCCTGCATGATCTGAATCTGAATATCCTATCAATAAGAAGTTATTCTTCTTGTATTCTCGGCCATAGGCCATATTTCCTTTGATGTACCTTGGTATCCTCTTTTCTTCTTTATAATGATAAACTCTTAGTTCTTGCATGAACTATGAAGGATAGTTGACTGCATATCTGATATTCATCCTAGTCTATGTCAAGTAAATGAGACTCTCAGATCAACTACCGATAGAGAGGTGTATTTACTTGTGGTGATTTTTTTTTTGAGAAAGTTGAAGTCTTATCTCCATAGGTGTGGAAAATGGCTTAAAATCCATCATATTTAATTTCTCAAGTGTTTTCTTGGAATATTTCAATTGTGACACAAATATATGATTTTCTCTTTGCCAAAATTTAAGTCCAAGACAATAATGTAGAATCCCAAGACCAGTCATATCGAATGATCATGTTAGATATTTCTTTGTTGACTCAATCATCCTCACTAATCCTCCAGTGATGACTAGATCATAAACATATACTACAATGATCACTATCTGCCCCCCTTTCTTTTTGAGATAGAGATTAGGATTGTATGGAATATTTTTGAATCCATTTTGAATGAGATGCTCATCGATATTTATGTACTGTGTCCCTGGGAGACTTGCTTTAGACCATATAGTGATTTTATGATTTTACATACCTTTTCCTCTTTACCTGGTTTGAAAAAACCTTTTGGTTGAGTCATGTAAACTTATTCCTATAAATAACCATTAAGAAAGTCACTTTTCACATCCTTTTAGTGTATTTTAAAATGAAATTGTGTTGCTAGAGAAAATATTAACTCGAAATTTTTTATCTTAGCTGTGGGAGAAAAAGTCTCCTCATAATTAATGCCTTCTTTTTTAGCATATCACTTAGCAACTAGTCTAGATTTATGTTTATCAATTTTTTCATGTGCTTTGTACTTCATTTTGAATATCCATCTGCATCCAATCATCTTTCTCCCTAGTGGAAGATCTATAAGTTTCCATGTATTATTTTTGATAAGTGAATTATATTCTACATCCATAGCATCTTTCCAAGGTTTAGACTGTAGGGATTCTAAAATTGAGGAAGGCTTAATAGTTTCAACAACTTTACCCATTAAGGAAAAATTGACCTCATTTCAAGCCATACTGTGAGTCCTCATTCCAGTGGTAGATGTGTCGGGGACACTATCCAATTTTGCATCTCTAATCATACTTGTATAAAATTTAGGCATACTTTTTGTGGTTCCTATGGGAGGTTGAATTTCACCATCTTCCCCATCATCATTATCATCATCAAAGTGGTTATCATCCTTTGTTTTCACTGTAGGGATGATTTTTCCATCATGTGAGTGTATGGAACGAGAATATTCTTCTTTCTTCTCAAAGAACTCATCTCAACTAGTGTATACTCTTATTTTTCTTGGATTCATAAGTCTATAGCCAAGTTCTTCATCATTGTATCCCAAGAAGATAAGTTTTTCTGATTTCATATCAAGTTTAGTTATTTGTTTCTTAGGAATGTTCATACTTGCTTTACATCCAAAAAATATAAGGTGTGAAATAGATGGCTTATTCCCTAACCATGCTTCCTGTGGTGTTACTCCATCAAGAGCTGTAGTGGGAACTCTGTTTAGTAAATAGATCGTCTTTTAGTTGTTTTGGCCTTTTTTTTTAATAAACCTAGATCATCAATCATACATCACACCATATCCATGATAGTATGAGTTCTAATTTCAAAAACACCATTTTTTGCGGTGTGTGAGGAGGAGACATTTGATGACGAATACCATGTATTTCCAAAAATTAATTAAACTCATTACTGGTGTATTATCCCCCTCAATCTGAGCAGAGTGTTTTTATTTTCCTACTAGACTCTACTTTAACAAGGGAGTTGAACTTCTTGAAAGTTTCAAAAGCTTTGTCTTTGGTATAAAGATAGTATATCCACATTTTTCTTGAAAAATCATCAAGAAAGAGCATGAAATATTGAATCCTATAGTGGCTAGGTTTCATTGGTCCACACAAATTGGTATGCACCAAGTCAAGTTTTTCCTTAGCCTGAAATGTACTATGTTTGAATGGTGCTCTATTTTGTTTTCCTACCAAAAATTTTTGACATTTATTTGTACCCTTTTTTATAGGTGGTAAACCCTTAACCATGTCGTATCGATGAAGTGTGTTAAGATAGCCAAAAACCACATATCCAAGTCTTCGATGCCATATTTGAGCTGATGATGTATCCTTGGCTACAAGTTCTTGATCATTTTGTTGAGAAAAAATCCAACTAAAACATTCTTCCCACATTTGAAGCTTTTGTGACAATTTTGGATCTTCATGATTTATCTAGAATTAGGCACATCTTTTTACCACCTTTACAATCAAATTCAGTTTTGAGATTGTGATCTAATAATTGACTCATGGATAATATATTTTTTGTTAAACCAAGGACATAAAGAACATCTGAAATTTTACAATTATTTTACACAAGTGGTAGTGAAATGGAACCAATTCCTTCAACATTGTAAGATGTATCATCACCCAAAGATACATGATTTTTGGTGGGTGTTTTAGTCATTGTGAAGAACCAATATTTCTTTCATGTCATGTGTCAAGTTACACCCAAGTCGACATACCAAATTTGATTTGTAGAATTGGATACTTCATTTGATTATGTAGAATATAGGAATTCATCATAATCAAATTGATATTCCTATTCGGCTACAATTCCTTGTTGAGTTGGTTTCTTCTTTCACTTGTTATTATTTTGTCCCTATTTACTCTATTGTTGACCATATTTTGTTTATTGGTAGTTAATATTTTTACCACTTGATGATCCTTGTTGGAATGTGTCGTACCAATAATTTTTTAACTCATGTCCTTTTCTACCACAAATAAGACATTTTTGTTTGTTCTTTTAGCCACTTTGAGTATTACCTTACTTCTGAGGCTATTTCCTAGAATTAGCCTATATTTTCCATTTTTGATTAGAAGCAAGTGCATACTCTTTAGTTTCAGTAGTTGAGTGAATAGCTTCCTCTTGTTGTAGCATATTCACAAATCTTCAAAAGTGGTTATTTGACTAGTTATGTTTAACATGGTCACAAAAATCTGATATGAAGGAGGAAGAGCTCTAAATACTTTAGGCATGAGTGAGGTGTTAGTTACTTCTTCTTCCAAATATTGAAGTGATGCACAAAATTTTTCTACTCTTCTAAAAAACATTTCAAATTTCTCAGTTGGTTGCATTTTCAAGTTCAATAGTTGACTCTGGAGATGAAGTATTGTGTTCTTATTTTTTTTTACTCATATATTGTTTTCAACTTGTCCCTAGATTATTTTGTTGTTATGGTCTCATGAATATGAGGTTGTACCTCATCTAAAATACTAAACATGATTATTAACTTTCTTTTTTATTTTCATGATCAAAAGTAGCTTGTTGTGTAACATTTGTTACAGATCTTGTTAATGTACCAGAAAAAACAAACCATAGATTTTCAAAATAAAGTTTTCTGGGAATTTTTGTTTTCCATGCTAGGTAATTATCAGAATGTAAAAGTTGAGAATATGGAAAAAATAATCTTGGTGCCGTAATTACGGCCATTCGAAAAAGTGATAAACAGTAAAATAAAAAATTGATCACTTTTTCCCCCTTATAACATGCATACCCCCCGAGAAAATATTATTTTATTTCTTTTGGGCTCCTTTTCGGTCGTGTCCAATTAATTTTTGGAACTATTGGCCATGTTACAAATTTGGCTTTGTGGCCGATTTGTAAAAATAAAATGGATCTCTTAGCCGATTTGAAATAAAGTTTTGGACTCTTTGGCCTCTTTTGAAATACAAACAATATCTAATTTATTCAATTTCTACAAAACAAAGCTTATTAAAAGCTGGACCAAGACGTAGCACTCAAAAAAGAACACACTTTAAAAAAAATTGACACCTCAATCTGAGGTACCAGTTGAAAGTTATGGATATTTGAAGTTACTATTTCAATATCTTTCCAGGTCCCTTTCCAAAAATGGATTTTTTTTCTACTTATAAATATTTTCACGATGTCGAAAAATGGAAAAAAAATTAAAAGTAATTTTTTAAAACCGAATGCTGATAAAGACTTACGTGCATGCGTAGGGCATTTTAGGGCACAACTGCAGTTCAACCACTTTTCCTAAATTTTATTATAACCCTTGGCCACCTTTTTTATTATTGATTTCCTCCTTGCTTTCCCTTCACACAGGTATTACTGGGACATAGTTTTGGATGCTGGATCTTTTGTAGGAAATGTTGAATTTATTTCTTCCTTTGCGTTGGATTTTTTTCCATTTTATTTACATGCACATCTTCTTCTTCTCTTGAATGCTCTTCCACTATGAATGTAATCTCCAAGTTGATTGGAGACTTCGGGATGTCACTTTGGACAAAGATCTTCTCACAAGCACTTAGAATTTTCTTTGCAGATATATGAAAAGATAGAGCATAGAGAAGAGGAAGTAGAAGTTATGTGGGGAGCTTGAAAATCTTGGGTCCCCACAATACAAAAAATATTGTCTATATATAATTCTTTAAAATACTTCCAATTTTTTTAAAAATGGAGGTATGGGTAATTTTTTTAATAAAAAAAACAAAGAATGAAATATTGTCACCTTTTGCAATAGATTTGCATCCAGGTCTGCAAGGGCCTCTGATTGACACTCTAGGTTTTCTTCAACTACAAATTTACCGTGATTCACCGAGTTGTGGATTCTGGTAGCGGATCTGAAATGGCTGAGGGCATCTATGGCTCATCCTAGCTCTGTAATTTCTCCAGATATCCCTAAACTTCCCTAAAACTTCCTACAATCCTCTCTGGATCATAATACTACGCTGATACCAAATCTATAGCTAATGAATACTTGCAAACAATATTTGACACAAAATATTTACATAGAAACAAGATAATTCTTGTGTATTTTATTAATATCTAAATCAAGCATTACATACAAATGAGAGAGATGCAATATTTACAGATATTCGACAACTTCTATATCATCCACAATATATGGAAAAAAATCATCTAATATGAGCAAATATGCAGAAATTAACATATTGCTCCTAACTGCCCCTATTTCCCCTCATAGAAATCATTTGAGAACAAAATATGCAAAATAAAACATGATCCCACAAACATTGGGATGAGAACACTATCACTTAGTTAACTAACAACCAAGGATAACTAATACCTATTTATATAAGTTTAAAGTATATCAATTAAATAATTTAACTTATTACATTTATTCAAATATCAACTAATGATGAATTAAGCTAAGTTTTAATCCTAACAGCGTGTTCTTCAAACTAAAGGGCATCACTGTATATGCAAAGCTTCCCCATTTAGTGGTGAAATTTTTCTTCTCTTGATCCTCCTATGTAATTTTTACCTAATGATACCCAGAGAATCCTTCTATAAAAGAGTAAATTTCACGCCCTCCAACGCCTTCTAATATTTCCTCAGTGAAAGGCGTAGGAAAAGGATCAATCACACATGCAGAATTCAGCTCCCTGTAATCCACACAAATCCTAATCTGATCATATTTCTTTATACTGATTACCATGGGGATAACCCACTTTGATTATTTTAGGGGATTAATGATGCTATATTTCAATATTTTGTCAATTTCTTCTTTAACTTTTTCACGTAGGTTAGGGTTCATCCTATAAGGTCTCTTCCTGACTGGGTGTGCACCTTCCTTTAGATTAATATTCATCTCACCTAATGGATCATGCACCCCTTTAACTTATGGTATCCCCTAGGAAATAAGTCTTCAAAATCACGTAGTAACTCAATTATCTTTACCACTTCAGAATCAGACCAATAATCTCCAATTATGGCCTCCTTAGGTTCAACATCCGTGCCAATATTCACTTTCTTGGTCTTCATAGCTTCATGATAGGTATGCACGTTTTTATCCGCACTGTCTAAAACCTCACACGTACCTTTAGAATGATCAATGTACAAATCTTCTACTTATTCATCATCCACTATGTAGACCATCTTTCCTTTCTCCTTCTCAAAGAAAGCACACTTAAATAGTTTGGCATATGTCTCATCTATTTCATCAAAATGTGCTCCTGGTTCTTCCTCGCCAAATAAGTCCTGAATGAGTTATTTAGCCTTTACACTGTCTCCCATAGTCAAGCATTCCATAACCCATAATTCTTCTCTCAATGGAGGTTTAGTAGAGAAGTAGTCAAAATTATGGACCATTCCTACAATCAAGTCTTGCCAATTTCTAGTCTCCCTATGCAGTTCCACATAAACATACCAAGCGCGTGTGTAACATTTCAAAGTGGAATAAAGTTTGTGCACCCAAAGTGAAGGTGGTAAACCTTCCTGCCCCTCTATCTAGAGTATCTCACTCTGTTGAACGTGGTGTTGAACAAGTTCATTACCATGATATACGTAGATTTGAGGAGGCGTATTACTCCTAAGAAAGTGGGTTATTAGAGAAATTCGTACTTCATTCCATTCTATGAAATTATCCCTGTGAACCATCCACCAGTGTGCTACCATCCTGTGTAGGATATATACTAACATATTTCTTCTCTCCACTTGATCTGACCACTACTCCTCCATGGTGCATAGGAGTACTGTAGAATATCCTTCTCTAGTATAATGGGGTATAGAGCTATTACGTATCCATCTAATACAATGAGGTTTTTTCCTCTGTGCAAAGGCACTTCTTACTTTTTGCCCAACCATCTCATAGGTGTCATGCACCCAATTTTGAAAAGCAATACTTGTAGTATCACTATTAGACTGTGCATCTTCCCACTAGAGGATTCCTTCCATAGATGGCTCAAGTAATTCTGGATCTTGAATGATGTGCACATAAATCCTTTTTAGGTCCTCCTGACTCAGAGGTTCAACATAAGGTGAAAAATTTCCATCTGTTAAAGGGATAATAACTCATTGTTCCTTGTTCTCAAAACTTATATAACCCTTGTTAAACCTTAGATCAACATTATTTTCATAACACCAAGGGTACCCAAGTAGAGCTAGGAAGCTGTCTATTTCTGCAATCGCCAAAACCTCAAAGTCCCTAGTGAACTTTGCCCCTTGTATGGTAATGGATGTATCCTTTAAAAACCTGATTGGAGTGGCCTTAGTCCAATTAGCCATAAACATTACATTAGAGGATGGTTGTAATGGAGGTCTTCCCATCTACACCTATGCATCTAAAGTAAGCACATTCACTTCCGTGCATGTGTGAATCAATATATTTCTCAAAATCCACCCATCCAAAACAACATTTAGATTGATTTCCTTGTCATAATCCAAGCTATGAGGGGGAAGATTAACACGCAGGATCTGTCATCCATTCTCAATATCTGCGAGCAGAGTATTTCCCTTTAACAAATTCCACAGTAATGGAATAATATTCTCCTGACGCAACATCTTGCATACCTTTTTCAAATCATCAACACATGACTGGACCATCTCTATTCCCTTCTTTTGTTCCAACTTCCATGAATTTTCCTTTAAACACTATATTTCACCCTAAATATTTCTAAGTACCTCCATGGTCTCCTGATAAACCTCCTTATGATGTGTAGGATCTGGGTACCTTTCATGCAATACCTCCTCCTTATAATAGTAGGCTTCTGTTATAGCATCTCTCTGACGTGCTCAGCTTCAATGTGTGTAGTAATATTCACAGGTACTACGTCAGGTTCTGGTGCCAACTTTGGCATCCACTGATTCTCCATGGTGTGATGTATTCAAACCATCCATGTGCCCTTGTTCTCTAGTTTATGTTGCTAACTAAGATGCTCATATAAGTTTGTGCATTCCCCATAGTTATGATTCTTCCCACAAAAAGAACAAGTAATAGTTTGAGGGCATTCACGCCTCTAGTAGTTAGGAGATACACATGTATAACACATTCCTTGAGGAAATGTGCCTCATCCACCACCATGGCCTCGGCCCCCGAATCCACTGTGGTATCCTCGACCTCTGCCACGACTTCCTTCAAAGCGTCCCTCATTCTGATCGTAGCAACCTTGGGTGTGATCACGATCATGGAGCTCACTTTTGATTTTAGAGTTATCCGATACTCATGTATGTCACACACCAATATCTATGGCATCATGGATCTGACCAATCAACCTGCAATCTTCTGTATTGTGAGTCATGGACCGAAAAATCTTACAATAGAAAGATACATTATTTTTGATCGTGCGTTGTAATAATGGGAAATAGATTACATCATGGTCTAAATGACATATCTCATAGTCTAAAAATAATGAACATAATGACCTGTGGTCAAAATTATCCTTAGTGTGTCCTTCCACTTCACAATCTATACACCAAATCCTAATGCGTGTTTTGTGTGCTGAATTGACCGATAGTTTCTCCAATTGCTTCGCTATAGCTACAATCTGTGTTTCTAGGAAGGGGCTCACTCTAGTGTCTATACTTATGAATGCCTCAGTGTGTAACAATGATTCAAGTGCTTCACATGGGTCCATATATGTCTTATGTAATAGCACCCTCCTAAACGGTGTGATCAAGCCCCAACAAACCAGCGTGCATGATGGCTTGCATGGATATCATACGAAAGCTTAGACAAAAGTGTTTTGAAATGGGAATCATATTCCTAAATTCTCTTAGTAGTTCCCTACTTAATATCCTTGAGCGTGATTATACTTTTATGCTTGAACTCAAGGATATAAAACTCCTAAATGAAAGCATCTCGTAGTGCTGCATAATCTACGCAAGTCTGATCATGGTCAAATTTCTTCTACCAACTATGAACACGTCCCTGCAACATAGTTGCAAAATGAATTTCCTTTCTCTTAGAAGTCATAATATCTTTTGTATACCATAGTATCTCACACATGTGCACATGCTCAACAACATCTTCTATTCCCCTATACTCTAGAAGAAGTAGTGACATCTCCATGTAAATATTTTGGGGTTGGTGAGGACCCTACCCACCTGATCTAGAACCTCCTGTGTTACCTCTACCTCTAGAATTACTAGATCTACAAGAACTAGAGCCACCTATGCCCCCTAATATTTCACCTGTAGTCGGAAGTGGATGTATTTAACTATGTCCCAATACTGGTAGTAAACTGAACTCCTATAGTCTGCGAGGTGGTACTAATCCCTGAAGTGAGTCCAAAATTATGCATGCTTGAGTTCTATGCCGTTAATGCACCTAAAAAGGTACCTCCTGTAGACACCTAAAATATGCTTACACTTAGAATTTCATCCAATCTAGTCAATTAACTTACAAATTCACTCACAATTCCTTCTCTCTCACATTTGGAGATATTAGCATTAGACCTCATTTGCATTAGCCAAGCTAATAGGCTTTTGATCTTGGCTATCCTCCATTGTTGAAGCTCCTCCATCTTTCATCCATGACTTCATAGTAAGTTAGTAGGAGGGTATCTAACTTGGCCTTGTAGCCATTTTAGAGAGACCTCTTCACCTCCATTGAATCAAACAACAAATCTAATTTGATTTCTAATAGGTTTAACTAGGATCAATTTAAGTTTTAAATAATCATAGAGTAGTTAGAGATAAAATGATAGTGTTTTAGTTTAATTAATTATTGTAGAAATGATCTTGTTTAGAAATCATCTTGATGTTTATGATAGGTTTAGTTAGATCATGGAATTACTTAGCTAGTTTCTTGTTTATTAACATAACTAATCTTCTCATGCATACATTTGGCACACCTGGTGGGACATGAAGTCCATCCTCCATTAATGGAGTCTTTTCAAGCTATTTATTTTCAGTTTTATAACCACTTTCATGCTTTTTAGGATAAATATCTTGTTATTTACATGATTTCAATTTTTGCGTAGGCTAAATCATCATTGATCATTGTTGTCCCCTCAAATTTTTCCTTCTTTTTCCAAGTCTAGAATTAGAAATTTTTGAGTTATTACCCTTTGAAAATGGTCTAATAAGATTATTTTGAAATCTAGCACTTTCCAAGGGCTCAAGGATGTTTGGAACCTACTTCATCAGATGGGAAATTTCTTCCCTTTTCCAAAAAGGTAAAGAAGTTGTTCTAACTCCTTGTTTTGTGCAAGATATGGCTCGTCGGACTTGAGTTGTATTTTTTGCCTAAGCCGGACTAGCGGAGCTGCGGTGGTTTCTTTCTCACTTTGCCTTTTTGGAAAAAAGGTGTAAATAGCAAAGGCAGATCCGCGAGCCTGAGTTGGGAGGAGAAAATAATGAAGTTTGAACCTTGCAGGTAATCAAATTGTGCCACATGTACACGGGAGTGCGGAGCTGGCGGAGGATGTTGTGACTTTTACCTTTTTCTAAAAAAGGTTCAAAATGTTATAAATGGATCCATGAGCCCGTATCCAATCCAAAGGCGCCAAATTGTTCCAAATTGTTGAATTCTAAATAAGTCGTGAAACGAAGGGAGCTCACTTGCGGCTGCTCCAATCACTTTCTACCACGTGGATGGCTCATATTTAAAGGTGAAAAATATAAATCTAATGGACCACATTCAATCTGGAAAGTTTGTAACCATTTTAATTACTAATTCTCTGGCATTTCCCACCATGGTCGTCCTTCTGCAAAAGAAGAATCTGAAATGGTACGAAATGATGAGATCTTTTTGTAACTACTTCTTGGCCATTAATGGAAGTTGTAACTACCTCGTGTGAGATATTTCATGGATTTTGGAAGTCATTGCACGGGTTAGAATTTTGAATTTTGAAGACTGTAAATGATTTTCACGAGTAGAGGAAAAAAACAATAGTCGTCATTCTTCTAAGCTTCTTCTTTCTGTATTTTTCTTCCATTTCCTTCCCTTATATAAGTTTCTACTTTAGCTTCAATAAGAAAAGAAGGATTTTATGCCCCTTGACAGAGGATTCGATTGGTACTTTATGACCAATGCATTTTCATTCAGTCTTGTAGCTCTGGTTTGTGATTTTGTATTCTTCTTCCATTTAAATGCATGTTATAAATTTTTTGATCAATGTTTGTAGGCCTTTGATGTTCTACCTCCATCATTGATCTCCTTGCCTTCATTCCCACTCCCATTTCCCACTCTCAGGCCACTTTCTGTCCTTGCAAGAAATTGTAGGCTTTGCCATAGGGTCAGTGGAGTGCCCCTATGGATCTCTGGTTCAAAAACCACCATTGACTCCACTTGTTTTTCATGCATAATACGAAAGCTGCACCATTATAAGTAGAGGGACTTATATTCCCATAGTGTTGTTTTGGAAACCACCAATTTGTCCCCCAATATGAATTTCCAAGCCAATAGTTTTGGTGCCCACCGTGGGGCATATTTTGCAGCATTTGTACCCTAGAAATGACCACATGGTCATTAAATACCATTGGAGTTCATTGAAAATTTGAATTTTCTTATGATCCACATAGATACCAATCATGAAAATTCTCACACATCCTCCTGTTGAGAGACCTACCTTGCTCTTTCACATTCAAGAAGATATCACATCAGACCTGAGGGAGGCTATTTGGCATAATAGGCAGAGTGTAAACCATTAGTATATTGCCTCAAGGATCTTGGACCAAGAATAATATCTCACCCTTGAGTTGGAGGAGAAAAGACAAATATTGGCACCTCGGAGAAGACAATAAGTCTTCAAGTTGGATAACAGAAGGTATAACTGATAGTTGAGATCAGGAGGACTTGTTAATCCTACTCTTGATGAGCTTGAGGAAGAAGAACAAGAGCTAGAAAGAGAGGAAGCAAATAGAGTTCAACTTGAAAGAGAGGAAGTGATTAGGGTTCAACTTGAAGAGACTGAAAGAATCTAAAGAGAGGTAGAGGAAAGAGAAGAAGCCCTAGCTACTTTAGAGGCTAGAAACAAAAATAGAATGGAAGATAATGAACGTGAAGCACGTAGACCCAATGTACCATGGGGAAGAAATACTAGTCCACTTTCCCACCCACGAATACTCCATGATCTGCTAAGAGGCTCAAGAAATAACTTTCCTAAATTTAAAGGAGATGGCTCCCAACTCCATGAGGAACATGTACCAGCTTTCATCACTACTTGTGGTGTGTTGGGTGTTGAAGATGAAGATGTCTCGGTTAGACTTTTTGTGGAGTCACTCCAAGAGAAAGTTGCTGAGTGGTTTTACATACTTCCCCCAAGATCTATCACTGGCTGGGAGGACATAAGGAGTACATTTGAAAGTAAATTCAAGAGCACAGAAGATGGCCAAGACTTAATGGTTCAATTGGTGCAAATGAAGAAAGAAGTCTCTAAGTCCATGAGATATTTCATAGCAATATTTGATAGATTGACTAGAAGAATCCCAGAAGATGTAGCTCCTCTTGAAAACAAATTGAAGAGGTTCTTCATCAGTGCCTTGCCATCAAAAGTTGGTTTCTTCCTCAGAAGAGATCAACCAAGAACATTGAGGGAAGCTCAGGACCTTGGAAATAAGACTAATGATGCTTTAATCCTTTCTGGAAAGGTGAAGGGCCCAAATGGAAAGTACAGTCACAACAGATCCTATGTTCCAAAAAATGGCAAAGGATCTGGTCGCCTTGAAGAAGCAATTGTCACAAATTACTATGAGGAACGCTCCAAGAACAAATTTCCATGAGAGGCAAATGATTACACCACCTCCTTGCTAGCTTTCTCTTGAAGCACCACTAGTCAATGCGGCCTGTGATATAAGAGAGGAAGCTGAAGTTGATGAGCCCAAAGGAGATGATGAAGAAAACTACGAGAGATACCTAGAAGTTGAGGAGGTCGATATGCATAATGGCATGTTCGAATTCATTGATGATGATGAAGAAGAAGAGGAGGAAACACCAATTTTTTCATGCGTTGTTTTCACCAGAACACAGGCCAAGAAGAACACTCCATCCTTGGTGGCTGCAAAGGAGAAGAAAACCAAAGAAGTTTCCACTTTTGAGGTCGTAAAGAAGAGGATTATCAAAAAATGTTCTCCATTGCTGCCCTCCATGGATTTTGCTAAAGAAAAACAAGACTTGGTCATTATCAAGGATCGTGCTGTCATACCAAGTAAGTATTTTCCTCCTCCTTCTAGTTATAAAGTTGTTAAGAGTACTTCCCCTTCCATTGGATTCTCTACCAAAGCACCAACAGTTCAGCCAAAGGTTGTACCTTTTCCTTATGCTAAACTGACTATTTCACCTTTAGGAGAAAATCCTTCATCCAAAATATCCAAGGTTCCTTCAAAGCCTTTACCAGGTAAATCCTCTTTCATCCCAGGAGCTTCCTCCTCATCGAGTATTTCCCCATTTGATTTTGTAGAGCACGCGAGAAAAACCAAATTCCAACTCTCAGAGTTAGAGTACTTGCAAATACACCCGGCCCAATTTGACAGATTTATTAATGCAGTCCAATGTAGTAGCTATATATCTTCAAGTTCCACTTCTAAAGGACTCCTTCCAATGCCATCCACACCTCCATCTCAAAATATGTTAACTCTCATTGCTTCCAAAACATCTAGAGTTGAGCCTTTTTATTTGTCTCTCCTCATAAATGGTTTTGAGTTGAACAACTGTATTATTAATTCCGGAGCTTCTGATAATGTAATGTCACTCAAAGTTACAAATTCCCTTGGCCTAACTTTGACTAGATTAAATGGATATTGTTATTCCATGGAATCTAAACAAGTGTCACTGATTGGAAGAATAAAGGATGCACAAGTAACTCTGGCTGACTTCCCCAAAAATAAAGTCCTCCTAACTATCTTGGTGGCAGACATCCCAACATCCTTTGGCATGATTCTAAGCAGAATTTTTTGTAAAGATCTAGGTGGAGAAATTAAAATGGATTGGTCATCCACTACTATCCCTATCAAATGTGAAATGAAGAGGTTTCTTCCTGTTAGAAAGATGAAATTCACAGTAAAGAAGTCCAATGACCCAAGAGCTAACATCCTTCTTCAAGATTCTGAGTTAGGAAATTACTTCCTCACATCAAAAAAAGATGAAAACCTGCCACTTCTCATGGAGGAAGAATAAGATCAGATCTGGATGATGGAATTTGATGGTAGTCATTCAAGGGCAAGTTATGGAGCTGGTGTTGTTTTGTATTCACCTTTAAAGGAAATGCATCCTTTTGCTTACAAACTGCAGTTTGATAACACCAACAACATAACAGAATATGAAGCCCTTCTTTTGGGCATGAGTGTTACAAAGGATATGGGAATCAAGAATCTAAGATGCCTTGATGATGTAGAGGTAATAGTGAAACAAATCCACCAGCAATATCAAGTGAAGAACCTAAGGCTCAGACATTATAGAAATCGGGTTTGGGATTGTATTGAATCATTCGATGCTTTCTCTATTGAAGCTGTTCTAAGGGCACAAAACAAAAGGGCTGATTCCCTTGCTATGTTAGCCTCCTTATTGACACCCCATCCTTCCTTTGGAAAAGATAAGATAACCATTGAGATGGTTTTCAGACTGAGTGTACCTGATAATGCTAATCATTGGCAAGTCTTCAATGATAACAATCAAATTTTGAGCTTCTTAGAGCAAAGAGATAATTTCAATAATCTCTTCTTTGAAGGAAGTTTAAATCCTCATAGATAAGTTTTTACTGAGGAAGAAGCTGATAAAATTGATGAAGTTGATGATGAGGGAATGATTAGACTGAAAGGAAACAAAATTCCCAAAGGATTAGTCTCTTTAGAAGACCTGTTTGACAAACATGACAAATTCATTCAAGAGAAAGAGAAGTTATCTTCTCGGTGTCCATCTGACTTTTAAAAAGAAAATATTGGTACTTCAGAAGATCTAAGATGGTAAACATTGGTAAAGCTGCTCGCCTTAAGAGAAGAGAAGGTTTTTTACTCTGCTCAAGAAATATTCTAGATGTTTTAGCTTACTCCTATGAAGAACTCAAGTCATTCCAATTCCAGCCAAAGAAATGTGGGCCCCCCCACCATTCCACCATTCCCAGTCCTTTATCGTATGGTCTTCCTAGCAGCATATGACATGCATCCATAGGAATAATATCACACCAAATCTCACACTTATAACTGTTCCTAATAGAAAAGTTGATTAAACATCTCTTATCAACAGTAACTTCATTACCCTTCTTAAACCATGTAATACGGTAAGGGTTAGGATTCTTCTCACAATGTAGACCCAATTTATCAACCATCTCATTTAAAACCATGTTCTCACAACTACCACCATCAATAATAACATTACATACCTTTCCTCCTTAAGTGCATCTTGTTCTAAAAATATTTATACGCAGCCATGCATCCCCCTTGATCTCCTTTCTTAGAGCAATCATCGTCCTCTTGATCATCAGATTTTATCCAACATATGTTGGCATTTCCAGGTCATGTTCATCTTCTACTTCTTCAACTTCAACAAGATTTACTCTTGGAGCATCTCATTGCATTTTGTCATGTGTATAAATATGTGGGCATTCAAAATCCTGATGCCCTTCTTCACCACATCTGTAACAAACAAATGGTTTTCGTGGAGCCTCCAATCCTCTATCACCAGCATATCCTCTGCCCCTAGAAAATCCTCTGCCTCTTTGTTGATTCTATAAATCTTGTCTCATATCCTCTTGCTTTTCCAATCCACGAGATGATTCCTTCCTACCTTGGCTGAAACCAGCTCGTCCCCAAAAGGAAGATGAGGCCCCCCTATTCATTCTAGGTGATCTCCTAGAATTTTGACAATTTTGCTTTTCCTCGAACTTTAAGGATAATTGATAGGCATCCTCCATGCTTTTAATCCTATGCATAATTATCTCATATTGAATAGAAAATTTTAATCCATTTACATACCTTACAACCATTTATTCCTTAGTTTCTTCATGCTCTACACGAATGGAAAACTTGTAGAACTCATCTGTGTATTCTTGCACTGTTTGTAAGTTCTGTCTAAGATTCTGAAACCTCATGCAAAGGGTTTGTGCATAATCTACAGGGAGAAATTTATCTTTCAGCTTCTTCTTCATCTTACTCCATGTCCTAATTATTTCTTTCCTCTTTCTTGACTTCTCTTTTTGTAGGTGATCCCACCATAAAATAGCATGACCTTTCAATTTTGTGCATGCAAATTCTACCCTCTTTTCTTTTGACATAGCCTTCCACTCAAAAAAAATTCCCATGTTAGTCAACCAGTCTATCAACTCCTCTTGTTTTAGACTACCACCATATTCTGAAAACATCAACTCTTATCCCATCATTCTTTCCTTATAATGCTCGAAGCATCCTTTCTTCAAAAGATAATGGTGGTGCTTATGTTTCCTCCTCTTCACAAAATTCTTCTTCATTTGTGTGATCTCCACCTTGATTTCCTCTCTGGGTTATCATCGCAGTAAGTGTAACAACTTGTCTCTGCAGATCTTACATATTTCTATTCATCTGGGCAATACCACCTCCTCTTCCTCTTCCTCTTCCTGCCATTTCCTGCCATTAAAAAAAAAATACTTCGAACCCGCTCTGATACCAGATAATGTAGGCAAATTCCAACAAACTTGATATTCTGCAAATAACATGAACTCCAAAAGAAATAAATATCCTTCTTCATTCTTCAATAATGAAATACAATGTTTCCTAAATAGGAAAATAACTCCCAACTCGAGTTGCCAATTAAACTCTAACTAACTCTGACTAAATCTACTCTAGGTGGCGGAAATTACTATTTTTAGCATTTTACTAGAACCTATTATTCTTAGTAAGTTCGCATGCTTATTCGTATGGGCACAGAAATTTCCACGACATCTTCTACATCCCTAAATTAGAGGAATTTCCAACTTTCTAACTCATAACGCAACTAATAGACTAGAATTAACTAATGCTCAAAAATAGGGAAAAACTCAAACTACAACTTAAATCCTAATTTTCAGCCTCAAGATGGCATATTTAGGGCCCGAAAACATACCAAAACATGCCCCAATGGGTATGGTAGGTTGCCATTGCGTTCGTCTCATTGAAATATGTGGTTAAAAAAAAAATGGACTCAAACGGACACTCGGAGCTCAAGTTATGACCTTGTCAAGTTCCTGCTAATTCTAGAGCATCATATATCATCAATGAAAGTGAGTTATCCCTCATCTTGTAGCATAGTCTTTTTTCCCCTTTTCTATCGTGTGCTTTGTTTTCCCTTTTCTATTTTGGTGTGTTTTTGGTTTGTGTGTCCTCTTCTTCCTTATTGCTTTCCTCAGATGGTGTACATGACTCTACAAGGCCCAATGGATAAGACATTGGTCAACATTATATGTTTTAGAACTTGAGATTCTGGATCCTCATGCCATTTTTTCTCACATGTTCAATCCATGCCATGTCCCCAAGCTAGAGCCACTGTTGTCCCCTCAAAAATTTCCTTATTTTTCCAAGTCTGGACTTAGAAATTTTTGAGTTGTTACCCTTTTAAAATGGTATAATAAGAGTATTTTGAAATATGGCAATTTCTAAGGACTCAAGGATGTTTAGAACCTACTTCATCAGATGGGAAATTTCTTCCCCTTTCTAAAAAAATAAAGAATTTGTTCTAACTCCTTGTTTTGTGCAAGATATGGCTCGACGGACTTGAGTTGTATTTTTTGCCCAAGGCAGACCAGTGGAGCTGCGGAGGTTTCTTTGTCACTTTACCTTTTCAGAAAAAAGGTGTAAATGGTGATTGTGGATCCATGAGCCCAAGATGGGTAGAGAAAATAATGATGTTTGAACCCCGCAGGTAATCAATTTGTGCCACGTGTACACAAGAGTGCGGATTCGGTGGAGGATGTTGCAAATTTGAACCCTTTTCTAACAAAGGTTCAAAATGTTCTAAATGGAGCCATGACCCCATATCCAATCCAAAGGCCCCATGTATGCATGTTGAAAAGTCAAATTGGGCCGGCGGAGGAAATTGTTTCAAATTGCCGAATTCTAAAAAAGTCGTGAAATGAAGGAAGCTTGCTCCGCGACCGCTCCAATCACTTTCTGCCACATGGATGGCTCATATTGAAAGGCACAAAAGATAAATCTAACGACCCACATTTAATATGGAAATTTTGTAACTGTTTTAACTATTAATTCTTTGGCATTTCCCGCCATGGCCGTCCTTCGACAAAAGAAGAATCTGAAATGGTGTGAAATGATGAGATCTTTTTGTAACTACTTCTTGGCCATCAGCGGAAGTTGTAACTGCCTCATGCAAGCTATTTCAAGGCTTTTGGAAGTCATTGTCATGGGTCATCATTTTGATTTTTGAAGACTGTAAATAATTTTCACAAATAGAGGACAAAAAAAATAGTCGCCATTCTTCTAAGCTTCTTCTTTCTGTATTTTTCTTCCATTTCCTTCCCTTGTACAAGTTTCTACTTTAGCTGCAATAATAAAAGAAGGATTTTATGCCCCTTTGATAGAGGATTCGATTGGTACTTTGTGACCAATGCGTTTTCATTCAGTCTTGTAGCTCTGGTTTGAGAATTTTTATTCTTCTTCCATTTAAATGCATGTTATAAAATTTCTGATCAATGTTTGTAGGCCTCTGATGTTCTACCTCCATCATTGATCTCCTTTCCTTCATTCCCACTCCCATTTCCCACTCTCATACCACTTTATGTCCTTGCAAGAAATTGCAGGCTTTTCCATAGGGTCAATGGAGTGCCCCTATGGATCTCTGGTTCAAAAACCACAATTGAATCCACTTGTTTTTCATGCATAATACAAAAGCTGCATTGTTATAAGTAGAGGGACTTATATGCCCATAGTGTTGTTTTTGAAACCACCAATTTTTCCCCCAAGACGAATTTCCAAGCCAGCAATCATATATATTTTGTGGGTTTGTGCTAAAAATAAGTTTCTTTGGCTAGCCTTTAACCTGTTTGCTTTTGAAAATTTTCAAATTCCATGATTTTTGCAGATTTTACTTAGGGGGTGCATGTAGGTGTCATTCTTGGTGCATCTGCATTGAAATAGGTGCACACATGTTAGTACTGGGGTGCATCTGCTGTCGAACTGCATTCACTACCAATATTCCGAAGGCCATAACTTTTTCTCTCTGAGCTCGAAACGACTCCATTTTTGTTGCGTTGGAAAGTTATTGAAGAGAACTACACAATGGAATCATAAAATTAGGATTTTGAGTTATAAAAATTTTATAGTTTTACATTATTACGTAAATAGTCATTTTTTAACGTGTCTTAAAGTCTGAAAACTTGTTTTCTTGACCATTATAACACTTTGAAAGGTTTTATGACACTAATAGTGATTTACATGTTGCTTTTACATCATATTTTTGTGCTAACTTAGTTGATTGTTCACATTTTTCATTTGTAGGGGTCCTTTGAAATGTGTATGCTCTTCCCTTACACCTTTTAGGTTATCTTGGGAATAAAAACATTTCAAAAACCTTCTATTTTTGCTTCCAAAACACTTCAATTTAAGATTTAAAATAGATTAAAGTTCAAAGTTGGCTAAAATGAGTTTCCTTCTACAAAAACACTTAAGGTATTTTGGATATATTGTTTTAGTTGGGTTTTCACATTGTGTATGCTCTTCCTTCGCACCTTTTTTTGGTGATCTTAGGAATCAAAAGCAACATGCAAAAACTCTCTTTTAATTTCATGATCTTTTATGGAAAAATACTAACTCCTTGCATATAGGACCTAACGCTTATCAAAGAAAGGAGGAGATAAGACAAAACAAAGAACCCACTAACACGTGTTTTCATATAGTTTGCCAAATGGTGTGCTACTTACAACCACATTTAAGTTAAAAAGATAAAAAATACACCACTTCCATCACACTGTATTACAAGTTTTAGAAAAGGGGTACATCCCTATCCGCTCAACTGGAACATAACCCCTTTGGCATAACGCCTTAAGATACAACAATGGGGGTGGTTCTAGGAACCCTAAATTAATCCACTACTAAGTAACCTCATGGATGAAATAGGTAGTGCTTCTCTTACCCACTTGACTAGTTTTACACTGTGAGTTAGCGTCACAAGTTATCTATATGATGACCCCAGTGATGGTACAATTGAACAGACTAGTTACTCATTGTATCAGAAGGGGGTAAAGTAAAGCCGAGATAATCCCAAATCAGTCATTGCGACTCTTTGGGTAAATCGAGCTCACTTAAGATGGCTTTGTGAAACCTAGTTGAGAGATCTTGTTAGGGAAGCCATTCTATCAAGGAACCCAGTTTACTATTCCATTATCACATCTTGGCCATCATGAAGTGATAACTTATTTGTATTTAGAACCTTTTTTTTCAAACACGGTAATGAATCCATTCAAGTTAGATCTAAGTGTATCTCATCATGGAGTTTACAACATATTACTTATCTTGGTTTCTTTCTCAAATTCAGACGAGGTGAAACTCTACCCAAGTAACACTTAATTTATTTCCATCCTTTAGATCTACACCTTTGTGTTCTTGTTGCCCATTTGGGACAAGAGAAGGCATCTTTTGGGAGTGTTGTCATTAGACAGTGTTCACCACTTTTTTGTCCGTTTATGCTCATCCATGTTTACGGCTGAGTTTTTAAATGTCTAAAGTGCATGGATGTGTCCTCATATCTTTGATGGTCACTTGATCTTGATTTCAAGATCATCATCATAGTTAGGATTAATTCATCATTTCATATCCCTTTGACGTGTTACCATTGTTTGCATTGTCTCGACACAATTAAGATACTTATGTCATGTTTTTTGTAAACGTGATCTAAGTATCCACATTGTGGCATTATGCTGGACACATTTTAACACATCCTCAGTATACCTTGACTTGGTTTTACTTCAAACATTTTCCAAAATATTGAAGAGTTTTTCTTACTTTGTTTGTGCCATTTCGATACCACTTTGGCACTAATATCTCACTTCTTCGTGAATCTTAATTAACATGTCTAATTGGTGTGATTACATGAATTACATTTGTAAACCTTTCCCTTTAACATTTAGGCCTTGTTGGGTGCTAAAATCATTGTGGGGTCCTTTGATTAGGAGTCACCTCTACCCTTTGTTAATATTTATGCCTTTTTCATTTCGAGCTTGACATAAATATTGACATTGTGTTGATCATCTTTTCATCGAACTATCATTTTACACACACATGCATAGGTTGTATTTCCTTATTGATTGGATTTGTGTTTCACACTTGCATGATTATTCCTTGTGATTATTCATCTAGAAAACTTGTTTTATAAGACAAATGCTTTTTGATCTCATCAATATTTCATCATCACAATGTCTATTTTACTTAGACCTTCGAAAAATTACGTATGCATCTCCATACTTACCAAATGTCTAGTTGGATATCATTATGCTTCCCTGAATCGACATGTCACTTCCTTCACTTTGAAGGAGTTCCATCACACTATCTAGATATATACATTTGTGATTAAAACAAAGCCAAAAATGACTGTCTATTGTGCAGTTTCTCACACTTACTATAATACGGAACCTAGGTTTAGCAATTCAAATCAAAAGATTCCAATTACAATTAAACCTCATTTGGTTTTTCATGCTAGAGGGCCCATTCGGTTACCCTGTTCCCTACCTTCAGCTCATATTCGCTGGTATGATTTGGATGCTTCTGATCCAAATTATTAATTTTGTTCCCCCCACTCTTCTTCTTCTAATTTAGATCCGAACTACCATTCAGACTCCCACTCTTCTTCTGAAGACTCAGATCCCAAATATTGTTTTTATACCCCTAGATCAAATCTTGAATCAAGGTCCTCCCTTCCTTCACAGAACCTTTATTCCAAAACACCTCAATGATGTATTCCTCTTTTGAAGACTCGTGTGACTCCAAGTTCCATTGATCAAACATCGAATTTGGTTCTTGAGTCACGGTCCTCCCTTTCTTCATAGGACTTCCTTCATCAATCATTTCGATGACCTCTTCCTCCATTAAAGAGTTCCATGACTCAGATTCCATCTAGTCAATCATCTAATTTGAATCCTACGTCACAAATTAATGGATGGCTATGTGATCATATTTTCTCTCCTACATTGCATCATCTTTTAGAAAAGCAATCTAGGTTTAGATCCAACTCGTCCATTCATGAGACGCCTACCACCAATCCTACTTCCTCTCTTGAGTCATCTTCTTCTGTTAATCAATCTTTCCTACTTATCAGACCTATTTTTTCTATTCAACCTTCTATGGCCAAAGAAAAATAACCTCTACTAATTGATTTCTCTTAGAATGAAGAACCAATCAGAGTACATGAAGATATCCCTCTAGAGGATTACAAACAAGGATTCTTTCTGGAACTCGATACACTCGTGTATGGGGAGGAATAAATTGATCCTTTTCGACATAACATAAAGGAAGATCCTAAATTCATGGAACTTGATTATTCTTCTGTTATTCCATCTTAACTTTCTTCTGAGCATGATGAGATGTCAGGGTCTAGCATTGATCTGTGGCCTATCTTTTTATCGACCAATCATTCCTTATCTATCATCATTCCTCAATCAAAATATCACCTTGGGTCACTACTAAGTAGCCCATCGTATTCTTCCATTTTCTACTTGTGGGTCACCTCCTAGTAGCCCATTACTTTCTATTCTTGGGTCATGTCCTAGTATCCCTTCATCCTCTTTTATCTATGGGACCCCTCCTAGTAGTCCCTCCTCATCTATACTTGGGCCACACCTAACATCCCTTCAACATATTCTTCTATTCTTGGGCCATGTCCTCGTAGCCAAACTTCTTCCATATTAGGGCCATATTCTAGTAGCCCTTCATCATCTTCTATCAGTGGCTCACCTCCTGTAGCCCATCCTCTTCAATTCTTGGACCGTATCCTTTTCATACATCACATCTTTCTTCTATCAATGGTTGTAGCAAGCCCACAGAATTTCTCACATCAGGTCTAAACGTCCACGTTCACTTTATTCTCCCACTTCTCAGGGTCAGACAAGTCATGCATTAGCTTATAAGAAAACAAAATAGTTTTGTAATCAAGCTCAGGTCAAAAATTCTAAGAGCTCAAAATCTCTTAACAAATCAAAGCATCTTAAGGTTAAAAATCAAGTGCAATTCAAGAACGCACATCAACGTAACCATCAAGTATGGTGTAAAGTGCATAAACCTCTGGATAGGGAACTCAATCTCCCACATACAAAATCCATGTTTCAAGATAAATCACATTCATTTGTTGAGTATGAGCTCACCTTGATCATTGAGATCGGAGAAAACATGACTCTTGATATAAAAAAAACACGCTTAATCTCCCTTATCAAGGAAGTTACAAAAATCGTTGATGGATCTTACCACACAGAGTGACTTTGTTGGTTCCACCTTTCCAAAAACTATCAAAAATCTAAAAATAAAAAATGCAAAAATACAAAAATTATTGAGAAAACATAGTGAAAATCAAAGGTACAAAAATCAAACATTGTAATCAGGTATTGCGTACACATGGTTTTTTGTTTCTTCCCTTTGTTATCATTCCTCTACAAGTCTTCCTACGATTTTCATCCCTTCGGTCATATTTTGGTTAGCCTATTCACACGCATTTTGTGACATTTATCTCTATGGTAGTTGTTTGACCTTGGTCTTTCATCACCTTGGTAAATTAAAGAACGACTGACCTCTTAGAGATCCTATCACAATTAACATCTAATAAAATTGTTGCGAAGAACTTTTGGACATATTTGTTGACACTATCCATTATCACCATCACCATTAATTCCACCTCCTTCCATCAAGCCATCTGTGGTTCTTAACCCCTTGTCAAACAAGAGAGTTGAAATAATTTTTCAAAAAGCCAAAGAATAAAAATCAATCAAAAATCAAAAGCTAAAAGCTAAGAGTAAAAGCAAATTAATAAATAACTCTCTCTTGGGGTATTTCCAATAATCTCTAACATTATTTTATCTATGGGTGTATACATTTATATCTCTCTTGTTTGTTGAGATATTTTGGATCTGTATTTTTGACACTTATTTTGGCATGTTGATAGTCTCTCTTGTGGGGGAGCTATTCTGGTGGAGCCCAGTGTTAGTTTGTCAGTGTTTGAGAAGTTGATTTTGACAACTCATATAGATTTGTGGTGTCACTCTACCCATTCTGCAGTATGGGAAGGTGTGGTGTTGATACTGCTTCTTCAGGTTTTGTGCCCTTGCCTTGTTACCTTGGCTTTTTCTTGGATCGTGGCACTCCTATTTATTTGGATCTCTTGTCCTTGCCCTGTTACCTTGGTTTTTCTTGGATCGTGGCACACCTATTTGTAACAGTTGATCAAATTATGTTTGGTGTTTGTTTTTCACTTTTTGACATCACTCCATTGACAGTCTCCTTGCATGGAGCTATTTTGGTGAAGCCTAGTGTCAGTTGTTTTTGAGTTATATGATCGAGTAGTGGATTTAGACCATAGTGTGCACCATACTTCTTCAAAATTGTACAAGTTTTTGGAATGAAAGTAACGATAAGAATATTGTTCCAAGCAGTGATCTCAGATGATAATAGCACACCACATTAGATTTGTAAAGCAGAAGAGCTAAAATACCATATATGGAAATCCATCATAATCCATAATGCTCAATACATTACAATAGAATGACTTGAATTATTCAATAAGAAAGATGTACATATTAGAGGAGGGAAGTGCAAATACTACCTAAATCAATGGTGAAGAACTCCCACTAACTAATACTGTTAGTTAAGTTAACTCCAAAAGACTAGTAAGCTAACTTAACATAACTGAGAAGCTAACTCCACACAACTAGTACACCTAAGCAAGCTAACCCAACAAGTGTAGGGCTAACACAAGTGTAAGGATTGTCCTAATAAATAAATAAAAGGATAAATAATAACCTATACTAACACCCTCCCGTAAGCATAGTTTTGGTGGGTGGAAAAGAAGGTGGGTCCCGGCAACAAGGCCTGATTAGGTACCCACATACAACAACTGGGAAAAATGGATACCGCAAGGTACCCAAAACCAGTAATAACAAAGTAGAGAGCAAAATCCCGCTGCAAGATATCCTTAGAAGCTCGACTCCAAAAACTCATAAAATGTTGAAGAAGTGTGGTGCACACTATGGTCTGAATCCACTACTCGATCATATAACTAAAAAAAAACTGACATTGGGCTTCACCAGAATAGCTCCATGCAAGGATACTGTCAATGGAGTGATGTCGAAAAGTGAAAAACAAACACCAAACATAATTTGATCAACTGCTACAAATAGGTGTGCCACGATCCAAGAAAAACCAAGGAAACAAGGCAAGGACACAAGATCTAAATAAATAGGAGTGCCACGATCCAAGAAATAGCCAAGGTAACAAGGCAACGCACACGAAACCCGAAGAAGCAGTATCAACACCACACCCTCCCATAATGCATAGAATGGGTAGAGCGATACCACAAATCTGTATGAGTTTTCAAAATCAACTACTTAAACAGTGACAAACTAACACTAGGCTCCACCAAAATAACTCACCCACAAGAGAGACTGTCAACATGCCAAAAAAAAGTGTCAAAAATACATATCCAAAATATCTCAAAAAAAAAGATAGATATAAATGTATACACCCATATGGGGAGGAAACACAGGTCCACTGGCTCTTTCTCAACCACTCCATGAGCTACCGAGAGGCTCAACCGAAAAAATTCATCCAAAACAGAGGGAATGGTTCTCAACTCCTTGAAAAGCATGTAGAAACATTTATCACTTCTTGTGGTGTGTTGGGTATTGAGGATGAAGATGTGTCAATCCAATATCTTTGTGGAGTCACTTCAAGAAATATGTGTATGATGAATGGTTCTACCAATGCATAGATCTTGAAGGTATGTCACAATGTTGGGAAGATATAAGAAGATGCACTTCGAATCACAGGTTCAAGACCACAGAAGATTTCCAAGATCTCTTGGTACCATGAAAGGAACGATAAGAAGATTGTTCCAAGCTGCAAGATCTCAGATGCTAATCGAACACCACGATCATTATAGATGAAAGAAATTCACGAGAATAACTTTACATAAAAATTTTGCAAATCCAAATGAGCAGCAATATCATTATCGTAGATCAACGCCATGAATTATTCAATGGAAAGAATAGTACATCAAAGAAGGAGTCAAGTCCATAATTACTGAGAGAACTAGACATCAAGTGGTCTAGTCAACTACCATAACTGATACTAGGTAGTTAAGTTAACTATACCAAAAACTAGATAAGCTAACTCCTTATATCTAAATAAATCAAAAGAAATATCCACACACATAAGTGGGTGAGGATAAATACAATAAAGGTAAATAATGTACCTAGGTGAACATGAAATAAGGTAAATACCTACTCTAACACCCCCTACTCAAGTGAAGCTAGGGGCCAAAATAGAAGTGGCATGTCCACAGTATTAGTCCTGACAACTAGGCTTGATGAGGTACTCATGTACAATAACTGGGAAAAAAGGGACACCGCAAGGTACCCAAAACTAGTAACAACAAAGTAAAGAGAGTAAAGACCTGCTCCAAGGCATATCCAAGAAGCTCGGCTCAAAAAACTCATACAATGCTGAAGAAGTTTGGTGTGCACTGTGGTCTGAATCCACTACTCGATCACAAAACTCAAAAACAACTGACACTGGGCTCCACCAGAATAGCTCCATACAAGGAGACTGTCAATGGAGTGATGTTGAAAAGTGTAAAAAAAACACCAAACATAATTCGATCAACTGCTACAAATAGGTGTGCCACGATCCAAGAACAATAACCAAGGCAACAAGGCAAGGACAACAAAATCTAGAGTGTCATGATCCAAGAAAAGCCAAGGTAACAAGGCAAGGACACAAAACCCGAAGAAGCAGGATCAACACCACACCCTCCCATACTACTGAATGGGTGGAGTGACACTACAAATCTGTATGAGTTGTCAAAATCAACTACTCAAACACTGACAAACTAACACTGGGATCCACCAGAATAGCTCCCCCACAAGAGAGACTGTCAACATGCCAAAAGTGTCAAAAATATAGATACAAAATCTCTCAACAAACAAGAGAGATACACTACACCTACTAAAGAAAAATGCTCAAAACAAGAAGCATCACAATGCAAAAGGTATAGAAAGTGGAGCAAGAGGCTGAATGGTGGAGGATCCACACCTAAGTAGGGGAGTCCTCTCAATGAATGCCTATGTCGCTGCCATGAGTGATCAGATATCCACCCCAAATCAACACAGATGGTATGAAGAAGATACCTGCATATGACTTGGTGCAAAATGCACAATGGGTCATGCAAAAGAACATCATGAATGTGTTCAAGTTGATCATGTCTGATAGCTAAAATCTCAGGTTTCTCAAGCCTGAGTGAAGATGTCAAGAACTCATGTGTTGCTCATGATCCTAAGAAAGAGTCAAGCGATTAAAAAAAGGAGCTCTGTCAATGTGTGATCCCAATGAAGTATCTGCTCGAAAACCAATGTCATGACAAGAATTCCACATTAACATGTGGAATAGAGGAAACAATACCCTATGAATGTTTACCAATGAATCTGCTAGTGAGAATCCATAGAACGGAGCATGCGAGAACTGAATGCAGTGGTATGCTTCTCAAAAAATCCATGCAGCTGAGCAAGAAATAGGATACACAACATGTGGTACTGTAATAGGCACAGATGTGGAAGAGCATACAGTAACAAGCCTCACAGTTTTAGAAGCATCAAAAATAGGTTCAGGCTAAAAGACTGGTAGATCAATGTCAGTGGGTACAAGAGAAACTAACTGCAAGTGGACTAGGAGCATGGATATGGTTGTCCACAATATGATGGTGATGTTGTAGGCTAGCAAGTTTGTTCTGCAGGGAGTGTATTATAATATCCTTATCATGAATGAGTGTATTATTGAATAGCATCTTGCTTAGTGTATTTTCTTAAAAATTGTTACAAGCTGTGATCCTCAAGATTAGGATAATGAGGTGACATCCACATTAGATTTGCAAAACTAGGAGCTAAATTTGACACATATATAGAAATCCTCATAAACCATATGTGCAATACAAAATAGAATGACTTGAAAAATCCTATTGAAAGACGGTACATCAGGAAGCTCGGAAGTGTAAAAACTCTAAATCAATGTTGAAGAACTCCCACTGTATACTGTAGTTAAGAATCCACTGCTACGATCTAAAACATAATAAATTGTTGTTTCCAACTCCAAACAATTAGGTACATAAGCAATAACTCAACGTAGTGTAGGGATAACTGTCAATGTAAGAATTGATCCTGATAAATTAAATACCAAACATAATTTGATAACTGCTACTAACATCAGGTTGCTATTTTGGAGTAACCAGAGGTAGTAAGTCAGTTACACAAGTATTAAATCAAATAGGAGTGCCATAATCCAAGAAAATCCAAGGTAAAAGACAAGGCAATGGTACCCAATGAACAGTAATCATCACCTATGTAAGCATATGTATAATTCCAGAGGTAGGGTAGAACATAGATAGTATGACTGAGAATCAACTACTCAAGCAATGGTCTGCATACAACATCTTGAATTCACTTCAGGAATAGCTCCCAAAGAGAGTTTTTAAAACATGCCAAAAAAATGTGTCATAAAATACATATCACATGGGGTAAAGAATTCAACAAGTTATTCAAAATAAATCTTACATCATATGGAGGAATCGCCAAGGTCCACTAGCTCTTCGCTCAAATTCCATGAACTACCGATCTAGGCATTCGAGGAAAAACTTCCCAAAATTCACGAGGAGTGTTCTCCATCCCTGAAGATCAATTAACATCTTCCTCACTTTCCCTTGTGGTGTTTGGGTATCTCAAGATGCTAAGATTTGTCATGCTTCATCATTGTGGAGCTCACTATTCAATAAAAGTTGATGAATTTTAAAATACCCTCAAGTTTTGTAAATATATAAGGGAAATACTTAATTAAGTGCATTTGAAAAGGTCACAACTTTAGAATATGGAATATTTCTAAGAGTCTCTTGAGTCTAGGGGAAAGGAACAAATTGATAAGAAGATTGCTTCCCCAAGCCATGATCTCAGATGATAATAGCACACAGTACATTAGATTTACAAAACATGGAAGAGCTAAAATACCATATATGGAAATCCATCATAATCCATAATGTTCAATACATTACAATACAATGACTTGAATTATTCAATAAGAAATATGTACATATAGGAGTAGGGAAGTGCAACTACTACCTAAATCAGTGGTGAAGAACTCCCACTAACTGATACTGGTAGTTAAGTTAACTCCAAAAGACTAGTAAGCTAACTCAACATAGCTGAGAAGCTAACTCCACACAACTAGTACACCTAAGCAAGCTAACCCAACAAGTGTAGGGCTAACACAAGTTGTAAGAATTATCCTGATAAATAAATAAAAGGATAAATAATAACCTACACTAACACCCTCCCGTAAGCATAGCTTAGGTGGGTGGAAAAGAAGGTGGGTCCCGGCAACAAGGCTTGATGAGGTACCCATGTACAATAACTGGGAAAATTGGACACCGCAAGGTACCCAAAACCAATAATAACAAAGTAGAGAGAAAAATCCCACTGCAAGATATCCTCAGAATCTCGACTCCAAAAACTCGTAAAATGTTGAAGAAGTGTGGTGCACACTATGGTCTGAATCCACTACTCGATCATAGAACTCAAAAACAACTGACATTGGGCTTCACCAGAATAGCTCCATGCAAGGATACTGTCAATGGAGTGATGTCGAAAAGTGAAAAACAAACACCAAACATAATTTGATCAACTGCTACAAATAGGTGTGCCACGATCCAAGAAAAACCAAGGAAACAAGGCAAGGACACAAGATCCAAATAAATAGGAGTGCCACGATCCAAGAAAAATCCAAGGTAACAAGGCAAGGACAATGAAACCCGAAGAATTAGTATCAACACCACACCCTCCCATACTGCAGAATGGGTAGAGTGACACCACAGATCTGTATGAGTTGTCAAAATCAACTACTCAAACACTGAAAAACTAACACTGGGCTCCACTAGAATAGCTCCCCCACAAGAGAGACTGTCAACATGCCAAAAAAAGTGTCAAAAATACAGATCCAAAATATCTCAACAAACAAGAGAGATATAAATGTATACACCCATAGATACAAGAATGCAATACCCAAAATTTTAGGACTGTCGGGCTCAACCGAAATTGCATCCACAAGTGATCACAACACCCTCCCAAATTTGACACTTTATAATTGAGTGCATGTAAATATTAAAATGAGTAATAATACCTTTTACATTTGAAATATGTGTATAAAAATGTCACCAATGCGTAGATCTCGAAAAAATACACAATTTCAAAAAAAGATCACCTTAATCCGAGTTATAGATCAAAAGTTATGAGCTCTAGAAGGTTTTGCTATTAAAATAATATTTTAATGCTGATATTTTTTAAAAAGGTACACGTGACACCCAAATGTCCAAAGGGTAAAAGAGTGCATCCACACAATACATGCTTGCGACCAAAGGATAAAAGCCTGTGCCCAAAACCTAAAATGTCTAGAGGGTAAAAATGCATCCAGATGCTTATATCCAATGGATAAAAGAATGCACCCAGAGGGTACAGATCTGCATCCAGTGGATAAAAGACTGCATCCAAAACCAAAATATCCAGAGGGTAAAAGAATGCATCTGGAAGGTACATGCTTATATCCAATGGATAAAAGAATGCAACCAGAGGGTACAGATCTGCATCCAGTGGATAAAAGACTGCATCCAAAACTGAAATACCCAGAGGGTAAAAGAATGCATCTGGAAGGTACACACTTATATCCAATGGATAAAAGAATGCACCCATAGGGTACAGATCTGCGTCCAGTGGATAAAAGACTGCATCCAAAACCAAAATATCCAGAGGGTAAAAGAATGCATCTGAAAGGTACACACTTATATCCAATGGATAAAAGAATGCACCCAGAGGGTACAAATCTGTGTCCAGTGGATAAAAGACTGCATCCAAAACCGAAATACCCAGAGGGTAAAAGAATGCATCCAGAAGGTACACGCTTATATCCAATGGATAAAATAATGCACTCAGGGTATATATCTGAACCATATTTGAATGTCTCAAAACATGGTCGAGTTTACAGTCGATTCTAGGGTTTTGACACCTTCCAAATCCAATTCCGCACTCTGTTTTGCATAAAAATGCATGTTGCAAAAAAATTCTAACAAATTCCAAATACATGAAAAAAATAAACCCTTGTTTGCAAAGAAAAACTTACAGATGGATGTCTACATCATCTATAGCTCTGATACCATGAAAGGAATGATAAGAATATTGTTCCAAGCTGCGATCTCAGATGATAATAACACACCACATTAGATTTGCAAACTAGAAGAGCTAAAATACCATATATGGAAATCCATCATAATCCATATGCTCAATACATTACAATAGAATGACTTGAATTATTCAATAAGAAAGCTGTACATATATGAGGAGGGAAGTGCAACTACTACCTAAATCAATGGTGAAGAACTCCCACTAACTGATACTGGTAGTTAAGTTAACTCTAAAAGACTAGTAAGCTAACTTAACATAACTGAGAAGCTAACTCCACACAACTAGTACACCTAAGCAAGCTAACCCAACAAGTGTAGGGCTAACACAAGTGTAATAATTATCCTAATAAATAAATAATAGGATAAATAATAACCTACACTAACACATATTTGTTGACACTAGCCATATTCGCCATCACAATCAATTCCACCTCCTTCCATCAAGCCATCTATGGTTCTTAACCCCTTGTCAAACAAGAGAGTTGAAATAAGTTTTCAAAAATCCAAAGAATCAAAATCAATCAAAAATCAAAATCTAAAAGCTAAGAGTAAAAGCAAATTGATAAATAACTCTCTCTTGGGGTATTTCCAATAATCTCTATCGGGGCTATGGACGCCTGACTGATAGTAGAGAAATGTTGTGATTAGAATAAAATGCATCTCCATTAGGGCTATGGACATCTGGCTGGCAACGAAGCAATGTACGGCTATCCTTCCACCCTTCATTCACAAATCACCTATCATCTATCAAAATAAAGCATTCCTACACATTGGCTAGGGTGTTTTCACTTGTTGTCTATTAAATCTTCCCTTCAAGAGGTAACTAAATTCCACATGCACACACTGGATCTCTATGAGAAAGAGCAAGTTTGGTATGTTATCAAGTGTCTTTTTTTGGACCTTGTTTAGATTCTTACTTTAGTCCATATCTTGTCTCATGATTTGTGCCTTTGGAAAATCACTTCTTCATCGCGAGGATTCTAAGCTACATTCATATCATTCACATCATTATTATACTTTGTTTAGAACATCCATGTGTACAAGATTACTTTTTTTTCCATGTTTACAGACACCTTTGTCACCTTTCACAAAAAATAATCTTCCACTTCCTTTCTATCATGTTCTTGTAGGACAACTTACGCTAGGGGCATCCTTGCTTCTTCCCAGCACTTCATTGGTTTACGTTCATCATCATGTTGAACCTATCCATAATGGCCTTGGGTCCTTATTATACACGTGAAGAGTTTACCTTTGAATACTCCCACCTAATCGTTAGGGCATTTTTTTGCATCTTCACCTTTCTCGTATGCACGTGGCCTTCTACCCTTGTACATCCCATCTATCGCTAGGGGCATCCACAATTCTTTGTCTTCTTGTACATAGTTTCGGAAAACTTTCAAAAATAAAAAAACATTCAAATGTGTTTCAAGAAACATCAAAAACAATGTAAATCATCCTAAAAAACGTCACTCTCTGGTTCTCACCTGTTCATGTGCACGAATCATAGATCATCTTGATCTACCTCTATCAACAAAAGCTAGGTTGCTTACTTCGTCTATACTCTGCGGCATAACAGTTGCCTGGTACTATGTCGTAGTACACATTTCTTTTTTTATTGGACCCAAGTGTCCTCCTTTATTCTCCTTACATGTATCATTGCTTGGGGCACCGTCATTAACCCTTGTCGTTAATTCACATAGATCAAAATTGAAGCTCGATAACAAAAAAATTTGCATTTTGTTTCTATGTTAGGTTTGGCTTGTTTACTTTCTTGTATTGCATTGCATTTTATATGTTGCATGGAGTTAGGCATATTTTAATTTCTTGTATTGCATTAAATTTTGTATGTTGTATGGAGTTAGGCATCTTTTACTTTCTCGTATTGCATTACATTTTGTATGTTGCATAGAGTTGGTGTTTTTAGCAATGAACATTTTTTCGTATATGGCTTTTCATGTCATACTACACTTTTGTTCATTATTTTTAATAAGGACCGATGATGAAGATCATTAGCAATATGATGAAAAATAAAGTTGTTTAAAAGGAATTGGATGAATGTTAGCTCATTCCCTCTTTCTCATACTCATTTTTCTTCTATATCCCCTTTCTTTTCTCCTTCTTCACACTTTTCTTTTCTTCTGTTCTCTTTCTATCTTATTTTCAATTGTAAATCGAGTTCTTCTATCACCCCATCGACAATCGAGGGGGCATCCTCCATTCTACTCATTTTTCTTCTATCCCTTCAAAATTTTCTACTTGTTTATGTTTTTCTACTTTCTTTGAAGTGACATCACTTACGCCACATCAAAGAGGGGAAAATGTAGACACCTAAAATAGGCTTACACTTAGAGTTTCATCCAATCCAGTCAATTAACTTACAACTTCACTCACAAGTCCTCTCTCACATTTGGAGATATTGGCATTAGACCTCATTTGCATTAGCCAAGCTAATAGGCATTTGATCTTGGCTATCCTCCATTTTTGAAGCTCCTGCATCTTTCATCCATAACTTCATAGTAGGTTATTAGGAGGGTATATAACTTGGCCTTGTAGCCATTTTAGAGAGACCTCTTCACCTCCATTGAAGAAAACAACAAATCTAATTTGATTGCTCATAGGTTTAACTAGGTTCAATTTATGTTTTAAGTGATCATAGAGTAGTTAGAGATAAAATGATAGTGTTTTAGTTTAATTCATTATTGTAGAAATTATCTTGTTTAGCACTCATCTTGATGTTTATGATAGGTTTAGTTAGATCATGGAATTACTTAGCTAGTTTCTTGTTTATTAACATAACTAATCTTCTCATACATACACCTCTAAATAACAAAAAAGACATTTTCCCAGCCATAAATGCACTTTATAATCGATCTACTCTTGTTCTTCAACTCCCCAAACTAGCTTGATGACTACTGGTTGTACTAGATATTGGAAAACCAAGTGCAAGGGCTAGGTTTCCAGGTAGATTCAGATGCATGCTCATGGTCCATGTCATATTTTCTGGCGTGCTCCCATATGAGGTCGAGGAGGGTTCCCTGTCATGCTTTCCCAAATGGGGGAGTTCCATATGCTCTGACTCCATGCCTTCTACGTGAACTCCAAATCCTTCACTAGCCATCTCTCTCCTCAACACCGTCCATTCTAAAATATCATGTTGCTTCTCTATCTCCCTCTCATGTGCCTCATTATACTTAAGTTATCTTTCGTCTGCTTTCCTCTCTTCTTCTAGGTCCTCCATACTTCACCAAACCTAATCCTGCCCCCATGCGTGGTAGGGTTTAGCTAGCTATCGAATTTTCTTCCAAATTTAGGGTTACCATCAAGATTTTGACTTTCATTGGAAGGCCTTGTAGATAGGTTCCCCTAGGATAACATAAAAATTGGAACTCAACTACCTCAGGGTAAGATTGAGTAGAAATTGAGTACTCCAAAATATAACTATTCAAAACACCACATAACCACTTGTCCAAAACACGTGTCCAAATCAGATCAGCATCATAGAGGGCCTGAAATTCTTCTTGCGTCTAGATGAGTGTGTGATACCTCCAATTACTTCTAGACGCATAAACAACCAGCCACTCGTACAACTCTATCAAATAGATATCAAAGAAACTATCATATAAAAAGTTGTACAAGTTCTGCTCCACCAACATGCGTACATCAAACTCAGATCTGGTGCTAAACCTCTAAGCATATTCTTCTTCCAGATATATTATCCACTACTCAACACTTGCTAGGGTCAACCAGTATGTCTTCGTCATGAAACATCTTGAAAATAGCTGAAAAAGAGTTCACAACAATGAAACTAATGATACATCCTAGAATCTACTATAGATAACCCAGGTGCACTGACACATCACTCAGACTGAGCTTAGCGCTCACCCAGAGCATGAAAAGATACCATGCCTCTCTTTAGATTTGTTTGTGTAGGATGTTAGTGTGATGATGATAATATATATTCAGATCCATAACTAATCATAAACATTACACAGTGCATAAATCAAATCTAGATCTTATAGAATCATGAATTAAACAATAACTATAATAACGCTAACCATACAAGAACCAGATTCAATTATGCCTAACATCATTATCCAACCAATATACTACATTGCATTAAACAGTGTAAAACATAGAAGCTTCTTACACTATAAAGTATCTCCATGAGTCATGCGCGTATTAAGTTCAACATCATAACTCTACAATAATTCACTCTCTCTAAAATACATAGTTCAATACATATTTATAGAGCTGGGGAATTTCCCTTCACCACCCATGTACTTCTAAAAATAGGTTGCATGCTGATAACAACCATGTGCCTTTACAATGTCTTGCACACATGCACATGTTCTAATAATAGATGTCCTATAGTTAACTCTAAGAAGAAATCCTATTATTAGCCCAAACTATGCATGGCACTTAACAACCGCTTGTTCCCAAAATATCATTGCGTGTAGCACAAGTCTTCATCTCTATGTGTGTTCCGCACGCTATCTCCAAAAAATATCCCTTAACCAAAAAAATGGCTAATTCCCAAGACAAAGTGTTCTGGCACGCGTTTTCCTTCCCTATCTTCCCACACCTTCAAATGTGCCTTGTTCCCGTGTGTGTCTTCTCCTTAGAGAAATAGGTAGTGACATGTGTAGGATCATTGACATCTAGTTGAGAAAGGACATGACCCCTTTCAGCATTTGTGCCCCAAATAGCTTCATAGATACCGCTGAGAAGGCTAATACTTCTGACATGTTTCTCAAGGAATTCATAAATAGCTCTAAGAACTAAAATTTTATGATCATGTATGTCCTTAGAATTCCCTAATATATTATCAAGGGAATTCAACTTCTTGAATATTTCATTGATTTGTTCGTAACCAATTCCAACATCATCATTCAATTTCCTTTTTCCCGTTTTCTTAGTCAGCTGATGTATGTCCTTTTTAAGACTTTCTAGCTCTTTTTCCATGTTTTCAATTCTCTTTAGAAGATACTCCTTCTCCTCCTGAGTAGTATTGGTGTTCCTTGTGGCATTGATGTGCAAGATATTTTGTGTATTTTCAATGTCCTTATTACTTCGAAGGACTCTGCCGAAGGGGGAAGGGTGTGTTTTAGAAAAAGATGGGTTTTTGGTTCTGATTTATTTTTATCTAGGGATAGTGATGGGGATGAAGGTAGGAACAGGGTTAAGGGAGTCATGAGTGGGTGGAATTATAGGAGTAGAAGGTATGGTAGGGTGATGGGCAAGGTAGTGTATGTGAAGGAGGAAGATTAAGCTATGGTGGAGGGGAATGGCAGGGGTATGGTTTTGATACTCGAGGATGGAGCATTCCATGGAGTTTAGAATATAATGCAGGAAGTAAACAAGAAGGTTACTATGAAAATGGTTTAAAAATATCAAATGCTTTATGGGAACCGTGATATGCCTTCTTTTAAGGGTAATGAAACGAACCATCATCTTGAAAAGTTCATCAAATGGCACATGGATGGAATTTATCTTGATGCCCACTGTGAAAAACTGAAGTTCCTCACCTGTTTCGACAAATTTTCTAGCCTCCATGTTCTTATCTACTCTCTTACCAAAGAATTTGATGCCTTCCAAACTAAAGCCCATAACTTATACTATTAAATCCTCTATTATCTGAATGTCTTTCCTGCCATACTTTACCTTTCTTTGTTTTCAATCTGTGGAAAAATGTAGGGTAATGGTATGATCATACACTTGAATATTCTCAATGAAATTAGAAACCCCTCCTAGCTGAAAAAAATTCCAAAGATCAACATTCTCCTTCCACGCATGGTCACAATGATGTTCAATTTGGAAAGGAGCTCCACCCATTCTTTCACCTCTTCATTTAAACTGCTTGAAACAGGTAAAAAATAAATTTCTTTCTTCCCCAATCCAATTTTTAACCGTCCTTCTACAAACCCAACAGGCATGTGAAATTTTATGACAATAAATACTTGTACTCCTCCTACATGTGTGAGCTTGCATCCCCAATAAAGTGGATGATATCTCATAAAATATTTTGGGTATGAAGTGATCTCTCACATTTATCATTAATGATAGAATTTTGTACTTCGATGGGGATATTATCCTCATGATACTAAGTGGTAAAGTTGCTATTAATCCCATAATTTTCCAATGTGTCCACTACTCTATTACCTTCTCTATAGGTTTTGAAGACATGCAAAATACTTATAGACTCATGAATAAAATCTTGTATTGTACAACTAGGGGGATAAATTTGATTCAGATGATTTATAACATTCAATGAATCACCTTCAATAATAATGTTCATAATATTATATTCCTTAGAAATTCTTAAGCCCCATAGAGCTGATAAGGCTTCAACATAATGGTTTGTTTGATGTCCCATTCTTCCTGTAAAATCAGTAATTAAACATCCTTTGTGATCGCTTATGATTCCTCCTCCAGTTGCACCTGGATTTCCCTTTGAAGCTCCATTAAAGTTGAGCTTATACCAAGAATTGGGAGGAGGGATCCAATTGATTAAATACCTGTCAATGGTTGAATTCCTTTGTCTCTGAAGGCTTCCAATATCAATTTTCCAATTTGAAAGAGTAACCTCTTCATTTGTAGGATATTGTTTGTTATTTGGAGGTTTAAATATCTCAATATTATATTTTACAACATTGACAGTCTTATTGACAATTTTTGTGAAAATCTGTTTGTTGTTCTTGAATATTATATCATTCTTGGTTTTCCAGAGTCTCTAGATGGTATGATGCAATATTAGTTTATAGATTATTTGATCCATACAATGTTTATAAGGGGCGTCCCATTGTTCCCAAGTTTGTAAGAACTCATTTGGCAGGGTCCAACATTTATTAAATCTTGAAAAAATGAAACTCAAAATCTTCGAAGCATACTCACAGTGTAGAAAAAGGTGTTTAATATCCTCAACCTCATTTTTACACATGCAACACATATTTGGCATAATAAACCCCCTTTTGATTAAATTATCATTCGGGAGAATATTTCCTTTAAGACCAGCCAAAAAAAGAAGTTGACTTTGGGCGTTAGCTCAGGAAACCAAATCTACTCCATTGAAATCACATGAAACATTTTCAAAAAAGATTTGTAGCCCAGATTTGATAGTATATTCACCATCAAAAGAGTACTCCAAAAAGTTCATCTTTGACCTCAATCTGATTTAGGGGTATTATTCTAGTTGCTCTTCGAGAGAGGAACCATAGGGTTTATTCAAGCACATCCACATTGAGTTGTTTCCATCTTCTTCTATTTCTCTCTATATCAATGCAGTCTTTGATTTAGTACCATAATTTTCCGCTAAGATATCCTTAACAAAGCAAATCTATAATTCAAAATGAAATTAGTCTAGCAGTCCCTCCGAAAATTGTAATTCACTGCATTACCCTACTTTCACTACATCTTTGCTTATTAAAATGACTCATGAATCAAGTTGTTCCAAAATAGATCCATGGGAAGGTTTGGTCATCAGAGGGTGAGCTCACTTTTGTTGAGCTAGGTATTTGTCTTTGATTAATTCCATCCAGGTGGTTCCTTCCTTAACATTCTCCACCCCATTTAGTATTACTCAATATTCATTTTTTTAATGTCCTTTATAACAAGCCCACCTATTCTTGTAGTTATAAAACTTGGTCCCATGCCACCAAAATAATACCTAAATTTTTCTTCAATTCCCTTCCGAGAAAGTGTGTTTTGATTATTTAAATTCTATCAATAATTGTTTGTATTAGCTAAACATAGACATAATATATATAGTAGCTTCTAAGTGTGATTGTTGATAAGAAGAAACTTTCCAGGCACTGGAAAGAACAACCCTTTCCATCAAGCCAGTTTTCCTCTTAACTGTCAATTAATGCATTCCAAACCATTATGGGGATTTATTAGTCTCGATAAGGGAGGGAGGGGAAGGAATAAGAGAAAAAAGAGATGTAGCGGGGGGGATAGGACGGGATGATTAAAAAGAAGGGTCGAGATAAACAGGAGGAGGAAAGTTACTGATGTCTCACAAAGAGGGGAAGACGCAATGAAGAAAAATGGGGAAATTTAGTAAGGAATGTAAGGGAGGAGGGGGGAAATGGAGGTAAGGTCAGTGGCCGGGGGTTGTGGGAGGAAAAGATTGTGTTAAGGCTAAAAAGGGAGA